>CM049426.1:7582596-8182596 GCA_026929855.1 Poa annua
CCGAAATCACGAGGTATTGATGATTTCGTGAAAATCGTGTGACAGGTCGCGGACCATTTATATCTACGTCGAACCCCAAAATCGTGTGCTATAGCCCACGAAAGCGGCCAGAAATGCCCAAAATAACGAGTTTTGATGATGCCACTAGAGTCGTGTACTGGGAGTCTCGGGGCTTCGAAATCTTCCGGGACCCAAAATCCGTGGACTATAGCCCACGAAAACGGTCAGAAATGCCCGAAATCACGAGTTTTTATGATTTCGTGAAAATCGTAGTGATGGGTCCTGGACCATTTAAATCCACGTCGGACCCCAAAAACCGTGTGCTATAGCCCTGGAAAACAGCCAGAAATACCCAAAAGAACGAGTTTTGATGATGCCACTAGAGTCGTGTACCGGGGGTCACGGGGCTTCGAAATCTTCCCGGGACCCAAAAACCGTGGACTATAGCCCTTGAAAACAGCCAGAAATACCCGAAATCACGAGTTTTTTATGATTTTGTGACAATTGTGTGACGGGTCCTGGACCATTTAAATCCATGTCGGTCCCCAAAACCGTGTGTTATAGCCCACGAAAACGGCTGAAATAACCGAATTCACGAGTTTTGTATAATTTCACAAAAAATGTGCGACGGGTGCTGGACCATTAAAATCCACGTCGGACCCAAAAACCGTGTGCTATAGCACACGAAAACGGCCAGAAATGCCCGAAATCACGAGTTTTTATGATTTCGTGAAAATCGTGTGACAGCCTGACAGGTCCCGGACCATTTATATGCACGTCGGACCCCAAAACCGTGTGCTATAGCCCAAGAAAACGGCCAGAAATGCCCAAAATAACGAGTTTTGACGATGCCACTAGAGTCGTGTACCGGGGGTCACGGGGCTTCGAAATCTTCCCGGGACCCAAAAACCGTGGACTATAGCCCACGAAAACAGCCAGAAATGCCTGAAATCACGAGTTTTTTTATGATTTTGTGAAAATCGTGTGACGGGTCCTGGACCATTTAAATCCATGTCGGACCCCAAAACCGTGTGTTATAGCCCACGAAAACGGCCTGAAATAACTGAATTCACGAGTTTTTTATAATTTCACAAAAAATGTGTGACGGGGTCCTAGACCATTTAAATCCACGTCGGACCCAAAAAATGTGTGCTATAGCACACGAAAACGGTCAGAAATGCCCGAAATCACGAGTTTTTTATGATTTCGTAAAAATCGTGTGACAGGTCCCGGACCATTTATATCCACGTCGGACCCCAAAACCTTGTGCTATAGCCCAAGAAAACGGCCAGAAATGTCCAAAATAACGAGTTTTGACGATGCCACTAGAGTCGTGTACCGGGGGTCACGGGGCTTCGAAATCTTCCCGGGACCCAAAAACCGTGGACTATAGCCCACGAAAACAGCCAGAAATGCCCGAAATTACGAGTTTTTTATGATTTTGTGAAAATCGTGTGACGGGGTCCTGGACCATTTAAATCAATGTCGGACCCCAAAACCGTGTGTTATAGCCCACGAAAACGGTCTGAAATAACTGAATTCACGAGTTTTTTATAATTTCACAAAAAATGTGTGATGGGTCTTGGACCATTTAAATCCACGTCGGACCCAAAAACCGTGTGCTATAGCACACGAAAACGGCCAGAAATGCCCGAAATCACGAGTTTTTTATGATTTTGTGAAAATCGTGTGACAGGTCCCGGACCATTTATATCCACGTCGGACCCCAAAACCTTGTGCTATAGCCCACGAAAACGGCCAGAAATGCCCAAAATAACGAGTTTTGACGATGCCACTAGAGTCGTGTACCGGGGGTCACGGGCTTCGAAATCTTCCCGGGACCCAAAATCCGTGTGCTATAGCCCACAAAAACGGCCAGAAATGCCCGAAATCACGAGTTTTTAGATTTCGTGAAAATCGTGTGACGGGTCCCGGACCATTTAAATCCACGTTGGACCCCAAAACCGTGTGCTATAACCCACGAAAATGGCCAGAAATGCCCAAAATAACGAGTTTTTTATAATTTCGCAAATAATGTGTGACGGGCTTCCGGACCATTTAAATCCACGTCGGACCAAAAAGGCGTGTGTTATAGCACATGAAAACGGCCAGAAATGACCGAAATCACGAGTTATTGATGATTTCGTGAAAATCGTGTGATAGGTCCCGGACCATTTATATCCACGTCGGACCCCAAAACCGTGTGCTATAGCCCACGAAAACGGTCAGAAATGCCCAAAATAACTAGTTTTGACGATGTCACTAGAGTCGGGTACCGGGGGCACGGGGCTTCTAAATCTTCCCGGGACCAAAAATCCGTGGATTATAGCCCACGAAAACAGCCAGAAATGCCCGAAATCATAATTTTTTATGATTTCGTGAAAATCGTGTGACGGGTCTCGGACCATTTAAATCCACGTCGGACCCCAAAACTGTGTGCTATAGCCCACGAAAACGGCCAGAAATACTCAAAATAACGAGTTTTGATGATGCCACTAGAGTCGTGTACCGGGGGTCACAGGGCTTCGAAATCTTCCCGGGACCCAAAATCCGTGTGCTATAGCCCACGAAAACGGCCAGAAATGCCTGAAATCACGAGTTTTTTCTGATTTTCTGAAAATCGTGTGACGGGGTCCTGGACAATTTAAATCCACGTCGGACCCCAAAACTGTGTGCTATAGCCCACGAAAACGGCCAGAAGTGCCCGAAATCAAAAGTTTTGACGATGCCACAAGAGTCGTGTACCGGGGGTTCACGGGGCTTCGAAATCAACCTGGGACCCAAAAACCGTGTGCTATAGCCCACGAAAACGGCCAGAAATGCCCGAAATTACGAGTTTTGACGATGCCACTAGATTCGTGTACCGGGGGTCACAGGGCTTCGAAATCTTCCCGGGACCCAAAAACCATGGACTATACCCACGAAAACGGCCAGAAATGCCCGAAAACACGAATTTTATAATTTCTCAAAAATCGTGTGACGGGTCCCGGACCATTTAAATCCACGCCGGACCCCAAAACCGTGTGCTATAGCCCACGAAAACGGCCAGAAATGCACGAAATCACGAGTTTTTTATGATTTCGTAAAAATCGTGTGATGGGGTCCTGGACCATTTAGATCCACATCGGACCCCAAAACCATGTGCTATAGCCCACGAAAACGGCCAGAAATGCCCGAAATTACGAGTTTTGACGATGCCACTAGAGTCGTGTACCGGGGGTCACGGGGCTTCGAAATCTTCCCGGGACCCAAAAACCGTGGACTTTACCCCACGAAAACGCCCAGAAATGCCCGAAAACACGAGTTTTTATAAATTCGCAAAAATCGTGTGACGGGGTCTGGGACCATTTAAATCCACGTCGGACCCCAAAACCATGTGCTATAGCCCACGAAAACGGCCAGAAATGCCCGAAATCACGAGTTTTTTATGACTTCGTGAAAATGGTGTGACGGGTCCCGGACCATTTAAATCCACATCGGAACCCAAAACCGTGTGCTATAGCCCACGAAAACGGCCAGAAATGCCCGAAATCACGAGTTTTTACGATTTCGTGAAAATCGTGTTATGGGTCCCGGACCATTTAAATCCACGTCGGACCCCAAAACGTGTGCTGCCCACGCAAACGGCCAGAAATGCCCGAAATTACGAGTTTTGACGATGCCACTAGAGTCGTGTACCGGGGGTCATGGGGCTTCGAACTTTCTTCCCGGGACCCAAAAACCGTGGACTTTACCCCTCGAAAACGGCCAGAATTGCCCGAAAAAACGAGTTTTTATAATTTCGCAAAAATCGTGTGACGGGGTCCTGGACCATTTAAATCCACGTCGGACCCCAAAACCATGTGCTATAGCCGACGAAAACGGCCAGAAATGCCCGAAATCACGAGTTTTTTATGTTTTCGAGAAAATCGTGTGACGGGTCCCGGACCATTTAAATCCACATCGGACCCCAAACCCGTGTGCCATAGCCCACGAAAACGGCCAGAAATGCCCGAAATCACGAGTTTTTACGATTTCGTGAAAATCGTGTGATGGGTCCCGGACCATTTAACCACGTCGGACCCCAAAACCGTGTGTTGTAGCCCACGAAAACGGCCAGAAATGCCCGAAATAACGAGTTTTGACAATGCCACTAGAGTCGTGTACCGGGGGTCACGGGGCATCGAAATATTCCCGGGACCCAAAAATCATGGACTATACCCCCCACGAAAACGGCCAGAAATGCACGAAATCACGGGTTTTTATGATTTCGTGAAAATCGTGTAACGGGGTCCTGGACAATTTAAATCCACGTCGGACCCCAAAACCGTGTGCTGCCCACGAAAACGGCCAGAAATGCCCAAAATCGCGAGTTTTGACGATGCCACAAGAGTCGTGTACCACGGGTCACAGGGCTTCAAAATCTTCCTGGAACCTACTCCTACCGGCGGGGTACTTCGGCGATGACAATATGACGAGCACCTCTATGAAAGGCTCTACTTGTGAAGGCCTACTCCTACCACATGTGGAAAAAAAGGAGGGTCATCATTAAGTGCCTTAGATTGACCAATGTGTTTCTTTGGGTAAATTTTCACAATATATATATATATATATATATTAGAGATAACGCTTGTTTTAAAAATTTATTTTTATAAATAACGAGCGAGATGGCCCTCGCAAATGCGAGGGCATCATCTAAAAAGGGAAGTGTGAAATAAATTTGTAATTTTGCTAAAGTAATATAGTTTTATTGACAATTTGAATATTATCATTTTTAAGTTAAAAACAGAAAATACTTTTACCACACATATATTATGTTGTTGTCTTCTATACAATGTTAGGACTAATATTTTAACACTTGTACTTTGTTTGAAATCTTGGCACTCCTTCAGGATGTCTTAATTTCTCTAACTCCTCGTATGAGATTTTAAACATCTTGCTTGATCCTTTTGGAGTGAAAATTGGACCGTCAGATATTTATCCTTTTTTACAAAGATTCTATATACCCTTCGTTGCTTATCCATGCAATTATTCAACTATCTATAAATAATGTTAGTATTATTAAAAAATATGTTAGTATTATTGCATTTTATAAATATATTACAATTTATTTATTTTGCCAAAAGTGATGTTTTGTAGAATTGTTCCTAATCTTCCTTATGCAAAACGATGTTGTCTGGTACTTACACTATGTAGAAAATAAATAAGGCATCAATCGGATTTTGCTTGAGGCGGTATCACTACTATATATTTTTTTATCCCTCTCTGGCTAACACTACTCTTTGACCAACTCGGTATGGATAGTCCAACCATGTCCTTCATATTCAACACCTGGTTGAAATGTTATGAGGCAGGAAATGACGAATAAAACCTCTCATGCATCTGGTTAGGTGTCATACTGGCAAGGTTCATGTGTTTCTTTGTGACAACTTTCCGGGTGTCGAGATGGTGTAGTAAGAAATAAGGTTTCTTGCATCCAACTTCGTTTTGGAGCTTGTGGTTCTCTAATGACTCGTGCTTTCATGTGTTTTCTCCTATTAGTTTCTTATGTAATCATTTGGGCAGCAAGTGTTTTGAGGATTGTTTTTGTGATATGTGTTTGGCGATTCGAGAATTCCACACACTGACATCGGTGGTTAGTGTACCATTTCAAAATAATGTAGTTAGACCAGCTTTGATGGGTATTCTCGTACCGTTTCCTTACTGTAGACATGAATAGTTGTTAAGATGCTAGGAAATAATACAGAAACGGTGATTTGGTGGGACTTTGATGCAACTTTTGATTTGATTAGATATCTTTTTTCTTGGTATTTCATATTTGGTCCATTTTATATTAACCATATGATTTTAGTTAAATAATAAAATTTATTTTTAAGAGAAATAATAATGTAATTTGAGGCGGAAAATTTACCAAATATTCCCTCTATCCCATATTAATTGACGCGAAACAGTATTTTGGTTCTTGAAACCTTTGTCGATATATAACGGCGGAGTAATAGTTTTCAAAACAATTAATTGCAATACATATTATTTTTCGTATACACATTGATGTATATATACAAGAATCTAGGTAAAGATGTGTATGTAGAAATCAATTTAAATATTATGTTCTACCATGCATTGCCACATTAGATAGTGTAGATTTTTAGCTTGCGTACATGTATATCTTCCATTTATATGATACATACATCTAGCTCGTGAAAAACAATTATGATATAAAGCCTACGATGTGGTACTGTCGTTTTTATGACATGTGCTAGGAGGCCAAGAAACAAAGACTATGCACAACATCGTTAGGCTGGGAATTGCTCTTCTGTGCCCATCCATGCATGCATCCATCATCCTTCCATTGCTAAGTTAGTTCAATCTTGTATGTCTTAATAGGGTACGTGCAGGAGAGTATACACCGATGGCGTCTCACACGCACAGTACAAAAAAAATCTTGGAACAAACCACCCAAAAGTTATTAGCGTGAGCACTCGTTGAGTCGTATTGGATTCAGGCTCTGCCAGAGTCATACAATTTCTTGATCGGTAGTAAAATCATATGCCTTTATTAAATTAGATCCATAACATAAAAAATTATATTAGATCCAATCATTAATATAGTTAAACGGATACCTTAGAATTTTCCGTGAAGAACCAAAAGTAGGTCCACGCAGCTATTTTTCTGTAATATCTTAACCATCAATCTCTTTATTTTTTGGAGAAGTTTTTTTTATCTTTATTGGGAGGGAATCAGCGTGAGGAGTCTTTCCCACGTAATTAATGATTACATGGCTGTTGGGAAAAGTCTGGTAACGTGTCATATCATTTCTCATGTACACATTTAATTTTCTATGTAACATCTATTAATCTCTTGATTAAATCTTAACGGTTGATTTTAGATCTAACTATTAATATAATTATGATGATGTGGCTTAACGTGGTGATTCGAAAAACTAACTCATTTTGCTTTTAGTATATAATAGATACACTCTCAGCCACGGTAAGTTCAAACAGACCATGTCGGATACATCGAAGCCCAGAAGTTGGTCGACCCATGTCAACTCGTCGATCAGGTCTTGCTCGTTAGCTATCGGTACGCTTGAGATTTACCACCGTGGTTGATCGGCCTATCAGTCGTCTGTTGAAGCGTGCGGGTTGGCCTAACCCATCACATGCTCGGTTATGCCGTAACTGACAGGGCCTACTTGACCATGTTGTGGCTGGCTGGCAGGGATTTTTCGGTTACCACGTGACCAAGGGCCTAAAAGACATATTTTTTCTATCGATTTTGTCAAATGAGTACACTTTTAAAGATTCTTGAAAATGCGTATTGTTTTTTGAAATTGATTTTAAAATGTATTATTTAGAAAAATAGATGTGTTTTGTATGTGTTTTCATCTTGTTTCCTTGATTGATCTTGAGGGAGAAATCAAATAGGGATGTTTCTTAGTTCATACTATAGATGAATTGAGAAAGGTAATGTGTGCTAAAAAGAATCTATACATATTTATGGGGATGCTTATATTTCGACTAAGCACGAAAGAGCTTTATTCATTTGGATTTGTCAAAAACAAAAATAATTTAGGTCCCTCAAAATCATTGCCTCTATATTATTTTCTTCACATCTCAACATTTCGAAGAATTAACCTTCCAACATATAAGCTAGGCCCAAGGCTATTGCCAAACAGTCGCTCCATTGCCACAGTACGGAGAAACAAAACAAAAGCACAAAAACACAAGTTGTTACAAACACTGGCTAGAGAATTTTACGCACCACACAAAGTTTTTATATCTTAACAATATATCCACAATTTTGCGCACCCCACATAGATCTTTATATATTAACAGTATCTAGCTTGTATGTCCCTGGTGCGTAAAAAAACCTCTTGCTTGCTCATAAGCTTGCACTCGATACCAATGTTTTTTTTAAAATCAAGAGGACTCCTCAAAGGGAGCCTCTGCTCCATTTTCATAAATGAAACGAGAGGTTTTTTTTGTTGAGAAATGCTCCTATGCTTTCCTAAAAAGACATTGTACGAATTTTAAAGTGCACGGATGGCTGTGATTAAATGCGGGGCCAGGGTGTTAATCCACTTAATTAATACTCCTTTTACGTAATTTCTAGATCCCATAAAAATCTAATCACAGCCGTCGGTGTGCTTTAAAATCCGTGCATTGTTCTTTTTGAAAAAGCATAAGAGCACTTTTTTTTCTCGTAAGCATCATTCGATGTATCTATAGGCGCCGTTGTTTTCGGCAACAACATGATGGACGAATCACTGAGCCCAGCAAAGTGCTGGTCCAGGCCCAGTTAACACGTCTACTTTCATGAAAGACTTCAATTATTATTTGCCCTTTTTCAATTTGCAAGCGAGCTAGTGCCCGTTCCCAACTTGTCTTGTACCTTAACACGCACGCATCCTGGGTGCATCGCCAATCGGCGCGCACCGACTAGAGGAAAGAGTGATCACCGTGCCCCGCTCCGTCGCTGTCGCCGTCGAGCGGGGCAGAGGATAAGAAGCCAAGTGCCACGAAAAGTAGCCGGAAACCGGGGCAGCCAGCTGCCACCTCCCCGTGAGCGGCCGTCTCCGGTTTCGCCAGCGTCGACCTGCGTCCTTGTCACTCCCCATCCGCCGATCGATCGCCATTATATATACAGGCCGCGGCGTGAAGCTAGCTGCAAACCAGATCAAACCAAGCTAACCAACAATCTTCTTCTCCGATCAGTGTTAGTCAACGCCGCCGCTTTTCTTTTGATTGGTTGATTGGCGAGGCGTTCATGGCGGCGACCGAGGCAGCGGCTCCGGCGGTTCCGGTTCCGGCGGCGGAGGAGGAGGAGGGGAGGAGCAAGACGGTGGTGCTGGTCGCGGTGGACGACAGCGAGCACAGCTACCGCGCGCTCGAGTGGGCCGTGCGCCACGTGGCGAGCGCCGGCGCGCCGGCCGAGCTCGTCGTCGTCCACGCCAAGCAGGCCGCGTCCTCCGTCGTCACCGTCGGCGGCGCCGGTACGTCGATCGATCGCCGAGCCCTCCGTATTTCTTCATTTGTCGTTCTCGTGCTTAATCGGAGCGAAGGTCTGACTGGATTGTTGGCGTTCCATCGTTTGTTTCAGCTGTTGCCGGCGACGTGGTGAGGTACGTGGAGGAGGACCTGCGCCGGAGGGCCGACGAGGTCGTCGAGAGGGCGCGCCAACTCTGCGTCGCCCACTCAGTAAGAGCCACTACCAGCTCACCTGAATCCTGATCGCACTGTTTCATCATCTATCGATCGACACATTGCATCAACTGTAACTTGCACTGCTTGTATGGAATTCGCAGGTGCAGGGTGTGGTGGAGGTGATGGAAGGGGAGCCGAGGTACGTCCTCTGCAACGCCGTCGACAAACACGGCGCCGATCTGCTCGTCGTCGGCAGCCACGGTTACGGCGCCATCAAGAGGTAATTGCTATTCTTCTCATCTCCGGTGATCGATTCTGCAGGTTTGTTTCGTCTGAAGCTAATGGTGGTCTGAACTCTAACCTATCTCGTTCTCAGGGCATTTCTTGGGAGCGTGAGCGACTACTGCGCCCACCACGCGCACTGCTCCGTCATGATCGTGAAGCAGCCAAAGCCCAAGAAATGATCAACACTTCACGTCTGAGATCGATCGTGTCCAGTTCCAGTTTCGAGATTGTGTCATTTGCGTGCCGGATGTACTGTATCACTACTTAATTCCTACTACTACTAGTGGATGTTTGCTCCTACAGATGTTTGCACATCGGTGATTTTTACATGATGCTTTGAATTCGTCTTCTGATGTCATCACGATTATTAAACGTCATGAAGCTATTCCGATATCATATTTGTTCTAGATGAAAATAAACACGCCGAAATCGACTCCCCTAACTTTGTTCCTTATGATCATGCAATGCCACAGTCGATAGCGAGGCGTCTACGATGACTTTGTTAAAATCAAGACCCGACCGTGGACGTGTATATAAGTGTATGCGTATCTACTATGTTTCGTAAAAAATAAAGACCAGGTACCGGGAAGTTCTTACACGTGATTAGCCATCTAATATAATTATCGAGATACTTCTACAACGGGATCAGGTCATACAACTTTTATTTTTAACGATGTATGCATGTAAGCATATATTTGTATGTATTCGTAATAATAAGAATACATAGTTGATACACATACATGTAACATAAAATTTGGAGGATACCAACGGTTCAGTCTAGCCATTGACCAGGTCTTCATGCCGCTTTTTAAAAGCTTATATATTGGAAGAATAATTCTTCACTTGAGAAATGTTGAGATGCGAAGAAAATAATCTAGAGGCAATGATCTGGAGGGACCTAAGTCGCTTTTTGTTTTTGACAAATCCAAATGAATAAAGCTCTTTTGTTTTTTGCACGGTGAAAGGGACAAATCTAATCCATTGACCAGATCTGGTTTGGTCTAGCCAGAGCCAGGTACACACTTCGATTATTTGCGAGAGGGGTGCTAAGGTGTTGTATTTCAAAATGTATTCCGGAGTTCAGAAAATAATAAATGTGTAAATGAAGAAACATGGCAGATTAGTAAGGGATGTGGGAAATGATTGACGGCCAATTAATATGTACAGTAACATAGTTAAATAATACACTTTGATCACTAGTTTAGTAAAAAAATCAATTTTATCACAAAAATATATCATAAAAATCTTATTTTTAATATAGATCTAATGGTATCATTTTTGTTACATATAATTTATATTGTGTTGACCAAATTTAATAACCACACTTTTTTAAACTACATGCGTGTCTCATAAACTGTGATGTGATGGAGGAAGTAACAAATTTTGAAAGTCCAAAATAAAACGTGGCATTATAAAATTCTCCCTGATATATTTGCGGGTGACCTCTGTTTAGAAGAGGATGGATCAAAAGTTGTAGCGCGGAAAGGAACAGCTACACGTCCATGGGCTGGGAAACGCAATGGGTTCTGGCTAGCAGGCTGTAGTAGTAGGCTGGTGCCGCGGTGCCGCCCCGGCCGCCTCCTCGCCTCGCTGCTCACCGCCACCGTCGCCGGCCGCCGGAAGTTGATTTCCGGCAACCCGCCGCCCGTCATTCCCAACGGAAGTAGCAGCAAGCACAGATGCGGTTCGATTCAATCCAAGACCAAGAGGTAACCTACCACACCACAGCACCGCTAGCGTCTCCGATTTCTTTTGCTAGGTCTATAACAGTTATTAGCTGCTTTTTTCTTAATTTTTTCCACATAGTATGTGCTACAGACCATTGTCACTGGACTTCGCAAGTCGTAGCATTCAATTTCTCGCAGTTAATTAGGATATGCATTTATCTCCAGGCTATATTGAAATGAGCGATGCTGGAATCGATGCGCACATTTGATGGACTGATGAAATTTATTGAATTTTGGATAGGTTCATGGGCATGGCTTTGTGCCGACAAGGGGGAAAGGTCCATCAGGCCCATCGCCTCTAGCAGATATTGCTAATTGTGAAGAGGAGATTCAGATTTCAGTCTGATCGCTGAATAAGGCGTATAGCATCATTACTTTCCTGATAAAAAAATGTTACTATGTGGTAAGAAGGAAAAAAATACTTGGATAAACAATTGGGGTTGACATAAATGGAAGCATCCTTCTTCGGAAAATATGTGGATCGAGTGGGGATAACTACTGAAGTAAGGTAATCATCAGATTTATTTTATTTTATTTTGAATTTTTTTTTTTTGAAATTAGGTAATCATCAGATTATTATATTGCACGTAAGTATATTCACTGACTTTTGGATATAACTGTGCCTGTGGGAGTCTAATACACCTGTCCAATTAGGAATAGTGTATCTTGCAAATAATGGGCATACTATTATTATTGTTTGCCGGTAACCAGTAGCGCCATAACATGGCTGCGTATAATGATTTTTCTTACATCTCCAGAACTCACAATGGGTAGTAACATAGACTAGTAGCATACACGTTTTATGAGTCTAAGTTACTACCTTCATAGTGGGGAGTAACATGTATGTAGTGTCATAATTAATAGGTTATACACTCATCTTGTTTTGAAATGTGTGATGTTATGGTAACATAGCTAGTTACCACAACCATCTCTCTTCTTATTAATTACCCGCCACATCAGATTTTTTGCCTACGTGGCACTGATGTTACTTCTATGTTACTCCCCATTGTGACTAGTCTAAGACTAGTCACAATGGTGAGTAACTTCAACTAGTAACATACATGTGTTTCTAGACTATGTTACTACCCTCACTATGCAAAGTAACATAAAGATAGTATCATATGTAGTCTCATTTATTACTCTATACACGCATTTTGTTTTGAAAACTGTGATGTGATGGTAACTAGATATGTTACTCCATTTGCCTCTCTTCTCATTAATTACATGTCACATCATCTTTTTAGCATATGTGGCACTTATGTTACTACGATGTTACTACCCATTATGACTAGTCTAATGGACTGGCAATAAGTAGATAGGTTACGACGCATAAATTTGCAACACGAGCAAAGACGAATTCAACCTTTGGATGCTGACTGAACCATGGTAGTGTGTGCTCCATGTTTTCATTTAAGGCATGGGCTGATTTTCAGATGAGACGAAAGGCTTCGGTGGCATCTGCAGATTCTGCAACCGCCCTGTTAACATGTTAACAACCGTTGTCATCGACGGCCGGTTTCTCGGGTTCCACTGGATACACCATAGTGCGACAATAGCCAGCTGCTTAACCTTTTCTTTCTCTTCTTTAGTCGTTTCTGCAGGAACCGCTAACTCATGATCATTGATTACTTTCTCGTAGATCCATTCTGGGTGGTAAACCTTCTTCTGGCTCTAAATAGTTGGGTCTGAATTCCTCCTTCCACTCACCATTTCTAACACCAGCGTACCAAAACTGTACATATCTTACTTGTAGGATATCCCTCCAAAGTTACGAGAATATAGCTCTGGTACTATGTAGCCCATTGTGCCTCTTGATGCTGTTAATGTGACGATGCTTTGGTCCCTGGCACACAACTTTGCATGTCCAAAGACTGAAATCTTTGGATTGAAGTTTTAGTCTAGCAAGATATTGTGAGGCTTGATGTCGAAGTGGAGAATGCGTTGGTTTCACCCTTGATGTAAGTACTCCATTCCTCGGGCGATGCCTAAGGCAATATCTACCAGTTTACCGGGTACTAGAAGATGCTGAAAAATATTGGGCCATGAGAGAATATGTATTTCTCTAGTGACTCATTAGAGCAAGTCTAATAAGGCTGATTAGCCGGTTAAAACAGTTGCCAGGTCACTAAAATCTTACGTGGCAGAAAGAGAAAGAAGGAAAGAGAAGGTAGCGAGCGCCTTCTGCTGTCGCCCGGGCTCCAGCACGCGGTACGAGCAGATGCAGCTCGCTTCTAGCTCATGCTGCTAGCTCCAGGCAGACGCTAGCACTTCATTCCCAATCATGTGCATCGGCAACATGCAAGATTAGTATTTAAATATTCGATGAAACCAATCTAAGAATCAGCTTATAGCTTATCTATTATATGGCTTTGGCTGTAAGATGACTTTTCGGTGACGTGGAATGGCTCTAGAGCCGGCAGCCGACGGTCTTATTAGCCATGCTCTTAGTCATGAATTCTTAAATAAGAGTCCGTCTCGTTGCTTCGGAACAAAATCTGAGGAGGCGGACATTATTGGTATGGTGGATTAATTTGATCGTTGCTACTTCATTGATGAATGCTTCCCCATCTGATCATATGCCATTTCACCAGTATTGCCCCCTCAACCTGCCCCCGCATCGCCTTCCTCTTGCGACACGGGGGCCAACCCTATCCGCCGGCCACAAGCCCCCGCCCCTACTCTACCCGTGCCACCGCCGGACAGACCGCTGGCAAAAGTCCGTCGCTCGTCTTAGTGAAGGTAGCGGCAGGGCGCCCTTCCTCCTTTCTCGCGGGCAGCGAGTGGTTCCTGCTCAGACGGCGGTTGAGCCCAGCTCCGGGAGGCAGCCATCAGCGCCTAGGAGGAGATGGATGAGGGATGGGTGGTTCGGCGGGGAGGCTGTGGAGAAGGGAAGGCGGCCCGACACGCACCACGGTGGTGGCGTCAAGGTCCCGATCTGGGCTCGTGTAGGCCTGGCGTGCCTCGGTGACGCACGTGCAGCGGCCGACTCCGGCGCGGCGTGGGCGCTTGCGACATCATGTGCCGCTCCGGGCGAGTTGCCTTGCCCCGTCCTCCTCCTCTCACGCTACTGCCGCCGTCCACACAGTGGTGTCGTCGTCCTAGCGCCTCGTGGCTGTGGAGGACTTTCGAGGCGCTCTGCGGCGGAGCAGCTGTGCCACCATAGGTGCGGTCCTCTCCCTCTCTCTCCCCGATGCTGCGGCACGGCAGCCTAGTGTGTGCCGGAGCTGCTTCTTGCTCTTGTCCATGCGGGAAAGGTGGAAGAAACGCTGCGCCTTTGGTGCGCCAAGGGTGCTTGTCCGTCGGCGTGCGGATGGTAGGAGGTTGCGGAGCAAGACGGCCGCTTTCCGCCATGACATATGGCTACAATGGCGGGGAGCTGCGGCAACGGCGGTGTGTAAGAAGAATGGCTAGCCCAATTCAGAGGGTAGGGTGGCGGTTCGGTCGCATTATGTACGGTGCCTCTCTCGGGAAAGACCAAGTCCCGCCATCTGCTTGCCACCTCTTAGGCATCAAGAGTGGATGGTGCGTCGACAAGGGAAGTTACAGTTGGAGTTGTCCGTCTTCGGAGGTGACTGACGTTGGTCGAGACGCGGCGATGTTAATCGGTTTAGGACGGGTTCTCTTTCTCTAGTTTTGATGTCAGTGGTGGATTTCCTCGGGCTTGCCGAGTGTAGAGTGCTTACTAAGCTCGTTGTTCGCAGCGAGGTGTAGTCGTTTTACTCTGCTATGTCGTGTTGTATGGGTGTTGTCTGCTCTTTCTTGAGCATGCAAATGTTTTTTTCTATCAATGCAATAAAACGCAAAGCTTTTGCGTTTTTAAAAAAAAATGTTTCTCCAGATCCTCTAGAGTTCTTCTTGACTGCCAGACACTCTGGTTGTTAGCTCGCCTTTGTATACAATTCCAAATCCTCCCTGCCCTATCCTTCCTAAAACTAACCTCCCTAGGAATAGAGTATTCTCCTTCTCCAACATGTCCACATCATGGTGGACCCCACTCATATTGAATTCATTTTTATTTATAGTTCATAATTTTAAATTTAGTTTAATAAATATTCTATTATATATATTACATATGCATATGTTTGTACTTATCTACTATTTTTTTGTGAAATAAGAAGAGATTCCTATCTTAAAAACAAAAAAAATAGCTTCATTTTCCCTCAAAATTTCTTTTTATGTAGACAAAAATACAAAAAATCCTAGAGTTTCTTTTTATGTGCACGTAGTGGTATGTTTTATTTCAAAAAATTGAAAGCTAACCATGTCATTTCGGTTTTTTAAAAACGACATGCGGTGAGTTCGGAGCTACCAGAGAGATATCCGATAAACCTCTCTCTTATCTCTACCTAGCGTTCAACATAGCGCCATGCCGCTTGTGCTACACAACACCGTTTCTCTCCCTCCGCCTCCCTAAAACTACCGTCCCTACGTAAAGTTTGCCTTTCTCTCCACACATACACTTCTACGCAAAGTTTGCCCTTCTCTATACACACCTCTGGCTTCATCAAGCACTTGGGACTACATGTCACCTCATCTCTGATGCCACTCCCTCCGCCTGTCTCGAGTCGTATTGTATCGAAAACACGTCATTGATCTGACTTCTATGATCCTCATAGTATTTGCATGTGAACACTCATGTCGCCTCTCACACCGGCCACCGATATCACTGTTGCTATTAGTAGTAGTTGACTCTCCAATCCTAATGTCCCCCTCAAGTACATTGGTAACTTGCATGCTACGTGCAGGGCTGGTTCTAGGGGGGGGGGGGGCGAGAGGCGCGGCCGCCCCGGGCCTAGAATTTTTTAGGGCCCCCAGGTATATGTATCTATATCTAGGATTAGTCTGTGTGTATACAGGGAAAGAAAAATACCTAAGACGCAAAGCAGTGTTAATGTTTGGCATGAGTCTGGGCCTGTTAGCTAGCATTTGGGCCTTACGAAGCTAGCTGGACATGTCGCAGGTTATACGCACGATACATGATCGAGCCGGAGACGTCGGACGGCCGGACGGACGGGAGTAGCTCACTAGCTCCATGCCTCCATATAACGTCAGTTATAGATTAGTTTGCTTTTAGTTTAAATTATATGAAGAAAATTGCATCTGAACCGGGTGTAGAGACATCATTTCCAGTAAAGCGCCGTCCTTCTAGGACAAAGCAATTTGATGAAACTGAATGCGAGGAAGCACTCTTTCAAGCCGAGGAGGGTTTTAAAGTTAACTACCTTTTGCATCTAGAAATGTGAGGAGAAAATTTTAATGTATGACGGAATTGTAAGACTTATACATCACAATGAAATTACGCCTTCGTGCGTCCGTTGTTTTTTTCATAAGGGTTTTCCATGTGAAAATATGTGTACCATTTCTCTCATTTTATTTCTATTTTACGAACGTATATACATGAATACTTATGTAATACTTACGTTAAGGGGGCCAAAATTCTAATCTCGCCCTGGGCCTTCAAAATCTTAGGACCGGCCCTGGCAACGTGCGCTCATACTATATGTCCAAAGAAGTATATTTCTGCAATTCAATATATAATGGTTGGTGGTATTCATACCATTATTTTTTTATAATTTATTTTATACAATCTAGATCTAATGCACAGATTAATATTGCATGTAAACAGTTTAATCTCTTAGCTTGTTTTATATATTTGTGAATTATTTAATATTCATTGGTGAAATGTTATTCCGTTTTTATATAGTACCGGCCGTATTCGATACAATTTATTTAAATATGTTAGGACATAATTATGCCCACTATTATTAATTTTGGGATAATTTACGTCGAAAAATATACTTAATTTCATTATACTAAAATCAATGACCATCAGTATATGACCCCGATGCCTAATCTGTCTCTTTGAGTTTGCAATGTTCATCATACAATGTCTCTAGATTCTCGGAAATTAGATCAAATCATTATAGAACCATGTACATAATTTAAATTTCATGACATTACAACTAAATAAGTATGTCCCTTCTCTAATTTCATGTAGTGATCAAGTTGTACTATTTTTTCATCATTAATATGTTTTATAAGTATGTTTCGTTTAAAGTATTTTTTTACCTATCGTCGTTCATGTTAGGATAGACGCGGTAACGCGCGTCTTTTCCTTCTAGTTTTTTTCTTAAACCGTGTCGCTATCTTCTTGACTTCAGAGAAAGTGTACCTCGTGGACCTTCCAATTTATCTGCTCACTATATCTTGTCCTGAGTGAAAAATAAAGCACAGTGGCCGTTGTGAACAAAAAAAACGCAGCCACCGATGATGTAGCTCGGAAAAAACAGATGATAGGTCATCAGCATTTTTATGGGGGATAAGAGGATGTCAAGATTCAGAGTAGCGAACAATAAGAATTGACATAATAATAGAGAACTGAGTGCTAGATCAGTGGCAAAGCGCGCATGTGTGCAGCCGTTCAGAGTCGCGTGCGTGCAGCGCATGGTGGACTGAATTTACGGGGTGGTATGCCATGCACACGCACACACTGGATAGGTTTCACCTAAATCTAGCACACGCTGGACTGAATTTATGGGGTGCTATCCCACGCACGTGCACGCTGGAAAGGTTTCACCTTAATTTAACAATGTATCGTCAAGGGAGGGATTATTCCCCTATTGGTCAACGTTTAAGAATGGCATAATAGATCTTTTAAAATTGTTTCTTCGTCTTTGAAGTTATAATGGGCGCAGTTAGAGACTTAGAGTAGTACCTGTGATAATTTTGATACCTGCAAATACAATGAAAAAAAATGAGACTCATTTGATGGTTAATAAACAAAAATAAATTACACTTCTTGAAAAAAGTTTACAGAACCAACGTTATAAGTGTTACCTACCATCGCAACCATGCATTGCCTTAGCAGAAATAAGATAGAGTACATAATACTTGAGAAAAAATACGCAAGATATTTAGGCCTTTTTGAGAAAGAGGAAAAAAAAGGATATTGTCACCACTGACCAAACATGTTTCATTTTTTTAGAATACACAGGAGAACCATGGCCTTTATATGAAAAAGAGAAGATTAAAAAAAACACTGTGGTCCTGCCAAGATTTACACTGGACTTAGACAAG
Organism: Poa annua; assembly: GCA_026929855.1. Lineage (NCBI taxonomy): Eukaryota > Viridiplantae > Streptophyta > Magnoliopsida > Poales > Poaceae > Poa > Poa annua. Next base: position 7,600,808 of record CM049426.1, read on the forward strand.
GAGGTTATTCAAGATCCCATTACAGAATGGAATGTAGCCAACAACCAACTGTACTATGTGTGTTTTGTGTTTGATCTTTTTCCTTGTATTTGTGTTATTTTGCAGAGGATGTGGTGCTAGTGGAAGATTATGCTTTAGATGGTCTTTTGTTGGTTTTCTTGTTTTTGGCCTGGCTGTGTAATGCACTTCCTGAAAAATTCGCAAGGGCTGGTACTTGGTTGGATCGATGACCTGAATGTGAGGCTTCATAGATAGAGAACTCACTTACTACGGATTATGCAGCCTGGCAGCCAACAACCAACTGTTATGTGTGTGTTTGTCTGATTTCTTTTTCCGGATATTTGGTTATGTTGCAGATGATGTGGTACCGGTTGAAGATTATGTTTTCAATGGCCTTCTATTTGTTTTATCGCTTTCTGCCTGGCTGTGTAATCTGCCTCTCGGGAAACACAGTAAGGGTTGGACTTGGTTCTTGGTTGGTGTGGCATTAATGGAAAGCTTCGAAGGTAAAACACTTTGCATACTAGAGTAGGTATTATCAGGTGGGTTAATGTGGACCATGGGTTATCACCTAGTGCACTACGGTTTATTATATTTTACAAAAAAAATTGTGCATTGGTTTCTATTTTCTTTTGGTATTTAGAAATCTTATGCTTTAGCATTATTTTTGCAGCGACATGGTATCTGTACATCTCTACCAGAGTAATAGACTAAAGGAATGACGATGTTGATTTCTCACGCAAACAAATGGACTGATCTCCAAACGATTAGTTGAATGTTGTATAGAGTAAATAACATATAGAGAGTTTCGAAATTTATAGGTCCATTATTTGATTGATTAACAAAACGATATTTGTTCTCTTGATGATTTCTCAGATTTTGTTTTGGGAGTTTGCACACTTAGTTCAATGTGATTTCTCAAGAAGGCTACTAAAATGATTTGTGGTGCCAGTTTGAAAGAAAACAAATTCAAATTGACGGAAAGTCTCATGTTGATTCAAACACATGGAAGTGTAGAATGAGCTAGTAAAATAAAATCTTAATAGAACTCTGCTACAAGTAAAACAGAAATACAATTATATATGGTTCCAGACAGTTTGAATTGATCGTACCTTGAGGGTCAGGCATGCAGAACGGAGCTATCCTTTGTGAGCTGAATGCACACTGTCGCCAGCTGAGTTCACATTGTTTGCAACCGTCATAACAATACACTGTCGTCTCAGCAAGACTGAGGATTATTTCTGCACTTTCGTTGAAGGACTGTGACGGTTGGTACCTGCCTACTATTGGGTCATCAAATATATACTCACTGCGTTCTAAATTAATTGACTCACATGTAGCATAATTTGTATTAAATCTGAGTCAATTAATTCAAAACGGAGGGAGTAGGTGGGTATCCGGCCGTATAAGCCATTTGACTGGGACGACCTTGCAGTCCAGCGGAAGAACATATATAGCTTCATAACCAGCCACAAAATACGAGAAGTGGGTTTCATTGCTAAGGCAGGAGAGTGGGCCTGCAATTCGATCGGCAACACCGGGTGTGAACTCTTTTGAACAGCATACTAGAGATGTAGACCTGTAAAAGTGTACTAGCAGATTATCGTTGATATCATCAAGTTGTGGAGATGGTGAGCTTCTGGAGATGATGAGTATCTTCTGGAGTGCCATACAGGGGTCTATGAGCGGGATGAACTTCATGGAAGAACGTTTGTAATCTATGGTGTTGACATTGTATGGGCCAGGAACTGGGTGAAGCAGGATGTGGTGTCTTCTCATTTGCAGGTCATCTACCGGTGTACCGGTACAGTCCGTTCATGGTCGTCTCTTCAGCGGGTGGAGCACCGAGACCAATTTATGGAGGTCTGTGCACGGTTGGAGTTTACGGCGAAGGATACTTTTTCCCATCATGGGTGACAGCATAATCTACAGATTGAACCGCCACCACTTCAGCCGTAGTTGCATTTGCTCATTGTTATGATATGTAATACGCCTTTTTCGGTTTCGCTTTTTGAACGGTGGGACAGCTGTGTGCATCTTAGTTATGCAGAGGTTGGGTGTAAACGCTTAAACCTTTTAAGTAATAAAGCGCCCTTTATCGAAAAAAAAGATGTGGTGTCTTGACCAGAGCATGCTAACTTCCTGATTGATCTGCTGACACATCCACATGATGATGATGATGATGTACTGCTGGATTCAAGACAAAAAGGAAATCTGATCTGCGGCCCATGTTGGCTGCACTGGGACGGTGGGGCAGTATTTGAAGAAATCTTTATCATCCCATGACATGGCCAAGTCGATTCTATGGTTAATAAGAGGAAGCAGCAGGATGGCTATGTAAGCAAGTTACTCATCTTTCTGTAGACTGTAACGTAGAGGTGAGGAAGAAGAAGATGTCGCAAGTACAATTTTTTTTGCAGAACTTATTCCTATTTTTCTTAGGTAAGCAGTCAAAGTCGTGTGGACTACTGATACTTATGCGTGTGGACTACATTTTAAATGTTTGACTGGACTGAAGGCTGAGCATTGAACGCGGCTATTGGCCTTTCAGTGTGGAAATTCTGGTATATGTCCTTGCCATGAGACAGAAGACTCCAAGCCTGAGTCTTTCTTATGTTCCTAGTGACACAATTTGAGTACATAAAGTGAAGTCAATAATGAGTACCCCAATCGCACAATTAATTGGTATATGCTGGGGGACATGAATACATGAACAACTATTTGATGTCGATCCCTTGCCTGCCTTAGTACTCTTAACAGAACTAATGTCGATCCCTTGCCTGCCTTAGTACTCTTAACAGAACTAGATAGGATAGCAACTCCCTAGTACATTTGTGAAGCTATCTGTCATGGCGAAACCCGGTGCATTTCATCGTTCCACTGCGCTAAAAGCTTTAACTTTCTTCCCCCTTGTTGCAGTTTTTGGAGCAGATCTTGTCCAAGGTGGAGCGGATGGGTGCCCACCTTTCTCCTGTGGACATCTCCAAAACATATCATATCCTTTCCGGCGACGAGGTGATCCCCTTGAGTGTGGCGTTGAAGCATACAAACCGGGTTGTACTGGTAATAAGGCTACAATTCACATCAACACAGGAACATACTACGTGACTGCCATCAACTACACTAGTTCCTAATTCTGGGTCATAGACACCAACCTTGATACTGTCAAACTTCGTGCGCTCACCACTATTCCAAAAGACCGATCTGATGTAAAGGACCATACAATTTAGTTGGAGAATGAGCAACTAATATTCATAGTGGGACAAAGTACAATATATGTACAAGTGTGGATAATATGCAGAGAACCACTTATACTAGGGGGAAATAGGAAAACTAGACTATACATGTCTAACAGGATATGACCAGAGGAGTATGCAATAATGGTATTCGCAAAAAAAGGAGTATGCAGTAATGGTATACACTGTACAAGCACCCACTTGATTTATCTTACTCTCCAATAGGGATATATCTATAAAGAGTGGTTAGGACTTGCATCATGTTCTTTTCAAGTGGAAATAATGAATGTATCTCACTCTACAGTTGGCAGCGATCGATATAGGAACAATTTTACTCTGCCATTAGATAGTGTGTTCTCCAATTTTGTTTAGTTAACCTTGCCATGTCTGATCATACATAGTAGTTGATAAGAGAGAAAAAACATAAATCCATGTGACAACAACTAACATGGATGGAAGGAAGAGGACAAATTCAACTTTAGCTGAGGAGGACTGGTAGTGACATGGATGGAAGGAGGAGAAGAAAATTCAACTTTGGCTGAGGAGGACTGGTACTCTGGTAGTGACATGGATGCAAGGAAGGGAAAGACATTCAACTTTGGCTGCACTCTATCCTGGTTCCTCTTCTATTTATTGGACTTAAACAGGGATAAAACACTCGTTACCTGGCAATGGAGCTTTTAGTTAAATTCCTGTTGTTCATCATCACCATTCCACTTTGCAACTTAGCTTCTGGTTCCCAAGCAGAGACCAATGCTAGTACTGACCACCTTGCTCTCCTTTCCTTCAAGGCTCTCATAACAGATGATCCCTCCGGAGTACTGAATTCATGGGGCAACGCATCTGATGCCAACTACTGCCAATGGAACGGCGTCACATGCGGTGCACGAGGGCAGCGGCGTGGGCGTGTTACATCACTTGAGCTGCCCAGGCTCAACCTCTCCGGTATCATTTCTCCCATGATAGCAAATCTCACCTTACTGAAGAGCCTTGACCTTTCAGAGAATCAGCTGCATGGTCATGTTCCCGATGAGTTCAGCCTTCTCCTCAGTCTCAACAGTCTTGATCTGAGCTTCAACACTCTCAATGGCGAGATCCCCCGCTCCCTTTCCCATTGCTCCAATCTTCAGAACATCAGTCTTGGCTTCAACAACCTTCAAGGTAAGATATTTGTATGTTAGTTATCTGAATTTATTCACATAAATATAAATGAAATTATGTCAAAACATTAATTTGTATGCTTGGAGTGTCCAAGATCAAGAATCAGAATACTATGTTATAGTCAATTAAAAAATTCTATGCATTGATGCCAGATATATTGTTACAATGAAAAATAAATTTAAAAATAAATAAATTCAACAGCTTGCTTGTAGTAGAATGGGGCATTTATTTATTTTTCTTCTGTTGTATTAGTTTCTTGAACAAACAAATATATTTAATTGATTTTCCAAAAAAAATCTTGTTTTTTGTTTGGCTGAGAAAAAAAAGGGAGAAAAGGGAATCTAAGATACGAAGACAGGAAAATAACCTACCCTAACTAGTATTGTTTCTTTTTTTGATTAATGTATCCTGAAAAAAGGAGATGGTTTCGCCCTCTCCTGGATTAGTTTTTTTTTCTTCTCCTTTCGCAAAATATGTACTGCACGAAGAAATGGAAGCAGTGAGCAACCGGATCTGAAGTTTAATAAGTTGTTGATATGAACTGAGTATGGCTAGCCCAACATTCCACTTATATTGAGATGATGATCTTCATGCAGGGGAGATTCCTGAAGAGCTTGGAAGCCTTGTGGATCTACAATCACTCAGTCTACCGTATAATAGTCTAGTAGGGAAAGTTCCTGCTGATTCTTTTCAGAACCTTCACAAGTTAAAGCTCCTATCATTGGCTAGAAACAAGCTTTCAGGGATCATTCCACACTCTTTAGGAAACCTCACTTCACTAACTTACCTTCTTCTGAACAACAATAGTTTTACTGGTGCGATCCCACCATCACTGAGTGAACTCTCCTATCTAACCAAGCTAGGCTTGGCATTTAACAATCTTTCTGGAGGCATACCTCCGTCACTAGGAAACCTTTCTAATCTCTTATGGCTTGATATTGGGTATAATTACCTTACTGGGACGATACCTACATCATTAGGGGATCTGTACTCTCTTACAGTGCTCCAAATTGGTGTCAATCAACTTACAGGCCCTATACCACCGCAGCTTGGTAATCTTCAGAGCCTTACTTACCTGTCTTTAGAGTTCAACAATCTCACTGGGCACGTTCCTAGTTCCCTATTCAACCTCTCCTCGGTCCAACTCTTGTCACTTCAGGTAAACAACCTACAAGGATCATTGCCTCAGGATATGGGTAATAGTTTTCCGCAACTGCAACACCTAGACATGGGTCTCAATGAATTTCACGGGTCCATTCCATCATCTTTGTGTAACTCAACAAACCTCAGGGACCTATTGCTAGGAGATAACCTGTTCTCAGGAACAATTCCCCCATGTCTAGGACAGCTGGATGGTTTGTTTAGGTTGGAGCTAGGTGCCAACCAGTTTAAGGCAAGAGGTCCTACCGCCTGGAACTTTCTCGCTGCTCTAGCAAATTGTAGCATTTTGAGCTATCTGGGCTTATCTGGTAATGAATTGGGAGGAATCATGCCAAGCTCGCTAGCAAATCTTTCTACATCTCTGCTAACTCTCTATATAGACTACAACTCAATAGAAGGAACCATACCTGAAGGAGTTGGTAGACTTTTAGGCTTAACACAGATTGCTATGGGTGGGAACCTGCTACGTGGCACGATTCCAGTTTCTCTTGGCAGGCTAAACTTGTTGCAAGACATAGAACTTGAACAAAACAGATTACAAGGAGTGATCCCAATATCACTTGGAAACCTCACACGCTTGAGCCAACTTCGTTTGGCAGATAATCTACTGACTGGGAACATACCATCCATCCTTGCAAACTGCCCACTTAATTGGCTGGATCTTCAAGGAAACAAGCTAACCGGTTCTGTGCCAAAAGAGATTCTTCAAATTCCCACACTTTCTGCCTTCTTGGATTTGCAAGACAACATGCTGTCAGGGCCACTGCCTTCAGAAGTGGGCAGTTTGAAAAATCTGCAGCATCTTGACATATCCAACAACAAAATTCCCGGTGAGATTCCAGGATCCCTAGGTGACTGTTTGATCTTGGGATATCTCAACTTGAGTATGAATTTGTTTGAAGGATCCATTCCATCCTCACTAAGCAACCTACGAGGCCTTGGGATGATTGACCTTTCATACAACAACTTGTCGGGGCACATTCCGGAGTTCCTTGGAAGCTTCTCTGGAATTTACCTAAATCTGTCCTTCAATGATTTTGAAGGTGCGGTCCCGAAACAAGGTATCTTTCAGAATCGTAGTGCATTCTCCATCAGAGGAAATAGTAGGTTATGCGGCGGAATTCTGGAACTGAGACTACCCCCATGCTCAAACAAGCTCTCCCAGAAGCATCACCCCAAGAAACTCAAGCTTATACTAGCACCAGTTGCAGCCGTATTATGTTGCATCATTTTATTTTCCTTGCTTGCGGTAAGGTTTTGTGGGTGCAGATCATTAAGGAAGTCCCCAACCACAGATACCTTGATGAATGAATACCCAAGGGTTTCTTATGGTGAATTAGCAAGAGGAACCGCAGAATTTTCTCATACAAATCTTATTGGAGTGGGGAGCTTTGGATCAGTTTATAAGGGATTCATACACTATGACGGCGAAGGCAGAACTGTCGCGATAAAGGTAATTAACCTTCAGCAGCACAGAGCATCACAGAGTTTCATTGCAGAATGCCAGGCCCTGGGACATGTTCGGCACCGGAACCTGGTGAAGATCTTAACTCTGTGCTCAAGCCTTGATTCGGCAGGAAATGATTTCAAAGCTTTAATTTACGAGTTAATACCCAATGGAAATCTGGATGAATGGCTGCATAATCCAGGTAGAAGAGATGGCAACGAAACGTTAGATATCAGCCAAAGATTAAACATTGCTATTGATGTAGCCTCGGCGCTTGATTACCTCCACAATCGTCAACCAAGATCCATAGCCCATTGTGATCTGAAGCCAAGTAATGTTTTGCTAGATTATGATCTGGTTGCTCATGTCGCCGACTTTGGGCTAGCAAAGTTTCTATCTGAAGATGCACACAGTTCAACTAGCACGGAAGGACTGAGAGGGACTATTGGATACATCGCCCCAGGTAAGCCCATGGTCTAATTCAGTTTAGTATATCAGGCATTTTTGCACAAGTGACATGATCAACAGACTCAAATGATAATTCACACAGAAGGATCATTTTCATGCCCAAAGCTTTCATTTATATAACCTGCATGCTATATGGAATATGATCAATGCTACTACATTGATACACCTTTTGACAACTTAACGTTTCAGAGTATGGAATTGGCAATGAAGTTTCTACACATGGGGATATCTTCAGTTATGGTATACTCCTTCTGGAACTATTCACTGCAAAAAGACCAACTGATGACGCAGTTAGGGGAGGTCTTAGCCTTCATCGGTACGTCGAGATGGCACTGCCACACAGAACATCCGAGATAACTGATCGAAGTTTGTTCCCAGCTGAGCACAGTGGAGCAAGCAAATCAGACATCGCCAAGAAGGCAGAGGTAGATATAGAGTGTGTCACTTCAGCTCTCACAGTTGGCATCCAGTGTTCAAAGCAGCGAGTTTCAGAGCGGATGCAGATAGCTGGTGCTTTGAGCGAAATGCACAGGATAAGAGACAAAATGAGCCAAGCATTCATGCTAGGAGGAAACAAGAATGTGTCTTGAGAAGAGAGCAGTTGATCGAGTAAAATGCACTCCAAACTTAGCAACAAACACTTTCTTGTCATTCTGGCCACTTTCTCCTGCTCATCATGCTCCCATAGGCCATAACACTGTATAATGTGAGGACTCCTTTGACATCCCTTTTGTAGTAATGTTGGCAGTCCTAACGAACTTAACGTCCGGCATTTTCGGTTTATCTTTGTCCTTGCGTCTTTCTTACCCCTCCGATCCGTTTTAATTGTTGTAGGAAAAGAACTAAGCACGTACAAATTGATAGCACAGCTCCGGCAGTTATTGATGATCAGAGGCAGTACGTAAAATGAAGGACGCTTTGTGCCAAGACTGTCAGCTTGGCTTATCAAATCAACTTGTCGTTTGGAACTGATCTGCTTTGATTTTACGCACACAGGCTGGAAATGTTCAGCGAGACGGTCTTGTGATCGCAAATCTACAAGCGAGCCAAGAAGTTACAGACAAACAAATTCGCAGGTTGTAACTTGTAAGTGACCTACAGGTTTCTCAAGTGGAAATATTTTCCGTAAGGGGGTAGCACTGAAGCAATCCTCATTTATTTTACTCGATAAGTCACAAGTTTTCTGCTCCGGTGCTTCTCACTTTATAAAAGTTTGAATATAAACAACACAAATACAGTCGCGATCTACCTCATCTAACTTTAGCAAGCTAGTTAGAGGTTGATTCTCTTGAAATTAGATCACCTCCAATTGTTTACATGTTTTATTGATATTGTGTCACATATATGTCAGCATATATATGGTTTCATCAGCAAATATAGCTGATTACTAAGTTTATTTTAATATTTTGTCGCAAGTTTTTTCAGATCCTCTACATGTACTGTATGAATAAGTTTGAACCAGCGATCAGCATTCACTGGCTGGGCCGTTGCCGTACTAGCTAGTGGTCGTTATCCAGCAGGCCGGCATTGCGAAGCATCAAACCAGCAAAGCGAAACGAAAACCGGGGCAGCCTCCTGCTGTTCCTTTCCTGCCGCCAGTATGCCCGCTGCCGGTTTCGCCGTCGTCCAAGCCGTGCTCTCGCTCTGTCCCCGGTATAAGTAGTATCACGATCGCCTCGATCGCGCATTCGCGCTTCTCATAGGCCACACAGCAACCTGTCAGCTGGTGCCAAACAACAACCGACGAACTTCCTCTGAGACCAGTTTCCTTGCATACTGTTTGCTTGCCGATATGGAGGAGACCAGAGCTGTGCCAGCGGAGGCGGAGGAGGAGAGTAGCAGGAGCAGGACGGTGGTGGTGGTCGGCGTGGACGACAGCGACCACAGCTACCGCGCGCTCGAGTGGGCCGTGCGGCACGTGGCGGCCGCCCAGGGAGCCGAGCTCGTCGTCGTCCACGGCAAGCCGTCCGCGTCCTCCGTCGTCAGCTTCGGCAGCCCCGGTGCCGGCCGTAACCCCCCTTTTTTCCCTAGCTCATCAGCTCCTCTGCCTCTGACTCGATCGGGATTTCGTTTCAGCCGCCGCCGGCGACGTGGTGAGGTTCGTGGAGGCGGACCTGCGCAAGAGGGCGGAGGACGTCGTGGACAGGGCGCGCCGCCTCTGCACCGCCAACTCGGTAGGATTAGCCCGTCCGCCGCAATGGCTCGATCGAGAGAATGATCAGACACATTCTTGTCTGTAACTTGAACTACTGCTTACGTACATGAAATCGCAGGTGCACGCTCTGATAGACGTGATGGAAGGGGAGCCCAGGTATGTGCTCTGCAACGCCGTCGACAAGCACGGCGCGGACCTGCTCGTCGTCGGCAGCCATGGCTACGGCGCCATCAAGAGGTAAACGATTATATGGCTCCGTCTCTGCTTCCAAAGTTTGCTTTTTCAGCTGAGCAACTTATGGCATTAGGTGTTGACGGGGTTCTGTCTTGATGAATGTTTTTTTACAGGGCATTTCTTGGGAGCGTGAGCGACTACTGTGCACACCATGCGCACTGCTCCGTTATGATAGTGAAGCAGCCAAAGGCCAAGATATGATGTCTGCAAATTCCGGTTGTTAGATCGTGGCATCGTGTGCTGAGCTTAAATGCTTATAATGTAGAAGTACCCATGTAACTCTTCTTATCCTCGTATACATGGTTATGTCTGCGTGCAACCCATGTCAAATAGGTGTACCAAAATATGAACCACCATTATGTCAAATCCAGCTTGCATTTTTCAGCGGTACCACAACATTCTCTTTTTCACATGTCTTCCAACAACCATAAATAATACAGGTACATGCCACAGTGAAGAAAGTACATAAACCTTAAGAATCCATTCAAATAAGTTCACAGAAATGTCACGAAGGAACCTAGAATAACAGAAACATACTATATGTCTAGCACTTCAACATCGGCTCCAGGAGCTGACGAAGACGACACATATGCAGGTGTTTGAAGACCAATGCCTCTATTCGACCACCGCCCCGAGTGGAACATCAGTTTTATTCTGATTTGGCCTGAAAAGGTTGCAATTGGATCAGTATACAAGTAAACGACCATTTGGAAACCAACAATTAGTCAGCAAAAGTAATCAACGATAACTAAGCACAGATATACAAATCATATTACATCAGGAGATCGGGAACGTGTTGGGCTCCTGCTTGGACTACGTTTCTTTGGGCTTGCTGCTTCACCATTGGCAGCGGGCTGAGAGAAAAATAGCTTAAGTCAGTTTCCAAGATAAAATTAACAAAAATAATGTTTGAGAATACTTACAGATGCCTTAGGGGATTGGGATTTTGCTGGTGATCTGCAAAAAGTTCCAAAAACAACAGAATTCAATATCCAGAATGGAGCTTGCTTTAACAGCTCGTCCAAGAACCTTGGCACCTCCCAAGCAATGTAATGGCCGAATGCAAGTAAAATGAGCTCATTGAAACAAAAAAGCAATCAGTTCCAAAGACATGCAGTACTGAAAGTGTTTTGTTTCAAAGTTACGTTAATGGCCCTCCAATTTGAAGCCTGTGAAGAAGAGCCAGGGGAAGTCAATCCTCATGTACTCAAATCCGCAAATACCATCGTGCCATCTTTGTCCAAACCATCAAGCCTTAATGCTCTACTTCAAGAGTTCCAAAACAATCCTCTATGTCCAAGCTCTGATGTAACCAGTTACAGTACATTAGGTAAACAACAATAGATGATTTTTTAGCTTCCACAGCTCCCAGTTTATTACCATACCTCGTCAACCAATGGAGCTGGTGCAAACTGACCAAATCCCCATCCCATCCAGAATTTCCTAATACGCAATCCCTAGATCGCCGCACAATCCCTTATCTAAGGAGAAAATGATTCCAGTCTTTGAGAAACACCGGATACTAGCCAATTCAGTTAGAGAAGAAACATGCGACACCAGTGTGATAAACTTGTGACAGTTCCTGAGCATCAGATAATTAATATGCAACTAGGTCTTTATTTAAACTAGGAAGACGGATAGGTGCATCTTTTTCACATACAATTTTCAGGTTTCAACAAGAGCTTACTTCTGTGCAGAAATGTCTACATATCATGCAGCATTTTAAGATTAAAAAATTTGGCACTGTTGCCTATATTTGTTCCATTGTGTTTTTTCTTGGATGGAGGGAGGGGATATTTACGTAAGTTGAAATGAAAGGGGAATGGTTACCTTGAAGGAGAGCGTCCCTTTGACCCTGAAGAAACTGATCTCGACCGAGATCTGGATGCAGAACGGCGTGATGGTTTTTTCATTGGAGACTTACTGAAAGGATATCCAATTTTTATTAGTGGTTATTTACATTATCCAGCGCTAAGAGAATTTTATGAAAGCCTGAGTCTAACCTTGGACTCCTGCTTCTGCTGTAGCTGCGGCTTCGGCTTCTGCTACGGCTTCGTGAATAGGAGCGGCTGTTTTTGCCAGCATACTCCTTCACCTTCAGAAAACAACATGCCCGTGCATCAGTTAATTTTCATAACAAGTCGATTCCCAAAATTGGCCTAAAAATAGACATATAAGAGTACCCTTATAGGCGCTCGAGAGAAGGCATTTTTAAATTCAGTATCATCAAGCTTCCTTATCTGCAAAGGGTACATTCAAGAAAGTTATTTCTTCCCCTTCACAGAAATTAAAGGCACAGGGGATCTCAGTGTTTGAAAAACACATATTCAACAAGATTGCATGTGTAATAAAAATCAGCATACATTGAAATGAAAACTAGCAAGGATACAGAAGTGACAAGGAAAAGGGGAAGCAGAAGAACTTACAGCATACTTCATATCATCATAGTTTGTATAATCAACTATTCCGATTGTACCTAAAGTAAACAATGATGTAGGTCAAGAAAGGCCGCGGCAACATAGCAAATATGGTTTCACAGAAAGATACATCGTTATATCTTCTTCATTAAGCCTAATAATGGATTCAAAACAGCAGTGCAGCTGGAATGACAAAAGGCTAGACCAAATGTGTTGAGAAGCCTTCTCCTGTACTAAGTTGTCAATGTGCATGCTGGCAATAATAAAAGCATAGTGCACATCATATGCTACGAGGATTCAAGAGCCTTTGGGATGTGATATAAAGAAAGCTATAAGTACACCACTATTTACTTAAAAAAAGACAAAACAAAATTACGATGGAATATGAATCAGGCACTAAAGCAGGTGAAGTGATTTATCTAATAATGATGGTTATCAATTTGTTAGGTGTTTGTCTAATCTATATGCAACTTTTGATGGTCTCTGTTGAAAATAATGATAAGAGAATTGCATCAGGGCCCAAAATAACTCACCACCACCCTCACGATACACCTCAGAGAAACAAACATCACCAGCCTTTCTCATGTGGTCCTGATAACACATTCATAGAGTTTCAGAAGGAGAGGAGGGAAAAAACATGATAACGAGAAAGATAGCTGAAAAGTTGAGAGGTCTTGCACCCTTTCCACAGACCTTTAGATCTTGCCATGATGCAGAAGAAGGTAGTCCGGATACCAGAACTGCCAAAAACAAGTGTGCACATGTGTTCAGTACAAAGAAGGAAATTTGAGCAACCAATACCCGTTTGGATACTCTGGCTTACCACGATACTCCGTATGCCTAGAGACACCACCACGGCGGCCTCCCCCACCAAAGTTGTTTGGAGTAGATGAAGAGTTAGCCCTCCCTCCATGTGCAAGTTCGACCTGTGCATATCAAGGATTAGACATGTGAACTGAGAAGAGCTAGCCACACAGCTCAGTGCACGTACCCTCAGCCGATTCCCGTCAAAATTGTAGCCATCGCGTCCATGAATCGCGTCTTCAGCATCACGAGGATCTTCAAACTATATCACAGAAAAACAAATGCCAAGAGTTAGAATATACTGTACACCAAATTGATGACAAATCAGTAGCTCCTAGAAATCTCAACTCACATCAACTAGTTGTTGGTGTGAATCTGTGGAAATATGAAGAAAAAAAACAGTTACCTCGACAAAAGCAAAGCCTGGTGGCCTTGGGGGGACCTTCAAGTCAATTTCAACTATCCGTCCATACTGCATGGAAAAGATTCAACATCAGCAGATATTCAGACAGAACTTTACAGAGGGAATTAGGGACAGCAGATTATTTCCTCATAATAGCAGATTATATATATACTAATTTGCATTCACGCAACTTCGACTAAATGAATTTGAGTACTATTTACATCAAAATTTTCTTTTAGGGATCAAAACTAGTGTATTCCTCTGTTCCAGTAACAATACAACAAATAAAACATAGTCCTCTCAAGAATTTTACAGTCACTGTTTCTTTCTCTTTTTTGGCGGAGATTACAGTACCCGTTTCGGTAACAGAGAACCTGCAGTGGAACTGAGATACAAACCTTGTAGAACAGATCCTCCACCTCCCTCTCCCTGATATCCCCGGGGAGGTTCCCCACGTAAATAGTCCGGCTCCAGCGCCTACTCATCCTTCCTTATTGCAACCTATCAGCCAAAAAAACATGGTCCCTATTACAAAGGTGATTTACAAAAAGGGCCGCAGCCTGCAGCCTGCAGCCAGATGCAGAAACCTAAATAGAGTAACTAAACACGACTAAGCAAATTTACACGACCAACGAACAAACCGGAAAATTTCTGTTCTGACGCCCAAAACATACAGATAAAAGTTTCAGGTTGAAATTTCCACGGAAAATATGGCCAGAAACTTTAATCCCCACGGGCTGTTTAAGGGCGCGAGAGCACCGGCCTCTAGCTGCGACGTACCTACGGGTCCTAGAACACCGAGAACTCGAGCCGTAATCGGAGCGCGAGCGCGGCGACTACAGATCCGCGCGCAGTGCCACCTAACCCTAGATAGATAGACAAACAAGACACGTCCCACCCGAACAAACGCTACCAGATTCACCCAGAGAACAGAGTACTCGGCGCGAGGAGAGGATAGAGTGTAGATCGTACGTACCGGAGGAGCGGCGGAGGGTCGGGTCTGCGCGCACGCGCACGCGCACGCCGTCGCCGGGGACGAAGCGGGTGGAAGAGGAAGAAGAAGATAGGGTTTAGTTTCCGGCTGACGCTTTTGACCTCCTCGCTCACGAGCGCAGGAACAGAGCTCCGGTCCGCACCGCTACGCTATCGAGATCGAGTTGGGCTCCGGTCCGGCTAGGATTGGGCCTAACGGGCTGAGCGATGACGGCAACCGATGTACAATGCGGTTTGCTCCCGCTCAACCAAAAAAAAAACTTGCTAAACAGAATTGCTAACTTGCTGATTTCAAAAAAAAGAATTGCTAACTTGCTACTCTTACACATGTTCTTTCACTATCAATCACATAATAGATCAGACCAATCTCTCTCTGAGGAAAGTAATAATAAAAAGACTAAACCAAAACAACCGCATCCAAAAAACTATAATAAAAACAGGGTCATCGTTGCTGGTTTGCCACCATAGGCGGTGTCATGGATCTTACTGTTAATAATTGACAAGTAGGGGCAATGATAAATCTTATTACGGTGGTGCATCGTGTTCAAACGGGTTTATTACTTTGATCGGCATGGATGTGTTGCATGCATTAGTGATCTATACTATATACACCTGCAAGAGGAAAAGCCGCGACTCTAATCAAATCGGATAGACTTCACGGACCTTGTCTTCGAGAAGGGCCACAAGGAAAATTGTGACCAAGTTTGCGTAGAGCAACATACCCAGAGTTGTAACCTTTGAGTTAATGAAAAATAAAAATATGTGTGTAGGGATCTTACCCATCACAATACCTTGACCTAGGTATGTTGTTGTATCTATCGTCTCATAGAAGTTCCAACGAAGTTGTCCATTGCATCGTCTAACAAACACCCTAGAGTGTACGTTATGTTGCAATATTAACGTGCAACAGATCGTTGACATCTCCTCCGGCTGTTCGATTTCGTTGTCTCTTGTCGTATCGTCTACATCTCTCTTTCATTATCGCTTCTCGCTAACAGAGTGTTAAGGCGGTGCATCAAAAGACCGGAAAGAATATCTCTAAGCATGTGGAGGCACTGATGTAAATCTACTTCCCCACCACCACGACCATTAAGAAGATGAGGCATGAACATCCACAAGCATCTATTAAAGCACATGGGTCAGGCAAACTTGTTATGTGTAGCCCCACGCCCTCACCAATTGTTGTCTACGTGGCGGTCATCTAGCCTAGCTCGCCGCCTCCTTCCTCCCTGCGCACATCCTCTAAGGTAGGATGCCAACAAGAATGTTCTTCCACCAAGATTATAAAAACCAAACGTCGACTCATATACTCACTTCGTCCACACATAAGTGTCTCATCTTAGGGGGGAGTATATAGTTCTCTATAGAAGCTAAAAATATATTATGTTGATTGATAGCTTGAGGAGTAAACATTTCGAGTATAAAAATGGATAAGGAGTACTTAACAAGATGCACCCATGAGATAACAAGATGCACCCATGAGATTTAAGCAAACGAGCACACAGAGAGTATACACAACCATTTAATCAGAACTCCATTTGGCATGGATCTCTTCTACGTACATAGAGTCTCCGAATAAACACGGCAAGAGATGATTGTCGCGATACAAATACGGCGAGGCGCGTATCATAAGAAGGATCGATCGATCAGGTCCTCTTGACGGGGTCGAAGTTGGAGACGGCGACGACGGCTCCGGCGATGCCCGCGAAGACGACCCCGCCGGACACGATGCTGAGCAGGAAGTTCTTGAGCGACGGGGAGAGCCCGGGGGAGGCGGCCTCCGCGACCTCGGGCAGCACGAACGCGGCCGCCACGGCCGCCGCGGTGAGCCCGGCCGTCAGCTTCTCCTGCGCGGACGCCGACGACGCCCTGACGACCGTCATCCTGGCGGGCCTGAGCACCGGCAGGGGCCGGAAAGACGTGGCCTTCTTGAGCCCGGCGACGGACAGCGGCGCCGCGACGGCGGACAAGGACGCAGCGGTGGCCATGGCGCGCGTATGTACGTACGTGGGTGGGCGGTGGCCGGTGGCGTCTAGCTCCTTGGCTGGCGTGAGGTGAGGTGTGTGGGGGACGGGATGGTTGGCCGGGAGAAGGTTAATGTAGGACTGGTGGAGGCGTAGGGGAGATTGCGGCGTGCCAGCTCGGCGCCGCAGTCCGACGTGGGGAGCTCTCGTCGCGCCGTTGCCGGATAAGCTTATCCTCGGACCAGCCATTGGCTGAGGTTCTGCCAGCTTTGGATTTCCAGCTCGGGATCTCATTGGCTGAGGTCCCCTCATATCAGTGTAAATGTGCATTTTTTTCTTCATTTTCTTACAAACGGACTGACTTTATTTATTGATGAAAATACAAAGTGCATCATCTTGAATGGAGGGAAATAAATATCCATATCAACCACAAAGATCCATGATAAGATACCTTTTTATTTCAAGGTGATTTGAGATTATCATAAGTTTTCATATTTTGTTTGTATTTCAACTTTCTACCATGACAGGGTGAAGAAATTACGAAATACAAAATGTGCGTAAGGTGGATAAACTGGAGAATTCCTAAAAAGACGGTAATTTAAAACTCTTAATCGCATTACGGCAATAGATGCACCTTTGAATGACACGTTCGCAACCCATCAATTTTGTCATGTCGTGTCCCTGAAGAGGACCGGAACCATATAACATAAGAAGGTACCCTAACAAAATGCATTACACATCTTCTCGGCCGCTACCCCCAAAGTCGGCCGCTTTGACCACAAGGACCAATAAAGTCGGAACTTTTTATCATGTTGTCATCGACACATCGCCACTTTAAATGCATCAACTCAATCCAGCATAAACTAAGGCTGGAGGGCACACCAACATTAATCCCATGTTTTCCTCATGATGATGTAGAGCTCGATGAGAAATAACATCATCATAGTGTTTTTCCACATGAATCATTCAGAGAAATGAAGGTGCACACTTGTCAAAAATGATTTGCAAAAACTTGTCAAATAAAATAAAATGAAGGTGCACACAGTGTACAAAGCCCACTGTATTAGCCAATGTTTAGTCCATGAAGCCCAAAAGCCGATATGCTCCTCTCGCGCTGGGTGGCTGTGGCTGGAGGAAGAAGACGGCGATGCTCAGTCGTCAACCAGTCCCACCCGTACACCGTGTCCACCGCCCCCACTCATCATAGACCACCGGCGTCCGGCGACGACGACGGCGAGCCATGTCCGCCGCATCCGCCTCTCCGCCTGAGCCGGCGGAATCCATCCGCGGGAGCCTCATACCCGTCCTGCCCGACGACCTGGCCCTCCACTGCATCGCGCTCCTCCCGCGCGCTGCGCACCCTTCCCTCGCCCCCGTCTCCCGCGCCCTGCACGCGCTCCTCTGCCGCCACCCGGAGCCCCTCCTGGCCGCCCGCCGCCGCCTCCGCCGCTCCGACCCCCACATCCTCATCTCCGTCCGGCCGCCCTACTCCGCGTCCCCCCGCTTCTTCCTGCTGCTCCCGCACCCCGGGTGGCCCCCGCTGCCGCTCCCCTCCCCGCCGATCCCCGTCTCCTCCTCCTCCGCGGTCGCCGCCGCCGGCCACCGGCTCTTCCTCGTCGGCGGGTCCGTGGCCGGGATCCCCGCCACGGCCGTGCAGGTCCTGGACGCCCACACCAGATCCTGGTCCATCGGCCCACGCCTCTCGTCCCCACGGGAGTTCGCCGCCGCCGCGGTCCTTCCTCCAGTTCCCGCTCCCGGCGGTGCGCTGTTCGTCGCCGGGGGCTGTGTCCCCTCGTCGCCCTTCTGGGCGGAGACGCTCGACCTCGCTTCTTCCCCGTGCGCCAAGTGGTCCCCGGTCCCCAGCCCGGACCACCTCCGGGAGAAGTGGATGCACGGCTGCGTCTCGCTCGCCGGGAAGGTCCTCGCGGTGGCCGACCGCGGCGGCTTGTTATACGATCCGGCGGCGCCGTCCGGCGAGGCGTGGGCGCCGGTTTCTCCGGTCCTTGACATGGGGTGGAAGGGCCGTGCTGCCGTCGTCGGTGGAGTCCTCTACTCCTACGATTACATGGGGCAGGTCAAGGGCTATGACCCGGACATCGATGCCTGGAACATGGTGGAAGGGTTGGAGAAGGAGCTGCCGAGGTTCTTGTGTGGCGCCACTCTCGCCAACGTCGGCGGTCTGCTCTACCTGGTTTGGGAAGGGAAGTGTGAAGGGAAAGCTATTAGTAATGAAGAAGGCAAGGCGAAGGGCATGGTGGTGATTGAATGGGCTACCATTGAGGTGAAGAGGGCCGACGAGGGGCGGTTAATTGGGAAGGTAATATCCAGGGATACTGTTCGGTTCACTGACATGCCGAGGGGATCAGCAATCACACATTGCACTGCTTTGGATCTATGACATGGTTGCTGCAGATTGGAAGCAAATGAGCATGCATCTTTCGAAAGGTAAAATATGATCGTTGATTGTTGTAAATGCCTTTTTGTGCCGATTGCTTTCTCTTGTTTTTTATTAGTTTGAATAACTACTAAACTAACAATGTTTAAATTTGGCTTGATTGCTCGTCCAGATTCGCTGTGGGTCGAGACTTGAAAAGCTCAGTATTGTGTGCACTGTAGTCTAACATCTGCACGGGATGCTTCGCTGGAGGTAGGCATATGTTTTAAGTATCGCAGTAGAGTCCATACATCTGTGGAATAATGAAATTCTGTATTGGCAATGGAGGCAGGGAATGCATTATTTGAGGTGAATAGAACTGTCCTATCTGTCATCAGATCAAACTGTCTTACCTGTCCTCAGTGCTAATTTTTCCAGGAAATCAAGCTTGTTAGATGGATCCAACATTGATATTCCTCAGGTAAAGGTGGATTAAATCTTATTATCTGTCCTCTTCTGTGTGCCTTACCGAGCACATAACCTTGCACTGGCATATCTTCAGGACAGTGCGGCAAGGTCAACAAACGAGCGAGAGAGGATGCTAAGTACTAGTAAGCATTGAAGGAGAGAGCGAGATGAAGAGCAGGAACGTGTTGAGGAAAGGGCATTGGGGTGGTCACTCCCTCGAACCTTTCTTCTATCAGAAGTAGGAGCAATGCTCCTATCCACTCCAAATTTTTGGCTTCAGCTTTGTCAGCATTTTATTCATATTCATTTACCCTTGAGGACAAAAAATGAATTTCTTTTGTATAATGAATGTTGTGTGTTGTTGGTAACTTGGTATTGCAAATTGACCTCAGTGAGATTGATGGTCATTAATTAATAGATTTATCTTTCGAGAATATCAATGACTGATTAAATGTATGGGAACCTCAAGGGCGTGAGATTTCATTGCATAACTTATCTAGAGTAATACTCCCTCCGTTCCAAATTAGATGACTTCTATTTGGACAAAAGTGGATGTATCTAGATATGTTATAAGTCTAGATACATCCACTTTTTGGCAAAACGAAGTCATCTAATATGGATCGGAGGGAGTAGTATTTAAGCTTAAAAAAAGAGTAATAGTATTTCTTTTGCGTTGCCAAAATTCTCTAATACAATGTTCAACTTCCTCTTTCACCAAGCTTGTAAAACTTGCATAATTCATTTTATTGTTGTAACTCGCTCAATATTTGTGCACCGGTCGATGAGAAATGCATAATAGAGCTTGGGGTCTATGAGCCGAATCAAGAGAAAAAATCAAAATTATTACTTCTAACAAAAGAAACATATTTTCATATGTTTTAGGTTGTTCCTAAGGACATATTGACACCAACCAAGTAGGTTTGTTGTATGGCCCCGAGCCCTTCCTCATCATAGATTTGTTGGTATTGACACTAACTTTATCGCTCAAACATTCATGCGTATGACAAACGATCAGTAACCGTTTGTTGTACAAATATTTGATGAGTATTCAGTTTCATACTAACCATCACAGCTGTCAAATTTTTCATCTAAGAATAATGAGACTGAAATCGATTTGAGATCTTCGGATTTTTCTAATTCAGAGATGTATTGAAGGCTGAATTTAGATATGACAAGTAGATTTTTCATACTTAGTTGAGTTATTGATAACCGTAGAATGTGGAGTTATTTTTTGCTTGTTCACTGTACTAGATTAGATAAACTGATTAGTCATCCCAATTAATTTGCATCTTTGAGCTTTGACTTATATGCTATGACCATGTTATTTATTGGGAGGAGATATTTAGTGCCTACCTGAGCAATGGTATTTTCATGCAAACCATCTTTTTTCTAGAGTGATGCAAATCATCTTTTTTTAGAGTGATGCCAACCATCCTTTTGCGCCTTCAGTTCTTGTGCAGACCTCACAATATTCTTCTCAGATGGAGTACATCAACGTTCAGTGCATCCTTCTCCTTGGAGGTTTCTGGTTTTACTACTCGGCTAGATTTCCAGTCGGTGGTAGGACGGAGAGGTCGTGGCCAGTGGCAAGTCAGAGAGCGCGAGGATTTGGGCATCTTCGTGCCGCCGCCGAGATCTCACAAGAAAAGGTGGTGACCATTCACATTGCACGCATGGGTTTGGTGATCTTCCTGGCATCTAGCCCTTCCGTATTGTTGACTGATACAAGGTATCCTCTTTGCATTCCATGAACTCATTTCTTTCCAGCCAATTTCATATGAAGCATGTGAATTGTCGATCAATTGCATCACTTGTTGTTCCAGTTCGTGAGTCGGTCTCATGGAAACATGTCTTATTCAGGTCTTGTGGACAAGGTAAACGGTGTGTTTCGTGATGAGAATGTACCGTCTACCGAGACCATTTGATTTTGATTAGCATTCTATACTGGATCAAATTTTTAAGTTTGTTGTGTATACATAAATCATACTTGTGATTTATTAACTATTGCATATCTGGTTTACCCATCGACTGAAAGACAACCATAACTCTACATCGGCAAAGAAATACAACTGAACCTTGAGCCGGACATGTGACCAAGCATATCTGTGGATGAAGGAATTACTTATCAGAGAACCCAAGAAGTAGCTTAACACGCACCAACTACCAGTCTACTGTAAGTTCATTTCTTCTGCAGTAAGGAAGCAAATGGTCCAAAAGGAAGCAGCTGAACTTAGTTGCCAGGACAAAAACCAGTTTGTTGAACATAAACATACTATCTGATAATCTGAGAGTGGAAATATAGTTCGTCATGTATCAGTTGTTTAGTTTTCTTCCTCTTGGCTTCAAACAAAGATGAAGATAGAATAATTATCAATATTCGGTACATTCTATCTAGCCTTTTGACACATTTAGTGCAATATTCTTGATATATTTCATTTCCCCTTGCAAGTCTGTTTTGTGTCTCTGGTTACTGGCCTACTTGCCCGTCACATGCAGATTCAAGTTTAGCCTTTGCAACAGCCTTCTTATTTCTGATGGTAGTATTTTTCTTTTTGTCACGTTCAGGCTCTGCATTTTTTATGTTGTCAAAATCAACTGTCTTAAGGACATGAAGGTAGTTTAAAAAATCAGAGAAAAAAGCTTGGAAATGCAAGCATTTTGGACAGGATAACTGAATGCAAAAGCGATCAAGATATGCATTATGCTTCGGTGCTTCGACGTCACAGATTTTTTCTCTCCCGTTGCAACGCACAAGCATGATTCCTACTACCTCTGTTTTTCAATATAAGACGTTTTAGCATTTTTCCACATTCATATATCCAAACTTGTATCTAGACATGTGTTTTAGTGTCCATATTCACACATTTTTTGTGTATCTAGACAATATTTATAATAGCTAAAACATCTTATATGAAAAAAAGGGAAGGAGTAGTTTATAAAAAAATTCAAAAAAATATTTTTAAAAGTTGTACGATGGCAAAGTATAACATAACATGCATGTACGGCAAAGAAACGATCGAGGACAGGCGGACAGGGACAATATCCATCTGGTTCATACCATCACTGAATTTCAAGCAATCACGGAAATACATTCAATAATATTAATGGAAACACTCAAACCACCAGATGTTTCATGAAGGAAAACCGACACTGAAACTAACGAGCCACTTCATGAAATATGCAACCACACAAAAGAACAACCCAGGCACCCAGCAACCATAGATACACCGATGTACATCAAAGCGAAAGTGCACTCTCACTCACATGAACTCAAACCGCACTCTCTCGTCACTTATTGGTCAATCACGTACGTACGATCGAGCCAACCGCGGGCGGGCCAAGTCCTTGAGCTGGAACGTGGACTTTGGCCTCCACCGTGCGGCCGTCGATCTGAAGCGTGCTGACCAGCACGTCGGTGGGTAATGGCGGCGAGGCTCCGAGCAGGGCGACAGCGAGGGACTGCGTGCCGGGAAGCTGGCTGTTGTACGCGGACATGGTGATGGCAGGCCTGTCGCGGTTGTTGCGCTGAAAGTGGACGAGGCCTTTTGGGAAGACGAAGACCTCGCCCCTGCGGATGGTGCGCGAGAAAAGCCTGTCGGAGGTGGCGACGAAGCCGACGAAGAGGGATCCCTTGACCACGAAGATGAGCTCGGTGGCGCGAGGCTGGGTGTGCAGCGGGTGGACGCCCCGGGGCGCGTAGTCGACGCGGGACATGGACATGCATGCCCATCGTGTTGAGCGCCGGGAGGTTCTCCACGTTGGCGTCCGTGACGGCGGAACCGACCCGGGCTGCTGGTGGTGGCCGGGGTGGCCAGCGCGCCGGGGAAGAAGTCGTTCGTCGTCGCGTTCTCCGGCCTCTTGCACGGGAAGCCGTTCAGCCGCAGTGCTGCACAACGCATACATGCATTCGCATCTGTTCATGGATGGAAACATCCGGCAGGAACGAGTATGTTTAAAGTAAGGGCGTCTCCAATGCTTATGTCTTGAGTAGACCATAAGGTGGACCCTAGTCTCTGTGCTATAGCATATCAAATTCCCCACAATGCTTAAGTACTAGCTGGGTCTTAAGGTGGACCCCAATTGTCAGAATTCTTTTTTATTTACCCAACCGCTCTTCTTCCTTCCTCTCGACCCTATCCTCTCGTTTCTGTCGCTCAGCTCACTTGGAAAAGAACGGCGACCGAGCTGACCGGCGCCGCTTCTTCCGTTGCAGCTCTAGGACTAAGCCTCTGTTCTAGCCGTTTGGGCATCGCAAAGCTCGCGCCGCCGTCGTTCCGCCAATGGTCGCTGGACATCGCAGCCATCGTTGAAGCCGGTCTCGGCCGCCTCCGCGTTGGACGCTGGGCGTGCAAGCCTGATTCGCATTTGTCTTTTCCATGCCTGAGCGTGAAGGAGCAGGTTGCTCAATCTGATGTCTCCATGAGGTGAGGATCTCCCGATCTGTTAGATTATTTCCACTTGCATGGACTGGTTCCTCAATTTGCTTTAATTTTTTGGATTTTGCACGGGCAGGTTCTAATTTGGTTAGATCTTTTTGTATTTGCCGTCAGCAGGTTCCTCATTTGCTTGGATTTACCTATCGTCACAGGATCTAGCAGTTTTCTGTTCTCCACCAAGCTACAGCCTGCTGGCGACGAAGACGGACGCGAGGCGTGGAGGTTGATGCGGAGGAAATCCTCACGCCGGAGAGCGACGGTGCGTCCCCTGCTTCGGCCACCAAGCGCGGCACCCGGATAAGCAGATTTTTTCCTCATTTTAGCCGGCGCAGCCGCGCGAGGTTCTTGATTTTGGATGCCTCCGCCGGCCAGGTTCGGGTGGCCACCGCGCGCCGGTGTTGGTAGGCATCACCGAGGCAACCTCCATCGTCCATGGGTTGGAGTTCTCCCTGCTCGCGGTAAAAGCAACCGTTCTTCCCTGACCTGCGTGCCATGGACAGAGGAAGAAGGATATAATTTTTTATGCCTTGTGGCTCGGCCATACCCGTAAGGGCGACCATAAGAAATTTCACGCTATGACCGACGTCTACAATGCTTATTTCTTGCTATAGTCGACCTCAAGAGCTTAAGACCAAGGCTTAAGTCTACATTGGAGACGCCCTAAGGATCAGACTTACGGCCTTGGAGGGACTTGTAGTCGGCGACGCAGTAGTCCTGCAGCATGTCGGGGTCGCCGGCGACCACTGGCATGGCGAGAGCCAGGATGACGACGCATGCGGCGAGGAGGACGCGTCCAGATGCTTGGGCGCCATGGCCAAGTACTGTTGAAGACAAGTCCGCAGACTCTAAATGCTGATGAACACCAGAGGACTAGCGCATGCATGTATTTGTTATTTATAGTGCCATGTAGCTTCACGGAGACGTGATCGAGCGGTTGATCGATGGGCACTTGACAAAGTTAATTGGAAGACGTACCATTTTTAGGTGCACAATGCATTATATGCTCTGAACTTGTAGCTTCGGATATCATGGATAAATAAGCTGGCGATGTCAAGTTGTCAATTAATCACACTAGGCCGTAAGTGAGATGGATCCAAGTTCCTTTTAGCGCGAGGTATGTATGTGTTAGATCCTAATTAAACTGTTAGGAATTAGATCCTTTCGGTAGCACTATTATTGCATCGAGTTCATCTTGATAATCACAGAGAGACAGAGAGAGATCAAAGAGGGAGGAGGCAATACCTTGGCTCTGTCCTGACGAGCTCGAGTCGGAGGCCATGGTGGTCGACGACGTGGGCGTGTGCGCTGGTTGCGGAGGCAGTGGTGTTTCCCGTCGGCTCGCGCTAACCCTAGATCGGTAGGGGTTGTTGGTGGGGGTGGCGGCGCACGTTCAACCTCGTGATCTGTGCAGGCCGGCCCCCCACCCTTTATATAGCGCAGCGACAGGGGCCCACCGTCCATAACAGAACGGGCGCCCCCGATCAGGGCGCAGTTAAGGGGGTCGTGGAGCCGTTGTGGTCGTACGCCGTTGGGCTCGTACGACCAGGAGATCAATCTAACATTCTCCCCCTTGATCTCAACTTTTACTTTTACCTTTTACTTTACTCGTTCCATCACCGATTAGTAGATAGAGCATATTTCATCGTCACAGCTCAATTGCCGATAGAATCAGACAGCCACTATATACTTTTCTGTGTTGAAACAAATCCTGTTACTTTTGGGACTTTGTAATCCAGAAATCATAGGCTTTCCATTAAACCCATGCCGGCTGTGTGTTCTTGGAACACACTGGGTGGTAAGCCTTTCGTTAGCGGATCCGCAAGCATATCCTTTGTCCTTATATGCTCGAGACTTATAGTTTGATCCTGGATTTTATCTTTCACAATATAATACTTTATATCTATTGACTTTGTAGCATTACTCGACTTGTTGTTGTGAGCATAGAATACTGCGGGCTGGTTGTCACAGTACATCTTTAGTGGTTTGTCAATGCAATCTACCACTTTCAAGTCGGGTATAAATTTCTTTAACCATACTGCATGCCCCGTGGCCTCATAACATGCTATAAACTCTGCATACATCGTGGACGATGCAACTAATGACTGTTTGGAGCTTTTCCACGAAATAGCCCCTCCTGCGAGAGTGAACACGTATCCTGGCGTGGACTTTCTATCATCTTTATCTCCCGCAAAATCTGAGTCTGAATACCCTCTTATTTCTAGGGAATCAGATCTTCTATATGTTAGCATGAGGTCTTTTGCGCCTTGCACATAACGCAAAACTTTCTTTACCATATTCCAATGCTCTTGGCCTGGATTTTCTTGATATCTACCGAGTACCCCGATGATAAAAGCTAAGTCAGGGCGAGTGCACACTTGTGCATACTGTAAGCTTCCAACAACCGAAGCATATGGTACTGCTTTCATTCGATCGATCTCATATTGTTTTTTGGGACATTGAAATTTCCCAAAACTGTCGCCCTTGACTATAGGAGCAGGTGAAGTACTACTTTTGTGCATATTATACTTCTTTAGAACCTTTTCTAAATAGGCCTTTTGTGATAGTCCTAGCACTCCATTATTTCTATCCCGGTGAATTTCTATGCCCAAAACATAAGAAGCTTCACCAAGATCTTTCATATCAAAATTCGAGGAAAAGAATTTCTTTGTTTCTAGTAGTAGACTGACATCATTGCTCGCAAGCAGAATATCATCCACATACAGAATTAGAAAAATATATTTCCCACTTTTAAACTTTGCATAAATGCAGCTGTCCTCAACATTCTCTTTAAAATCAAAACTTTTAATTGTATTGTTAAACTCTAAATACCACTGTCTAGAGGCTTGCTTTAACCCATAAATGGAAGTCTTCATCTATACCATCAGAGAAGAAGGCTTGCCAAGAATGGACGAAGGTATGATTCTAGGAAATCTAGATCTTTAGGCGGCATCCCATATGTTCCTTCCCCTCCATGAAAAAACCCTTCGGTTGTTTCATGTAAACATTCTCTTCTAAATCTCCATTTAGAAATGCCGTCTTTACATCCATTTGATGTAACTCTAAATCAAAATGAACAACTAGTGCCATGATGATTCTGAGGGAATCCTTACATGAGAGCGGAGAAAAAGTCTCATTGTAATCTACTCCTTCTCTTTGCGTAAAGCCTTTTGCCACAAGTCTTGCTTTATACTTTTCTACTTTTCCATTGGAGTCATACTTTATTTTGTAGACCCATTTGCAGCCTACTGTTTTGGCTCCTTTAGGAATTTCCTCCAAGTCCCAAACATTGTTAGAACTCATTGATTTCATCTCATCTTCCATGGCCTCCAGCCATTTCGAAGAGTGAACGCTACTCATGGCTTCTTCATATGAAGTGGGATCTCCTTCCACATGAACTGTTTCTGTGTTATAAACTTTATAATCACTAGAAATAGCTGATTTCCTAGCTTTTGTAGACCTTCTAAGAGTCTCATTCTCTGGCACATTATGTGTCTCAATTTGCGACTCTTCTTCTATATGTGGTTGTCGCTGCTCCCTTTCATGCTCAACAACGGGTTGATTCGGCTCCTGACGGACAGGTTCCGAATTTTGCCTCGTTGAAATCACGGGTGGAGTTACAACAGGTGCTTGCATCACAACCTCTGGGATTGTCGGTGCAGGTACAACAGGTAGGGCGAAAAATGGTTCATGGATCATCGGAAAAGGTGCACACACCCTCTTCTCCTCAAGATCAATTTTCCGGCCTACCATGCTCCCCCTCATCATTTCGTATTCTAAGAAGACCGCGTGTCTCGTTTCTACAAACTTTGTGTGTCTGTCTGAACAATAGAAACGATAACCTTTTGATCTATCAGGATAGCCAATGAAATGACAAGTCACTGTTTTGGGGTCTAACTTTGCAATATGTGGATTAAAAACTTTTGCCTCAGCTGGGCTCCCCCAGACTTTCAAGTGGCTTAGAGAAGGAACTCTCCCTGTCCACAACTCGTACGGTGTTTTGGGCACCGATTTACTTGGTACTCTGTTGAGAATGTGAATGGCGGTTTTTAACGCCTCCATCCATAATCCCAATGGCAGTGTGGAATAACTCATCATACTGCGCACCATATCCATAAGAGTACGGTTACGCCTTTCAGCTACTCCATTTTGTTGCGGTTCGCCCGGCATAGAATACTGGGCGACTATTCCATTTTCCTGTAAGAACCTTGCAAAAGGTCCAGGTACTTGACCATATGGAGTGTGCCGACCGTAGTACTCCCCCCACGGTCGGACCTGACTATTTTAATTCTTTTATCATGCTGATTTTCAACTTCAGCTTTGAATATCTTAAATTTATCCAATGCCTCAGATCTTTCTTTAATTGGATAAATATAACCATATCGGGAATAATCATCTGTGAATGTTAAGAACGAGTCATAGCCATCCACACTTTTCACCGGAAATGGTCCACAAATATGGGTGTGAATAATTTCTAGTGTCGCTGTGCTTCGGTTTGCACCCTTTTTAATTTTCTTTACGTATTTTCCTTTTATGCAATCTATGCATTGTTCGATATCTGAGAACTCTAACGGAGTAAGAATATCATTTTTAACGAGGCTTTCTATTCTTCCCCTCGAAATATGGCCTAGTCGACAGTGCCATAACTTCGATGAGTCATGAGTTTGCTTTCTTTTCTTTTGTTCTTTGTTCGACAAGGGGATTTGTTCATTCACATTGCAAACAGAATGCACTTTTTCACGCAAGGATAACAAATAAAGCTTATCATGAAGTAATGCAATACCCACACAAGCATCTTTAATCCATATGGCACACTTGCCATGACCAAAATAACATTCAAAATTGTCTTTATCCAAGCACGATACACTTATTAAATTTCTGTGAATGGAAGGAACAAATAACACATCTCTAAGCATAATATTAAAACCATCAGCTAGCTCCAAGGAGACGTCGCCAACAGCCTCAACTTCTGCTTGAACTCCATTCGCGACTTCAATGTGTCTTTCGCTTTTTTGCAAAGTCCTTGTCGAATGGAATCCCTGTAAAGAATTTGCAACATGAACAGTTGCACCTGAGTCAATCCACCAAGTAGATTTTGAAAACTGTGTATACATGGATTCATTTACAAAAGAAACTGTATCAATACATTTCTTTGCCATTATGCTTTTGAGCCAATCAGGGCAATCTTTCTTGTAATGCCCCTTCTTCTTGCAGTGGAGGCATGTGTCTTTGTCCACTGGAAGCTGGTTCTCATACTTCTGATGCCCTTTGCCATGTGGCTTATACTGATGAGGACCTTTGCCATACGGCTTTGAAGGAGAACCATTGTAACTCCTGTTCTGGTTGTCCTTCACGTAGTTTAAGGAGCCCCCATTCTGGGACTTCAGCCTTTCCTCTTCTTGCGACAACATCGCAATTGTCTTTTCAATGTCCCATTTTTCAGGCGACACATTGTAGTTGATGATGAAATTTTCAAATTGTGGTGGCAGTGAAGCCATCACCAAGTGAACTATAAGTGCAGGCTTGAGCTCCAGATCAGCTTCCATGGACTTAAGCTTAGCAGCCATGTTGCTCATTCTGAGAGTGTGCTCCCTTATACCATGTGTACCTCCATGATACTTTTCTGTCACCAGCTGTCTGAGCAGCTGGGTAGCATATGTCTTTGAAGAACCAGTAAACTGGCTCTTTATCTTTTGGAGATACTCTCCTACAGAGGCACACTCTTCAATTGAGCCCATAATAGCGGTCTCAACTATGTTCTTTATGAATGCCATGCACTTTTTATTGGCGTTCACCCACTTTTGGTTCTCTAGGGTGTAGCCCATCTCTACTGGAGCATAGTCCAGCTCTTTTTTCTGCCAAGCAGAATCATCATCATCAGATGCTCTCACTGGCTTTGCTGGCTTGACTGGTTGTGGAGTAGTCACAACCCAGTCGACCTCAGCACAGACAAAGGCCAGTTCAACTTTCTTCCACCACTCAGAGTAGTTGTCACCTCTGAGCGTAGGAACATCCTTCAGGCAGCTCATCAGGTGAAAACTTCCTGAAACCACAAGGATATAAGATAACAAAAAACAGTTGCATACATTTAATCCAACGTTGGTATAAATTAAAGCATACAACTGTTGTGCAATTAAAACTATATCACCGTTGGGCAATAAAAGAAATAAATGCACCTTTTAACACATAATAAACAATCATGATCATGCTATTAACAACGTTGGTCATTTATAACAAAATCATAATCATCTTTAATATCACTTTATTACATCCTTAAAGAATTAATTATCACTTTATTGCTTTGAAGCAATTAACTATTTTGCAGCGGAAATTATGAATAAAATTCACAAACTTTATACTTTTCAGAAAAAATTCCTATTACTTTTTTCTGTTTTCTGCACAAACTTTCGTTGGAATAATTTGAGCAGAAAAAACTAGATAAATTTGTCCAAAAAACTGAACAAAAAACTCTAAAACTATGCTTCTGTAAAATAAAATAGAAATTACAGAAAAAACGGCCTCTGCAGCGGCCCGGCCCATGGCCAGACTCGGCCTGCTCCCGCGCGCCCTGCCGCTCGGTGCGCTGCGGTGGCCTGGGGCGTCCGTCCCTTGGCTTGCCGATGCGGACCGGATCGAGAGGAGTGGCGCGGCCAGAACGGCGACACCCTTTGCCGGTGAGCCCGAGGGCATCACCGGTGTCATTTTCTTTTCTTTTTGAATCAACTACCGAAACAAAAACTAGGATCTAAAAGCTCTGATACCAATGTTAGATCCTAATTAAACTGTTAGGAATTAGATCCTTTCGGTAGCACTACTATTGCATCGAGTTCATCTTGATAATCAGAGAGAGACAGAGAGAGATCAGAGAGGGAGGAGGCAATACCTTGGCACTGTCCTGACGAGCTCGAGTCGGAGGCCATGGTGGACGAGCATCTTGCAGTGAAGAACTGCACGAGTCATATTTTAAATAAAGATGGAATGTGGCAACAAATTCTAAGGAAGAAGTATCTGTGTTCTAAAACCCTTGGTCGATCGGTTGAAGTTAAACCACGTGACTCCCATTTCTTGTATGGGCTGATGTAGACTAAGAAATATTTCTGGACACTTGCTGTCCAATTATGGCATGTGATGGCGAAAACAGAAGATTTTGGGAATAGCGTTGGCTGCATGATCGCCCTCTCGACGAAAATTTCTCTCGAAACAGGGTTTCGCCCCGTTTTATAAATAAAGTAACGACCACCAAGCAACCAACGGTACAAACGCAACACCACACACACAGCTGGGGCAGCAGCAAACAAACAAACGCCCAAATAAAGGAAAAAAGCAAAAACAAAATAAAGACAAAGGCGGATCGAATAAACTAAGGTGACCCGCAACCGCTGCGCCCTCTCCGAGGATGTACCACCACACTCCTAGCATGGATCATCAAGTACCAAGCAGCACCTTCAAGAAGGAAAGCTCGCGCTGCCGCCCGAACCAGCACACTGGTTCTAGGGTTTCCCCCGGCACACTGAGGGAGGCGAACGAGAAGAAGCCACGACGCCCTTCAGGAAGGGATCATGCCACCTAGAGATGGCACCGCGTCAGTGTCGAGCGAGCCGACAAGGATTTCTCCCGCTAACATCCTATCCACCTCCCTCGAACGATCCGAGACATAGGCACCTTGCGAGGACGAAGCCACGCCATCTCAGACTCGTCGCCCACCAACTTGCACCACCACGGTTACGAAGTCGCCATCGTTGTCTCACCAAAGCAACCGGAACAACGACCACAAGACGAAGGCGAGGGAAAGCTCGACACCGGGTCAGCAGGGACTGCGATCGCGCGGGAGGGAGCAACCTCCACCGCCTCGACGGTAGTCGACCGGACGCGGTCGAGCACACCAGTCCCAATCAGGTCCGGCTGTGCCCAAAACGGGCCCGTAAAGCTCAACCACGCTGCAACACGTTCGGCATCGTCGCTGCTGGACCCTGCAAGAGCACCCCATCTCCATCTGTAGAGAGGTCAACCGCAGGCCAGGCCCCCACGACCAACCCAGATGGGGCCCGTAGGGACCAGATCTGGGCCGAGGGCAGGGGCGTTGCCCCGCCGGTAACCACCGTCCCGATGTGCAGCGCCGCCCCGCCACACCGCAGGGACGCCGTCGCGCCGCCGCCTCCCGGCCGGAGCCGCGCCAACGCCGTCCGAAGAGCACCGCCGCCAAGGAGAGCCGCCACCGCGCGCGGGCTCCCTGCGCCGGGGAGAGAAAGGCCGGCCGCCGCCGGCACCGCACGGGCCCGGCCCGGCGGCGCACGCCAGCAGCGGCCGAGAGAGGAAGGAGATGAGGGGAGAGGAGGCGGCGGGCTGGGGGTGGTCTCGGTCGCCCGCGCGGGGGGCGACGCGAGACCGAGGGGAGGAGTGTGGGAGGGAGGAGGGAGGACGGACGGTGGGCCGCGGGCCGGTCGCCGGCGGCGGCGACGCCTAGGGTTAGGGTTGGGGTTGGGGAGGTCGCGGGCGCTAGTGTGAAAGAGGTGACGAAAATTTCCTCAGGCTATTTAAATATATCTGGACCATAATATCACTGTCAGTAAAGTTTTTGCTGATGATATTGGAGTCTTCAAGTTTAGAATGGCCTTGGTTGGTTTAAGAAGAGACCAATGGTTGGGTTTGCTTGATATATGTTGCGGGACAACCTTGTTAGAGAATCCAGATATAAACTTTCTGACACGTGAATCTTCAGTGTCAAATCTTCTTACATGGGACTAGAAAACTGTGATGTAGTGTCTTATAGTTTTATGTGGAAATCAAAGTTTTTGGGAGTTCAATTTTGTTTCTCCAGCCGGTGCTTAAACATAGCTATTTAACAAGAGATGTCCTCTCACAAACAAGGGGGTCGTGCTCGTGCCCAAAGAATTATCTCTTTTGTGGAAGCAATGAATCAATTGACCATCTATTTTGCCTCCCCATAATCTAGATATGGAATGTGATACATGTTTCATTCAGTTTCAATCATCCTTTTGCCAACGGTCAAGCATGTGTTAATGTTTGCCTTAAAGGACTACGAGGACTAAACTGGAAACTTCCTACTGTCAATAATTTCCGCGGTGTTTTAGGGGATTTGTAAAGCCAATAATTTGGTGTATTATCAAAAGAAATGGCCCGACTAACCAAATAGTGTGACCTACACTATATTTACTGGATTAACTTTCAAGTTGAAGGACAACCACAAGGGATGGAATCACAAACTAGCAATACCGTTCCATGGATTTATTTGTTGTGGATACATACACTCTAGAGTTTTCAAACATAAATCTGGCAAAGAGAAAACTCTCCCAAGATACTTCTTAAAACATGTGTTTTAGAAATATTTGCCAAGATATCGGAGAATACAAGCAGTTGAGAAGACATATATATTTAACTGTCACAAAAGTAATCCATTACGGCATGCCATTCATTTTTCTCGAATGTAGAGAGACTCAATTTCTTAAAGTATTATTAATGGCAACGATCTATAAAGAAAACGACTAACATGATTTTCATTGTTGACATGATTCATAATTTTTGCGGTAACACTAAAATTGTACTCCATATATAACTGATTATCATATTGTTGACATCACAATTTATTGAACATAATAGAAATGTATACAAATTAACATTGTCTATCAAATAAGTGAGTTATAAACAAGTAAAAATATTTAGTATAAATAAATAATTTATTTAGTACTACTACTAGAGATATTATTGAAGTGGATGAAAATCAACACTCAGATGCAAGTGTGTGTTTTAAGCTTTTTTATATAATTAAAGCTTAGAGGTCCAACGCAAATTAATAACGTCCAAAACGGTAAAAGGATACAAAGTGTTGAACACAGTGACGAGGTGTTAACTCGACAAGTCCCAGGGTTATGCACCCCGGGTTGATTGATGGGGAGAGAGAAGAGTGCAAGGTGATCACGACGGCTGACAAGCAAGGTTTTACCCAGGTTCAGGCTCCCGGAGGATAACACCCTACTCCTGCTTGTCTGATTATTGATGCGAGTAGCGATTACAATGGCGAGATTGCGATCTCGCTAGGGTTCGTCGTGGATCTGAGCGTGTCCCTTCGTTCGTCGGTTGTCCTGGGGACGAGCCACCCTCTTGGCTTTATAGGTAGCCAGGTCTCGGGCGGTTGGTACAGATATGGCAGGTTACAAGACCTAACCGAGTTGGACTAGGATACGTGGTACCCCGAGTGGGCCTTCTGTGGGCTTTTCCATCCTTGGCGCGGCCCAGGTAGCCTTATGGTGGGCTAGTCGAAAGGTAGCCCCACGTCAGTAGCCCCCGAGTGCTTGGTCGAAGCGTAGAGTCGAGCAAAGGACTTCTTCCTCCTGTACGCGCCATTGGATTACTTGATCTTGAGCTTGAACTCGATTTCTTCAGTCGAACAGGCCTCTCCCGATGGGAGTAACCTTTGCAGTCGAATTACTTTGTCTTGTTCGTTCTGTGAAGCCTGCTTCTGTTCGGCCTGTTGGCTTACATGTAGATTT
Organism: Poa annua; assembly: GCA_026929855.1. Taxonomy (NCBI): domain Eukaryota; kingdom Viridiplantae; phylum Streptophyta; class Magnoliopsida; order Poales; family Poaceae; genus Poa; species Poa annua. The sequence goes on from CM049426.1 coordinate 7,635,034, forward strand.
GATTTCGGCTGCTTGAGCTTACTCAACTGTCTTTTCCACCCGAATGGATGTTTCGGGTTCTCAGATTGGCACTCTGTCTTGTTCCTGAAAACGATAGTTAGAGAAATTCGACTCCGGCCATTGAGGGCTTATAGAGGATGCTTTAGTCGTTAATGCTTCGACTGAGTCTATTGGGAGCGCGAACAGCGCTCCCGATGGGAGTAGCCCCCGAGATTAAGCTGAATTGCCTGTAATTGAGGTTAATCTCAAAAACTTCTCAGTCGAAAAGAGATCTCTGAGATGGAACCACTGTCCTTTTTTATTTGAGTGCTCATTCAGCGCGACGGCCTACTTGGTGGATTCGACAAACATATCGAGTATTTGCTCAGCCAAACGGCCTACTGCATTGTTGAACCTATATGGCGCAGCTCCCGAGTGTTCGAGCGCGGCCTAGGTTTTCTTGTTGGACCTGTATGGCGCAGCCCCCGAGTGTTCGAGTGACGGCCTAGGTTTGACTTAGACCTGTGCGGCGCAGCCCCCGAGTGCTTCGGGTGACGGCCAAGGATTTTTCGAGTTATACCTGTATGGCGCAGCCCCCGAGTGCGTCGGGTGACGGCCTAGGTTTGACTTAGACCTGCGCGGCGCAGCCCCCGAGTGCTTCGAGTGGCGGCCAAGGATTTTGTTTGTGACCTGTGCGGCGCAACACCCGGGAGAGCATCAGGTGTGGCCAAGGCGAATTTGTTTGTGACCAGTGCGGCGCAACACCCGGGAGAGCATCAGGTGTGGCCGAGTCGAATTTGTTTGTGACATGTGCGGCGCAACACCCGGGAGAGCATCAGGTGTGGCCGAGGCGAATTTGTTTGTGACCTGTGCGGCGCAACACCCGGGAGAGCATCAGGTGTGGCCGAGGCGAATTTGTTTGTGCGTTGCGGACTGGAGTCGACGCGGCGGACCGGAGTCGACGCAGCGGAGTGGTGACGTAGAGGTGTTAACTCGACAAGTCCCAGGGTTATGCACCCCGGGTTGATTGATGGGGAGAGAGAAGAGTGCAAGGTGATCACGACGGCTGACAAGCAAGGTTTACCCAGGTTCAGGCTCCCGGAGGATAACACCCTACTCCTGCTTGTCTGATTATTGATGCGAGTAGCGATTACAATGGCGAGATTGCGATCTCGCTAGGGTTCGTCGTGGATCTGAGCGTGTCCCTTCGTTCGTCGGTTGTCCTGGGGACGAGCCACCCTCCTGGCTTTATAGGTAGCCAGGTCTCGGGCGGTTGGTACAGATATGACAGGTTACAAGACCTAACCGAGTTGGACTAGGATACGTGGTACCCCGAGTGGGTCTTCTGTGGGCTTTTTCCATCCTTGGCGCGGCCAGGTAGCCTTATGGTGGGCTAGTCGAAAGGTAGCCCCACGTCACACAGCTTACTACAACAGACTACACATGCATGTACATTATAATCAAAGAAACTCCAGCTGCTCCGCGGACAAAACCTAAGAACTACTCTGATAAGGTCGAGAACTAGTTGCACGGGCAAAGATCATGTGCGCACTAGAGATTTGTTTATTGGCTCACCGACACAGCTACACACCATGGACATAGTGCAAATTATCTCAATCAATTTGCCGGATTTGGAAGTATGGTCGCCCTTTCCCCTATCATTTTCACTCCCAAGAACGACGCTGGACGAAACCCTAACCGCCGCGTTACAGTCCCTCCCCTCCTCCTCGTTGCTGGTGGAGGGTGTCGCCAGACAAAGCATGGGCGGCGCTGGGTGCGGCGGGACCTCCTTTCCGCCTGGGTGGAGGTGGCGACGCGAGCATCAGCAGTCGGCAAGGCGTAGCACTGACATTGGCATGTTTCCTTCAGTTCCAATCATTCCTTTACCAATGTAGCCAAACGTGTCAATTGCCGCGATGTTCTAGGGGATTTTTAAAGCCATGAATTTGGTGTGTTTTGAAAAGAAATGGACCGACTAACCAATTTGTGTGATCTAAATTATTTTTAATGTATTTACTCGTGGAGCCTTTTGAAGGTGACGAACAACCGCAAGGGGTTGTCTACGATGGAATCACAAAACTTGTAATCCCAATGATTCAAGGAAAAACTTATTGTGGATACATCATACACTCTAGAATTTTCAAACATAAAGTTGGCAAAAAAAACTCTACCAAGATACTTCTTAAACCATGTGTTTTAGAAATATTTGCCAAGATATCGAAGAATACATGAATATGAGAAGATATACATATACATTATAATATATATTTAGGTGCCACAAAACTATTCCATTATGGCATGTTATTTCATTTTTCTCGAATGTAGAGAGACTCAAATTTAATTATTAAAAAATGACAACGTTCTAAAGGAAATAAGTAATGTGATTTCCATTACCGGCATGGTTTAGGTTTGTTGCGGTTGCATGTGCCACGACATGCTAAAATGAAATAACAAGTTAAATATTATCATGTTGTTGACATCACAATTTGTCGACCATAATAGAAATGTATGCAAGTTAAAATTGTCAATTGAGTGAATTAGTTATAAACAAGTACAAATAGTTAGTATAAATAAATGATAATCATTTATTGAATACTACGAGCTCCAAATTAGTTTGGAATACTTTATAGTCAAACTGGGTGATGCTATTCAAGCAGGTGAAAATGATTTAATGAACTGATGAAAATGTTAAATCATTATGAGACATTATATTCTTTGTCACCGAAGTTTGAAGTTTATATTAACACTATTTAATTAAATTCGGTCCATTCATTACATTCTTTTTAGCAAGTTTAATTATCTTATTAGCAAAATGCCCGAATGTGTCCTAGCCTCCTAGGGGTCTTTACTAGAATCTTTCCATATATGGGATGTCGGGGTGAGCTCACCCTAAGCTATATAATGGTTGAACACGATGTAGCGGCGTCTTTTATAAATTATCCATAAATTATGCGTCATTACCGTGAGAACTATTCATTGTCAATTTTGAAGCCATGATGGGAATTGGTGCGACCAAAAAACACCGTGGGATATAGTTTTGGAACCCTTCACGATACGAAAATGAACAAAGATCACTAACATGATTATCATATTATCAATTTATACGATGATGTCAACCAAATGATGTGCATACTTTGCATTTATGCATGTGTGTGCATACTTTGCATTTATGCATGTGGTCTCCTTTTAAAAGGGATTTATATTGGATACCCACACGCTAATACTAACTCCCCAAAGAAGAAATGGCCATTGTTTGGATTCTCGCCAACTTTAATCGTCCTTCATGGCTAAGCAAACCTAGAAACACTGGTACCGGCGAGAAAATCATTTGATAGAAAAAAGGCTAAAAAGAAGCTTGGTTTGCTAATTTCTTGGGAGCGTTAAGAAGAATTCAGTAAGAAAAGAATGCTCCGTGATGACTAGGTCTTTGTTTGGATTCTTGCAACCATTAATTGGCCTGCTTGGGTAAGTAAACCAAGAATCTTTTGGTCGGCTGGAACATCACAAACACATGATCGATCGATCGATCCAGAACGGAAGCTTCTGATATTTCGAGCAACCTAACTTTTCTTTTCTTCTTGCAAATTGAGCGAACTAATCAACTTACTTTCTCATATTACAATTTACAAGCAGGGCTGGCTGCCGATCGAGCACATGCATGCACACACAGAGCGACGTACCTGCCGCACCGTACGCGCGGCCCGTATGCACTAGCTAGTAGCTACTCGCCGTCGCCGCCGAGCAGCCTGTAGTACGCGAAGAACAGGAAGGCGAGCAGCGCGAGCGCGACCGCCGCCGGCGACCCCCGGCCGACGCGTTGGGCAGCGTCAAGCGACTCGCCCACGGCGAGCCCGAAGACGTCGCCGAGCCGGTAGCAGGGTTTTGAATTTCGCCCGGAAAAAACGAATTTCGACCGAATTTCGGCTATTTCGGTTGGGACCGGTAAGAATATTTACCGGGGTGAAATGTTCTGAATTTTGAATTTTTTTATAAAAAGTCAAAAGTCTGTCAAAATTTTCCTGAAAATTTAAATATCTGTAAATTTTCGGTCAGATTTGGGTCTAAGATTTTAATTTTATTTCTTTCATTTCGTCCGAGATTTGACCGAAAAATACCGAAATGGCCGAATTTCGCCAATTTCGCTGAGGACCGGTAAATTCTTGAAACCGAAATTCAAATCCCTGGCCGGTAGCCGGAGGAGAGGACGCGGATAAGGAGGATGAGGCTGACGGGGAGCAGCAGGAACCCCACGGGGCCGAAGAGCTCCGCCACGGCCTTGAGGAAGTCCTTGCCGCCCTCCCCCATGAAGAGAGGCCCCCCCACCACCAGCCCCACCACCACCGCCAGCAGCGGCCCGTACTCCGGCAGGTCGTGCCCGTGCTCATCCCCTATCTTGGGCAGGTCGTGCCCGTACTCCGACGACGACATCATCGCTCCAGTCCCAGGCTTGGGCTAGGTAAGCTAGCTAGGCTAACTCGGAACTCAGAAGACGGCGAGCGAGGTGCAGACTGAGACGATACTTTGTTGGTTCGGCCGGCCTGCGCCATTGACGCGGCACATTGCCGATTCTTATCATGGATCCCAACCGCGCTCGTTGGGTATGTATTGTATATTTTCGTGTGGAAAATGTGCTGTGTATTTGAATATGATCGTTGGGTGTGCATTGTATATTTGGAACTGAAAGTGAAACGTTGCTGGCGACGACCTTGACTGAGCAGAGGTTCAGGCTTGAGAGCTCCGTCCCTATAACCTATACACCTCTGCTGACGGTTCCTCCTTTGAAATGCTTAAATATGACGCACCACAAATGGAGTTTAACATATTTATACATCGGAGGGACGTAGTACATGTGCTACAATAATGGAAATCGTCTACCGATGACACAAGCGTTCGTCCAAATTGTATACAAGGGGGATAAAATTAATAAGGAGACGAAAACGTTGGTGACTTTGTATGATCGACTACGGCAAAGAAAACGTGGCCATCGCCGCGCTCTCCCCGGACCTGTGGTCGTGGTGGAGGGGCGTGGTGACGGCCGGCTTCAGCATGGTGGACACCGGCGGCCTGGCGGCGAAGGAGACGGCGACCTGGAAGGCCTCGCGGGAGGCTGACCGGAGCAGCTCGATGACCACCCTTCTCGCCGGCATTTCCCGGGCAGCTAGCCGGCCGGAGGTCGGTCAGAGCTCGATGATGAGGACGGACGAAGGTTTACGTCTGCGACGGGTTGCAGGATATAGAGGAGAGGATTCGTCCCTCGATCGAGCTATACCTAAATTTGGGGGGAGGACGGCGGTTACGTTCCAGGGGCGCTGGTTATTTTCCAAGCAGCCTGAACTTGTACAGTCTGGCTACCGCAGAATGAAGCCGTGTGCACATACAGAGCACGTGATTTTTATTGTGTTTTTACAGAGGACATGAGATACTTTCTGTGTGTTCTTTTCCTGCAATAACACGATTAAATTTAGCTCGGCGTCTCGGCGACCAGGCGGAATGAGCTCCAGCCATCGCCGGTAGGTGGCATTGCAGTGCAGGTGGTCGCACAGGGTGGGACGGGGTGCCATCGTCAGGGGGTATATGAACATTGCTCTGTGAACATTGGTGCAATCAAGAATTGATAACGCAAAGCGGTACCCTCCGTCAGTGGTGGAGCCAGGATTTTGCCACTGGGTATGCCGCAAGAAAAATTGGTCATTTCAGTAAAATTTAAAACCCATATTAATAGTCTTAAAATATACATAAAATAACTTCTTAAACTAAGTTCTATTTTCTTGTGCGTGCTCTTGCACCACATTTTCAACTGAACCAAAATTGATCGAGGCGTTACACGTCTGTATGATCGATAGATTTTACCTTTTTTTCTTCTTCTTAGCTATAGGTGATAGGTCGCACGCTAGGTTGCTGTACGCGGGGCGGACTTAAGCTGGCCGGCCGAGTAAATTCAGGTCGTCGACCAGGCGGAATGAGCCCTCGAAGAAAGGCTAGCAACACAAACATGTCCATCGTGGAAAATTTACTGGAAATTTAAAAAGAGGGACGTGTTTTAGTTTCTTTTTCCATTCTTTTCCCGCAATACCTGTAATTTCTCCCAGACTATTTGCTCTTTCCTTTTTTGTCGCGGGTCGGCCAAGTCGAGGAGGACGGAGGCGATTGAGGAGGAGGATGGAGGCGATTGAGGAGGAGGACAGAGGCAATCGTGGATGATGGGCGATGATCTGCGGCGACAGAACTAGGGTGAAGATCCTTCGCAAGTACTATGAGTTTGTTCTCCCCTCCGTCTTCTCCGTCTCCGCTCCGATGTTGTAGCCGCTTGGGTGCGGGATGTTTTTTAGGATCTGGGCATGGTGATGTCTTTTAGGATCAGGTGACCTTATGCAATGTTTATAAGTAGTCATTGATGTGAATTCGTTGTAGAAAATTTGGATTTTCATGAGGTTCTGTTTCCGTTCTAGCATTGTACGTAACTGAATTTACAGTTCGTTCAATTGCACCGACTTAATGCAGTAGCAGTGGACTAAGCAGATAGAAGACCAACTCGACCTCCATTCGCCGAAGACTTGAAGCAGTGGTTGTAGGTAAGTGCTCCGTTTCGGTGCGGCGGCAATGATAGAAGGAGGAGTGGAGCAGCGGCGGCGACGAGAAGCACAGAGCATCGGAGTAGAAGTCAACGCGAGCTAGCTACCTCTCGCACATATTTTATCTGTATGAGATGTGGACGAAACAAAATATTGTAAAACTACGAGGGCCAAAACTCTCATCGACAGGCTCTCCTGCCAGCATGGAAAGGAGTGACACAGGTCGTGTATCAATTTGTTTTTTTAATGAAATTGCACAAGTTTCTGCACCATTTTCTCATAGTTTGTAATTTTTTGTACGAAACTGTTCTCACCAGACAAGTTTATGTATGAGTGATGTTGTCCCTCACACTCACGAAACTTCAGAGAAATTCAGAGGTTGAAGACAAGGATTTTGTGCCGCGTACAACGTACGACTTTTCTGGTTCTTTCTCCCTTTTATTGAACAAGGAAACGATCGTGTGTGCACACACGATGCCCACAACGGACGTGCCATCCCACGTCCAGGCACTCGCGATTACAACGCAAAGATCGGGTCAGCAACTAACTTAACAGATAACCCTGAAGACTAGCTGACTGCTAACTGAACTAACTGACGAAACTGAACATTGCTGTCTAACTGAACTTTTAACTGAACCTGAACTAAGACACGACTAGATTATTCCACAAACTTCCCCTAATCTAGTTGTCCTTCACCTTGACGATGCCGATGCGACGACACAGCTCCTGGAACTGCACACGACCCAGCGCCTTGGTCAGGATGTCAGACAGCTGCTCCTCAGTGCGGATGAACTGAATGTCGATGTCGCCATTGTCCACGCACTGACGGATGAAGTGAAACCTTGTCTCAATGTGTTTGCTCCGGTCATGAAACACCGGGTTCTTCGTCAGCGCAATCGCTGATTTGTTGTCGACGTGCAGCTCTGGGACACCGCCGTCGTGCTCCATTAGCTCGCCGAGGAAGCGCTTGAGCCAGACTCCCTGGCATGCCGCAGCTGAAGCAGCTACGTACTCCGCCTAGCATGAAGACAGCACGACGATCTTCTGCTTTGTTGATGCCCACGAGATCGGACTCTATCCAAAGAAGAACAGCAACCCGCTCGTGCTCTTCCGGTCATCCACGTCTCCGGCCATGTCCGCGTCGCTGTACTCGACAAGCTTGGCCCCTCTCTCTTGGCGTGTGTAGACACACCCAAAGTCTTGTGTTCCGGCAATGTAACGCAGCAAATGCCTCACTGCGCCCTGATGATCGCTTGCCGGAGCCTCCATGAACCTGCTGAGATAGCCAACTGCATAGCAGATGTCAGGGCGCGTGTGTACCAGGTACCGCAGTCCTCCGACTATGCTTCGGTAGCTCGAGACGTCCACCGCCGCGCCGCTCCCCTTCTTGCTCAGCTTCCGTCGAGATTCCATAGGCGCTGCAGCAGCATTGCAGTCGCTCATGTCCATCTTGTCAAGTAGCTTAGCCGCATACGCGGCTTGCGACCTGGTTGCTGCGTGACCTCGATCCCGAGGTAGTAGCTCAGCAGCCCCAGTTCGCTCATCTTGAACAGCGCCATCATCTCCTGCTTGAACTTGCTCATTGCCGCCACGGACGTACCGGTGACGATCAGATCGTCGACGTAGACGCCTAGCAGTAGCGTGCCCCATCCTTGCTGCGTGTATACACGGCGTGCTCAGATGGACACTGGGAGAAGCAAAGCTTGGCAAGGCTGCTGTCCAGTTTCACGTTCCACGCCCGCGGTGCTTGCCGGAGCCCGTACAACGCCTTCCGAACACGGAGTACTTTCCCTCCATGCCGGTCTTCACGAAACCGGCTGGCTGCGCGACGTAGACCTCCTCCTCCAGTTCTCCGTTGAGGAAGGATGACTTCACATCTAGGTGGTGAACTTCCCACCTTTCCTGTGCCGCAATGGCGAGCAACAAACGTACAGAGTCTAATCGAGCAACAGGTGCGAACACCTCATCGAAATCGACACCTGCACGCTGCACATACCATTTTGCCACGAGCCGTGCCTTGTGCCTGATCACAGCTCCTTGTTCATCGCGTTTCACCTTGAACACCCACTTCAAGCCAATGGGTGTGTGTCCACGCGGCAGGTCGACGAGATCCCATGTCTCGTTTTCCTCTATGCACTCCAGCTCCTCGATCATCGCCTTGCGCCAGCACGGGCTCTTCTGTGCTTCGGCCACGCTGGCTGGTTCCACAGCCGAGGTGAGAAAGAGCTCTTCCACGTCGATGGCAAGGACGTAGTCCGCCAGACGGGTATTGGGCTGTACAATGCCTTCCTTGGCGCGCGTGATCATCGGGTGTGGCACCTTTTCCTGCACTGGCACACTTACAGACGATGAAGATGAGCTCGCCTCGTCGTGCATGTCGCAGGTGATGATCTCCGGAGTGCTCGGGGTTGCGGGTTCAGCCTGCACCGCACCAGGTACAATGTTGACCGCTTCAGCTTGTTCGCCGGTGTTCTCCTTAACCACGGCGGCAGCAGGTAACGCAGTGTACTCCACCACGAAGCTCCCACCTTGTGCCTCTGCCTCCGCGTCTGCCGTGTTGCTCCAGTCCCAGCTGGCCGCCTCGTCGAACACCACGTCGCGCGAGACGTGAACTCGGCGTGTGGCGGGATCGTACACCCTGTACGCCTTGGAGCCTGTTCATAGCCGATGAAGACCATAGGAGTGCTTCTGTCGTCCAGCTTGCGCAGGCATGGCCGCGCAGACTTCACATGCGCGCGACACACCCAAACACGCGCAGGTGTTCGACTGCTGGCTTCTTGCCATGCCACACCTCGTAGGGGGTGCGACCACTGACGCTCCGCGTGTGTGCTCGATTCAGCACGTACACCGCGGTGATCACCGCCTCACCCCAGAAGCGGTTGGGCATGCCCTTCGCCTTGAGCATGCACCTCGCCATGCCCACCACCGTCTGGTTGCGGCGCTCAACAACGCCATTTTGCTGCGGTGAATATGGAGCCGTCAGATGTCTCCTGACGCCCGTGTCGGCGAAGTGTGTGGCGAGCTCGTTGGATGTGAACTCGCCGCCGCGGTCAGTGCGTAGAGTGCGCAGCTTGCGGCGTCCCTGAAAGGACAATGATGTCGCCTAGAGGGGGGGGTGAATAGGCGGTTTAAAACTTTTCCGGTTTAGGCTTGATAATTGCGGAATAAAACTAGATGTTTAAATTAACAAGCCGACAACCTAAATAAACTAGGCTCACCTATGTGCACCAACAACTTATGCTAAGCAAGACAAACAACAAGGTGATAGCAATATAGAATACTTCAAGCACGAAGGCTATCACAATGTAAAGTGCATAAGTAAAAGCTCGGGTATAGAAATAACCGAAGCACGCGGAGACGAGGATGTATTTCCGAGTTCCTCCTTGTTAAGGGAGTACGTCTCGTTGGAGAGGTGTGAACCGACACAACGGTTCAACAACCACAAAGGTTTCACCTTCTTCTCCGATGAACCGCACCACAAAGGCTTGGTTCACCTTCCACTATCGGAATTCCTTCGAGGCGGAATCCGGAGCCTTTCAACAACAATCCGGGGCACAACCCACAATGGGATTGGGGGCTCCCGAACGGCCTCCAACAACAATCCGGGGCACAACCCACAATGGGATTGGGGGCTCCCGAACGGCTTCAAGTGACCACACAAGGGTCCAACCACCACAAAGGCGTCTAGGGTCCAAGGACCCAAGAGTAACAAGTTCACAAGTTTTCAACTTCCACGAATCCTCGTGGAGAGCACACCGATGCACCAAATGCAAAAGGCAAGAGCACAAGTGCTCAAATCCTTCACTCTCAAATTCCAACAAAGCAACAAATGCTTATGGGGGAATAAGAGAGGAAGAACAAAGAGGAGATGCACCAAGAACTCCAAGATCAAGATCTACAAGGTTTCCCTCACATAGAGGAGAAATCGATCGGTGGAAACGTAGATCAAGATCACCTCTCACTTTCCCTCAAATATTAGCAAGAACCATGGGAGGGATTGAGAGGAAGAGCAAGCTTTACAAAGGGCAACAATGGAGGAGAGAGAGGAGAAAGACTTGCTCTAGAGCTTGTCAACCATTGGGGAAGAAGGCCCCTTTTATAGTCTAGCACAAATATCTGGCCGTTGCAACAGCATCTTCTTCCGCAAGGGCGGTAGTACCGGCCTAAAGCCCGGTAGTACCGGCCCTGCGGTACCTTCGTCAACGCAGAAAACCGAGCGCGCGGTACTACCGGGGAAAAATACCCCGGTACTACCGGGCCCAAGTGCTGGGCTCCAACCCCGGTACTACCGGGGCCATCCGTGCCAAAACGCCCGAAAAACCAACTTCAGAGAGTAGTACCGCAGAGAGCCCGGTACTACCGCAGCGAGCCCGGTACTACCGGCTTACTGCGGTACTACCGGAACAAAACTCTCCGGTACTACCGGGCCTGTCCGAACACCAAAAACACAGCTATAACTTTTGCAAATGAACTCCGAATGAGGTGAGACCAACTCCGTTGGAAAGGTACCGACAAGGAGAAGGCTACAAAAAGTGAAAATATTGCATCCCATAAATAGAGTAAAATCACCACACATGGCAAGGTGTGGGACTTTCCTCACGGTTGAACCGGCAATATTTCCGCCACCGAAAACGCAACTAGTTTTCCAAGGTAAAACCGTTTTCGATGAACTAGAGCTTGACATGGAGATGAACCAAGCTCTAATTCCTCACCACCATAAAAGCCAAATAAGAACCAAGAAATATGATATGCCAAGTATGCAAAGGTTTGAGCTCTCCACAACGATGCGATCAAGTTACTCACTTGAGAGCCCCTCTTGATAGTACGCCGTCTATCCTAAAACCCGGTCTCCCACTAACACCATGAGACCGGTAAAAGAAAACCTATCAAGATCATACCTTTGCCTTGCGCATTCCACTTGAGCTCGATGATGACGATCTTGACTCTCTCAAGTTGAAACACCTTTCTTGATTGTGCTTGCTAGCACATGCTTGATGAAGACTTCTCCAAATGCTCCCCCATACTCCATTATGGGAGGGCCTCGCTAAGCATCGTCTTCATGACTCCTTTGCAAGCTTCAATCAAATGATATCTTCGAGATGCATCATATTGATCTTGCGCTTCATCTTCTTCTCTTGATATGTATGATGGCTTGGGGTAAAACATGATTGATCACTCAATCTTCTTTTCCAAGCCATACTTGCAATAAGCTCAACTCTTCACATGACCATTCTTCATATAAACCCTTGAGTAGAGCATTGATCATCATGTAAACTACTAGAGTCCAACACATGAACTCCAATCTTTTCCTATGGACAAGATCTACAAGTATATCTCAAAGCAAACATTAGTCCATAAGGATTGTCATTAATTACCAAAACCACGCATGGGGGCAGCCATGCACTTTCAATCTCCCCCATTTTGGTAATTGATGACAATCCCTTTTACGAGGGTTTATATAATGAATTTAAGCAACCATGCAACACAAAGAGCAAGGATGCAAGAGAACCGCAAGAGAACAAACCCATATTCTCTTAAACCCTCTAAATTTCTCCCCCATTGGCATCGATTGCCGAAATGGAAAGAAAAACTTAGAAGGCAAATATAGTGAGAGCTCCCCCATAATGTGTGCATTTCTCATAATATGAGTGAAATCAAATGCACATATCCAATGACGAGTAGATGGAGGGAGATCAAACTATATAGAGGATCCAAAGATTGCAAAAGAATATCAAATGGAAAGATACTTCAACGAAAGAAGCAAGCAATCAAAAGGATCCGAAAAGTGTTCTAAATATCATGAGGGAACTCCCCAAGGTACGTGCACAAATAGGATTTGTATTTCAATATAGTGTGCACAACATGGAATCCTCACTCCCTCCTAGATAAATTCGAACACAAGCTCATGCAAGAGAATGTAAATGATAAAGGAGGCAAAACAACTTTCACCTAATAAAATGTTTTGCAACAAGAGCAATGAGCGGTAAATCAAATAATGGGTGTGAGATAAAAAGACATTATAGGAGACTAATACTAGGATGATAGCATCAACATAGTCTTTCAAGAAGAGTTGCACATAGTGCATATCATGTCTTTCCCATACCCACACACCAAAAGAGGTATAGCAAATAGCTCCACAAGCTTAGTAAAATGCACCAAGCAAAACACATGGAAAATAAAGCTTGAGCCTTTTAGAAACCATCAAGGAGTCAAAAGCAATAAGAGGTGGTAACTAAAGATTTGGAATATCAATTAAAGATGTACTATTCTCACGTGTATAAGTTTCTAAGTAGACACTAATCACTAAGATATGGGTCTACAAATAAACATGTACACATAAGATAGATACACGGGTAAAGATCATGATATCCAGGAGGAAGTCATAGATACACCAATAAGATCTTTGCTTAAAAGCATAGCACAAAGCCCAATTTTATCTTAAAGGAATATAAATGAACTTCCAACACATACTCATCATAGCATCAAAAATTATCCACAAGGGATAAAGGTTAACAAATGGATGCTCCGAGTAAGATAACAAGTATCCCAAAAGGCAAATGATTTTGAAAAATCCAATATTGACATACCAATTGAAAGGACAATTGAAAGGACAAAGATTTTGAAAATTCATCAATGTTGCACATGAGAGACTTTAAGTAGAAAGTGCTAGATTGACATAATTGGGATCGAAGAATCATAGAAATGAATATATAGTCCTCTTATATGTAATCATCCCGGCTTACTCACATTTGCAATAAAGACGTTTTGTAAGAACCAAAATAATTGCAACAAAAAGATTCATGCCAAGGTACAACCTACACAAGGTTGAAAACTAGAAATGTATGCATGAGGTAGATACTTGTTACCGAGATAGCATTGGTGATGTATAGTATAAGAGTTAACGATCATCCAAACTTGGCTCCAATGAACACATGGTGACACCACCTTCCTTGTAAATGAGACAAGCTTCCAATGCATCTCCACATGTACCTAAAACAAATTCAAGTACAAAATGGTACCCAAACTCATTGGGTCCAAAGTAGTTAGAGCAACTACAATACATAGGACAAACTCCACATAAATATGTGCATATTAATGTGAAATTGAATTTCATGCACATCTTAGCCATATAGGATTTGATGGAGTTTATCCTATATATTGGTTCAACGAAAGTAAGCATGCCAAAGAAATACATGTAGTAAATATGCATGCACAAGACTTTCAAGAACCAAAAGAGATATAATTTGGACAAAACACCAATTAAACCAAGAAAGCACACACAAGTGCGACAAGAAAAAGAATTGTCCAAATTATATCAAAGGCCCAAATCAACACATGATTGAAGAAACCACTTTGAAAAGATACCAAATGAAAGCAAGAAACCAATTGAAGAAAATAACATCAAATAATAAACCAAACCCTCTACACTTTTCATGATGGCACAAAGTGACAAAACGAAAAATGTTTGTCTTCCAAAGAGACACGTCATCGGGATCAAATACCAAATGAAGACAACTAATGTTCGAAAGCACATAGGATTGCTCCCCCAAGATGTGTGCATTATTTATGATCTTGCATTTGAATACAAAATGCACACAAATGAGATCATCACTCTCCATATATATATTTATATAGATATTCAAACACTAGTCATATTCAAGAAAGGTAAGACATTGCAATACCAATTTAAAGAACGATGTTCCACTCAAAGTAGGATAGCTTCCCAAAGAATAGTGCATTATCAAAAAGTATGACTTTTGAATGTCAATGCACAAGAATTGGATCATTGCTTTTCCCAACTCAAGAAAGCACAAAACAAATTTCAAGTAGAGCAATAAAGTATCCAAAAGATACAAGGAAGACAAATAAGAGTTAGATCAAAAGCAAATCCTTGGCAATCAAATAAGGCAATTCAAAGCAAGAGCCAAAGTGAATATGATCAACATTTTTACCCCCAAATATGATTATCACTTGTCAAGACAAGTAACGTATGGAGATATTTCTCGGTGGTGGATTGCAAGGATATATTCAAGATCATATTCACAAAACATAAGCATGAGGCAAAGAATAGGAATTAAAAGCCATGCTTAGATAGATAGATATTCTTGATAGCTTCACAATTCATGCGATAATGCAAAGCAACTCAAAGGAGTAGCTTGAATCTATTGGCTTCCCAAAAAGATATATGAGAACATATTTAGGGAAAGACATACCAAGAACATCCTTCACAAACAAGATCCAAAAGAGTGAGGGACAAAAAGCATTTAAGTAAATGGGAACTTGTTTGAGCAACATGCCACATAGGAACAAGATAATTAGTAATATCAATTCTAGGTGGCAAAACCTCACATGTTCACATTTTCTAGGATTGTAATATGCACATAGCTTATTACTCTCCCATAATGTGACAATCCATTTATTTTAAAAACATGAGGCAAACAAAACCAACTAGAGAAATTAATGGACGTTATAGAATTTGAATTTCTCATGAGCAAGACATACCACATAGAGAATAGATAATATTGATATATTGACACTAAGTGGTATTTCCCATGTACACACATTTTTAGAATTGTGAAGTGCACGAAGCATATCACTCTCCAAAAATGGATAGTCCATTTATCTCTCAAAGAGAGCCAACAAGATAAGATATGATATAAAAGCAATAAGGCTCAAAACAAGTAGATGGTGTGCAAACCAAAATACACATGCTTGATTTCTCAAGATAAGTAAGTAGAGAGCACAACACATACAAACACTAGCAAGGTACAAAACCTAACACATGCAAGGGTGCAAGCAACTTTCAATGTATATATGATTTAAATAAAAGTTACCGCAAGGAGGAACATTGGATATGAGATAGAACAATATAATCCATATGACTTGACTTGAGAGAATATAATTGATGAAGATCCCTTAATTCTTCATAGTGTAGCCAAGTCTCCAAAGCCCTCCAACAACGCCTATTGATCAAGTTTTAGCTTGTTGGTCCCCAACCAAGTTGGGTCCTAAGAGGTTAGTCACAATAGGTTTGGCAACCCAAATGGTTCTTTTCTTGACACCACTTTGAGTACCAACATATTTGGCAAACACATTGCCAACCTTATCCTTTCGAAGAGAATAAACATCATTAATTATAATGGGGTTGGATAAGGTACCATTTGTGCATGAAGAAGCAAGGTGACCCTTCTCACGACATAGGTAGCAACATCTACTTCCTCCTCTCTTCTTAGTTGGAGTCTTGACTTGAGGAGGGGTAGCTTGATTCTTCTTGGGAAGAGACCGTTCTTCAATTTGAGGAGCTTGAGTTTGAACTTGAGGTTTCTTCCCTTGTTGCTTATCACTAAGAGCCTTCTTCTTCAAAGGGCAAGATCTAACATGGTGCCCTTCAACTTTGCACTTGAAGCAAACAATCTTGGCCGAATCCTTGACTTGTTCTTGGCCCTTGTTCATCTTGTTAACCTTGGACTTGTTCTTGATATTGGAGTTGAATCCAAGTCCACTCTTGTCATTTGGGCGTCTTTGAACACTCAACATATTGTCAAGTGTAGAATCCCCAAAATGACGCTTTTCCAAGTCTTTCTTCAAAGAAGTGACTTGGGCCTTGAGCTCATTTAATTCCTCTACATGGTTAGTATCAACACAAACACTAGAGGAAATAGATGCTTCATTGTTAGAGCAACAAGGCATGGAAAGTAATTCATCACAAGATGTAGCAACATTGCGAGTGGATGAATCACTAGGACTAGCACATGGCAATATAGCATTAAGAGTAGAAGTTGTGCCATTGTCCACATGAGGCTCACAAGATGTTACCTTTGTAGAGATAGCCTCATGAGCTAACTTTAGCCTAGCATGGGATGCTAGAAGATCCTCATTAGAGCTAGAGAGCTTTTCATGACTTTCTTCCAATTTCTCATACTTGCTAGTTAGCAATTCAAGTTGAGCCCTTAGCTCAACATTCTCCTTCAAAATATATGCTTCACAAGAGGTGGAGTTAGTAGCACAAGCATCATTATCATTAGAAATGGAGGAAGACAATTTTGCAAGCTTATCATTATTAGATAGTTGAGTTTGGAGTTGATCATGAGACTTGATGAGGAGAGAGTGTTCACTTTCTAAAGCCTTGTGAGCTTTGTCAAGTTTCTCTATGTCCTCACTTAGTCTAGCATTGCCAACACCAAATTCGACTTTTTCATTTTTGAGCACTATATACTTAGCAAGGGCATGATCTCTTTCCTTAATGATTTTAGTAATAATAAGATCATTAGACTCATCAAGGGATTCAAGTTTCTCTTCAAGAGAAAACCTAAGCTCTTCTTCCTCTTCAAGAGAAGCTTTCAAAGAAGCTATGGTGATAGAGTCATCTCTCTCAATTTGACATTTCTCATCAAATTGACTTTCCAAATCCTCAATGAATTCCCTACTCTTAGTAACATAATCAATGATTTCACAAAGAGGAGGGATAGCTTTACTACCTTTGGGGAGAGCACCAAGTACCATCTCACCCATCTTGGTTAAGGATTCAAAGTCAAAACCTTCTTCATGAGAATCCTCATCCACATCATCACAATTTGGATTCGAGGTGGGAGACACCTCGGAATCCTTAGCCATAAGGCAAACATGATTAATGGTTGGGGGAGATGAAGAAATACTTGAAGCACCATTGAGGTCCATGTCTTGTTCCCACAAATGTTGGGATTCCTCTACATTGTTAGTCATGCAAATACTAGAGGATATGGAAGCATTATTTTCATGACAACAAGACATAGAGAGCATATCATTATTATATTTAGCTAAGCAACTATTACTTGATATGCAAGGACCATCAACTCTAGCATGTATGACATTTGGAGTGCTAGAAGAGTTTAGGTCCAAAGATAGAACATTGCAATGTGATAGAGAAGAGGTATAATCAATAGTAAGTTCACCATCACCAATGCAATTTCTATCACCACTCACCATATCATTATCTTGTGACAAATCACATGTTGGTGGAGTGGAAGAAGTTGTGAACTCATCACGGCCGGAGGTGGAGGGAAAACAATCATCCTCAATAATTTTGGACACTTCATATATATCTTGAAGCTTGGTCCAAAGCTCATGTGCATTTCGAAAAGGCATGATTGAAGCAAGAACTACATCGGTCAAAACACATATAAGACCATTAGTAACTTGAGTCTCGAGATGAGAGTTTATCTCATCCTCTAAAGATAATTCTTGGGAATCCTTTGGAGGAGATAAACTCACATCTACAATCCTCTTCATATAATTTGGACCCATGGCCCTAAAAAGATTAAGCATGCGAATTTTCCAAACATCATAATTTGTGCCATCGAATATGAAAGTGGGATCGTGCACTAATTCTCTAAACGACATCTTTTACTCTCTAGGCGGTAAAGCCCAACAAGAGAGCCCAGGCTCTGATACCAATTGAAAGGACAATGATGTCGCCTAGAGGGGGGGGTGAATAGGCGGTTTAAAACTTTTCCGGTTTAGGCTTGATAATTGCGGAATAAAACTAGATGTTTAAATTAACAAGCCGACAACCTAAATAAACTAGGCTCACCTATGTGCACCAACAACTTATGCTAAGCAAGACAAACAACAAGGTGATAGCAATATAGAATACTTCAAGCACGAAGGCTATCACAATGTAAAGTGCATAAGTAAAAGCTCGGGTATAGAAATAACCGAAGCACGCGGAGACGAGGATGTATTTCCGAGTTCCTCCTTGTTAAGGGAGTACGTCTCGTTGGAGAGGTGTGAACCGACACAACGGTTCAACAACCACAAAGGTTTCACCTTCTTCTCCGATGAACCGCACCACAAAGGCTTGGTTCACCTTCCACTATCGGAATTCCTTCGAGGCGGAATCCGGAGCCTTTCAACAACAATCCGGGGCACAACCCACAATGGGATTGGGGGCTCCCGAACGGCCTCCAACAACAATCCGGGGCACAACCCACAATGGGATTGGGGGCTCCCGAACGGCTTCAAGTGACCACACAAGGGTCCAACCACCACAAAGGCGTCTAGGGTCCAAGGACCCAAGAGTAACAAGTTCACAAGTTTTCAACTTCCACGAATCCTCGTGGAGAGCACACCGATGCACCAAATGCAAAAGGCAAGAGCACAAGTGCTCAAATCCTTCACTCTCAAATTCCAACAAAGCAACAAATGCTTATGGGGGAATAAGAGAGGAAGAACAAAGAGGAGATGCACCAAGAACTCCAAGATCAAGATCTACAAGGTTTCCCTCACATAGAGGAGAAATCGATCGGTGGAAACGTAGATCAAGATCACCTCTCACTTTCCCTCAAATATTAGCAAGAACCATGGGAGGGATTGAGAGGAAGAGCAAGCTTTACAAAGGGCAACAATGGAGGAGAGAGAGGAGAAAGACTTGCTCTAGAGCTTGTCAACCATTGGGGAAGAAGGCCCCTTTTATAGTCTAGCACAAATATCTGGCCGTTGCAACAGCATCTTCTTCCGCAAGGGCGGTAGTACCGGCCTAAAGCCCGGTAGTACCGGCCCTGCGGTACCTTCGTCAACGCAGAAAACCGAGCGCGCGGTACTACCGGGGAAAAATACCCCGGTACTACCGGGCCCAAGTGCTGGGCTCCAACCCCGGTACTACCGGGGCCATCCGTGCCAAAACGCCCGAAAAACCAACTTCAGAGAGTAGTACCGCAGAGAGCCCGGTACTACCGCAGCGAGCCCGGTACTACCGGCTTACTGCGGTACTACCGGAACAAAACTCTCCGGTACTACCGGGCCTGTCCGAACACCAAAAACACAGCTATAACTTTTGCAAATGAACTCCGAATGAGGTGAGACCAACTCCGTTGGAAAGGTACCGACAAGGAGAAGGCTACAAAAAGTGAAAATATTGCATCCCATAAATAGAGTAAAATCACCACACATGGCAAGGTGTGGGACTTTCCTCACGGTTGAACCGGCAATATTTCCGCCACCGAAAACGCAACTAGTTTTCCAAGGTAAAACCGTTTTCGATGAACTAGAGCTTGACATGGAGATGAACCAAGCTCTAATTCCTCACCACCATAAAAGCCAAATAAGAACCAAGAAATATGATATGCCAAGTATGCAAAGGTTTGAGCTCTCCACAACGATGCGATCAAGTTACTCACTTGAGAGCCCCTCTTGATAGTACGCCGTCTATCCTAAAACCCGGTCTCCCACTAACACCATGAGACCGGTAAAAGAAAACCTATCAAGATCATACCTTTGCCTTGCGCATTCCACTTGAGCTCGATGATGACGATCTTGACTCTCTCAAGTTGAAACACCTTTCTTGATTGTGCTTGCTAGCACATGCTTGATGAAGACTTCTCCAAATGCTCCCCCATACTCCATTATGGGAGGGCCTCGCTAAGCATCGTCTTCATGACTCCTTTGCAAGCTTCAATCAAATGATATCTTCGAGATGCATCATATTGATCTTGCGCTTCATCTTCTTCTCTTGATATGTATGATGGCTTGGGGTAAAACATGATTGATCACTCAATCTTCTTTTCCAAGCCATACTTGCAATAAGCTCAACTCTTCACATGACCATTCTTCATATAAACCCTTGAGTAGAGCATTGATCATCATGTAAACTACTAGAGTCCAACACATGAACTCCAATCTTTTCCTATGGACAAGATCTACAAGTATATCTCAAAGCAAACATTAGTCCATAAGGATTGTCATTAATTACCAAAACCACGCATGGGGGCAGCCATGCACTTTCAGTCCCTCCGTCTGCGCCTCGGCTTGGAAGCGCTTGAGAGCCACTCCGGCCTCGTCCTTCGAGGTAAGTAGCGTCAGCCACATGTACCTGCTGCAGTCATCAACGAGGAGCAGAAAGTAGCGACGGCCGCCAGGCGTTGCTGGCGTGATCGCGCCGCAGAGATCGGTGTGCACCAGTTCGAGCGGCTCCTCCGCTCTGAACTTGGCCTGCTGCGGGAACGGCGTCCGACGCTGCTTCCCCGCGAGACAAGCCTCGCAAAGCTCTCCGGTGGCCTCAATGCTTGGGAGACCACGGACCATGCCCGTGCGCGCCATCTGCTGGAGCGCGTCGAAATGCAGGTGTCCGTAGCGCGCGTGCCACCGCCACGAGTCTGTGTCGTGGCGAGCTGAGAGGCACACTGGAAGCACGGGTCGCATGGTGAGCTTATACAGGCGATTAGGGGCACGTTTTACCTTGACCAGCAGGTTTCCCCGCCTGTCGTGGATCGTGAGCACGCTGTGCCTAATGCGGATGTCGCAGTGGAGCTCCTCCAGCTGCCCGAGGCTGACGACGCTGCTCTTCAGGCGCGGGATGTAATAGACATCCGAGAACGCTTGCTGCGGCCCTCCGTTGATGCTGAACGCCACAGTTCCTCGCCCCTTGATCTGCGCGACCGAGCCATCGCCAAATCGCACGCTGCCGGTCACCGTCTCGTTCAGATCAGCGAACGCCGAGCGGTTTTCCGTCATGTGGTTTGACGCACCACTGTCCAGGTACCAGATTGTCTCCACAGGCTCACCGTCGCGCCCTGGAGTGACCTTGGCCTTCTCTTCGTTTAGGAAGATCAGCTCGCGCTTTGTGTTGCCGCTCCGCTTCTCTACGACTGCAGGAACAGGCTCAGGTGCAGGAGGTTCAGTTCCGACAGTGTCGATCACCTCCGTCAGGTACAGCGAGGGATCGGCATCGTCGTCGTCCACCTTCGCGAGATGGGCCTCCTCCCTCTTCTTCTTCCTGCACTCACGAGCCCAGTGACCTTTCTTACCGCAGTAGCGGCACTCGTCGTCGCGCTTGAAGCCGCCGGAGGATCTTGATCCTTCCCCGGATTGCCGCTTGTCGTCGCGGCCTTTGCCGCGCCCGTTTCCCTGGCGATTGTCACCGCCGGATCCGCCGCCCGCGTCATGCGGTGCGCGTTTCTGATGGCGAGCCCGCCACTCCTCTTCCGTGAGAAGCAGGCGTGCTCCTCCGTCCGCCTCTGCCTCGCCGCGTCCGTCAGACGCCGCCAGCCGTCCGCTGAGCTCCTCGATCGACATGCCATCGAGGTCGAAGAGGGTTTCTATCGAGCACGCCATCTGGCTGTACCGTGGTGGTACCACCCTCAGGAACTTCTGAACGGCTGCGAGCTCGGTGGTTGCATCTCCCAGCGACTGCAGCTCGGTGACGATGCCGGCGAGATGCATGGCGAAGTCCTCGATTGCCTCGTTCGGCTTGAAGGCAAGGTTCTCGAAGTCTCGACGCAGTTTCTGTCGCCGCGCCTCGCGGACGCGGTCCACTCCGACGCGCATCACCCTGATCGCGTCCCACGCCGACTACACGTTGTCCTTTGCAGCGAGGACAAGCACCATCTCCGGCGGCACGGATCGCAGGATCGCGCCGAGAGCCAGTCGCTCCTGCCGATCATCATCCGAGCCCGGGTCGATCGCCTCCCAGAGGCACGCCCCTTGTAGTTGTACCCGCATCAGGATCGCCCACTCGGTGTAGTTCGTCCGAGTGAGCATCGGAAGGTGCATGGACCCTCCGCCGCCGCCGCCTTCCCTCACCACCTCCCGCACCACGATCTCGCGTGCGCCGGCGCCGTCGCCACGTCGTGCGGCACTGCGTCCTCGGCTCTGCTCACGTGACTGCCTGGCTTGTGGAGTCTTGGCTCTCGGTGGCGGTGTTCCAACCATGATTGGAGGACGAAGCTCTGATACCACTTGTTGTCCCTCACACTCACGAAACTTTAGAGAAATTCAGAGGTTGAAGACAAGGATTTTGTGCCGCGTACAAGGTACGGCTTTTCTGGTTCTTTCCTTTTATTGAACAAGGAAACGATCGTGTGTGCTCACACCATGCCCACAACGCACGTCCAGGCACTCGCGATTACAACGCAAAGATCGGGTCAGCAACTAAGATAACCTTGAAGACTAGCTGACTGCTAACTGAACTAATTGACGAAACTGAACATTGCTGTCTAACTAAACTTTTAACTTAATCTGAACTAAGACATGACTAGATTATTCCACAAGTGATTGAGCGGTGCAATAGGGTGCCCATCGTCAGGGTACACGAACATTGCTCGGTGGCTTTCTTTAGGCAAGACAGCCTCGCGACGTGGATCGGAAGCCGGTTTCTAGCTGCAGGGAATGCAGTCTTTCTCGCAGGAACGCAGCCGCGGTTTTGACCACGGATTTTCCAAATCCGCTAACCGCTTTTGCTTTATTTTAATCTCGTTGTTCCAGGTGAAGCGGTGGGCCGCCGCCCGCTGACAGGCAAGGATCTTGCCCGGGAATGTTAGTACCACCCATCGTTCTCTTTGATCTCCTGCGCACTTCCATATGTGATAGCGTATGTGTTGCCTCCCTTTAATTTGTTTTTAGAAGAGAGCATTGTCAGGGTAAAATCCACCCGAGTCCATATGACACCCCCCCCCCCCTCTTCCGTATATGTAGTTAAAAACACATTTCGAAATATCAAGAAAAACTGAAATAAATCTAGCGGATACATGTTCAAATTAATTTTGTTCACAAAGTTGTTTCATGAAAAATAAATATTTTATGGCACATATACAAAATTAAAAAATCCTTTTAAAAAGCCTTATTTTAACGGTGGAGGACATATGACTCCCGACCTAGAGGGGCCTTTATTCACAAAAAATCAAAAATCAGATTTTAAGTTAAAAATTGTGTCGTGTTTTTTTTTGGGTGGGGGTATGCCTTCAAACGTGTTGATAATGTTGTATTCTACCAATGTGTAAAATATCAGCCAAAAGTGCATTGTATTTCCTTACTGTTAAAGAGGACAAAGTCTGAAATTATAAATAGTGAACAATGCAAAATTTAAAATTTATGAAATCCGTCAGGTTTTTTATTTTCTTGTACCTCGGAATTTGGTAATAACCCCCGGCCATTTTGGGCCCACATGTCATAGACCCATCAGTGGGGTTAGTATCAACATAATTGCAGCCGGGGTTATCATCAATTATCCCATTCTATGTTGGGTTGCCTTTTCATTTATTATCACCGAGAACACACAGCGTTTGGGCGCAGGGCATCCAGCCCCGCACTCCGGTTCCGCCACAACACCCAAACCAAAACCAAACCTGAAAACCATGAGCCACGCGTGAAGCCGTCTGCACCGGCAATGGAGGACTGATTTCCCTTCTC
This sequence comes from Poa annua, assembly GCA_026929855.1. Taxonomy (NCBI): domain Eukaryota; kingdom Viridiplantae; phylum Streptophyta; class Magnoliopsida; order Poales; family Poaceae; genus Poa; species Poa annua. The sequence goes on from CM049426.1 coordinate 7,658,745, forward strand.
CTCCTCCTCCTCCTCCTCCTCCTACTACAACCGCGAGAGCCCCAAATCCATTTCCCCTCCTCCTCTTTCCAATTCTCCTTCTCCCCCGCGAGTCCCGTCGCAGAATCAATCACACGAGCAGATTGGAGGAGAACCGCAGCTCGATCCGACAACTGAATCCTATTCGTTCCTCTTTCGTTCTCGCGCGCGGAAATGGCGGAGGAGAAGGGCACGCTGCAGGCGATGAGGGAGTGGGTCGTGGACCACAAGCTCAGGGCCGTCGGTACGCCCAGGCCCCCTTTCATCTCTCTCTCTCTCTCTTTTCGCGTATCCTGCCGCCGTGAGATGAATCTGATATCCCTATTTTCTCGTCATCGCTGCGTGTGTGTGATTGCAGGGACGCTGTGGCTCTCGGCGGTCGCGGGGTCCATCGCCTACAACTGGTCCAGGCCCGGCATGAAGACCAGCGTCAAGCTCATCCACGCCAGGTACCATTACCATCCATCCCCTCCGGTTACCGGCTTACTCTCGGACACGATCCATTAGCTGTGGGTTAATTGTTTGTGTCCCCCAATCTGAGATCGGTCTAGCCCCGTCAGCGATGCTCGTGGAGTTGTGGCTGGCTGTGATGGGTGTTGGACTGCAGCTGCGTAGATGTGGCGCGCTGCATTGTTGGCAGAACAGGAATGAACGTAATTCGATCCTGGCTACATCACAACTTCACAAGCATGGTGGCCTTTTAGGTTCCCATCAGATATTATAGGTGGTGACAGACATGATGGATCGTTCCTTCGATGTTACTACTACTTGTAGATGGCAATTGGCACGATTAACCCCAGCCTTATGCGTGTTTCATCCACACGAGAAATGCTAACTTCCTGGTACAAGGTGTGGTATAGGTTTTAAATGAAGTTCACAGACAAGGGTCTCTTTTTCCCCGTAATCGGTGACATTGTTGCAATCTTGTAGCCCAGAGGTTGTCCCCTACCAAATGATTGGTGATTGCCAGAAGTGATATTTTTCATGCTTTCTCAACCATGTTCCCTGCTACACACACTACACACCATTTTTCGAATTAAGGAGAGTAGCTCACGATTTCATTGCCAGAATGAAACCAATAAACACCGGTCGGAACGAACATCAGCGAACCACCAAAAGAACCAGGGACATTCCAATGCGGAACTGAGCATATGTTGCAAACTACTAACATTAGGAACAAAACATCCGTCCACTACAAATGTACTGTGACCAGGTACCACCTCGCCCATGAACAGGTTATTTTCGTTACCTTCATCCTGCAATCCTGAGCACCATCGGTGCCCAATCTTTATTTCTACTGAAAATGTCAGCCGCCACTCGCAGTAGCTCTTTTGTTCCTCTGCGTTGCAAGACTCACTGCCCTCGCATCCTAAGATCAGCCCATAAAATTAGCCAATGAGCAGATTGAGCTCTAACACTTAAACATGCTGCATTATGAGTTTTCCATGAAGACCATACCATAGCTGATACCGCACGGCAACCACACCTCTCATGCTACTAGGAAACCTGTACCCAACAAATAATATCTCTTTACTGAAGAAAAATCAGTTCTGACAATGGAAAGCACACTGTATAACTTTCCAGGCATACTTTGACATCGAGCCATGTACAAAGCTACAAAAAGGACATTTGGTGTTTCCCTCCCAACATATCTGCTTCAGCACATCTCTACTCAAGATACTCTTCCTAAACATTAGGCACAGAAAACTTCTATATTCAGAGAACATTAATAAACCAAATTTTCTTAAACAGACAACTAGTCTGGTTAATTTTCAGGGAAGAATACAAATATTTGACTGTGAAACTACCCGATTTATGCAGCAACCATCTAGATTTATCCCTCTGATTTGTAAGCCTCACACCACTACATAAATGTGCGACTCTCCCCAGAAAACATCAGTTTCTCCATACAAAGTTTGTCTGAAGCTAATGCAAGACCAACTTTCTGTAAAAACTATCGCTACAACTATGTCAGTACTGAAATTTGAACTGTACAGCCTCACAAACTTCACATGAAAGGAGTTTCACCAGTGCGCAGAGCTTCCCAAAAATAAGTGTTCAAACCATTGCCTACTTGTTTTCCGTAGAATTTGTAAAAAATCTCTGTAATATCGTACTCTGGAAAGAATTACATTGACCAACTCTCTTCTTGACTTCTACCAGAAAATTTCTTTTAGAGTATTTCTCTAGCACCATTTTCTTATTTCCGTAACCACTTGCAAAATAAATAAATATTCATTGTCCTTAATCCACTATCCCTGAGCCTCCCCGATCAATTGGCTGACACACACTTTCCCAATTGACCAGGTGACAGTACACACCAATTACATAGGTTAACAGTTATGTATGCAACACTGTGACCAAATTCATGATATTTGAGTTTAGCAAAGGAGGTAGCTGCTATTATGTGAATAGACGCATGTGTAGTACAGTTCTATCTTTCCTGTATATCACTATATGTCTTTGGGGTATAATGTCAAGGAAGTACTTGACAGTGCCAGAAATATTTCATGACTGGCTACATAACTATTGACTACTGCTTACAAAGTAACAATACACCAAGAGTGCACTCAACCGTTGCAAACAATGTGCTTGCTTGTGCTCCTCACTTCTTGACACAAACTGAAAGCATGCAACACTCATCATGGTCCACAGCTTATTATAGCCTCGTGAAAGGGGCTGTAACCAGTCAACCGCATCCCTGCATGCAATGCAAAAGGACAGAACCAAACTATGCAGAAAAGAAATACTTTCCTGTGGGGCACTTCTAAATTGTAGTGACAAATTTCTTGTGATAACGTCATTCTCGTAAGTTACATAAATCTACTGTATATTACTAGTTGGTATATACAGTAGATTGGAAACATATCCCTCAAAGTTGCCATGGAGAAGTGCCAGAAATCTACTGTATATTACTAGTTGCTATATACAGTAGCATGCAACCTAGATTGTATGTCTTTCTTAGTGACAGACTTTGATAGTTTGATTGTTTATAACACAATTTGCGTTGCCAAGGAGAAGGCTATGCACTGCAGTAAGCTCACTTTCATGTACATAACTTGATTTTGGAATTAAGTTGTGTATATAGAACATTATTTTTTTTTCCGCATTTCCAGGGCAAACTATCTTACTACATATACAGCATAGTGTAAATGATCCTGTTATTCTACTGATAACAAGTTTATAGCACATTGAGTGACAGTCCTACATACTATTAGGTGTTTGGAAACATATCCACATATACCTCATTTAGTATTCGATAGGCCTTATTTTTAGGTCTTATGGATAATACAGTGAGATGAAAATCTTGAAGTTAATCTCACAACCCTATTATGATGAAACATTTTGACAAGGTTGTATCCATGCTCACCTCCGATATTTGAAGAGGAACTCACTAAGAACTCAGTCCTCAGAATATAATTTGTTTCAAAAGGAGAGACATATTCAGTGATCAATGTTATCTCATAGATTTGATCCAATAGGCAGGCAGAAGCGGGCCCATGCATGGAAACACAACTGAACTCACTAGTCTCTACTGCTTAATTTTTCTCAGGAAGAGCAGCTATAATCACACATATACAACGCATATACCTTGATGATTCCATGAACATAAGATCTATCCTCATAGTTGATCATCGATACCGAACAACCAAGAAAGTCTGTTCCGAAGACTACCTAGTGTCCAAATGGATCTCCCTAAACAAACAAAGTATTATGCTTCAACTGCACTAGCACATGCTTTAAGTAATTTCCAGGATGACAGAAGAACTTGTCCGAAATGGTCTCTTATAATCAGGAAAAAGATCTCTTATAATGACGCCAACACTTGGCAGAGTATATCAAAGCTTGTGTCCACATTTCTCTTAGCTGTAGAGACAAGCACACATATCTGAACTTGTCTGGTTGTATGACTTGATGTGGGCTTTTTCCCTTGTGATCCACCTTGGGGTAGAGAGTTAGCGAGGCAGATGATTATAAAGCTTTTTTCTGATATTTTCTCCTATTAATCCTTTAGGTCCATGTGATCCCCTCAGTCACTTCATTAATCTACCTAATCGTATTTTTTATTTGGTACTTTTGAAGTCTCTGAGCCATTTTGTTTATTACAATAGAGGCAATCTTCAGTTTCTTCATTCAAGAAATTATTATTTAGTGTTATTACATCTCCACTCTTTGTTTGCACTGTTTACCTGGCATTCCTGTGCAGTCGAATCTAACTTATTTTGACTACAAAGGAACCTAGAAAGTATCACTAAGTACTAAAAAATGGTACTTTTAGTCTCGAATTTGGCACTGAGACTGACATACGTAATTAATGATACCCTGCATCATCACCTTTGTTGCACGGTCAAGCTACACAAATTAATTTTTATTTGATTGTAATACCTTTGCAGGCTTCATGCTCAGGCCCTTACCCTGGCTGCCTTGGGTGGTTCAGCACTGGTGGAGTACTATGATCACCAGTCGGGTTCAGGATCAAGAGTTCACACTTACGCCAAGCAGTTCCTTCCACCATCTGACACCAACCCCAAAAAGGAGTAGGTTACACTCTGTAGAGAGGCAGCAGATTTATAAGCAGCCACCAGCTGATATGGAGTTTGTTGATGTTATTTCCTAGTAACAATCTGGCATTTTGTGTGCCGTTATCGAAATTCGGAAGTGCCTATTTCTGTATAAGCTTGATGCCGCTATACACAGATGCATGGTGAAGGAAATTAGTGACTTTCCTGAACCACACATGTATGCAACGAATGAAATGTTTCCTTCTTACTATTGATGAATTAAACTACCGTGTAAATTTCCTGTCGGAACTGCTGCGCATACGACAACTTATGTACTATTTCTGTCCGATTCCTAATCCGATTGTGTCCGACGGTTCGACCTTCAATGTCCGACGGTTTGATAGAAGTGTCCTTCAGAAATCGTATGTAAAATGTCCCTATAGCATGGTTCATTTCCGATTACACACTCTTAAGTGGTAAGTTCTAGTGCAGAAGGTTGTGCTCAGGACAGTTTACATCACGTTGCCTGCCATTGGATGCCCTCAGAAATAAGAATCCCCGTAAGATGAGATTCATTTCTCTGTTTGGAATATAATACTGCACGGCAGTGTCGGTGATTAGTACATAATTTGTACCCATATATGGTAGTGTCGGTACTTAGTACATGCTTGGTGTAGGGAAGCACGTGCTAATGTGCTATTGAGATGAGATGGGTGAGACATCAGTGTTGCTTCCTGCATAGGTTCCTTCTGGTGGAGGATCTGATGGTCGGTTTGTTTATGGTTTCCTATTGGGTAATTGGTTCATACTGTCCTGTGGAGCATTGATTAGCTTGAAGAAAACCTAGGTAGCTGCATGTTCTGTGTCAGCCTAATGGATCTCTGAGTGTGCCTTAAGATAACAGTCAGACTCCTGACTTGGGCGGCTTTCAACTTGCAAGAACCAGTGCACAACACACGTACATCATAATTCTTAGGAATTTGTTGCTGTACATATAAAGAAGTGAAAGAAACATCGGCTCCAGCAACAAGGAAATGGCTTAAGCAATGAGCATGAGTGCTAAAAAATCAAAGCCCTATATCTGTCAGAGAAAAAAAGGCCCGATGCAAATGTGTCTTTTATCTTCTTATTAGTTTGCAGAAGGAGATTTCTTTACTCTAAACATGGTCGGCCGTTGACCTTTAATGATCTCTGTCAAGCTAGGAACTTGATCCTCGAAACTAACACAGTATTTATACCCTGGAAATGCCCGAAGCGCTGAGATGGTTTCAACGGCGTGCTCAGCGTCTCGTAACTGTACCACGATTCACGAGTCAGGAAATAGTTGAAGTGCCAGGTCGCCATCGAGATCACCATCACCGGCAACAGCTCTCGTAACGACCTAACACCGGTTGTCTCTTTCTCAACTTGCCTCTGCTCTCTTCCTCTTATTGTTGAATCACGAAGCAAAGCCGCAAAAGGCCACACATGCTAGCTACCACCAAAAGCTACTGCGAAACATAACAGAAAATGAGAAAAACCTGTTCAGTTCAGGTATGAAAGTTGCACATTTTCTTTCAGCTTGGACTGACCGAACACCTGTCGGCGACGGCGCTCATCAACGTGGACTGTCGGTTCCGGAATCATCGGGCGAGCAGTTAGGCATGTTGGCAGCAACAAGAAGACTAGCTAGGGTACTGGTCAAAGTTCAAACAAGTTCAGCAAAACGAAGAAGAGGATCTGGCTGTCATATGTCCTATGTGGATGATACCATTGCCATCTCTGTTATTCTATAATCTCTAGCGCAAACTAATTAGCTGAATTCCGATGAAGGTCCAAGAGGCTGGCCAGTGGCCAGATCCAGGACCTTACCACGAGTGACGCAAAAAGCAAAATTAAACACATGACACATGGTTTCTTTACACCCTGGGCGTATCTCTGAAAGATATTATGTTGGTGACACCAACTATATTGTCTTTTTTAGTCTATTTTAGATGTTTTTAGGTGAACTGGTACTGCTAGACCTTTAGTTGGCTAATCTCCAGACTCTACGATATGCATGGGTTCAGTTCAGTCGTTACTATCACCAGGGAAGTACATGATACAGGCACCTAACCATCTCTAAGTAATTAGCTCGCCTTGCTCCATTTCGGATCCACTTTGTTCTTAGTCTTGTTTCTCGTGACATGTTCTGTGGCGGGAGAGGTGCTCAACTCGTCATCGCCTCTCCTGGAAGTTTGGCGTAAGAACGAACCGATCGTCGACGCCGTGTCGCCATCGCGTCAACCTAATTTCCGGTGCCTACTTTTCCATGACATACGGAAAGCTCCGGCTCCGGGAGAAGAAAGAAAGAGAAAAACGCTCTCAAGCTCGCCCCGAATTAATCACGGCTCGTTTTCATGCACGTCGCCGCATGCGACGCTTTGATTTTCGTCCTGATATTTTCCACGGCAGTGGCAGCTAGCCAGCCAGCTACACGGGCCACGGCACTCGTGGCCAAACTGGTTTCCTGTTGCAAAGCCAGCTTCGTCCTTGAAGATGGAGATGGAGATGTGAGCACAGAGCGTTTCTGTCTCAAGCAAGATGTGGCGCCATCAGTTACGGAATATGCGATCAGTAAGTAAGTATGTTAAGAGAGAGCAACTGAAACAAGGTTCGGAGTTACAGTGGCCACTCCAATCGATCCAACCAATTTCGTCATGCACCGACGACGGCCGGTCAAATGTATCACGCAGGCAGCAGTAACAGCAAGCGATTAGATTCTTATTTTCTTTCTCGTGCATCGGTCCAAGAGTCAGGAGACTGGCTACAAGCTAAGCTAGCCGGCCGGCCGAGGAAGACCTACACGAGTTCCGGCCGGTACGAGTACGAGAAAGCATGTGCAAACATACAGTATTTTGCATTTTGCACGACGCTGGATGTGCACTGCGCGCCGGATCTGCATTAAAACCCAGCGACGATCGGCGTAACCTGAGCAGCTAGCGCCTTCCCCGTATGCGGACGTGCGTCGGGGAAGGTCTCGATCGTCCCTAGCTCCGGCCTCCTGAGTAGCAGGTCAGCTCGATACAGGCCGGAGAAGATACATTTAAAAAAATATATAGTGACTGACTAAGTGGAGTGCGGTTTGCCGTCCCAAAGAGTAAGGATGACTCGGAATTTATAACCTTGAGACGAACAATAGAGCTCTTTTTAGATAAATGGATCTTCAAACTTGTTGATAAAGAATGAGTTTTGCAAACCCTCCTTAGAAGGAAGTATGTGGGTTCACAAGGCGTTATCTCAGATTTTTGAAAATCTGGTGATTCACACTTCTCGACTATTGACCTTATGACCATGAAGAAATATTTTTCTTCTCACATAGGTCTTTCTCTATTAAGTATGTTTCAGAAATAAGAATATCGGAGGATAAGTAGCTTGGTCAAGCCACACTCTGAGAACAATATCCAATATTGTGTGACACAAACGCGATAGAGTCACTAAGATGATGGGAACTTCCCCATCGACTGTTTCGTTCCAACGAAGTTTATTTGGCCTTAGTCAAGCATCTTGGAGTGATTTGCTACTACTACTGGACTATATCCAGCTCACGCAGAGTTCAGATAAATTCCAATAGAAACTAAAAAACAAAGGTAAATTATCTGTTGAATCTATGCACAAAGTGCTAATCCATCCGGATGTTCCATTTGATAATACTAAGACAATTTGGAAGATGAAGATCCCACTATAAACTAAGGTGTTTGCATGGTATCTTCGTCGAGGGCGATTCTTATTAAAAATAATCTTGTAAGACACAACTAGCATGGAAGTAAAAATTATGTCTTTTGTCACCATGACGAGCCTATGAAGAATTTAGTATTCCAGTGTGAGTTTGCTACATCTATGCGGCCAGGCACCAGATAGGTTCTACCTTAGTCCCTCCACATGGCGTTACAAATATTTATTGACAATTGGCTAAAAGGTGTGCATCCTATGTTTAACCTTCTTATTAAGGTGGGAGCGATTACCGTTATATGATCGCCATGGGTAGAAATGATAAGTTTTTTAACGATAAAAGTGCTTCTGCTATGCAGGTTATCTACTGATGCACATCTACGCTCCGACCATGGTCGTCCTTACACCATGTGGACCATCGTGACCTGTATTCGGAGGTGTCTACGCGGTTGAAGGCAGCGGCGAGGGGGGGGGGGGGGGGTGTTTTCGGAGGTGTCTACGCGCATGCATAGTGGAGAAAAAATCGCTCAACAACTTCTTGATCTTCTCAACTCCATCTTCAAGATTTTCTTCATCTTGGCTTCTCTGCAACATCCTTTCTGAAAATGCATTTTTTTCATCATCAGCCAAACGAAATTTACTTTGAGAGGAATTTTAAGCTTGAAGAGAAATTCTTAAGGGAAAACCCGGTCGTGTTTAAATGCATTCTCACAAAGGATAATCTTCTAATGGACTTACTACGTGGCACAATTATTTAATCAGGCAAAACTACATTTACATTATACTTCGCTCCCCATGTAACACTCTTATGCCTGAAACAGTCGGTTGGGTGGGGGGGTGGGGCGGGGGCTTAGCAGGGCCGATCCATAGGTTGAGCTACCGCCCGAGGCTCCGAGAGGAGAAGATCCTCAAATAGTAAGTATGCTTGTAATCCTTATATTATTATTACTATTAGTATTATCATATATTTATTACGTATAAGAGACTATTGAAAATGTATAAATACGAGAAAGATGACCTTAGTTGACATAGACCAATATAAAACATCACATAAGAACCAAGTAAATTTAACTTGGCAGCTAGCTTCCCATGTGAATACCTTGCACATAATATATTATAAGGTTTGCTTGATGTATTTCCAATGTTTAATTTCAGGCAAAACTTCTTATTGACAAAACTGACGTACGCTAGTGTATACATAGACATTCAAGTGAGTGTATGTCATAATTTAATTTTGTTTTGTGAAATAGTGTTTGTAAGTGGTTACTATAAAAATGCCACTTCAATAATAAGTATAAAGTATCAACATATTATCAATTGTAACTAAATCCATGGTAAGTTGTAAGACATATTTGACCAAGAAAAAACATCATGTTGACTGTTAAATTTATATTTCAGAAGTTTCTATATATTTTCTTACAAAACCACACATTACAAGGCTCTGTAAATATTTGATAGGTTATATGTATATACTGAAATATCTAAAAATGTTTTTCTAATATATACTAAAAATAGAGGAGAACATCCTCATAATAATATACATATACGCTATATAATTTACTAATTGTAAGAACTTCAACAAGGTGTGCTTTTTTTCTATTTTTGTTTGTTGTCATCTTTAAGGTGAATCTGTATCCATTTGCGAAACATTATGCATAATTCAGACATAGTTTTAATGATATACAATACAAAATATAATGGCAACAATTAAAAAATAGTGTCTAGTTAAAATGCTAACTAAGTATATGACATATATTTGTGTAAACCATAAACAATGAGAAAGTATACAAATTTAGTGTACTTATATTTATTTAAGTTTCCCCCGGTCTTGAAATTAATTAGAGCAGTCTTGGTATGTAAATCGGATGAGATGCAGGCCGGGGAACATCTGATTTAAAGAAAATTGATTGGTATTTTGGTTCCTGATTTGATCCATCTAAGTGATCGAATGAATCTGTAGAGTGAAAGTAGAGTGGAACCACTATTCGTGCCAGTCTCGCTACATGTAAATATAGTATCGTCACTATCCGATTGAATTAGTTAGGTTTGCATGTTAGGACTCTTATAACAATAATCACCGTCATAGATCACCGGCACTGGCTATGTATTGAGATGTTGTGTTATGCATATTCATATATGTTGACGAGAGAAATAAATAATGAATCGTACATGTGAGAAAAATATATTAAATAAGTACTACGTACACACTGCAGAAATCAAAGCGTGCTGAGAGCCAAAAAGTTTACTTGGAGGAACACGAAGTAGAAGTTGTTACTGAAATTTTCATGAAATTTTGGAGGCAGTGACTAGCTTTTTTTATGAACAAACCACTTTCACAAAGTAAATAGTTCTACTACCATTAACTGAACATTTAATGTATGAGATGAGGTACATGAGTGGCCACTGGTTCTATGACTTGTCCGCCATTGCGTCCACTAGAAATGATATGAGTATGTAGTCCAGTTCCACAATAATTGATTTGTCACTCCATTTCAAGTCCAGCAGTACGCCTTCATGACGTAGGCCAATGTTTCAGCTTCCAATGCGATCAATTTCATTTTAATCTCGGCCACCAGTCAATATTTCCATTTGTTAATCCGCATGTGGCTCGATGAAAAAACTCCATGCCTACTCGAGAGCACGTACGTACATATGTAACACGCTGTTACAGGTGCACCACACTTCACCGACGTCCCCCCTTGTCTGAAACGCCAATCATCAGTTGACAAAAAACACCAATAGCACGAAGCACGAAAAAACATCAAAACTAACCCACAAATCGTAAGTACGTATATTCAAATGATTGCGAGGGAAATGGTCCTTCCGCCACTGTTTAATTCTTCTGTTCACCTCGATAACGACTCGGCAAATCATTCGAGTTCTCCTTTCCTCGAAGCTCGCATTACGACCATGTGATTTGTGATTCATTAGCCCCGTGGAAAACTTTGTGGACTTGATCGACAGTTTGGAGACATGAATCATAAACAAAAACGTAAGCTGAATCACTCGGTAACTATACGATTATCACGACTTTGTATGTAGTGCAATTCGATGATTTGATCGAGCCAGCCCGATGGGCGATGGAGCTCGATGGTTGACAGCAATGGCGGGATGGCAGGGTCGGTGAATCCGGCCACATCGAGGGGCGCTCGTTGACTCCCGCCAAATCACGAGTCCACGTGGGCTCCCGCGATCCGATCGCACGGCCACCTAACCTCCTCAGCCTCCTCCTCCTCAAATACGTGCCACTCCTCTCCCTCTTCTCCCGCACCAACGAACTGAGAGAGAGAGGGAGAGATCACACACAGGTCGGTCGATCGATCCCGTAGATCGGCCAGCCATGGCGTCCTCCGAGCTCACCTACCGAGGCCACGACGCGCAGCCGCAGCCTGCCGGCGCGTACGCGGATACCTCCAAGCCCCGGAACAGGCCGCTGCAGCCGCTGCGGTACGTGCTGGGCGAGCAGCGCCTGGCGTTCGCCGTCGTCGGCATGGCCATCGCCACGCTCCTCTTCCTCCTCCTCTCTCCCTCCACCACCACCACCACCACGAAAACAAGCAGCGTGGCGCACCTGGCAGCCGTGGGCCTCGTGTCCCGGCAGCTGTACTCCTCCGCGGGCGGTGCGCGGATGGCGTACGAGCAGCAGCCCGGCCTCGCCGGCGGGCGGGTCCCTCTGGGCCTGAAGCGCAAGGGCCTGCGGATCGTGGTGACCGGCGGCGCCGGGTTCGTGGGCAGCCACCTGGTGGACCGGCTGCTGGCGCGCGGCGACAGCGTGATCGTGGTGGACAACCTCTTCACGGGCCGCAAGGAGAACGTGGCGCACCACGCCGGGAACCCGAGGTTCGAGATGATCCGGCACGACGTCGTGGAGCCCATCCTGCTGGAGGTGGACCAGATCTACCACCTCGCCTGCCCGGCCTCCCCCGTGCACTACAAGTTCAACCCCGTCAAGACCATCAAGACCAACGTCGTCGGCACCCTCAACATGCTGGGGCTCGCCAAGCGCGTCGGCGCCAGGTTCCTCCTCACCAGCACCAGCGAGGTCTACGGCGACCCGCTGCAGCACCCGCAGGTCGAGACATACTGGGGAAACGTCAACCCCATCGGTACGTTACCTTATCTATCCAACACCTTCTTCTTCTTCCTCCGGCCATTCGATCGATCTTCTTCGTTTTTCTGTGTAAAAATCCGTTCTTTTTTCCTCGATCGGGCCGGGAGACATACGTACGTAGTGAGCATGTGGATCCAAATTGCCATGTCGATCTGGTCCGCTCGCTGACCACATACACCTTACGTCGTCTTCTGTCTGTCTGTACATAGAGGAAGCAGACAGAAATGGTTGTTATGGATACTTCTGTTCCGTCTGCAGTATTCAAAGTATTCAAACCAGCTGCTTCATCCATCGGCGTCTGTGAATAATATATGAATCTTCTCCTATTTCATAATCAGGTGTGCGGAGCTGCTACGACGAGGGCAAGCGGACGGCGGAGACATTGACCATGGATTACCACCGCGGCGCCAACCTCGAGGTTCGTAGTTACACTTTAACCCATATTGATCACCACTCGCCCAGCCCCGACCAGCTGCTCGACTTTGCTGGAAACGAAAGCATCCTCTTCTCTGTTCTTTCCTAATTTAGATTGTACCCTGGAATATTTGCATGCAAGCCGATGAAAAAGTGGATGAGATGAGCGAGTAAACTAAGCTAATTAGAGAGCTAAAGGTGCTTTGTTTGTTGGCATGCAGGTGAGGATTGCTCGGATCTTCAACACCTACGGGCCGCGCATGTGCATCGACGATGGCCGGGTCGTCAGCAACTTCGTCGCTCAGGTAATAACATAACCTAATTAACCAATGAAATTACCCATGCATCATCGTGGGCATGCTAGCTTCCACGTTACCTACATCTTTCCGCTTTACTTGCATGCCTTGGTCGTAGCTAGCGTTCTGCCACCACTACTCTAATCTAGTATTAGTTTATTGCGATCTAGATCTACGATATGTATATATAGCAATTGTTTACCACGGCCTCGATCTTCTAATCTGTAAAACCCTCTTTTCCATCTAGCCACATCCTACTACAATTAGCACATGATTACATCATTTTTTTTCCCTCAAAAGGAAGAACTATTTCGTTATGCATGTTATTTGTAGCTTGGAATTTTGCGAGTAGTTAATTTGTGTCGATGCGTACACGTACTTCAAAAATAGTCTTGAATGGTAAGGTTCTCATGGAAGACAAATGAAACCCTCTCTGGCCTTGGTTAGGTTTTTGTTAGGGGATTTCGACTCCCTGCATATATAGCTAGCTAGATGATTCATCATTCCGTTCAGTTATTAAAATCTTTGCTAAGGGCGGACACAGGCACAAGTGGAGCAGGAGTGATGGTTTGTTTAATTCATCCCAGGCCCCAAATCATGTGCCGGCCTACATAGGTGTCAATTGCATCTAAGCTAGAGAAACTTTGGCAAGTGGACACGGCGTCCCAACTCTCATTCTTTTACACCAAAACCTGAACCCTGGTTAAAACCTGCTTTACACACCAAAGTACATATGGCAAATTAAGTGTGGTGGGAGGATTGATAACACTAGGAAGCCACACGCACCACATGTAAACGGCTAGATAGATGAAGAAACTAGTGATGCAACCTGTCCCAAGGCGATTAGTCATTGATGGGTGTCTCTATATGTGTATCTATATGTGTATGTACGTGGTGCGCGTGATGTTAACAACTGCTAGCTAATGGTGTACACTTGCCTGATTGGTCGACTGATGGATGCAGGCACTGAGGAAGGAGCCCCTGACGGTGTACGGCGACGGGCAGCAGACGAGGAGCTTCCAGTACGTCTCCGATCTGGTAAGCTCTCCCTCTCACTCGATACCAACACATCATGCCACAGGCCAGCTGATATTTTGCACACATGTTGGCTACTTGCCTCCTGGCCCTCTCCCTTTCCCTTTTTACAAGCTAAAGTGTTGTTGGCACAGTGTTTATTGGTTGTTTCATCGTACATCTGAAGCTATAGTGTTCACGTTTGATTTGCATATGGAACAGTTGCTTGGTTGCAGCACTGCCACATTTTCACCTACTTTTGCTTAGTCAGTTGCTTAGTGTTGTGGTCACTGCCATGCTAGCAATGTTTTGGGATGAACTTATCGGTCAACCCAAGATAAGTGATAAATGGGCCGGTTTATACGCATATTGGCCGATTCATCGGGATATCTTGAACAATGAGGTCCCTTGAACAATACACTATACATTGTTTGCTCCTCTAGACACATGTTGCTTAGTTGTTGTTTGTCCGTGTTTCCAACGGTACCATGGAGTCGGTTAATTAGGTCAGGGTGGTCCAATAATCAGCAATCATGTTGTGCCGCTGCCTGCTCAAGTACGCCAAAGCGGTCCCTGCATTGTGGATACAGACTGAATTGGCTCGACCATCAGCTGGGCCTCCGTCGATTGTGCCTAGTCGTCTCTGTGGTCTCCTCCTCTACTGCGTTGCTTGCTGCTTCGGTAGAAAGCAACGGTGTGCAGGTAGAGCTCTAGTGGTTGACGGATCGAGGAGAGACGCTGCTGCACACGTCTGAACCATGGACATTGGTAGGTGCCGCGTCCGTCAGTCAGTCAGTCCGTCCGTGCCGCTAAGCTAGCTAACATGGCTCCAAACCGTTAGGTGCACTGTTGCTGCCGACATGCAGACGGCGGCATCAGTCTAGCAGCAGCCATCAACCTTTTCTCGCTGAACACGTCTGTTCCATCGGAGTAGATCTTTCTCTGGGTTTTGTTTTTACCAGCGTTTCAGTGTGCCTAATTAACATTTCCTGAATCCTGACGGATAAGCATCTTGCATTGTGTGCGTGCGTGCAGGTCGAGGGACTGATGAAGCTGATGGAGGGGGAGCACATCGGCCCGTTCAACCTGGGGAACCCTGGGGAGTTCACCATGCTGGAGCTGGCCAAGGTGGTGCAGGACACCATCGACCCCAACGCCAAGATCGAGTTCCGGCAGAACACCGCCGACGACCCGCACAAGCGCAAGCCGGACATCACCAAGGCCAAGGAGCTGCTCGGGTGGGAGCCCAAGATCGCGCTCAGGGACGGGCTCCCGCTCATGGTCCAGGACTTCCGCACCCGCATCTTCGGCGACCAGAAGCAGCAGCAGCCCGACGTCGCAGAGTGATCGATCCTTCAATGTAGGATAACATCGTCGAGGGGAAGATCAATCAGATGGGAATGTATGAGATCGAGGGTGATGCACAACACAAGTGTGTAGGTAAGTAGGTTGTTTTAAGTAGCGTCATCATACAGAATTACAGAGATCGGTACTGTAGCTTGCTAATGCTGCCGCTGCCTGCAGTAAGAACTTTGTAAGAACCATAGGATGGAAGGATGGAGTAGTGACTGGATGCACGCGGTTGTTAATTTGTTTGTTCAACTTGTTCTCCTTTTTTACATGCTCTGTTCTCACCCTCTTTCGGTTGGAGATGGTGGTGTTCCTCTGTCCCGCTGTGTTTTCTCAATCTAAGTATCTCACCATTGCTACAACAATTTTCAGAAATTAAATCAGTTATAAAACTCTACAATAAAACACGCCACATTCTTTGAGATATGTTGTTGTGTTGTTGGTATTTTGCACCGTTAATACCACCTGAACCATTCTATTTGATTTTTTTTCTTTCGATAAAGGGCGACCATTCTATTTGATACATGCGGATACCTAGCTCACAGTCACATACTCATGACAACTTGACAAGTGGTCACGGATCTTTATCGAAAAATGGTCACGGGTCACTCAAATCCATTAAGGAACCCAAAACAGTGAGATATAGCCTTTAAAAACGGTTAGAAATAATCGAAATCATAAGTTTTAACGGTGTCACTAGAGTCGTGAACTGTGGGTCACGGACCACTAAATTTCTCTCTGGATCTCAAAATTGTGAGCTATACCCCAGAAAAACAGATATAAATGCCTGAAATCACAAGTTTCAGCGATGATAGTAGAGCCGTGAAGGTCACAGGCCACTGAAACTCATCCCAGATCTCAAAACAGTGATTTATAGCCCACGTAAACGGCTCAAAATACCCGAAATCACGAGTTTTGGCATTGTTAATAGAGTCGTGAAACGTGGTTCATGGGTCACTGAAATCAATCTTGGACCCCAAAGCAGTGAGTTATAGTACTTGAAAACGGTTAGAAAAGTCCGAAATCACGATTTTTGACGAGGTTTATTGAGTGGTGAAACGTGTCACATGCCACTAAAATGCTCCACAAACACCAAAACAGTGAGTTATGGCCCACAAAAATAGTCAAAAATATCCGAAATCACAACTTTCGACGATGTCACTAGAGTCATGCAACATGACTCACGGGTCACTGAGATCTATCCTGAACCATAAAACGGTGAGATATAGTCCACGAAAATAGTCAGAAATACCGAAAGCACAAGTTTTGACGACGTTAATTGAGACGTGAAACGTGGGTCACGGGTCATTAAAATGCTCGCCGAAGCTTCAAAACAGTGATATATCCCACAAAAATGACGATAAATACATGGAATCACGGGTTTTAATCATGTCATTATAGTCATGAAACGTGACACGGGTCAGTGAAATCCATTTTGGACTCCAAAACATTGAGCTATACCACATGAAAATGGCTAGAAATGCACGGAATCACAAGTTTTAGCAATGTTACTAGAATCATGGAACGTGGGTCACAAATCACTGACATCCTCCCCGGATCCCAAAAAAAATGAGCTATAACCATAAAAACGGAAAAAAAGTCCGATATCATGAGTTTTGACGATCTTTTTGAGAAGAACCCAAGGTGAGTGTTGCCCCTATCTTCTGGCTTTTTTTTGAGAAAAACCCCTATCTTCTGGCTAAGAGCGTCAAATAGTAGGGCCCAAACAAAATACAGCTAAAATATTACAAAGGCCCAGGATGTCTTCCAATATCCAATCTAAGCCCAACCCATCGCGTTTACAGGCCCATCTTAATCGCCCAGACACAGCAAGCCAGCCCGCGAGAATGGCAGCCCACAAGGCCTATATATACCGCGCGCCCACCTCGCCCTCGCCCTGGTAAACCCTAGCCGCCTGCCCGCCGCCGCCGCACACAGCACCACACCAACCCGAGCGCCGGCCGAGGAGGAGGAAGAGAGGGTGAGATGGCTCGCGGTGCGGTGTCGGCGGCTGCGGCTGCCAAGGGCAAGAAGAAGGGGTCGGTCTCCTTCGTGATCGACTGCACCAAGCCCGTGGAGGACAAGATCATGGAGATCGCCTCGCTCGAGAAGTTCCTGCAGGAGCGCATCAAGGTCGCCGGCGGCAAGGCCGGGAACCTCGGCGACTCCGTCACCGTCACCCGCGACAAGAGCAAGGTCACCGTCACCTCCGACGGCAACTTCTCCAAGAGGTATACGCGGCTCCCACGCTCCAAGATCTATTTGTTCCATTAGCTGAACACCCACAGCTCCTCAGTTAGTATATGTATGCGTGTAAGGATCTACAGCTGCTGAAATCGTGTCTATATGTGTGAAGATATATGCACTGTTGTGTGCTGTATCCTCAGTTTGTAAATTTACGTCTGTCGTACGTATGAGCTTGGATTGGTTCATTTTTGCAGTTTTCTGTAAATGTGACTGAATTTACTGCACATCATATCATTATTTGTTATTTATCTTTGTAGATTATCGTTACTCATTACTTAGGTTTTTGCATTGCTTACACATGCTGTGTTGTCTCTAGCTCAAATTAAACTAGATACATGGATCAACACTTTGATTTGATCAACTTTAGGCACTGTGATTATAGTTCATCAGACCTTTCTACCATCCAATTAGGGATAGTGTTGTTTACACAATTCAGCTGCAGTGCAGCTTCAGTTTCCTTTGTGGAAACTAGGAACGTCATACTCCTAACATTTCGATCACTTTATCATATCTAATTGATTGTGACTTTCATATCCAATACAGATGTTCTCAGTTTGTCACCACTTTTGCTTTTTTGTTTCAGTTCAGGCTTATCAAATCATTCTATGTTCTTAACAGGTACCTGAAGTACTTGACCAAGAAGTACTTGAAGAAGCACAACGTGCGTGACTGGCTTCGTGTGATCGCAGCCAACAAGGAACGCAACGTGTATGAGCTCCGGTACTTCAACATCGCCGAGAACGAGGGCGAGGAGGAAGATTAGAGTGCATTCCACTTATATTGTAGTCTTGAGCTTTGAATTTTGATACTTGAATCTGAGTACCTCTAGTTATCCACCTATCCTTGTGTCGTGCTCTGGTGAACATGGATGGTTTAATTTTAAGAATCCTTCTATTTTGTTCGTGCCAACTATGAATCCATATGTTGTGAACCTGGTATATTTGTTCTTGTGTTGTACTGTGCTGCTTCACTCTTTTATTTTGAGGCGTTTACTCTTCTAATCCTCTGGATCCTGATAGCATGCTTGCATAATTCTGACATGCCTCAAGTGCAGTTTTAGTAATGCCAGAATATCAATTTGAGGTTAATCTTTTGTAGTCTGGCCAGCGTTACTTGACTGTTCGCTACAGTGCTAGAAGCATAAAATGCTTCCAACATTTGCTGCATTTTATGGCAGCTAAACAAATAACAAAAAATGCCTCCAACTAGCTGCCGCATCAGGGTTTGCTGCTACAACATTTTTACAATGCTAATGCAGCGCCGCATCGTTTCTGCACTCAACTGATGTGAAAATTCATTTCCCCTTCCTGCTGCTGCCTCCCAACCGCGGCGGCCACCAACCTCTCCCGCTGCATTGCCTCCGCAAACCGACAGTCGAGCGCCGTCTAAACACCTCCTAGCTTCTTCCGACGACCACACAGAGTAACGCTCCACGGATCAGTTTCCGCCATCCCCACGCCCTGCATTTTGTAGATATGTACACAAATTTGCAATAACATGAAAGTAAGCTTCGTTCAAAACTGCTACCGCAAAATGCAGCAGGTGTTAGAGATGCTCTAAGTGAGATAGTGTAACCGATGCCCGTGTACAATGGACAGAAATTGCAAACCTGAACTGCAACACTGGACAGAAAACTCATGTACATGACCTTGCCTAAAAAAATGTAGATAGCCTGGTCCAGTCTATATGTTTCCAAAAGATATATTTGATTCAAAGTATCTGGTACAAAACAGAAAAGGAATATGCAAAGAAAATGTTCAGGACAATAAGCAAGAAGCCACATGTACCGTTCAACATTTTAGCACAAAATTGTACGGAAATCACATTTTCAGGAATATTTGATGAGCTGTTCGGGCAAACAGATTCAGGAAAACATATATCTTCATGAAAGCAGACAATTATTTCCCTCCTGATCCTGGCACCCTTGTCATGGCAAAAATATTGTGTGGCAGAGCTTCAACTCCCCAAAAAATACTCTTTTCCCTTGGCAGAACCTGAAGAAAGACGCAACGTTAGTCTTTGATTACCATCACCTCTATTATCACAATGATAATGTCTTACGCCCATTATATAATGGGACAGGACTTACAACCACTGGTTATGATGGAAACTACCACACATTTTCAAATGAACAAGAACAAACGTAGACAGGGACTGTAAAAGTAAATTGTCCCATCAATATCAGAAGATAGTGTCAAACAGGCAAGGACTCAAGCAAATCTGATTCGCTTCCACACACAAAAATAGATTTGGGCAGTTGAATGGTGAAATATATGACAAGACTTCAATTATTGTAGACCAACTAGAAAATGATCCACAAAGAAATCCTATGAGAACAGACTCCATATGTTTGTCAGACTACAAACATGATAAACCGTCCTAATTTCCTTGCGATATCATATTTGAAATCCCTCTTCTTCTTAGGATGCACTTTTTTTTATCTTCCGTTACAGTCTATGCTTATTGGTTAGCTAGTGTCATTAGCCTTCGGCTTCTACCCTTCTAGTTAGGTTAGGCTGACTATATGTCTTGTTTACCCATTCTCCTGTAAAGTAAATAAAGCGAGAAATAAGATCTCTCAAGGACTTCACAAGCTCGTCTATATTGCATCAAGAGCTTCAACTTTGATTGCATTGCCAACAGCTGATGCTTTTACAGCAAATAAAATACCAATTGCCGTTCTTTAAGAAGTTCCTTGACACCGCCAAGGAGGCCCGCGCAACAGATGGCGTACTATTGGAAGTTACGAAGGTTAGTAATAGGCACTAGATTCAGCTCTGGTCTGTATCAGTCGTCTATTTTCCATCACCATTAGCCTTTCATCCTCCCTGGTGAACAGAAATGCCGGATCCATACTCTTGACCATTAGGTGGCACACAGCGCACGCCGATGGGAAGGAAGCGGCCGCACCAAGGTTCACCACATTCCTCACCACGCATGGAAATCTCATGGCCGAGAGGGAGAAGCACGTCGCCTTCCAACGAACACCGTCAGGGAGTGGCTCAAGTAGCCCCAGATCCATGGGCAGGATCATCTTCTCAGCCACGTCCACCTCCAACACCTGGATCAGATTCCACTGGTTCCTCTTGAGACACCGGCCAAACCCAGGTAAACCGGCGATGCCCAGGGTTAATTCTATCTCAGGTGGGGCAGCGATGGAGGCTTGACCCTTGGCATCAGAGTGGCTCAAGTTGTATCAAGACCACCAAGAGCAGCGTGGCCTGCGATAGCAGATGGCCCAGCGGTGAAAAGATATGATATTTGTTTTGTTCCTAGTTTGGGTTGTTAGTCCTGTATATAAAGTGGACCCTCAAGTGGTGAATTAATAAAGCAAGAAGGATTACAATATATATATCCCCACTGCCTAATTTTCCCGCGAGAGCGTAATTTACAACCTTCTCCATCAAGCCGCCACAAGCAGTCTTCCTCTCGTTGGTAGTTAGACTATGACAAACACTCACTTCTGTTGCTACGCTAATTATCAAATACCGGAAAAAGTAACATAAGTCGTAGTATATTAGTCTGGACTGAAATCACATGCCATCAGCAAGATTATTATTTTTGAAGAAAGCTAACTTGTTTAGCTTACAGAAGGTGCTATTGTAACACAAGTTTCACAGAAATTACGGCTTAATCATTCCAGACATGCTAAGTTGACAAACCTAGCTATGGGAGCAGCTTCCCGGCCATGAAGCAGCCGAACTTATTGCTCCGGGAGTACTCATACGGCACGCCAGCGACCGTAAGCAGCCGCTCCAGGACCTCCTTGGCCCGGTCGGGCTCGGCCGTCTCGCACTCCAGCTCGTAGTTGGTGCCGAACTCGAAATGCGTCTCGTCGAGCTCCAGCACGAGGCCGCCTTCCTCCTCGAGCTCATACACACCACGGGTGTTCCGGAACCCGCCGAGGCAGACGAACGGCGCGGAGAGCCCGCCGACGCCGCCGTACTCGCGGGAGACGAGGCGGACGATGTCAGAGTCGACGGAGCCGAGGCGTGCGGGGTCGTGGACGCAGGCGAGGGCGAGGGCCGGGTCGAGGGGCTCCTCGACCTCCTCGACGCGGCTGACGCCCGCGTGGAGGCTCGGGCGGCGCTTGAGGGCCAGGACGGCGCGCGAGGGGGCGCGGTCATCGGGGCCGTAGAGGCGGACGCGGAGGGCGGCGGTGGCGGCGGCGAGGGGCCGCGCGGAGGCGTCGAAGAAGAGGTTTCGCTGGGCGTCGGTGCGGAGGAGGCGCGGGGCGAGGAAGGAGGCGAGGCGGCGGTGCGCGGCGGCGTCGGGGAGGCGGAGCTTGATCTCCACCTCCATGGGTATGGCGCTGGGATGGGGGGAGCTAGGGTTTGGGGTGGATGCCGATGCGCTGGGGCTTGGAAGGCGCGGCGTCGGGCGGCGGGTGGAGGAGGCGGAGGAGGGGGTTGGATGGCCGCGGGGTCGAGAGCGGTGTGGATTCGGGGGCGGCGGCGGCTTTGGAGCGGAGGTGTTCGTCGAGCTCGTCGCGGTCGGAGCTGCAGAGCTCGATGCGGGTGGGTTGCCGGCGCAACATCGACTGGACCAGGTTGGGCTTGGGCCGCTGGGGTGAGGTCCCCACATTTAACTGCGCGACAGAACCTAGATCATCAATTTGACTAACAATACATGAGTGATATATCAAAAAGATAACCAACCAATTTATATTTAACATAAATTCCAAAGAATGTAAAAAATTAATTCATAAATACAATTCAGATTTGAAATTGGACTATATATGGGGTACTTTTTATTCCAGGTGCAGAGGCAGCAGCCATAGGGGCTGCCAAGGGCTGCTGCTCGTCTTTTGTGTGTAATTGATCAAAATGTGCAAGCTTTGTAAACCGAACTGATGACTAGTATATTGACAGATCCATCAGGGCATGAGCAAATGATATTACCTTATCAATGCACGTAAGATAATGAGCGGGAGGTAATGAAAAAAAAAAGATTTATTTTCTCATAACAAAGAAATGATCTTTTAACAATAATTGTCTCATCACATATTTAGAAATATTTAGTACTAAACATAAGACTAAAAATAATAAACCCATTATACATTATATTTTGTGTCGTATCTAATTTACGTGCTAGATTTAATATCTTCCGTAGAAGAGGCGTACAGCAGTAGATTGAGGATTATCACAAGCAAAGAATAAGAAAAATGAACTGAATTGTAAGGTTAAAAAAAAACTGAATTGTCATTCAGTTATCAGTTACCCGCCAAGTTCAGGCGTCTGCAACCCGACATTCTGCAACACGACGCTCGTCGGCGGGAATCCGCCTATGGCAGATCGCCGGAATCAGAGCGACCGCGCGACGGCGTAGGGGATGCGGAGGTGAGCCGCCTTTACCCGGCATGATGGTCGCGGCAGAGCAGCCCGGGCAGCCGGACCTGGGCGGCCTAGTGGACGAGCTCTGCGCGTCGGGCCGCTCCGCCGAGGCGCACCACCGCGTAGCGCTCCTCTTCTCCTCCTCTTCATCCCCGTCGCGCCGCCTCGACGCTTCCACCGCCGACGGCCTCCTCCGTCGCCTCCTCCGCGCCCGCACGCCCCTGCTCACGCTCCGCCTCCTCCAAGCCGCCGCCCCTTTCGTGCCCTCGCTCCCCAACTACAACCGCCTCCTCGCGCTCCTCTGCTCCTCCGCCGCCGCCGCCGCACCCTGCAGGCTCCTCCTCGTGGCACACCACCTCTTCTTCCGCATGCGTGTACCCCCGGACGCCGCGTCCTACGCCGCGCTCCTCGACGGGTACGCCCGCGCCGCTGACCCTCGCGCCGCCCAGAAGCTGCTCGACGAAATGCACTGCCAGTGGGGGCTCGCTCCCAGCTCCCTCGCGCAGACCTACCTCGTCAAGGCCTTTCTCCGCAGCCGCAAGGTTGATGCTGCGATGGACCTCGTCGACAACCAGCTCTGGCCGAGCATGGAGCGGTCCCATGATCACGAGGACCAGGGAGTCAAGAACGCTGCGTTTGCCAACCTCGTGCAGTGCCTGTGTGACGAGGGTTTTTTCCACCTTGTATTCCGCATCGCGGATGAGATGCCACAGCGACGGTGTCGTGTCCCCGACGAGTTCGCCTATGCCCAGATGATGGACTCACTGTGCCGGGCTGGGCAGCACCATGGCGCGTCCAGGATAGTGTACATCATGGGGAAGAAGGGCATGTGCCCGAGCACCGTTTCTTACAACTGCATTGTTCACGGGCTGTGCACTAGTAAGAAGCCTGGCGGACGCCTGAGGGCCTACCAGCTGGTGATGGAAGGCGTGCGTTTTGGGTATCGACCAAGAGAGGTAACATACAAGGTACTCGTCGAGGAGCTCTGCCGGGAGAAAGAGCTCTCCAAGGCCAAGGATGTACTGCAACTGATGGTGCAGCCCCAAATTGATCTTGACAAGCCTGATGAGGAGACAACGACCAGGCTATACAATATGTTCCTTGGGGCACTGCTTGCTGTGGACAACCCCAGCGAGCAGCTTAGTGTGCTCGTGTCCATGCTGCAGGGAGAATGCACGCCGGATGTTATCACTATGAACACTGTTGTCCATGGCTTCTGCAAGGTTGGGAGGGCCCAGGAGGCTAGAAAGATTGTGGATGACATGATTAATGGGAAATTTTGCGCTCCTGATGTTGTCACCTTTACCACTCTCATTTCTGGATACATGGATGTAGGTGAGCATGCAGAGGCCCTCCATGTGCTGCAGACTTTGATGCCCAGGCGGCGGTGCGCCCCTAATGTTGTCACCTACAATTCTGTCCTCAAGGGACTGTTCTTCCTTGGGCTAGTTGACAGAGCAATGGAGGTCATCGACGAAATGAAGTCAAATAATGTAATTGCCGACTCTGTGACTCACACTGTGGTGATCAAAGGGCTGTGCGATGCAGGACAACTCGAGAGGGCAAAGGCATTCTGGGACAATGTAGTCTGGCCATCAGGGGTACATGATGGTTATGTGTACAGTGCAATCTGCAGAGGCCTTTGCAAACTTGGGAAACTGGAACAGGCATGTGATTTCCTGTTTGAGCTGGTAGACTGTGGGGTTTGTCCTGGTGTCATGTGCTACAACATACTCATCGACACTGCCTGCAAGCAGGGATCGAAGAAGGTGGTCTATCAGATGGTGAAGGAAATGAGAAGGAATGGTCTTTCACCGGATGCTGTGACTTGGAGGATTCTTGACAAATTGCATCTCTATGGTAATGTAGAACAAGAGGAGGAGCACCAGCTCCCCACTTGTGATATGGATCAAAGTTGTGCAGGTGGCAGAGTAGAGCTTCCCATCTTGACTAGAAACGAGATACCTTCGTTGTTATCACTGTCAAAATGTGTGGATGAAGTATACAAGAACAACAACGAAGCTGAGGTAGAAGAAGTTACATGCTCACCAGAAATGCCTCAGAACCCATCCAATCTTACTGAACCAGACAAGGAACATGACAATGTGATGGATGATTCAGCGATTGGAATAACAATGGACAAGGGTTATATAATCAGGGACGATGGCTTCAACAAGCAGGAGAAGCAACCTCTAAGAGAACCACTATCTAGAGTAGTCAGAAAGGTTTTTGGCCTGCTCTAGAACAAGAACTAGTGTTACTGGTTAGAAGGGAAACAGGTCAGCACATTGTACAATGGAGGCTGATATTTATTCTTATTTTTGACCTGACAATGGAGACTCAGTGAATTAGAGACAACTGCAGACTTGAAACCTGTTGAAATATGAAACAATAAGGCCTGAGCTTGATTGACATGACTGATATTTGTCACACTTCACATAAGTTTGTCAATAACAACCTTGCATGTTTTACAATTGCCTTTCTGCTCTTCAATTACCTTTCATCCTTTTCAGAAACCGTTCAAGGGTAAAGAATGCTGCATATATGGTCATCAGCTTGTTCCAATTTTTTGAATGCTCTCCCCAGTCCACTGCCAGGGCTTGTTGTATTTGTGGTTCAGATGGACATACTTGGGAGCATGCTCTACTGAATTTTGCAATGTCTAAGTGCACCTGGGCTCTTTTGGATGAAGATCTCATGGACATGCCTGCAGGCCTGAGATTCAATGATCCAATACATTTGGGTTTTCTATTATATTGCATCATTTCGCAAGCTGACATGCACATGCGATTTTCTGGACGGACACGCCTTAAGGTACGTGGCCAGCCTCTTTCTTCCATCTTTGACTTCCTGGGTTATCCTTTTCCCCAATTTTCCTAATTGCAGATTCTGTCTCTTGCGCACTTTATTATTGGTCTTTCTGTTCTTCCGGGGCTGTTCGGTAATGCGCGATCTCCATATATGATCCACAGCTTTTTACTTTTTATGTTCCTGAATTGCTAATATGTGTTACGAAAGAATCAATTTAGTTCTCATCTGTACCTGCTGCATGGTCTGATTAATCCTAAACACATGGAAGTACACTATTCAACACAGGTATAAGGATACTAGTGCTGCGTTGAATATAACCACCCAACCTCGGATGGCAGAAGCATGTTTTTCCTATAGTATTTGTCCTTGTGCAGAAGTACAACAGCTGCGTTGATGACAATTTGAGAACTAGTCCACAGTATGCTTAAATCAATTGATGTGTATGTATTATGTTTGCTGATTAAAACGTTGTGGTAAATTCCTCTACGTGAACAAACACTATTGCAGAACTTGTGGTGGCAGTACATTATTGGTTTTCACCTCTCTTCTTCTTTGTCTCAAAATCCACAAAGTTTATGTATTTTATTGATAAAATTTGCCGACTCGTAGTGCTGAGTCTGTTGTTTTGTTTTTATTCTTTTCCCCCAATAATAGTGCAGCTGTGACTTAGCCATAGGAACAGCTGTTCTAAGGAACCTGAAGAATTCTTCGAGACTTGACATCACAAGCTCGTTTGTCGTAAGTTGATCAGGATATGTTCTGCATGTGTACATGTGTGCTCAGATGGGGAATGATCAGGTAATCATCTCCCTTTTAAAGCACTGTATAGGTGACTGGCTGAAAGAACATGCCGTGTCGCGTTTCTTGGTTGTTGTTTATTTTACTAAGATGAGGAACAGAGCAACATATCTTCTTATGGGGCTTATCGAGTAAGTGTGCTAGTTCTTAGGCAATATATCGATCACAAGTTCTCATCTTCTGCAAGCTGCATTATTTTCATTTCCATAAGGAAAGTTTCTTCTGCTTTGCTATACGTTGATGATAATCATGTTATCACATAATCAAGCAAGACATTCCTATTTTCTTGCATAATTATAATTCTTTGGGCACAAAAACTATATAATTGTGTTGAGGAGCAAATAGCAATATACACGAAGGGACAAATTCAAATGTTCAGGGCTTAGAGTATAACATTGCTTTCAGTAGCCTAAACCTCACACTGGACACTGCAACCCCATTGTTTATGGAAAATAACATTATGCTCTCTGTAACAGACTAGTGATATGTTGATGCAGCATCTGTGCTTAAAACAATATTATGTGCTCTGTAGATGTTAAAGTAACTCCTTTTAGACTTTGGTATGGTGCATACTTCGGCTAGAGGCTATAAAATAAAAGAGGTATGTTCTTCTTCAAGATTCTCCTAATTACAGCTTTATTATATTCCCTAAAGTGTACTCATGTTCTCCTGATCGTATATATTTCATTCCCTAAAGTTCTGTCCTGTTTTCACCAAGCTATAGAAGAGGGTAGTTATACACAGTTCATGTGGATGTCCAATAATAAAATTGCCATCCTGATTTTGGGTGTGATTTCCTAGTTGTACAATGAACACACCTACATATCTGCACATTTCCAGTATAGATATTGCACAGAAAATTTCATATGTAATTTACTACTTCCGACCTGAATTGATTGGCGTGGAAAAATTAGTGAGCTAGTGCAAACTTCAACAGTGTCCACGACAATAATTTCCGATCGGAGGGAGTATAAAATGTCAGCTAGTTAGTTGCCACTGCTAAGTGCTAACTGTGAAGTTGTGCGGATTTCTATTTGCAAACTTTTCAGTTTGAAAATTGTCCAACTTGGCGGTGATATGTTTATAATACTTGTGTATACCTAACATAGTTTGAAAACATATTGCCCAGATATTTTCATATTTAGTTTTTGGACTAGTAAATTTAGTATTTTTATTTTTTAAATGATATATACTCCCTCTGATCCCAAATAATTTGTCCGCGGTTGTACTATGGAGTTATAGCTCATATGCTATTTATCTCACCAGTTAAAACGGATCGGAGGGATTGTTTTTTTGTAAGTGATCGGAAGGAATAGTTAAAAGGGCAAGTGGTTTGTAAATTGTAATTCCGTATATGGGCCAGCTGCTGCATCGTTATCTGTCGACTTCCATGCAATCAAAACAGAAAAAGAAAAGGATAGAGTCCTTCCAGAAAACAAAACATCCACGCTCAAAGCGGTTAAGGCGGTACCGCCGCCAGGCTCGCGCATCATCCAGGATTCAAGCATGAGCAAGCGAAACCGGCGAAACCTTGCGGGTTCCGTGCGATGCTGCGGCGGCGATCATCCCTTGCGCAGCCGATGCGACGGCGAGGAACGGTCAGTTTCAAAGCTCCTGCGTCCTCCATCTTAATCTCTCTTGTTTTGTTAATGGGTCTCTATGCATGGGCAGGCGAGATTGGCCCAACCTGACGTCGGTGCTCGTCGACGACATCGCCGGCCGTCTGCTACGCTACGACCTGGCCGAGTACATCCGCCTGCGCGCCGCCTGCAAGGAGTGGCGGAGCTGCACCGCTGACCCGCGCGCGCGCGAGGGCGGCAGCCTCTTCCGCCCGCGCCGCTGGATCATGCTGTCCAACCGCACCGACGGCGACGGGCGCCGCTTCCTCAACCTCTCCACGGGCGCCTGCGCTCGCGTCGACCTCCCGGAGCTCCACAGCCACCACCTCGAGACCAGCGCCGAGGGCCTCCTGCTCCTGCGCCACAAGTCGAGCCACGCCGCGCGCCTCCTCAACCCGCTCACCAGGGCGCTCATGGAACTCCCGCCCTTCACCCCGGACCTCGGCGACGCGTTCACTGTCTGGACGGGACTGTTCGTGTGCGCGTCGCGCGTCGTCTACGCCGGCATCTCCGACGAGACCTCCCCACCGTCGGTCGTGATCCTGATGACTGACGGGCGTCGGCGTGCCATTGTGTACGCCAAGCCCGGTGACCGGCGGTGGGCGGTGATGGACGACGAGCCCTGGAGGTCCCTCCCCATATCACACCGGTACTCGTCGGCGACGACCCTGCAGGGGCGCTTCTACTTTGCGACCCTCGAGGGGAACATCATGCATGTAAAGCTTGGTCCTGAGCCTCGGCTGGTGCCCATAGTCACGAACCATCGCCAGAGCCTGTGCAACAACTTGTTCTCCTACCTCGTCCCTCCTGACGACGACGACACTGACCGCCAACGCGGCAGCTGCATGCTCATGGTGCGTTACCGCTTCTGTCTCGACAACCTAAGTGCTGACGAGCGGAGGATCATGAATGAGCTGGTGGAGAACAAGTCCAGGACGTACAGGTTGAGCCCGGTGGAGGTGTTGGAGGTGGACCTGGCCGAGAAGATGATCCTCCCGGTGCAGCACATCGGCCGCCACCGGGCGGTGTTCGTCGGGGAGGCGGCCTGCTTCTCACTCTCGGCCAGGAGCTTCCCGTGTTTGGCGGGGAATGCGGTGTACCTGGGGGCGACCGGTGTCAGCTTCCCTCCCATCGGCGCATTCTACCTGACGGACAGGAGTATGGATCCGGCATTTCAGTTCAGCACGGAGTATGAAAGGCTGATGGTGATGGAAAACCGAGGGCTGAAAGGATACCGGCAGTACAGACCTGAGCTGAATCTTGTGCCTCTTGCTCGCCCTTGCACCCTGCAAGAGTACCTCGTCTGTTGCGCGGGCCTCCTTGGCGGTCTTAAGGACTAATCTTGAGCTAGTTTTTAATGTAGCCTATCTGCATTCTGCAAAAAAGTCCTCTCTGTTGTTAGCTTAAGTGTCCTTGAAACATCAGTGCTATAGCTCCTCAGTTCATTTCTCCCTTGTGTTTCCCTAGGAAATTCTGAAACATTGACTCAGTAAGTGAAGATTTATACAAACAAAACCAACCGTTACCTTTGAAATTCGAGCTGATGTATGCTTCAAATGCTTATTCGGTTGATTCCTCCCTTTTTTGTGTTGCTCCAGGAAATTCTGAAAGATGAACATAAGCTAGTCTAGAAGTATTTTCAGTATCCTTGAAATATCACACAGTGACTATGGCACCAAACCAACAGGAACCAAACTGAGCACACAGACGTGAGAATTTCCAATTGAAAAGCCTATGCACTTGCTTCTTTATCCAATATAAGCCTATACTTACCAAATTCTGAATAGATTTAATATTGATTTGAAATATTTGTCATGTCAAAATATACACTCAATAGAGCTACAACAGTCCATGGCTTCAGATATGGAGGCATAGAAGTTAAGCGATAATGAAGTTGATATAACAGTCACCTTTGGACTATAACTAAGATAGTGGTTTCCACAACTATTTGGATGTCATAGCTTATCTGGACATCCATTCTCCATCGACCATCGGACGGTCGTAGCGGTCGTTGTTACATTTTTATAAAACTGCCCCTGTATTTTTGCATGAGGACTGAATTGTAAACATATTTTTTTACAAAAAGTCCTAACTTATCTGGGTGTTTGACACAAAAAATAATAAACTACATGATGGTAGTTTATCATCTTTCTACGCGCCGAGAAAAATAAAGTAGTGTGGGCGTGCCAGTGTACTAAGTACACAAATGAAAATATAGGGAAACTTGCATTTTATTAATCTCTCGATGGAGAAACAAAAATACATGATCCTTTACAATATACGTCCGTGGCCTGTTAGTGTGGCAGATATGACTTGGGCGATTGCGGTCTCCTGGTTCACGGGGCCTCGGAAGGCTCCCGCTTAATTACTCTCACGGGTTACACCGCGAGACACCTCCGATTACGCTGTGTGGTCGTCGTCGTCGTCTTTCGCTTCACATCCTGCATGCAAAATTATATGAAGTGTGTGGGCAGCGGCAAAAACTCGTGTCCTCGTCGGTACACGTGCCGCCAAAAGCGTGGCCTTTATTTTGGCCTTGCCCGCCCTCGCCGTCGCGCCTCGTCGGTCTTGAGCGGCGAAGATGATTGTTGTGGAAGAAGCATGATGCTGTCTGTTTAGCTTGAACTTTGAAACGACTAACAACTTCGTCGGGGTGTGCAAGGGTAGGCCTCGTGAGAGTATGTAGTAAGGAGACCGACGTCGGTATAAAACCAACTGTCGCTCAAATTGGCGTGGCCGGGATGGTCGACGTCTCATCTTCAACCTAACGCCGAGTATACGGCAGTCGGTGTAGCCGGAGACGTCGTCGCATAGACCTGTGAAAGGATGAACTAATAATATAACCGGATAATGCCGATGACGTGTCGCCGCGGACGCCGTCCTGTACACCGAGATGTATTCCATCGCTGTTGTACGCTGAACCAGCCATATATATATATTCCGTTGCAAGGAACGTCGAAGTGCATCTCTACCTGTTGGGCTGCAAAAGGAACAAAATAATCTAGCGCGTGCATGGACCATGCACAGCGTCGTGTGTTTCAGCATGTATACAGCATGCATGTCATGCATTGGTGAACTCCCTGCAATCCTAGCGGCTCGCGTCTAGCCACCATCGTCGGGTGTCGGTTATGGCGACTCGCCGCCGCAGGACACTGATCATCATGGCACGATTCGTCGTCGCTTCCTATCCTTTTTCTGTGCCGAGAACCTGTACACCGTGCAAAACTGCATGTTGACGACGGCGTCTCCCGGTCAACTCCGGCCTTTCATCGAATGGCTGCATGCTGGAGACGAAACGGCGCCGCTGATAGAGTTAGATAGGTGTCGCCTACTTGGTAGCGTCGTCTTCATTGTCTCTATCTTCCGGCGAGCGGGGCATGTGGGTTGTGTAGAGACAACACTTTTCTCGACTTGTTGTCATCGTCGGCGAACTTGATCATCACGCTGATGTGCTTGCCGTCGGGTTGTGCGTCCGTGTGTTCCAAAACTCCGGCGACATTGACACCACTTCATCGATCCATATGCTAGCTGTAAAGAAAAGGGAAGAAAATAATTAAGCGTGTTCCTCACCATTGGAGCAGACGTTCTTCATGTTCATAGCCTTGACGCTGGTGTCCATCTCCTTCCTCCGGATGGTTTTCGCCTAGTACTGGATGTGTTCCTAAGAGACTGGATCGTATGTGCTTGTATGTGTTTGTGTCTTCTAGCTTTCCGGCCGTGCGAGAGCGATCGAGAGATCGATCAGCCTCCAGCCTCCGGCTCCTTTTTCTCCGTCCCTTCGCCTTCCCCTGTATGCGCCGAGGAGCTCTACTTTTATATGCAGCCCCGTCGTACGAGATCAGGACGTCGCCACCAAAATAGCAACAACTTCCCGATCCTTTATGTTTCCTTTCTTTCGTTGGCTGCAAGTTATCTTTGCGTCTGCGTCGTTTAAATATTTTATCTCTCCATCTTCTAGAATCTTGCATATTTTCAGCGTTGAGGCAGATACGGACGTGATCAACTTCCTGCAAAATAAAACTTGTGATCTGATCCTTGCCACGTCTGTACGCGACTCTTTCCGGCCGGCCGAACAAACAAATACGGTACGAATACACATAGTATACTTGGCCAGATCGATCACGTTCGCCGTACAGCATGTGGTTTGCTCTCCGCCGGCTGGCATACGTACATGCAATACTTTTGGAAAAAAAAAAACAACAATCACACCATCCATACATATAGCAGATCAGCTAAATCACTAGGTAGTCTAGCTGATCGATCAAATAAGACTTTGTGTCGTATACGAACAAATTTCTATCGAACAAAAGCCCCCTCACCAAGAAAAGTTCTAGCGCGAAGCAGATAGAACTTTAACTTGGTGACAACCTTTTAAACATAGTACAAACACCGGTTGAATAGCTGATGATCGTGAATCAAACTACTTCTTTCCATCATGGTTGTGCAGGACTCTGCATGCATTGGATATATAAAGCCAGCCCGCACAACCCTTTCTTTCCTACGCCTTGCTGCCCAACAAACCTCCAAACAACGCCTTGCTGTCCGACGAACTCTAAGGCCAGACATCGTTCCAAGCTTCGAGATCAGGTAATGCCATCTAATCAGCTCACGTACTGTTTTTTCAGTTTCGACGGTTGCAGCAGTTTGGGTGAACGACATTGCGGCCGGCGGAGCTTATCGCATCCAGCCAAAGGGGCATGATGCCACGCTTTCCCTTTGCATCTTCTTTTACCTGCATGCACACTATTGGAAGCAGATTAAGATTAGCATACCTGGCTGCATGTTTGTTTTTGCCTACATATCCTTTGTCTTCGACTGCCTATTCGATGTTTGTGCATCTGTAGGTTGAGATGGCTCGTGACCGCACCACCAGGTGGGACGACACTTCCAAAGATGGGAAGAAGAAGCCTAGCGATGATAAAGACACCAGAAGCAAGTCCTGTGATGATAAAGACACCAGAAACAAGCCTACTGATAACAAAGACACCCGAAGCAAGCCCACAGACCCAAAGGGAAGACGAGGCGACAAGGACAAAGATGCTTCATCTACTAGTCATGAAAAGTCAGGAGGGGTGCGCTATGAACTGTCGCCATCCCTGGTGCCGCCCTCAATCCCGACTACGGCCCCGCGTAGTGCACGCTCTCGCCGTGGCGGAAAGGCCACTCCTCTTCCTCTTGACACCGTCATAGTAGATTTTGATGCACCTTTAGATACTCCTGAGGTATCTGATCACAGGCTTGCACATTAAATATTTTTATTTAACTAACATTTACCTCTTTTTTTTTCTTTTTTTACCTTTTTCATGTGTCTCCAACTTCGTCTATGCAGGACGATCTTGACGACGTGCTGCCGTATGTGCCGGTAAGCGCTTCAATGGAGCATCTTGTGGTTGATGCGATGAAGCTTCCCTCCACGACGGAGAAACCGGCGTTGGGGTCAAAAATTGACCCCGAGGCCAAATCAGCATCGCCAGCGTCACAACCTGCTCCTCCAATGGGCGCTTCAGCGGCGCAAACCACGGGTACTGCCGCTTCAGGAGCCGCCATTGAGGTGAACAAGAAGAGGCCATTAGATTCATCCAATCCAGGAGCTGCTGACACAGTCCTTGACATTGTTCAGAAAAAGTACAAGACTTCTGCTCCTTGTACGTATACTTCCCTAACCACCTTGTGTGTACCTGAAAGCAAATCACGTTCCTGACTCTTCCTTCTATTGTTATTGATTAGGTGACGCGGGTGCTGCAGCCACCTTAGAGGCATTCTATTCCCCAGAAGCCAAGGAACTCCTCAACCTGGTTGGAAAACACAAAAAACTTCTTGCTGATGCAGGCGCCCCGTTTGTGAAGCTGAGCCCCCCATCTGATCCAGCTTGTGCGCGGACCCAACTTGTGCTCCCGGATGGAGACGGTCCGATGGGACGTCGCGCGCCGCGCTACATTCGCATGGAACTGAGAGAAATACAAGATGCACTAAAGGAGCGGCCGTTCAACAAGGATGGCACGATTGAACTGATGGAGACTGCAATAATCTCCTGGAAATAGTGGTACAATCGTGATGTTCCGACCGCTCTGGAGTCTCTGGTCGGCCTTCTCCAAGCTGCTGTGACCCGCCTAGGAGGAGAGAGTGCCTCGGGTGTTCCAGGTGAAGCAGCTCCCACGCCAGAGCAAGCACTTTCCTTCATCGGAAAGCTTGATGCGGCTCGTGTGGAGATAACTTCAAAGCTTTTCTTTCTTGAAGAAGAAGGGCCGCGCTTGGAGGAACGACTTGCTTCTCTTGCGACTGCCCGCAACAGGCAGCAGAAACTTGCCGAGACACATCAGAACCTCGCCAAAGAACATCAGATGCTTGCGGAAGAATACAAGATGTTGGCTGATAAACAGTCTGAAGCGGCGGCGAAAGCTGAGAAGCGTGCCCAGGTTGTTGCTGACATGGAGACTTCGAGCTCTCTCCATCTTGAAGCCCATGAGCACGCCGTCAAGACTTCTTCACATGAGGCGGACCTGTACGCCAAACGCCGTGTAGAGGTTGCAGCTTTTCTCTCCAATGGCGGGACACCGTCCGAGATCACGGCCATCTTGTCCTATCAGACTCAGGAGTGAGGGGTTACGTCATTGCCATCATCATCTGCTCTCTTAGCGAAGAGCTGATCATTAGTTAAAAGCATTAGTTTAGCATCAAAGTGATTCGTGTTAGTTCAGCCGGAAAATATATTCTTTAGCTCCAGTTATCTTTATTCCTTTGTACCACCGATCCTTCCACCAATAAAGTGATGATGGCTTCCTGTGATATTTTATTTTCGTTTATGTCATTTATATTATTTTAGACATACACAATACACAAGAGACACGTTGAACCACTCCGATGACAATCGTTGATCACATTCGCTTGAGGGCATCCAGCCTTGCCAGCTTGATGCATGCATGTCTTTTCTCTGTGCTAGAGTAGCTTGACAACGGCAGGTACCACGACTCAGCTTCATGACTCCATCCATAGAGATACGGATATGATGTCTGCCTCCGGGAATATCCCTGCACATAAAAAAAAGCAAAACATAACAAGGTGTGCATGCATGATGCTAGCATGATTGGTCATGCACCGAGACTTATCACGTCCCAGCTTGAGGACGCATCGTATATTGTATATGGTGTAGGTATGTCCATCCACACTTGAACTATTTGAAGAGCTCGTCGAAACTATAGCATGAATAATGCTGGTTGAGGAGCATGACTTGATTTGTCTTCAATCTATGGCGAAATAACATGCCTTTTCCTGAAAACAAAAACAAAAAAAACAAAAAGATATACATCTTGCAGCGACCGCCAAACTGATGGTGTGCGCTGACTTAGATTGAAGGATTTCTTGATTCACGCGACGGCATTAGCACTCGCCTTGTTCCTGAAATCTTAAGTTAGTGATATAGATAGCCAAGAGGAAGAAAACACCCCTTAAATTAGTGGTGTAAGGTTATGCTTAAACTTGTATTCTTCACGCAAACATTATAGAGTGTACATGTTCCAACTTGCCGATCAAAACCAATAAAAGCAAGCATGCAACAAAAGCAAAGAAACAAATTGTTTTGGGTGGTGTTTTAAAAATGTTGGCTTTCCCGTGTATACCAGCTAATTAAGCGATATCTGAAAAGGCCCGTCGAAGAACTTGTCATCCGGAACCGTCGAAAAGACCATGACGGTGATAACTTTTTTTTTGTGTACGTGTGTGGAGACGCCGTCTTCAGAGATGCTTCCGAGGGCAGTAGAAAAGCATACCCTAGCCCATCATGGTGCCAAGGAGACCCACAGCTCCACCATGCCCCCTGCACGATGCCCCACGAACCCAGAACCTTGGGTATAATAAGCGAGGGTAAATGGCTTTGGGATAACAGCTTGGGAATTTGCATGCCTTATTGAGGGGTGGTGAATAGCTACCTCCCGCCTTCTTTCCAATGGATCACATGATGATGGAGTCTATTCGACTTGATGCTTGAACCTTTTGATGTTTGACCTTTGTGAGACCTGCTTGTACGAGCCACTTTGGACGGCCTCATCTTTGATGAACTTGCTTGAACTGTTGACTTGAATTTTGTCTTTGATTGATTGAACTTCTTGATGATGCTTCTTCGTCTCCTTGGGGGACCCACCTTGAGAACTTGGAAGGCAGCCATTCACCTTGGTGGACTAAGGAACCCTCTGACACTTTATCTGGAGCTTTTGGTGGCACACCCTAGGGTTGTCACGCGGCTACACACCAAGTTGGGCAGCCCTTTCGTGATCTTTTCCTATGGTCTCCCCCGGGATGTGAGGCTCTGTGAGCGAGTGGCCCGCCAGAAAACATGATGGGCGCGGAGCCTCGGCACAATGAAGTGCCCAAGTAATCATCTCCACTGCCTCCGGAAGCATGCACCTAGGACGTGTCGTGCTTGATGGGTGTAGAATCCGATCCGCCTGCAACTTGGCACCTAGTGCCGCCTTCTGACAAGCTCGACGACAACCTAATTTTCTATCACTAGCGTGGCATGTTGAGGGAAAGCTGTTTGTTTTGAATAGGGGAAAAACATCCATGTTATGCAAAGGGAAATGCACCATGGATCCGAGCCGACAGAAAAACTTCCCCATTCGCAAAAAAAACCCAAAGAAAAGCAAAAAGGGCAATAGAAGAGCCAACATTTTAGCAAAAGTATTTTTTGAGAAATCTTCCGTTTATTGGTGACATAGGTCGGGATCCTTGAGGATCGACCAGCTGATACGCACCTCCGTCATATACCTGCTCGATGGCGTAGGGACCCTCCCACTTTGGTTCGAACTTCCCTCTCGTCTTATGGGTGACGACGATGGGACGCCTTAGCACCAGGACCAGCTCGCCTTTGCGGAAGACGCGCGGCTTGACAAGCTTGTCGTATGCTCTTACCATATTATGGCGATAGAGCTCCAGATTCTACAGGGCCTGAAGGCGCTCTTCTTCAAGGGCGTCAAGCTCCTGAAATCGGAGTTGTACCTGTTCATCTTTGGTGAGCTCTTCTTGTATGGCCACACGTAGCGAGGGAAGCTGGACCTCTAGTGGAAGAACCGCCTCACTCCCGTAGACGAGGGAGTAAGGAGTAGCTTGAGTTGGGGTGCATACTGTTACGCGGTACGCCCATAAAGACTCAAAGAGACGGTCGGGCCAGTCTCTCCTATGCCTTGTCACCGTCTTCTTGAGTATCTTGCCCAAGGTCTTGTTGAAGGCTTCAATTGCACCGTTGGCTTGAGGGTAGTAGCCGGTGGAGTAGTTCCATTTGATCTTGTACTTCGACATGAACCTGTACATCTTTTTGGACTTGAAAGCCGTACCGTTGTCGGATGTGATGCGGTGTGGTATCCCAAAGCGATATATGATATTTCGCTCTAGAAAGTTGATGACGTTGTCGCTCTTCACTTCGTGCAGCGGGACAGCCTCTGCCCACTTGGAGAAGTAGTCCGTCGCAGCAAGGATGAAGCGTTGTCCACCTGAAGATGGTGGATCAATGGGGCCGATGACGTCAATTCTCCAGACGTCGAATGGCCAAGAGGGGATCGTGGGATGTAGAGGAACCGGCGGTTGATGCTTGAAGTCGCCATGGATTTGGCAACCATGGCATGACTTTGCTACCTGAAGGCAGTCTTTCATGATCCCGGGCCAATAGTACCCAGCTAAACGTATGCTATGGTACATCCTCGCTCCGCCTTGATGACCACCGCAGACTCCGTGATGAACCTCCTGCAAAATCTTTTCTGCTTCACTTTGGTTTACGCACCTTAGTAATATCTCTTGCCCGTGAGACCGTCTGTACAAGACACCAGCCTTGTAGACGTAGGAAGGAAGTCGTCGTTGTAATTGGCGCCTCTTGATGGGTTCGTCGGGAAGACTACCATGCTTGAAGTAGTCAAGGAAGGGTCTTAGCCAATCATCTTCCTCCACAGCGTTCGTCATGACGGTGTTGACTTCGTATTCTTCTGGAATGAGTTCCAGAACAGCGGGAAGAAGCCACCTTTCTTCAACAGTTACCTGCACAAGATTATCATTTGGAAGGACTAATGCTGACGCTAGTTTCACCAAAGCGTCAGCAGGTGCATTCCTGCTTCGTGGAACGTGAAGAACTTCAATTTCTTGGAATTTCTCCATGAGCCTCCGGGCCGCGGTGTAGTATGGCACCAGTTCAGGCTTACGTACCTCATAGATGTTGTTGACCTGTCGAACGATGAGTTGCGAATCTCCATAGGCCCGTATGGAACGGACATCCATAGAGAGCGCTACGAGAAGACCGAATATGAGTGCTTCGTACTCGGCTTCGTTGTTGGAGCACTCCTCCTTCATGAGGGAGAAAGAGTGATACATCACTCCCCCTTGTGGAGTCTTGAACACCAAACCGGCACCTGCTCTCCGTCTGGGGGCGCCGTCTGGGTCAGTCTCAGTACGCGAGGCCCCATCAAAGTAGAGCTCCCATGGCGCTTCAGGCTCCACGGTGAAGACTTCCTCGTCAGGCAAGTCGGTGATGAGAGGGGAGTCATCTGGAACAGGGTGAGCTGCAAGAAAATCCGCCAAGGCTTGTCCTTTTAACGCCTTTTGTGGTACAAAAGCGATATCATACTCCATCATAAGAAGAGCCCATTTCCCAAGTCGCCCGAGGAGCGCAGGCTGACTTAGCACATACCTTATTGGATCTGATCTTGCAACGAGCTGGATTTCATGGTTCAGCATGTAGTGGCGTAGCTTCTTGAGTGAGAACATTAGGGCCAAGCATAACTTCTCTATTGGAGAGTAGTTACGCTCGGCACCTACCATGGTGCGGCTTAAGTAGTAGCATGCCACCTCTTTGCCTTCCTCGTTGTGTTGGGCCAGCAAAGCTCCCAACGAATTAGGAAGTGCTGTGACATAGAGTATGAGTGGGCGCCCTCTCACAGGAGCTGCCAACACAGGTGAATTAAGTAAGTACCTTTTGATACTATCAAAGCCGTTTTGGCATCCCTCGTCCCATACGAACGGAGCTCCTTTCTTCATGAGATGTGAGAAGGGTTGTATTCGTCCGGCCAGGTTGGAGATGAAGCGTCGAATATACGCCATCTTTCCCTGCAAAGTCCTCAACTCCTTGAGGTTTTTGGGCGCCGGCATGTCTTGGATAGCCTTGATCTTCTTCGGCTCAACTTCGATACCTCGATGGCGAACTACAAAGCCAATGAAAAGGCCAGACTGCACAGCGAAAGCACACTTGAGTGGGTTCATCTTCAGTTGGTGTTGACGTAGTCGCTCAAAGACCACACGAAGGTCTTCTTGATGATGTTGGCGGTCTTTTGTTTTGACCACCATGTCGTCGACATAACACTCCACCGTGTGGTGGATTAAGTCGCCAAGGACACGTGTCATGGCACGTTGGTATGTTGCACCAGCGTTCTTCAACCCAAAAGGCATGACGGTGTAGTAGAAGTTGCCTCTAGGGGTCCTGAATGTGGTGTCGATGGCGTCATCTGGGTCCATCTTGATTTGGTTGTAACCTGACGAACCGTCCATAAAGGACAGCGCACCATGTCCTGTTGTGGAGTCGATGATGATTTCCGTGATCGGAATAGGGAAGTCATCCTTTGGGCATGCACGGTTCACGTCGCGGAAGTCCACGTAGATGCGGACCTGCCCTGTCTTCTTCTCCACAGGAACGATGTTGGCGAGCCACCGAATATATTGCGCCTCCTTGATGAAACCTGAAGCAATTAATTTATCTACCTCGGCGATGACTCGATCTTCAAATTCTGGTCTCAAGTGTCGTGGCGCTTGCTTCACAGGACGACACCGTGGGTCAATTGCTAGCTTGTGCGTAGCAACACGGGGATCTAGCCCTGGCATCTCTTTGTAGCTCCAAGCGAAGCAGTCTCGATACTCCATCAGGAAACTTCGATAGTCTTCACGCTCCTCTTCCGTCAGTGTAGAACTAACAAAAGTTGGGCGTGGATCATCTTCAGTGCCGAGGTTGATCTCCACAAGTTCATCGATGGTGGGTTGTCCTCCATCTTCGAGCTCAGGCGGAGCTGGCATAACGTTGAGCTCCTCCTCTTCCTCAGCTGGTGTGTTGTCGAGGGAGTTTTGCCGATGGAGACCATCATGTGAAGTTTCACCATCATCACCTGCAAACACTGATGTAGTACGACAAAAGACTCGTGGGACCCTATCGAGATCCTCTTCATCATCAGAATTGCTAGTGTTGATGTAGCCGAGCCCAAACTTGGGTTGAGCCTTGCATTTCTTCTTGATGAGATCTTCTGCTTGCCTCCACCACTCCTCGCATACAACGGGTGGTGGTGGCAGCCTATTGTTTGGCCGTAGGGTGAATCCCGCCTTCTTCAGCAAGCGAACCAGCTTGGGCTCCGCCTTCATCGTGGATAGCGCTTCTTCTGTATCACCGTGAGGTCGGGGAAGTTCAAATATGGAATCACAATGCTGTACCTGCGGAACTTTATAAAAAATAGTTTGGGTTCTAGACCCTGATGAACTTGGGATAGCCCAAACCTCTAATGGAGAAGTCACATATATGTAAAGTGATGGAGGCTGGATGCTTTGAGCTCCCCTTGCAACTTCCTCCATTTCCTTTATCCTCCTCTTGACCACCCCATCTTCCTTGGGCACGCAGTCCACCTTAGGAGTGTAGCGCGCCCGTAGTGTAATGGTTGACGGCGCATTACTGCTGCCGATCAATGTCTTCTGACTTCCCTGGGCACCTGCAGAGCTTCCAAGAGTTAAATTACCCGGCTCTTGGCACGCGGAAGTCGATGAAGAAGGAATGGCCTCATCCTGAGGCGTTGTGGTCGACCTCAAAATGATTGGCGTGGATGGTGGAAATCTAGCCCTCAAGAGCAATGGAGCCGACGGGGCAGGTGTAACAAAGCTTGCCCCCAGTAGAACCGGAGTAGGGCTCGATTCTTTCTCTGAGGTGGATGGCTTGTAATCGTGTCGGACGGCTGAAGAAGACCGTCTTCGTGCAGAGGTCCTACGACTTCGAGAAGAGGATCCGTGTGCACCGGTTGCAGAGTACGGCATGATGAGTTGCTTCGCCTCCGCTACCGGTGTGACACCTGACTTGACGAGGACATCAGCGGGCGGTGTTGTCCGCCCCACCTTCTGGTTGCTATCTTCCACGGGGAAGTAGTACTTCGCATCCGCATGATGCGACTCTTGGATGGTGTAAGGGTTGATGTTGCCGATAATGCGTTGTTGTGTGCCGTCGCCATCAAGGAACTTCAGGCATTGGTGAAGCGTGGAAGGGACTACACCATACTTGTGGATCCACGGCCTTCCTAACAGGGCCGAATACGAAGCGTTTGCTTCAATGACGAAGAAAAGTACCTTGAAGCTGAAAGTCGCCATTTGGATCTTCACTGTGATGGCGCCTAGTGTTGGTTTTCCCTGGTTGTCGAAGCCGCAAATCATCACGTCGGTGGACTCCAAGTCTTCTACTGTGAAGCCTGCACGTTTCAGGCTTCGTATAGGTAGAATGTTCACGGCGGACCCTGGGTCAATGAGAATCCGACGAAGATGTGCAACACCAATGTTTCCCTCCACATAGAGTGGGCGGTTGTGGGCGCCATCTTCTATGACATTGTCCTCCTCGTCAAACGTGATCTCATTCACGAACAAGGGGTTGGTGAAGAGACGGTGTTTCGCCATGCAGACTTCATATTGTTCCGGAGCTTGTAGCGCCTTGATGAGGGCCTGACGAAGATCTGGCACCAACATAAGTGCATCATGTACGCTCAAAAGCGCAGGAATCCGCTTGAGGTGGGCGATGATGTTGTAGTCGATGGCGTGCTCCTTCTCCTTCTCATCGCCATGAGCTTTAGGTGGCTCCCCCTGTGGCGGTGCCTCCTTCCTAGCATCCGGCTTGCCTACCCTTGTTGGCTTGAGTTTCACAGGATCGGGAAGCACCTTTCCTCCACGCAAATTCATGTTCGCCTCTTCTACCTGCAAGTTCTTCATGGATTCTTCGGCGTTGAATGTTTCATGTTCTTCCGGGCTGAGCACTTCATCTGAATCAGAGCTAGTTGTGTTGTTCTTGTAATTAAGGATGACGTTACATCTCACGATGTTTTGAGTCTGGGAGGAGTTGTCTTCATCTTGTTCTTCATCGGCATCCGCCAATGGTCTTGGCTTCCACCCTTTCGGCATGAATTGCGCCAAAGTAGGCAGCACTCTCTCGTGTCTTGGGAATGACTCATCTCCTTCAGACCTAGGGATGAATCTTGGTGGGGGACGGCGTTGACTCGGATCAACCCTCTTCAGAATTGTTGGGGAAGCTCGAGTTGATGAAGCTGGTCGAGGAGGTCGGGGTGGTAGATTTCTCGGGTATGGCCTTCGACGGACCATGTTCCAAGGCTCCTCCCTGCATATAACTGAGTTCTCCCCATGATGAAGGGGAGATGTTGTCGTCGCGGCGAGAACTAGACTGGACAATTGGTCCTCAACTTGTGACAATGGTACCCATGAATCTTCATTCTGTAACTCTTCTCTTGGCACAGAGGGTGAAGCTACACACACCATGTTCACCGCATGGTAGTCCGGATTCATAGCTTCTGGGTCCAGGTTGATCCTCTTCTCCCTAACAGCTCTTTGGAGCCATTCTTTGAAGGCGATGCAGTTCTCGATGACGTGCCCAACATACCTATGATATGGACAGAATAAAGCATGATCAGTCATCCTCACCTGATGTGGCCGTTGTGGCTCTGGAAGATTCAAGGCTTGATGTTACATCAGCTGGTCGAACATGTCCTTCACCAGCTCTCTCCGAAAAATGTATTGCTTATTGAGGAGTTCTTGTAGCGATGGGCGCTGCCTTTCTCCAACCTGTTCGCCATTTGCACCCAAGAAGGGCACATTGCCTTGTGGAGTGGAGGAGAAAACTCTTGTGGCGTTTGCCTCTGCCGGTGTCTTCATCTTTCCACCATTCGTGATTGGCTTGGATGTTGAAGCGAAGCGCTTGGCGGGGTCAAATGCACTGGCATTCTTGTAGAGCTCCATGATCTGCGGAGACTTCTCAAACTCCAGCTTTGTTGCAGCCACCGCTGTGCTTAGAGCACTGAAGGTTTTGGGTTCACGCCGAGAGATCTCAAGCGACCAGTGTTGCTGCATCCCATGGACGCACATCTCAATAGCATCATCTAAGTGCATCTCCCGAGCGAGACGCACAAAACTATTGCGAAAACGAACGACATAGTCATCGATGGACTCATCTCGTCGTTGTCGAACTTGTGCTAACTCGACGACAGAGAAGTCCTTCTTCATGGCGACGAAGTGCTTCTTGAAGACATCCTTCATGGCGGTCCAGTTTCCAATGGACCCATATGGTAGACGACTATACCAATGAAAGGCAGGGCCGGTTAACGACCCTGAGAATTGGCGTAGAAGAAGCGAGGGGTTATTTGCCGTGTCACCGCAAGTTGCCTCGAAATATGCCAAATGCTCCCTTGCGTCACCAGTCCCGTCAAATTGACGAAACGTCGGCGGGTGCCACTCTGCAGGAAAGGGAACACGATCATGCCATGCCTCGTAAGGCTTTTCCAATTCACTTTCAGAAGTGCGAGGAGCTTGATCCATCGCCATCTGCTTCAGCTTCTTTGCCACCATTTCTTCAACAATGTCGTGGTATCCCTTCAGCATGCTTGGTTGTGATGCAGCGTTGGGAGCACCAGCAGGGCTAGCCCATTGCCGAGTATGTGCGCTTGACTCTTGGCGATCATCAGCATGTTGCACTCTTGCGAGGATGCCGGCCTGTAGTTCCTCCTCTTGTGGATCAGGTACAACCTGTGGTATGTCTGGCTGGAAAGGGTTCTTGTTACCATTAGTCATGAGCTCGATGAAGTGATCAAGCTTTGACGCTAACTGGTTAATTGATTCGCGCTGCTCCTTGACTTGTTCTTCTAGGATAGCTTCACGTGTCTCTCTTGTGCCTGCTTCTGTGGATGCAGATGCAGCGGTGTTGTCGGCCAGGCCGTCTACTGCCATATGAGCAGGGGCGGTATGGCGA
The DNA here is from genome assembly GCA_026929855.1 of Poa annua. Lineage (NCBI taxonomy): Eukaryota > Viridiplantae > Streptophyta > Magnoliopsida > Poales > Poaceae > Poa > Poa annua. The sequence goes on from CM049426.1 coordinate 7,702,966, forward strand.
TCTTCAAGTCCTTCTTCATCATCTGATACCACGGACGGGGTAAGTTCCTCGTATGCAAGCGGATTTGGAAGTTTCTCCAACGAAGAGGAAGAAGATGTGTCGGAGAAGCTTTCTTCATTGTCCTTGTCGTCACCAAACTCCTCCTCTCCGTCGTATCCATCTGTCATGCTTTGACGTGCGATGGACCTTAGCCGCGTGTTGGCTCCCGGTCGACTTGCAACCTGCAAAAGTTCATCTTGATCTCGTGGAAGCCTTGAGTTAATGTCGGTGTAGCGACGTGGAGATATATCTGTGTGATACGCCGGGTCTCCATCAGAGAGCGAGCCTTTCTCCGCCATGATGGGGAGACATGAGGCTGTTGACCTTGCTCCATCCTGGGACGCCAAAGCGCTCGATGTAGACTCCATGTCGATGCCCTTGAACCATGAGCGCACATGATCAAGACGTGGCAAGAAGGTCTTCTTGAAGTTGGCCTTCGGGTTTGGCACTATCTCCTCATCCGAGGAATAACCAAACTCGTGAGTGACTCTCGGAGGTTGCCATCCATCATCACTCACAAGCCCGGGGCGCACTGCTAGAGTGCCGCAAAGGGCGAGGTTCTTCTCTGACATGTGTTCATCCTCTCCATCAATCTGTTCAGGAATAACCTCTCCTTGCTCCAATCCTGAGGGATGAAAAATAGAGGGCTCTGATGGAGGAGTCATACCTTGTCCCGGTTTAACCACCATAGTGTTCCCTTGAGTCACCTCTGGAGCGGAAGAGGGTGTTGAATGAGATTCCTCGACGCCTTCCATTGGTGTGGTTGTCTCTACAAGCGTGATTTCCTTCTCCTGTGTTGTAACCCCGAGCGCTATTTGCTTCTGAGGAGACGAGGGCGTCGTGGTATCCATCTGTTCGCCATCTTGCTGGTGAGTCTCCGAAGGCAGCGATTGCGCAACCGTCTTATCCTTTTGCTCGACCTGTGCGGCAACTCCTGTAGATGTCTTACGTGGTTTTGGAGCCAAGCGTTTGAGAAGATAATTGTACCGCTCATGTTGCTCCAGGTTGGGAGAGATGCGGAAGCCAATCCTGTCATTTTCTTGTACGACTCCGCCATCAGGTCGCACCCGAACTTGTGTATGGCGAAGTACCAAGTCTTCCAGTTCTTTGTATAGAACTCGTCGGTTCTTCCGACGCCTTTCACGTTTGCGTTGGTTCTCTGTAGCGGCCCTTGAAGCTTTCGAAGGTACCTGTTGAGTGGGTCGAGGTGGTGGCACATCACGAGTCGATGAAGTGTTCACCTCCCTAGGCTGCTTCATTCGGAGTTGATTTTCCTTCCTAGGAGGCGAAGAATGCCGAGAAGGAATTGCGGTTCGTGTAGGATCCCTTGGTCGCCACTGTTGAGTGGGACGAGGGTTCCTCTCATAACCTTGATGACGCGACCATTGGTTCCAACGTGAGGGCATATTAGGATGCCCCCGTTGGGAGAACCGAGTTGGCGAGTGTGGTCGTCGAGGCGCCAAGGTCTGACGCTCATGCTGAGGACGATAACTTGGGGCTTGACGTCTTGTACTGCCCCCAGTCCGCGTTGGTGATGTACGTGGTGCTTCTTGATCACGAATCCGCCTCTGGATGCGATCCATTTGCTCTTGAAGATGATGAAATTCTCGCCGTAGGTCTTCGTTTCGTGGCGCCGGCACCTCGTTCTGAAGAACGGCGAACCTATTGTCGTTTGGGAAGGGTCGCCTGTCAAGTGCTGAAATATGAAGGCATGGTACCCCCATACCACGCCGAGTGTCTTGAAGATTCATGTAGGTCATAGGGCCTGGTAGGACAGGCTCCTTGCGTGAACGCCTTTTCCAAAACTCCTTCATGATGGTGCGCCTCACCACCTGTTTTACTTTTGATGGCTCATTTGCCCATTCGTCGGGGAACAAGTCATATGGAGAGGCCTTAGTGCTGCTTTGAGTGAACACCTTGTCGGCAAGATCCATAGCATCGAGAGACCAGTCCTCCGCCGACACCGCACTCTGAGCGATACGAGAGCTAACCTGTTGTTGTAAGTGTTGTACCTTACGGTACTTTCTCCTGTAGTTGCGGAGAGGATGCGGGCTGTCTGACAAACGAGCGTTCGTCATTAGCCTCCGCAGATTGGAGGATGCAGTCTCTAACCCTTCAAGGAGTTCGACTTCTGTGCGCCTGGTTGTTGGTGTAGACGGCGCCAAGAATGAAGTTCCGACAGGGGCGTGAAGAGACGCCGCACCTGTTCGTCGGTTGGCGGCCTTGGAGCGGAGGCGTTGTGCGGCCTCCATGTCTCCCTGGAGCTCAGCCCTTGTTGACTCCTTCAACAGGGTGCGAGCCTCAAGCATAAGCTCACGTCACTCTTTCTTTGCCTTGGCAGTCGCCCGCTTTTGCGCTTTCTTGGACTGCACAACTTGAAATTGTACAGGGTCCTGAGCTTCGTGCACGTAGAGCTTGGAGCCAATTTCAAAGAACCATGGGTGGCAGCGACCCAAACTGGATCGTCATTGGCTCCGTGTTGTTGTAGAGTCCTCCTGCATGAAGATGATTCTTGATCAGAGGAGCTCTATACCTTTGCCTTGCCATGCAGGTGTGGTGTAGATTGATGAACGGGCGAAGACGATTCTGACGACCACAGCAAAGCAAAGAAGGGAGGAGAACCATGTCCCACCGGGCGTGCCATTTTGTTTGACACAAAAAATAATAAACTACATGATGGTAGTTTATCATCTTTCTATGCGCCGAGAAAAATAAAGTAGTGCGGGCGTGCCAGTGTACTAAGTACACAAATGAAAATATAGGGAAACTTGCATTTTATTAATCTCTCGATGGAGAAACAAAAATACATGATCCCTTTACAATATACGCTCCGTGGCCTGCTAGTGTGGCAGATATGACTTGGGCGATTGCGGTCTCCTGGTTCACGGGGCCTCGGAAGGCTCCCGCTTAATTACTCTCACGGGTTACACCGCGAGACACCTCCGATTAAGCTGTGTGGTCGTCGTCGTCTTTCGCTTCACGTCCTGCATGCAAAATTATATGAAGTGTGTGGGCAGCGGCAAAAACTCGTGTCCTCGTCGGTACACGTGCCGCCAAAAGCGTGGCCTTTATTTTGGCCTTGCCCGCCCTCGCCGTCGCGCCTCGTCGGTCTTGAGCGGCGAAGATGATTGTTGTGGAAGAAGCATGATGTTGTCTGTTTAGCTTGAACTTTGAAACGACTAACAACTTCGTCGGGGTGTGCAAGGGGTAGGCCTCGTGAGAATATGTAGTAAGGAGACCGACGTCGGTATAAAACCAACTGTCGCTCAAATTGGCGTGGCCGGGATGGTCGACGTCTCATCTTCAACCTAACGCCGAGTATACGGCAGTCGGTGTAGCCAGAGACGTCGTCGCATAGACCTGTGAAAGGATGAACTAATAATATAACCGGATAATGCCAATGACGTGTCCCCGCGGACGCCGTCCTGTACACCGAGATGTATTCCATCGCTGTTGTACGCTGAACCAGCCATATATATATATTCCGTTGCAAGGAACGTCGAAGTGCATCTCTACCTGTTGGGCTGCAAAAGGAACAAAATAATCTAGCGCGTGCATGGACCATGCACAGCGTCGTGTGTTTCAGCATGTATACAGCATGCATGTCATGCATTGGTGAACTCCCTGCAATCCTAGCGGCTCGCGTCTAGCCACCATCGTCGGGTGTCGGTTATGGCGACTCGCCGCCGCAGGACACTGATCATCATGGCACGATTCGTCGTCGCTTCCTATCCTTTTTCTGTGCCGAGAACCTGTACACCGTGCAAAACTGCATGTTGACGACGGCGTCTCCCGGTCAACTCCGGCCTTTCATCGAATGGCTGCATGCTGGAGACGAAACGGCGCCGCTGATAGAGTTAGATAGGTGTCGCCTACTTGGTAGCGTCGTCTTCATTGTCTCTATCTTCCGGCGAGCGGGGCATGTGGGTTGTGTAGAGACAACACTTTTCTCGACTTGTTGTCATCGTCGGCGAACTTGATCATCACGCTGATGTGCTTGCCGTCGGGTTGTGCGTCCGTGTGTTCCAAAACTCCGGCGACATTGACACCACTTCATCGATCCATATGCTAGCTGTAAAGAAAAGGGAAGAAAATAATTAAGCGTGTTCCTCACCATTGGAGCAGACGTTCTTCATGTTCATAGCCTTGACGCTGGTGTCCATCTCCTTCCTCCGGATGGTTTTCGCCTAGTACTGGATGTGTTCCTAAGAGACTGGATCGTATGTGCTTGTATGTGTTTGTGTCTTCTAGCTTTCCGGCCGTGCGAGAGCGATCGAGAGATCGATCAGCCTCCAGCCTCCGGCTCCTTTTTCTCCGTCCCTTCGCCTTCCCCTGTATGCGCCGAGGAGCTCTACTTTTATATGCAGCCCCGTCGTACGAGATCAGGACGTCGCCACCAAAATAGCAACAACTTCCCGATCCTTTATGTTTCCTTTCTTTCGTTGGCTGCAAGTTATCTTTGCGTCTGCGTCGTTTAAATATTTTATCTCTCCATCTTCTAGAATCTTGCATATTTTCAGCGTTGAGGCAGATACGGACGTGATCAACTTCCTGCAAAATAAAACTTGTGATCTGATCCTTGCCACGTCTGTACGCGACTCTTTCCGGCCGGCCGAACAAACAAATACGGTACGAATACACATAGTATACTTGGCCAGATCGATCACGTTCGCCGTACAGCATGTGGTTTGCTCTCCGCCGGCTGGCATACGTACATGCAATACTTTTGGAAAAAAAAAAACAACAATCACACCATCCATACATATAGCAGATCAGCTAAATCACTAGGTAGTCTAGCTGATCGATCAAATAAGACTTTGTGTCGTATACGAACAAATTTCTATCGAACAAAAGCCCCCTCACCAAGAAAAGTTCTAGCGCGAAGCAGATAGAACTTTAACTTGGTGACAACCTTTTAAACATAGTACAAACACCGGTTGAATAGCTGATGATCGTGAATCAAACTACTTCTTTCCATCATGGTTGTGCAGGACTCTGCATGCATTGGATATATAAAGCCAGCCCGCACAACCCTTTCTTTCCTACGCCTTGCTGCCCAACAAACCTCCAAACAACGCCTTGCTGTCCGACGAACTCTAAGGCCAGACATCGTTCCAAGCTTCGAGATCAGGTAATGCCATCTAATCAGCTCACGTACTGTTTTTTCAGTTTCGACGGTTGCAGCAGTTTGGGTGAACGACATTGCGGCCGGCGGAGCTTATCGCATCCAGCCAAAGGGGCATGATGCCACGCTTTCCCTTTGCATCTTCTTTTACCTGCATGCACACTATTGGAAGCAGATTAAGATTAGCATACCTGGCTGCATGTTTGTTTTTGCCTACATATCCTTTGTCTTCGACTGCCTATTCGATGTTTGTGCATCTGTAGGTTGAGATGGCTCGTGACCGCACCACCAGGTGGGACGACACTTCCAAAGATGGGAAGAAGAAGCCTAGCGATGATAAAGACACCAGAAGCAAGTCCTGTGATGATAAAGACACCAGAAACAAGCCTACTGATAACAAAGACACCCGAAGCAAGCCCACAGACCCAAAGGGAAGACGAGGCGACAAGGACAAAGATGCTTCATCTACTAGTCATGAAAAGTCAGGAGGGGTGCGCTATGAACTGTCGCCATCCCTGGTGCCGCCCTCAATCCCGACTACGGCCCCGCGTAGTGCACGCTCTCGCCGTGGCGGAAAGGCCACTCCTCTTCCTCTTGACACCGTCATAGTAGATTTTGATGCACCTTTAGATACTCCTGAGGTATCTGATCACAGGCTTGCACATTAAATATTTTTATTTAACTAACATTTACCTCTTTTTTTTTCTTTTTTTACCTTTTTCATGTGTCTCCAACTTCGTCTATGCAGGACGATCTTGACGACGTGCTGCCGTATGTGCCGGTAAGCGCTTCAATGGAGCATCTTGTGGTTGATGCGATGAAGCTTCCCTCCACGACGGAGAAACCGGCGTTGGGGTCAAAAATTGACCCCGAGGCCAAATCAGCATCGCCAGCGTCACAACCTGCTCCTCCAATGGGCGCTTCAGCGGCGCAAACCACGGGTACTGCCGCTTCAGGAGCCGCCATTGAGGTGAACAAGAAGAGGCCATTAGATTCATCCAATCCAGGAGCTGCTGACACAGTCCTTGACATTGTTCAGAAAAAGTACAAGACTTCTGCTCCTTGTACGTATACTTCCCTAACCACCTTGTGTGTACCTGAAAGCAAATCACGTTCCTGACTCTTCCTTCTATTGTTATTGATTAGGTGACGCGGGTGCTGCAGCCACCTTAGAGGCATTCTATTCCCCAGAAGCCAAGGAACTCCTCAACCTGGTTGGAAAACACAAAAAACTTCTTGCTGATGCAGGCGCCCCGTTTGTGAAGCTGAGCCCCCCATCTGATCCAGCTTGTGCGCGGACCCAACTTGTGCTCCCGGATGGAGACGGTCCGATGGGACGTCGCGCGCCGCGCTACATTCGCATGGAACTGAGAGAAATACAAGATGCACTAAAGGAGCGGCCGTTCAACAAGGATGGCACGATTGAACTGATGGAGACTGCAATAATCTCCTGGAAATAGTGGTACAATCGTGATGTTCCGACCGCTCTGGAGTCTCTGGTCGGCCTTCTCCAAGCTGCTGTGACCCGCCTAGGAGGAGAGAGTGCCTCGGGTGTTCCAGGTGAAGCAGCTCCCACGCCAGAGCAAGCACTTTCCTTCATCGGAAAGCTTGATGCGGCTCGTGTGGAGATAACTTCAAAGCTTTTCTTTCTTGAAGAAGAAGGGCCGCGCTTGGAGGAACGACTTGCTTCTCTTGCGACTGCCCGCAACAGGCAGCAGAAACTTGCCGAGACACATCAGAACCTCGCCAAAGAACATCAGATGCTTGCGGAAGAATACAAGATGTTGGCTGATAAACAGTCTGAAGCGGCGGCGAAAGCTGAGAAGCGTGCCCAGGTTGTTGCTGACATGGAGACTTCGAGCTCTCTCCATCTTGAAGCCCATGAGCACGCCGTCAAGACTTCTTCACATGAGGCGGACCTGTACGCCAAACGCCGTGTAGAGGTTGCAGCTTTTCTCTCCAATGGCGGGACACCGTCCGAGATCACGGCCATCTTGTCCTATCAGACTCAGGAGTGAGGGGTTACGTCATTGCCATCATCATCTGCTCTCTTAGCGAAGAGCTGATCATTAGTTAAAAGCATTAGTTTAGCATCAAAGTGATTCGTGTTAGTTCAGCCGGAAAATATATTCTTTAGCTCCAGTTATCTTTATTCCTTTGTACCACCGATCCTTCCACCAATAAAGTGATGATGGCTTCCTGTGATATTTTATTTTCGTTTATGTCATTTATATTATTTTAGACATACACAATACACAAGAGACACGTTGAACCACTCCGATGACAATCGTTGATCACATTCGCTTGAGGGCATCCAGCCTTGCCAGCTTGATGCATGCATGTCTTTTCTCTGTGCTAGAGTAGCTTGACAACGGCAGGTACCACGACTCAGCTTCATGACTCCATCCATAGAGATACGGATATGATGTCTGCCTCCGGGAATATCCCTGCACATAAAAAAAAGCAAAACATAACAAGGTGTGCATGCATGATGCTAGCATGATTGGTCATGCACCGAGACTTATCACGTCCCAGCTTGAGGACGCATCGTATATTGTATATGGTGTAGGTATGTCCATCCACACTTGAACTATTTGAAGAGCTCGTCGAAACTATAGCATGAATAATGCTGGTTGAGGAGCATGACTTGATTTGTCTTCAATCTATGGCGAAATAACATGCCTTTTCCTGAAAACAAAAACAAAAAAAACAAAAAGATATACATCTTGCAGCGACCGCCAAACTGATGGTGTGCGCTGACTTAGATTGAAGGATTTCTTGATTCACGCGACGGCATTAGCACTCGCCTTGTTCCTGAAATCTTAAGTTAGTGATATAGATAGCCAAGAGGAAGAAAACACCCCTTAAATTAGTGGTGTAAGGTTATGCTTAAACTTGTATTCTTCACGCAAACATTATAGAGTGTACATGTTCCAACTTGCCGATCAAAACCAATAAAAGCAAGCATGCAACAAAAGCAAAGAAACAAATTGTTTTGGGTGGTGTTTTAAAAATGTTGGCTTTCCCGTGTATACCAGCTAATTAAGCGATATCTGAAAAGGCCCGTCGAAGAACTTGTCATCCGGAACCGTCGAAAAGACCATGACGGTGATAACTTTTTTTTTGTGTACGTGTGTGGAGACGCCGTCTTCAGAGATGCTTCCGAGGGCAGTAGAAAAGCATACCCTAGCCCATCATGGTGCCAAGGAGACCCACAGCTCCACCATGCCCCCTGCACGATGCCCCACGAACCCAGAACCTTGGGTATAATAAGCGAGGGTAAATGGCTTTGGGATAACAGCTTGGGAATTTGCATGCCTTATTGAGGGGTGGTGAATAGCTACCTCCCGCCTTCTTTCCAATGGATCACATGATGATGGAGTCTATTCGACTTGATGCTTGAACCTTTTGATGTTTGACCTTTGTGAGACCTGCTTGTACGAGCCACTTTGGACGGCCTCATCTTTGATGAACTTGCTTGAACTGTTGACTTGAATTTTGTCTTTGATTGATTGAACTTCTTGATGATGCTTCTTCGTCTCCTTGGGGGACCCACCTTGAGAACTTGGAAGGCAGCCATTCACCTTGGTGGACTAAGGAACCCTCTGACACTTTATCTGGAGCTTTTGGTGGCACACCCTAGGGTTGTCACGCGGCTACACACCAAGTTGGGCAGCCCTTTCGTGATCTTTTCCTATGGTCTCCCCCGGGATGTGAGGCTCTGTGAGCGAGTGGCCCGCCAGAAAACATGATGGGCGCGGAGCCTCGGCACAATGAAGTGCCCAAGTAATCATCTCCACTGCCTCCGGAAGCATGCACCTAGGACGTGTCGTGCTTGATGGGTGTAGAATCCGATCCGCCTGCAACTTGGCACCTAGTGCCGCCTTCTGACAAGCTCGACGACAACCTAATTTTCTATCACTAGCGTGGCATGTTGAGGGAAAGCTGTTTGTTTTGAATAGGGGAAAAACATCCATGTTATGCAAAGGGAAATGCACCATGGATCCGAGCCGACAGAAAAACTTCCCCATTCGCAAAAAAAACCCAAAGAAAAGCAAAAAGGGCAATAGAAGAGCCAACATTTTAGCAAAAGTATTTTTTGAGAAATCTTCCGTTTATTGGTGACATAGGTCGGGATCCTTGAGGATCGACCAGCTGATACGCACCTCCGTCATATACCTGCTCGATGGCGTAGGGACCCTCCCACTTTGGTTCGAACTTCCCTCTCGTCTTATGGGTGACGACGATGGGACGCCTTAGCACCAGGACCAGCTCGCCTTTGCGGAAGACGCGCGGCTTGACAAGCTTGTCGTATGCTCTTACCATATTATGGCGATAGAGCTCCAGATTCTACAGGGCCTGAAGGCGCTCTTCTTCAAGGGCGTCAAGCTCCTGAAATCGGAGTTGTACCTGTTCATCTTTGGTGAGCTCTTCTTGTATGGCCACACGTAGCGAGGGAAGCTGGACCTCTAGTGGAAGAACCGCCTCACTCCCGTAGACGAGGGAGTAAGGAGTAGCTTGAGTTGGGGTGCATACTGTTACGCGGTACGCCCATAAAGACTCAAAGAGACGGTCGGGCCAGTCTCTCCTATGCCTTGTCACCGTCTTCTTGAGTATCTTGCCCAAGGTCTTGTTGAAGGCTTCAATTGCACCGTTGGCTTGAGGGTAGTAGCCGGTGGAGTAGTTCCATTTGATCTTGTACTTCGACATGAACCTGTACATCTTTTTGGACTTGAAAGCCGTACCGTTGTCGGATGTGATGCGGTGTGGTATCCCAAAGCGATATATGATATTTCGCTCTAGAAAGTTGATGACGTTGTCGCTCTTCACTTCGTGCAGCGGGACAGCCTCTGCCCACTTGGAGAAGTAGTCCGTCGCAGCAAGGATGAAGCGTTGTCCACCTGAAGATGGTGGATCAATGGGGCCGATGACGTCAATTCTCCAGACGTCGAATGGCCAAGAGGGGATCGTGGGATGTAGAGGAACCGGCGGTTGATGCTTGAAGTCGCCATGGATTTGGCAACCATGGCATGACTTTGCTACCTGAAGGCAGTCTTTCATGATCCCGGGCCAATAGTACCCAGCTAAACGTATGCTATGGTACATCCTCGCTCCGCCTTGATGACCACCGCAGACTCCGTGATGAACCTCCTGCAAAATCTTTTCTGCTTCACTTTGGTTTACGCACCTTAGTAATATCTCTTGCCCGTGAGACCGTCTGTACAAGACACCAGCCTTGTAGACGTAGGAAGGAAGTCGTCGTTGTAATTGGCGCCTCTTGATGGGTTCGTCGGGAAGACTACCATGCTTGAAGTAGTCAAGGAAGGGTCTTAGCCAATCATCTTCCTCCACAGCGTTCGTCATGACGGTGTTGACTTCGTATTCTTCTGGAATGAGTTCCAGAACAGCGGGAAGAAGCCACCTTTCTTCAACAGTTACCTGCACAAGATTATCATTTGGAAGGACTAATGCTGACGCTAGTTTCACCAAAGCGTCAGCAGGTGCATTCCTGCTTCGTGGAACGTGAAGAACTTCAATTTCTTGGAATTTCTCCATGAGCCTCCGGGCCGCGGTGTAGTATGGCACCAGTTCAGGCTTACGTACCTCATAGATGTTGTTGACCTGTCGAACGATGAGTTGCGAATCTCCATAGGCCCGTATGGAACGGACATCCATAGAGAGCGCTACGAGAAGACCGAATATGAGTGCTTCGTACTCGGCTTCGTTGTTGGAGCACTCCTCCTTCATGAGGGAGAAAGAGTGATACATCACTCCCCCTTGTGGAGTCTTGAACACCAAACCGGCACCTGCTCTCCGTCTGGGGGCGCCGTCTGGGTCAGTCTCAGTACGCGAGGCCCCATCAAAGTAGAGCTCCCATGGCGCTTCAGGCTCCACGGTGAAGACTTCCTCGTCAGGCAAGTCGGTGATGAGAGGGGAGTCATCTGGAACAGGGTGAGCTGCAAGAAAATCCGCCAAGGCTTGTCCTTTTAACGCCTTTTGTGGTACAAAAGCGATATCATACTCCATCATAAGAAGAGCCCATTTCCCAAGTCGCCCGAGGAGCGCAGGCTGACTTAGCACATACCTTATTGGATCTGATCTTGCAACGAGCTGGATTTCATGGTTCAGCATGTAGTGGCGTAGCTTCTTGAGTGAGAACATTAGGGCCAAGCATAACTTCTCTATTGGAGAGTAGTTACGCTCGGCACCTACCATGGTGCGGCTTAAGTAGTAGCATGCCACCTCTTTGCCTTCCTCGTTGTGTTGGGCCAGCAAAGCTCCCAACGAATTAGGAAGTGCTGTGACATAGAGTATGAGTGGGCGCCCTCTCACAGGAGCTGCCAACACAGGTGAATTAAGTAAGTACCTTTTGATACTATCAAAGCCGTTTTGGCATCCCTCGTCCCATACGAACGGAGCTCCTTTCTTCATGAGATGTGAGAAGGGTTGTATTCGTCCGGCCAGGTTGGAGATGAAGCGTCGAATATACGCCATCTTTCCCTGCAAAGTCCTCAACTCCTTGAGGTTTTTGGGCGCCGGCATGTCTTGGATAGCCTTGATCTTCTTCGGCTCAACTTCGATACCTCGATGGCGAACTACAAAGCCAATGAAAAGGCCAGACTGCACAGCGAAAGCACACTTGAGTGGGTTCATCTTCAGTTGGTGTTGACGTAGTCGCTCAAAGACCACACGAAGGTCTTCTTGATGATGTTGGCGGTCTTTTGTTTTGACCACCATGTCGTCGACATAACACTCCACCGTGTGGTGGATTAAGTCGCCAAGGACACGTGTCATGGCACGTTGGTATGTTGCACCAGCGTTCTTCAACCCAAAAGGCATGACGGTGTAGTAGAAGTTGCCTCTAGGGGTCCTGAATGTGGTGTCGATGGCGTCATCTGGGTCCATCTTGATTTGGTTGTAACCTGACGAACCGTCCATAAAGGACAGCGCACCATGTCCTGTTGTGGAGTCGATGATGATTTCCGTGATCGGAATAGGGAAGTCATCCTTTGGGCATGCACGGTTCACGTCGCGGAAGTCCACGTAGATGCGGACCTGCCCTGTCTTCTTCTCCACAGGAACGATGTTGGCGAGCCACCGAATATATTGCGCCTCCTTGATGAAACCTGAAGCAATTAATTTATCTACCTCGGCGATGACTCGATCTTCAAATTCTGGTCTCAAGTGTCGTGGCGCTTGCTTCACAGGACGACACCGTGGGTCAATTGCTAGCTTGTGCGTAGCAACACGGGGATCTAGCCCTGGCATCTCTTTGTAGCTCCAAGCGAAGCAGTCTCGATACTCCATCAGGAAACTTCGATAGTCTTCACGCTCCTCTTCCGTCAGTGTAGAACTAACAAAAGTTGGGCGTGGATCATCTTCAGTGCCGAGGTTGATCTCCACAAGTTCATCGATGGTGGGTTGTCCTCCATCTTCGAGCTCAGGCGGAGCTGGCATAACGTTGAGCTCCTCCTCTTCCTCAGCTGGTGTGTTGTCGAGGGAGTTTTGCCGATGGAGACCATCATGTGAAGTTTCACCATCATCACCTGCAAACACTGATGTAGTACGACAAAAGACTCGTGGGACCCTATCGAGATCCTCTTCATCATCAGAATTGCTAGTGTTGATGTAGCCGAGCCCAAACTTGGGTTGAGCCTTGCATTTCTTCTTGATGAGATCTTCTGCTTGCCTCCACCACTCCTCGCATACAACGGGTGGTGGTGGCAGCCTATTGTTTGGCCGTAGGGTGAATCCCGCCTTCTTCAGCAAGCGAACCAGCTTGGGCTCCGCCTTCATCGTGGATAGCGCTTCTTCTGTATCACCGTGAGGTCGGGGAAGTTCAAATATGGAATCACAATGCTGTACCTGCGGAACTTTATAAAAAATAGTTTGGGTTCTAGACCCTGATGAACTTGGGATAGCCCAAACCTCTAATGGAGAAGTCACATATATGTAAAGTGATGGAGGCTGGATGCTTTGAGCTCCCCTTGCAACTTCCTCCATTTCCTTTATCCTCCTCTTGACCACCCCATCTTCCTTGGGCACGCAGTCCACCTTAGGAGTGTAGCGCGCCCGTAGTGTAATGGTTGACGGCGCATTACTGCTGCCGATCAATGTCTTCTGACTTCCCTGGGCACCTGCAGAGCTTCCAAGAGTTAAATTACCCGGCTCTTGGCACGCGGAAGTCGATGAAGAAGGAATGGCCTCATCCTGAGGCGTTGTGGTCGACCTCAAAATGATTGGCGTGGATGGTGGAAATCTAGCCCTCAAGAGCAATGGAGCCGACGGGGCAGGTGTAACAAAGCTTGCCCCCAGTAGAACCGGAGTAGGGCTCGATTCTTTCTCTGAGGTGGATGGCTTGTAATCGTGTCGGACGGCTGAAGAAGACCGTCTTCGTGCAGAGGTCCTACGACTTCGAGAAGAGGATCCGTGTGCACCGGTTGCAGAGTACGGCATGATGAGTTGCTTCGCCTCCGCTACCGGTGTGACACCTGACTTGACGAGGACATCAGCGGGCGGTGTTGTCCGCCCCACCTTCTGGTTGCTATCTTCCACGGGGAAGTAGTACTTCGCATCCGCATGATGCGACTCTTGGATGGTGTAAGGGTTGATGTTGCCGATAATGCGTTGTTGTGTGCCGTCGCCATCAAGGAACTTCAGGCATTGGTGAAGCGTGGAAGGGACTACACCATACTTGTGGATCCACGGCCTTCCTAACAGGGCCGAATACGAAGCGTTTGCTTCAATGACGAAGAAAAGTACCTTGAAGCTGAAAGTCGCCATTTGGATCTTCACTGTGATGGCGCCTAGTGTTGGTTTTCCCTGGTTGTCGAAGCCGCAAATCATCACGTCGGTGGACTCCAAGTCTTCTACTGTGAAGCCTGCACGTTTCAGGCTTCGTATAGGTAGAATGTTCACGGCGGACCCTGGGTCAATGAGAATCCGACGAAGATGTGCAACACCAATGTTTCCCTCCACATAGAGTGGGCGGTTGTGGGCGCCATCTTCTATGACATTGTCCTCCTCGTCAAACGTGATCTCATTCACGAACAAGGGGTTGGTGAAGAGACGGTGTTTCGCCATGCAGACTTCATATTGTTCCGGAGCTTGTAGCGCCTTGATGAGGGCCTGACGAAGATCTGGCACCAACATAAGTGCATCATGTACGCTCAAAAGCGCAGGAATCCGCTTGAGGTGGGCGATGATGTTGTAGTCGATGGCGTGCTCCTTCTCCTTCTCATCGCCATGAGCTTTAGGTGGCTCCCCCTGTGGCGGTGCCTCCTTCCTAGCATCCGGCTTGCCTACCCTTGTTGGCTTGAGTTTCACAGGATCGGGAAGCACCTTTCCTCCACGCAAATTCATGTTCGCCTCTTCTACCTGCAAGTTCTTCATGGATTCTTCGGCGTTGAATGTTTCATGTTCTTCCGGGCTGAGCACTTCATCTGAATCAGAGCTAGTTGTGTTGTTCTTGTAATTAAGGATGACGTTACATCTCACGATGTTTTGAGTCTGGGAGGAGTTGTCTTCATCTTGTTCTTCATCGGCATCCGCCAATGGTCTTGGCTTCCACCCTTTCGGCATGAATTGCGCCAAAGTAGGCAGCACTCTCTCGTGTCTTGGGAATGACTCATCTCCTTCAGACCTAGGGATGAATCTTGGTGGGGGACGGCGTTGACTCGGATCAACCCTCTTCAGAATTGTTGGGGAAGCTCGAGTTGATGAAGCTGGTCGAGGAGGTCGGGGTGGTAGATTTCTCGGGTATGGCCTTCGACGGACCATGTTCCAAGGCTCCTCCCTGCATATAACTGAGTTCTCCCCATGATGAAGGGGAGATGTTGTCGTCGCGGCGAGAACTAGACTGGACAATTGGTCCTCAACTTGTGACAATGGTACCCATGAATCTTCATTCTGTAACTCTTCTCTTGGCACAGAGGGTGAAGCTACACACACCATGTTCACCGCATGGTAGTCCGGATTCATAGCTTCTGGGTCCAGGTTGATCCTCTTCTCCCTAACAGCTCTTTGGAGCCATTCTTTGAAGGCGATGCAGTTCTCGATGACGTGCCCAACATACCTATGATATGGACAGAATAAAGCATGATCAGTCATCCTCACCTGATGTGGCCGTTGTGGCTCTGGAAGATTCAAGGCTTGATGTTACATCAGCTGGTCGAACATGTCCTTCACCAGCTCTCTCCGAAAAATGTATTGCTTATTGAGGAGTTCTTGTAGCGATGGGCGCTGCCTTTCTCCAACCTGTTCGCCATTTGCACCCAAGAAGGGCACATTGCCTTGTGGAGTGGAGGAGAAAACTCTTGTGGCGTTTGCCTCTGCCGGTGTCTTCATCTTTCCACCATTCGTGATTGGCTTGGATGTTGAAGCGAAGCGCTTGGCGGGGTCAAATGCACTGGCATTCTTGTAGAGCTCCATGATCTGCGGAGACTTCTCAAACTCCAGCTTTGTTGCAGCCACCGCTGTGCTTAGAGCACTGAAGGTTTTGGGTTCACGCCGAGAGATCTCAAGCGACCAGTGTTGCTGCATCCCATGGACGCACATCTCAATAGCATCATCTAAGTGCATCTCCCGAGCGAGACGCACAAAACTATTGCGAAAACGAACGACATAGTCATCGATGGACTCATCTCGTCGTTGTCGAACTTGTGCTAACTCGACGACAGAGAAGTCCTTCTTCATGGCGACGAAGTGCTTCTTGAAGACATCCTTCATGGCGGTCCAGTTTCCAATGGACCCATATGGTAGACGACTATACCAATGAAAGGCAGGGCCGGTTAACGACCCTGAGAATTGGCGTAGAAGAAGCGAGGGGTTATTTGCCGTGTCACCGCAAGTTGCCTCGAAATATGCCAAATGCTCCCTTGCGTCACCAGTCCCGTCAAATTGACGAAACGTCGGCGGGTGCCACTCTGCAGGAAAGGGAACACGATCATGCCATGCCTCGTAAGGCTTTTCCAATTCACTTTCAGAAGTGCGAGGAGCTTGATCCATCGCCATCTGCTTCAGCTTCTTTGCCACCATTTCTTCAACAATGTCGTGGTATCCCTTCAGCATGCTTGGTTGTGATGCAGCGTTGGGAGCACCAGCAGGGCTAGCCCATTGCCGAGTATGTGCGCTTGACTCTTGGCGATCATCAGCATGTTGCACTCTTGCGAGGATGCCGGCCTGTAGTTCCTCCTCTTGTGGATCAGGTACAACCTGTGGTATGTCTGGCTGGAAAGGGTTCTTGTTACCATTAGTCATGAGCTCGATGAAGTGATCAAGCTTTGACGCTAACTGGTTAATTGATTCGCGCTGCTCCTTGACTTGTTCTTCTAGGATAGCTTCACGTGTCTCTCTTGTGCCTGCTTCTGTGGATGCAGATGCAGCGGTGTTGTCGGCCAGGCCGTCTACTGCCATATGAGCAGGGGCGGTATGGCGATCTTCAAGTCCTTCTTCATCATCTGATACCACGGACGGGGTAAGTTCCTCGTATGCAAGCGGATTTGGAAGTTTCTCCAACGAAGAGGAAGAAGATGTGTCGGAGAAGCTTTCTTCATTGTCCTTGTCGTCACCAAACTCCTCCTCTCCGTCGTATCCATCTGTCATGCTTTGACGTGCGATGGACCTTAGCCGCGTGTTGGCTCCCGGTCGACTTGCAACCTGCAAAAGTTCATCTTGATCTCGTGGAAGCCTTGAGTTAATGTCGGTGTAGCGACGTGGAGATATATCTGTGTGATACGCCGGGTCTCCATCAGAGAGCGAGCCTTTCTCCGCCATGATGGGGAGACATGAGGCTGTTGACCTTGCTCCATCCTGGGACGCCAAAGCGCTCGATGTAGACTCCATGTCGATGCCCTTGAACCATGAGCGCACATGATCAAGACGTGGCAAGAAGGTCTTCTTGAAGTTGGCCTTCGGGTTTGGCACTATCTCCTCATCCGAGGAATAACCAAACTCGTGAGTGACTCTCGGAGGTTGCCATCCATCATCACTCACAAGCCCGGGGCGCACTGCTAGAGTGCCGCAAAGGGCGAGGTTCTTCTCTGACATGTGTTCATCCTCTCCATCAATCTGTTCAGGAATAACCTCTCCTTGCTCCAATCCTGAGGGATGAAAAATAGAGGGCTCTGATGGAGGAGTCATACCTTGTCCCGGTTTAACCACCATAGTGTTCCCTTGAGTCACCTCTGGAGCGGAAGAGGGTGTTGAATGAGATTCCTCGACGCCTTCCATTGGTGTGGTTGTCTCTACAAGCGTGATTTCCTTCTCCTGTGTTGTAACCCCGAGCGCTATTTGCTTCTGAGGAGACGAGGGCGTCGTGGTATCCATCTGTTCGCCATCTTGCTGGTGAGTCTCCGAAGGCAGCGATTGCGCAACCGTCTTATCCTTTTGCTCGACCTGTGCGGCAACTCCTGTAGATGTCTTACGTGGTTTTGGAGCCAAGCGTTTGAGAAGATAATTGTACCGCTCATGTTGCTCCAGGTTGGGAGAGATGCGGAAGCCAATCCTGTCATTTTCTTGTACGACTCCGCCATCAGGTCGCACCCGAACTTGTGTATGGCGAAGTACCAAGTCTTCCAGTTCTTTGTATAGAACTCGTCGGTTCTTCCGACGCCTTTCACGTTTGCGTTGGTTCTCTGTAGCGGCCCTTGAAGCTTTCGAAGGTACCTGTTGAGTGGGTCGAGGTGGTGGCACATCACGAGTCGATGAAGTGTTCACCTCCCTAGGCTGCTTCATTCGGAGTTGATTTTCCTTCCTAGGAGGCGAAGAATGCCGAGAAGGAATTGCGGTTCGTGTAGGATCCCTTGGTCGCCACTGTTGAGTGGGACGAGGGTTCCTCTCATAACCTTGATGACGCGACCATTGGTTCCAACGTGAGGGCATATTAGGATGCCCCCGTTGGGAGAACCGAGTTGGCGAGTGTGGTCGTCGAGGCGCCAAGGTCTGACGCTCATGCTGAGGACGATAACTTGGGGCTTGACGTCTTGTACTGCCCCCAGTCCGCGTTGGTGATGTACGTGGTGCTTCTTGATCACGAATCCGCCTCTGGATGCGATCCATTTGCTCTTGAAGATGATGAAATTCTCGCCGTAGGTCTTCGTTTCGTGGCGCCGGCACCTCGTTCTGAAGAACGGCGAACCTATTGTCGTTTGGGAAGGGTCGCCTGTCAAGTGCTGAAATATGAAGGCATGGTACCCCCATACCACGCCGAGTGTCTTGAAGATTCATGTAGGTCATAGGGCCTGGTAGGACAGGCTCCTTGCGTGAACGCCTTTTCCAAAACTCCTTCATGATGGTGCGCCTCACCACCTGTTTTACTTTTGATGGCTCATTTGCCCATTCGTCGGGGAACAAGTCATATGGAGAGGCCTTAGTGCTGCTTTGAGTGAACACCTTGTCGGCAAGATCCATAGCATCGAGAGACCAGTCCTCCGCCGACACCGCACTCTGAGCGATACGAGAGCTAACCTGTTGTTGTAAGTGTTGTACCTTACGGTACTTTCTCCTGTAGTTGCGGAGAGGATGCGGGCTGTCTGACAAACGAGCGTTCGTCATTAGCCTCCGCAGATTGGAGGATGCAGTCTCTAACCCTTCAAGGAGTTCGACTTCTGTGCGCCTGGTTGTTGGTGTAGACGGCGCCAAGAATGAAGTTCCGACAGGGGCGTGAAGAGACGCCGCACCTGTTCGTCGGTTGGCGGCCTTGGAGCGGAGGCGTTGTGCGGCCTCCATGTCTCCCTGGAGCTCAGCCCTTGTTGACTCCTTCAACAGGGTGCGAGCCTCAAGCATAAGCTCACGTCACTCTTTCTTTGCCTTGGCAGTCGCCCGCTTTTGCGCTTTCTTGGACTGCACAACTTGAAATTGTACAGGGTCCTGAGCTTCGTGCACGTAGAGCTTGGAGCCAATTTCAAAGAACCATGGGTGGCAGCGACCCAAACTGGATCGTCATTGGCTCCGTGTTGTTGTAGAGTCCTCCTGCATGAAGATGATTCTTGATCAGAGGAGCTCTATACCTTTGCCTTGCCATGCAGGTGTGGTGTAGATTGATGAACGGGCGAAGACGATTCTGACGACCACAGCAAAGCAAAGAAGGGAGGAGAACCATGTCCCACCGGGCGTGCCATTTTGTTTGACACAAAAAATAATAAACTACATGATGGTAGTTTATCATCTTTCTATGCGCCGAGAAAAATAAAGTAGTGCGGGCGTGCCAGTGTACTAAGTACACAAATGAAAATATAGGGAAACTTGCATTTTATTAATCTCTCGATGGAGAAACAAAAATACATGATCCCTTTACAATATACGCTCCGTGGCCTGCTAGTGTGGCAGATATGACTTGGGCGATTGCGGTCTCCTGGTTCACGGGGCCTCGGAAGGCTCCCGCTTAATTACTCTCACGGGTTACACCGCGAGACACCTCCGATTAAGCTGTGTGGTCGTCGTCGTCTTTCGCTTCACGTCCTGCATGCAAAATTATATGAAGTGTGTGGGCAGCGGCAAAAACTCGTGTCCTCGTCGGTACACGTGCCGCCAAAAGCGTGGCCTTTATTTTGGCCTTGCCCGCCCTCGCCGTCGCGCCTCGTCGGTCTTGAGCGGCGAAGATGATTGTTGTGGAAGAAGCATGATGTTGTCTGTTTAGCTTGAACTTTGAAACGACTAACAACTTCGTCGGGGTGTGCAAGGGGTAGGCCTCGTGAGAATATGTAGTAAGGAGACCGACGTCGGTATAAAACCAACTGTCGCTCAAATTGGCGTGGCCGGGATGGTCGACGTCTCATCTTCAACCTAACGCCGAGTATACGGCAGTCGGTGTAGCCAGAGACGTCGTCGCATAGACCTGTGAAAGGATGAACTAATAATATAACCGGATAATGCCAATGACGTGTCCCCGCGGACGCCGTCCTGTACACCGAGATGTATTCCATCGCTGTTGTACGCTGAACCAGCCATATATATATATTCCGTTGCAAGGAACGTCGAAGTGCATCTCTACCTGTTGGGCTGCAAAAGGAACAAAATAATCTAGCGCGTGCATGGACCATGCACAGCGTCGTGTGTTTCAGCATGTATACAGCATGCATGTCATGCATTGGTGAACTCCCTGCAATCCTAGCGGCTCGCGTCTAGCCACCATCGTCGCGTGTCGGTTATGGCGACTCGCCGCAGCAGGACACTGATCATCATGGCACGATTCGTCGTCGCTTCCTATCCTTTTTCTGTGCCGAGAACCTGTACACCGTGCAAAACTGCATGTTGACGACGGCGTCTCCCGGTCGACTCCGGCCTTTCATCGAATGGCTGCATGCTGGAGACGAAACGGCGCCGCTGCTAGAGTTAGACAGGTGTCGCCTACTTGGTAGCGTCGTCTTCATTGTCTCTATCTTCCGGCGAGCGGGGCATGTGGGTTGTGCAGAGACAACACTTTTCTCGACTTGTTGTCATCGTCGGCGAACTTGATCATCACGCTGATGTGCTTGCCGTTGGGTTGTGCGTCCGTGTGTTCCAAAACTCCGGCGACATTGACACCACTTCATCGATCCATATGCTAGCTGTAAAGAAAAGGGAAGAAAACAATTAAGCGTGTTCCTCACCATTGGAGCAGACGTTCTTCATGTTCATAGCCTTGACGCTGGTGTCCATCTCCTTCCTCCGGATGGTTTTCGCCTAGTACTGGATGTGTTCCTAAGAGATTTGATCGTATGTGTTTGTATGTGTTTGTGTCTTCTAGCTTTCCGGCCGTGCGAGAGCGATCGAGAGATCGATCAGCCTCCAGCCTCCGGCTCCTTTTTCTCCGTCCCTTCGCCTTCCCCTGTATGCGCCGAGGAGCTCTACTTTTATAGGCAACCCCGTCGTACGAGATCAGGACGTCGCCACCAAAATAGCAACAACTTCCCGATCCTTTCTGTTTCCTTTCTTTCGTTGGCTGCAAGTTATCTTTGCGTCTGCGTCGTTTAAATATTTTATCTCTCCATCTTATAGAATCTTGCATATTTTCAGCGTTGAGGCAGATACGGACGTGATCAACTCCCTGCAAAATAAAACTTGTGATCTGATCCTTGCCACGTCTGTACGCGACTCTTTTTTTTTTTTTTTTTTTTTTTGCGGGAGTCTGTACGCGACTCTTTCCGGCCGGCTGAACAAACAAATACGGTACGAATACACATAGTATACATGGCCGGATCGATCACGTTCGCCGTACAGCATGTGGTTTGCTCTCCACCGGCTGGCATACGTACATGCAATACTTCTGAAAAAAAAAAACAATCACACCATCCATACATATAACAGATCAGCTAAATCGCTAGGTAGTCTAGCTGATCGATCAAATAAGACTTTGTGTCGTATACGAACAAATTTCTATCGAACACTAGGATGACCAAAAAAGGAGAACTATAAAAAAATCCGAAGTGGATGGACAATTTTGCATAAGTTTTTCACGAATCTCCAACACTGTTGTAAGTCCCGGATAAACCGGAGACGTCCAACTAGTTGTGGGAATACATTTCTAGATGTGTAAGTGAGATGAGCTGCTATTCTGCCTCTCATCCTGTCATAGGATCCTCTTATATGTTTATGGGCATCCCGCTTTGCACAAGCAAAGCTTATCGTCTACACCCGCTTATCCCGTTTTTGACTGTGTAAGCAAACTGTTACATGCAAAACTTATATAGAGGCCACACATCAATCTGATGCAGAGGCCGGGATCCGCACCACCCCCTTCTAAAATATATATATAACAACCAAGTATCGGACCAACTACTGAGATTTACGTGAGAGATGTTCACGGGTGCGCACCTTTGGGCATACCCTGGTACCTCACCACCAGCTTAGCCCGGGGCTGGTATAACCGGGCATGGAGAACCAGAAAATGACAAGAAGATTTAATGGTGATCCCTCACTGGCATAGGAAGTATAGGGTGCATTCTACATCATGTATATGTGATTTGATTTTCACCATACTGCCAAAGCGGATCTCCATATGGTTTCACACGGATCAAATATAAACAAAAAACGTCGGGCATAGTCTCTTTTCACCTTGTGGAATCTCCAACCATCTAGTGCTATTTTCAAATAGGCCTATTATGCTCAAGCACATGGTTCATGCGATAAACATGTTGTTATTAACATCAAAACTATTGTATCATTAACACAGAAAATAATTAGGGAGATAAATGTCTTTTCATTCACCCTCTAACGGCGGAAAAGGGATAGATGGGAGGAGCTGCTTGATGGCTAGGTTTTCTCCCATACCTCCACGGGAGCGGCAAGGGCGTGAGCGAGGGGAAGAGATATATGTGCAAAACAACTTGCGTTCTTTCACCGTTTTAATGGATAATGTATCCTTTCAATTACAACTCTTCTATACCAATTCGACTAAACAAAATCGTATATCGCTTCCCAATATGTAAGACAAATATGTCATGATGGCGATGTTCGTGGTACAACCATGACGGTAGGGTTAGGCGTGGTACCGATAAAATGAGGCTGGAGCACCACGGCTAACCGTACCGTTCAACGGTACTAGAAATGCTAGATCCATCTTCTGGACCAAAAGCAGGCAGGAGGCGGAATACCACAAAGAGAAAGTGCACCCCATAAAAAAGAAGTTCTTGTAATCGGAATGTATTTTCTTAAACCGCCCATAAGTTAATTTTTTTTGCAAATATTTCATTTCAATTTGAAGTTTTGAAGAATGGTTAGACTTGACAAAAATTGCCACATGCATAGCAACTCGTCCAAGGACATCCAGTAAACTGATTTGACGGCGGTTGGTTTGGTTTACTCCCTGGATTACTTGTGGTACCCGTTTCATAAATTCCGGGCGGAGAGCGGATCAGGTCGAATTTGGGAACTCGCTTTGCACTCAAGCAAGAGTCGTGGCACGGCACATCAGCGCGCGAGCCTAAAACTAGCCCCGCTAGCTCGCCACTGTCCATATGTCTCATCGTCGTCTCCCAACACCCTCGCTGTCGTCGTCCGTCAATCCCCCGTCTTTTCCCTGCGTACGTAGACGAGAGCCTACGCAACTCATTCATGTCGACGGACGATGGACGATGGATGGATGGCTGCGTTGCGTGTGCATCTCGTGAAACAATCTACGAGGGTTTCAGCGCGCGCGCGGCGGCGGCAGCATGGTGGGTAAACCTACCTAAAAGCTCACCGCCGGCGCCGGGGGCGGCCGCATGGTGTAGAAAGAGAGTACTTGTATGAACAGTGGCCTGCACTTTGCTTAATTAATCACCCCGGCCGGAGATACTGACGTACGAACAAACTGCGACGACGACATCGGTCATGGATGTTAGGTCTCACCTATATATAGATCCTTAGTTTTTGTTAAGAGAGGTCGATCAGGTTCAGGTAGCGTATGTTTCCTAATTGAGTGCCCGGGTTAACAGGAGTTAGGAGCTAGCTAGGGGCACGTCCCTGTGAGCCAAATTGAATCCACAGTTCCACATGCATGCAGGAAGTGGCCGGCCCAGGCACAGTCGAAACAACCCAAAACTACAGTGTTTTGTGTAGGAGAAAAGGAAAACAGGATAGGTTAGTATACTCGGCTGCCTCCCTGTAATCGATCTGTCGGATCGATCGGAGAAGAACTCCACACGCCGACTCACAGTGTTTGTCTGTCTGGAAAGGGCCTGCAAGCTAGCGGACCTCGCAACAGCCACTGCTTTGTCAACAACATATATAAAAGAAAATATGATTTTCCATTTGGCCATTCGATCGGCACCGGAGATGGCCATGAGATGAACGTCAGGTGAGCGGGAGCAGAAGGTTTGGACAAGGGTTTCTGCTCGGACAAGTTGCCTGCTTGACAGGCGCGTAAGTGGCCCGACAGGGTTGCAGCGAAGTGAAGCTTGACAGCCTCACCACTGGCTCCTGCTCTGCTCCCGTTTCCACCCTGCAGAAAACTAGTCGATGCCGCCGCTGCTCCTCTGCAGTTCCAAGTCTCCCTACCTCCAGCATATATAATCGCTCTCTCCATCTTCCTTCTCGGACCGGACGGGTATAAAAGGGGAAGGGGCTCCTCTGCTTCCTCTTCAGAGATAGTCAGATGGACAATAGACCAACACCCACGGTTGCAGTCATGCAGTGTAGGGAGAAACTCGCCGGCCGGCCGGCCGCTGTGAGGAGGATCGGCGAGAAGGACCGCGCTGGAGAAGCAGGGCACGTGCATGCATGCAAGCAAGCGTGCTCGCCTCGATCTCCTCCTGCCTTTCCTCGCGGGAAGGGGATCGTCAGAGCTAGCTAGCTAAGCTGTACTGCACGTGTTCTTCTCCTCCATCACGGTCTTTCTCCCTTCGGATCGAGTGGTCGTCAGAGCTAAGCTAAGCTACTGCCTGTGTCTGCCCTTCCCGCCATGCTCGCTCCGACCTCAAGGTATGGAATATCGACACATCCATGCATTCGCGTTCCGGTTGAAGAGGCAATGCATTGTTTCTGATGACTTTCTGATAGGTGTAAAATTAACATCTACGGCGAGTTCTTGCTTTTCTTTCGATCCGGCCTCAAGGTATGCAGTACGGCCGGTTGATAGAGTGTATCTTCGATCTCTGATCCGCTGTTAATCTTGCAGCGACAGACACTGTTCTTCCACGCATGTCCGCGACCAGCCCGTCGAAAAGGCGATGCATTTCTCTTCTTGACTTTCTTGGTGTAAATAAAAACATGTACGCTGAATTCTTGCCTCCATTGGTACCTACTAATTCGCATCAGCTGCGTAAGACCTACGTTCTGCTAGCTTTGACACTTCCCTTTTGCGGAAGAACAGGTTTGCACGTTCCTGGACAATCTTTAATCTTAAGACTTGGAGACCGGCGGTGGATACTTATTTTAGTCTCAGAGGAATAATTGAAGTTCCTTTCCCCCATCTCTCCCCTCTCTGTATATAGAACTGTTACAATTGGCATGTTTTGAAGCGGCAAGTATAGGAATCAAATAATGTTTTTGGCTTCATTAGTTGTCTTATTACTCCTCCCATCAACAATAGTATGTTTATCCCCCTTGTCATGAAGATTCAACAACAAAGACAGAGGAACCGACAAGTGTCTCCGCGGCTGCCCCTTGAGTATCCCAAAACTGGCGTCTCCTCATCAAACTACGACTCCCAATTCCAGAGCTTGCTCGCATAGATGTGACGCGAACAAAGAACAAACCAATCCAACCAAACCGGATCAACGATCGGGTTTCTCCACGCCGTAGTTTACAATTACATCGCAGGATTGGCTGCTGATTAATTACAGACAGCTACCTCAGAGACAACTTTCCGGTGACCGTCGCTGTCCCGCCGATTCGCGGTGGCCTGGTCGGATTTGCGACTTTAAACTCCGTCAGATTTTCCATTGTGCTATGGTGCATTTTCTTCAAGTAGCACGTACGGTTTCTGAGAGCAGCCGCTCCGGTAATTAATCTATCTTGGTTTATCTGTGAGGGAGACTGGCCTCTTGGCACGAGGCTAGGCCGGGGTGGCTGCTTGGCCCTCTGGGATGGTGGAGAGGGATACGGATCCGATCGAGGAGGCGAGTGCAGCGAGCAATTGCAACGACGACGTGCATGGAGCACTCGCCAAAGGCCACACCGAAAGCTTGCGATAGTAGTAACCATTTCAGTCACTTTTGCGTCCTTAATTTACACTTTATGAAAATGTCGAGACATATAGTGTCTTAACTGAGATTCAGCACGAATGCACACGAAGCGCTAGCGTGAATGAGGCTAGCTAGCACAGAATAAACCTCGCGTGAAATTTGAAAATCTTAACTTTTTCAAGAACTAATACGAGCATATTTAAAATGATCTATACATAGTCTGATTTCAACAACTCCTTTTACATTACTGAGTGCATGCATGCACAGGAACCTTTCCCCATCGGCCATCGCCCGATGGATGGATCGGGGTGAAACCTAAACCAAAGGGTCCAAGGGAAGCAAGCGCAAGGTCACACGCAAAGGCCGTGAAATTTCACAAAAATAACCCTTTGGGCAAGTTTAGCAAAAAATAACCCATTTTCAAAACTATTTTGAAATCTAACCTTTTTTGGTAGCGCCCGGCGCTACCCTCTGTGTGGTAGCGCCACAGCCTCCGTCGCTACCCTCGTGCCAGCGTGGCAACGCGGGCTCCGTATAAAAACGGCTAAGTCTGAGAGGGTAGCGTCATGCCCCTCGACGCTACCCTTAAGAGGGTAGCTCCAAGCCGGCGGGATTCCGGGGGCAAATTAACCCACGATCGGACGGAATCTACCGCCGCATGCACCTGCATGCATGCCCACTGCCATACGGCCCACTGTTCCAAGTTTCTTCAGAATTCAGAAACGCAGTCCTCTCCGTTTCCAGCATCCGTCTGCCGCTGCTGCTGCCAGCGACGATGTGCTTCAGTGAGTCACCGACATGAAGAAAGCTGGTGGCCGAGGCGACGGTGGAGTGGAAATGCGTCAGCTCAGAGGGGCTGACTGCTTGATTGGCAGCTGCGGTCGAGTCTGTCTCTGAGCAGTGCGTGCCATGCCAATACTGCGTGGGAGTCTGCGAAAGCGCGGAGCACATCGTCCAATCTAAATAACCTAGCTTGAGCTTGATGGGTGACACTGACATGTGTGTAACTTGCGGCAATGGCTGGCCTACGTACGCCGTAGACGGTAGACCGGTGGGTGGCAGAAGCAATCGATCATACTGTTATGTCAGTACACGCCTGGCGACGATCGAGCGCGTGTAATTTGTCTTAAACGTCCCTTTTAGGAACATTAATCGAGCAACTCACGATTCTCTAGAATCAACCAGACCTCATCTGAGTATCTGACCCGCTCATAAGATGCTTGTAATTAGTGTGACGTTTTTAATTACGCTGAAAATGATAAAGTTAACTGAAATAAACCGTCCAGTATTGGCGGTTTTGGGGAGCTCAAATACTCTGCCATCCTAATACGGAGTAGACGTTTTTTAGTGGAGGGGGGTAGATCTGATTGAAAGTTTAATGAGAGGTTAGGTCAGTAGTTACTGAAAGTTTCTAAAAGGGCAATTTAGGACAAAGTATATGATGCGCGTGCTATATTTCAGTTCCATTTCCTTTTTAAGTGAACGATCGAGGAGCTGTTAGAAGGACACTGAAAAACGATAAATTGCGCAGTTTAAAGATCAACACAAAGAATGTTTTAAAAATCATAATCTAGGCAATGCTCTATTTTCTTATATGCATATGAGCATGTCAACAAACCACTTGTTTAAGTAGCAAACTACAAAATCTAGGCGTAATCATACGTGCACTTTGTTTAATCCATTTGATATCCTATAGATATACTATATCAAACCCACACACCACAAAATTTGTCGAGATTATTTATGTGATATCCAAGTTCGGAGGGACCCCGTCAAATAAATCTGACCATAGTTCGAAAAGATCAACTCAAGCGATAGGTCTCGCCATTAAAGGGAGAGCTCATGCTTCATTTGAGAGTTGAGTTACAAGATATTTATCTTGCCTTTTATAGGCCTAGAGCATTACAAGAAACACCACCAATATCTTACAGGGAAAGGAAAAGCCGGAGTAAAAGAATATATTCTAGTAATAATCAAAATAATTTTCATAAATAAAAAACCAATAAAAGAACAGAAAATCAAACTAAGAAAAAAGTGAAAATAAAAATAAAAAAGGCAAAACGGGTTGTTCCACCATGGCCACCCCGCAGGCGACACGACCGACTCGTGTGTAATATATAGGATTCGCATAATCGACGCAAGATATGTCTGTTAGGATTTGACATCTTTTTTGTTGGTTTATGTACTCCCATCGTTTATTAAAAAGATGTCACAAGTTTATTCAAACTTACATATATCTACATGTGTCTAATACATGTAAGTTTAGACAAACTTGATACATCTTTTATGAAGGAGGAGTAGGTATTTCTTTTGGGCTGAGCAACAATTAGGACCTACAGACAATGACTAGTGTCTTTACATATGGCCCGGGATAGTTAATCTACCAGAATCAGTCTACCAGGTATCTTGTCCCATCTCTTTTGCCCCACACTCTTTATTCTGCCTCGCCTACAAGGCCGCAAGCGTTAATTCCTAGTTGCCGCGCACCGCGGCGTTAGCGTGGCTCCGCGCACCCCCAGGCAGAGGGGGCCCATTAGGAGGTAGATTTCGTTTTTTTGTTGTTTCTTTCATTTTCCATTTTGTTCTTTCAGTTTATCGTTGATGTTTTTTTAAATGTTCAAAATTTAAAATGTTTAAATTAATATTCGACAAAACTAAAATATTGGGGATATATCAACTAGGGGTATCTCCAACATGGATCAATCCGGCTAGTCCAGGGTGGCCCAAAGGTGGTAAGGCTGAAGCCTGCTGGGCGGCCCAGATAGCTGACGTACAAGGAAGTAGGCGGACGGTCCAAGAAGGCGTAAGGCCGAAGCCCATCAAGCCACCAAGCCCAAGACGGAAGGCGACAACTAAGCCGGCTAGGTCTAGGACTCTGATTACTTGCCGGACAAGTACTTGCCTTGTATCCTGGGGTCTGGCCGCCTATATAAGCCGGCCACCAGGAAGCCTTTAGGGCACGCTTCAATACGCATCATACACATTGTAGCCTGTTCACGGCTATTGCCTCATAGTGAATTATAGCAGCACGTAGGATCTCGCCACCGCTGCGGGATCTGAAGCTGGGTAAACTCGCCGTGTTCAATCCCGTCCTCGACGACACCAAGCTTCTTCCCCACAATCCATACGTAGGCTAGAGGACCCCCGTCTCCTATCAATTATGCCGATACCACGACAGTTGGCGCCCACCGTGGGGCATGAGGTTCCTGGCGTCACGTTTCAGGCGGGAACACTTGGCGGCGTGGGCAAGCAGATCGCCGTCGGTCGCGTCACAAGGTATGGCAGCCACAGCTACGTCAACTCAGATGAGTCCTGACTCCCAGCGGACGACTACCTTATCGGATGCGCGATCATACCGATCGGAGGGATCGACGTCTTCATCGGGTATACGCCAGAGGCGTACGGCCTACCGCGTTTCTACAACCCCACCCACCAACCCTTCGACCAAGCAGTCGACCGACAAGATGGATCTGAATCCGCCTTCTCCCAGGAGTCGGCCGAATCTGATTTCCACTTCGTCGGAGTTGTCGGACTGGGATCAGACTCCCAGCCGGAAAACAACGATCCTGAGTCAATCCTCCCTGCTCTCCAGGAGGATGCGATGTCAGATGCCGGATCCAGATCTACCGTTCAAGTCAACGTAGACTCTGACTCTGATGATGATGCTAGTCTCTTCGAAGAGAAGATCAAAACCCGCTTTTCCAGTGGTAATCCGGCTCCTTCAGAGGGCACATCGGATACTGACATGCCTGACAAGCTGGCTATGATGGTTGTCGTCGGTCACGAGACAACCCCAGTTGCTTCGGAAACGCAAAACAAGCCGGTGGAAGATGCCGGCGACACCGCTGCCGGTCAACTCATTGAAAGTTCCGACAAGGTGCGCGCAAAGAAGAAAACTGGCCTCGAGAAAGGCGGCAGCAGCAAACCCACGGATTTGCTCTCCGTCATCAAAGAAGTAGACGAGATCATGAATACTCCGGTGAATAAAGACACCCCACTCGACGAAGTGGAAGAGCTTAGGATTAACATGCTTAAGCACTCTGACTTCCTGCGAAAAAGAGAGGAGCACGTTGAGAGCCTTGCGAAGAAGATCGAGAAAGAACAGGAGAAGATGTCGGCCAAAACAAGCCGGCAACTCTTTGAGGAAAAAAGGTCATAAAAAAACCGCCGTGACAAGGAGCCGCCAACACGCGCAACGACAACGGCTCAAGATCTCGGGTTCGACTGGCGTACGGCACCACAACGCGTGGACAGAAGGGGAGATGTTGTTTTTTGCACCCCCGTCCTCAACGCGGCTGCCGCGCTAGATACCCTGGACGACAAAACTTACACGACGGAGGAAAAGCTGGCCAATGCAAGACACTTCGTGAGCAAGGCCCTAGAACAACAAGCTCGCGCTGATTCCTACGGCCACATGGCGGATGCTCGCGGGGGAGACCTAGAGTCTAAGTCAGGAAAGTGCAAAGCTGCACCTGGCGATGACCCCGAAGGCCCGTCCGGCTCCAGTAGCCATGGCGACAAAAGGAAGGCAACGCCACCTCCAAAGAAGACGCCACCGCTAAAACCAAGGCGGGACGAGAATTCAAGGATAGGAAGCAGAGAAGACCTGCCGCCTCCAGCCCGGCCAAGACGCGACAATGGCGGCAGCCGAGACAATGGACAGCTGCCTAGAAAAGATGCCGGCAACGACCCTCCCAGGAGAGGTCGAAGCCGGTCTCCGCAGCGTAGCACCGGCAGCAAGAGGAAGGAGGCGGCAGAAGGGCCCAGGCGCAGCATAAGCCGGGCAGCGCAGGACGAGCCAAACGCAAATAGAGGCGCACGGCAGCTCGATCCAAAAGACGCGCGACACCGCCTACAAGACAAAGCAAGAGGAAAGGAGCCGCTATATTCTGGTCCAAAGTGCTTTGGCGACGCCATCCGCAGAGAGCCGTTCCCTAAGGACATGACATCACTGTCAAAAATTGTTCTACGTACAACGACCTCGTTAAGCCGGATTCATGGCTAGCCGACTATGCCATGGCCATAGAAATTGCCGGCGGAAGCAGCTATATTGCCGTCCGTTACTTACCTCTCATGTTGGAAGGCACGGCAAGGGCTTGGATCGACAACCTTCCTGAAAAGTCTATCCATAGCTGGTACGACATGGAAAAGGTTTTCTCCCAGCACTTCCAAGGAACATACAAGCGTCCAAATACCTACACGGATTTGCAACGCTGTATCCAAAAGCCGGACGAAACCATGATAGACTTTGTCAGCCGTTGGATATCCGAAAAAGCCAACTGTCATGGTGTTTCGGACGCGCAGGCTATCCACGCCTTCTACACGGGCCTGCAGAAGAAGTCCTTGCTCCGTCATCGGCTCGTCCGCGAGCAAATCACGGACCTGGGCGAGATGCTCAACCTAGCCGCCCAATATGCGGCGGCGGATGACGACGCTCGGGACGACGATCCAGACGTCAACATCATGCCAAAACGGAACAACAAGCGCAAGCAGGCGACGGATGACAAAGACGGACCTTCCAACGAGTTAGTTGTCGCATTCCAAGGGAATGCCTGCAAAAAGAAGTGGAAGAATAAGAAAGATAATCGCGACGCCGGCTCAGGGCCTAAGGCGGCGCGAATCACTTATGAGCAGGCAAAACTTTTGCCATGCCCTATCCACGCCTCACTTGGCAAGGTCAACCATATGCTTAGCGAGTGTCGTTTCATGGACGACTTCAAAAAGGACCCCACAGTAGGCTGGAAGTCAAAGAAGTCAAAGAAGAACGACAAGAAAGACAACAAGGAGGATGAGGATGACGACGACATGTCTGTCTCAAGCGAGGATGACGCGGCCGCCAAGAAAAAGAAACCATATCCGAAGGTCAAAGAATCTCTCGTATGCTTTGTCGGCACACCTTCGGCTAAGGCAGATAAGGCGGAGATGCGCGAACTCAACGCGACAATGCCGGACGTACCTCAGTATTTGAACTGGTCGGAAGCAACGATCACTTGGGACCGGTCCGACCACCCTGATCACGTTCCTCACCCAGGCAAGTACGCCCTCGTCGTCGATCCCATTGTCGACAACTTCATACTCACAAAGGTACTCATGGATGGCGGCAGCAGCCTCAACATCCTGTACTACGACACACTAAGCCGCATGAACCTGTCAGAGGATCAGCTGCACCACAGCAAGCTCACTTTTCACGGCATAGTGCCCGGCAGGCAAGCAAAGTCAATGGGGAGCATTAGGCTGAAGGTAACTTTTGGACCAAAAGAGAACTACCGCTCAGAGTTCCTCCGGTTCGAAGTTGTCCCCTTCAAAAGCGCCTATCATGCAATCTTCGGACGACCGGCTTTCGCCAAATTTATGGCAAGGCCGTGCTACATATACAGCAAGCTTAAAATGCCGGGGGAAAACGGAACCATCACGATTTCCGGCAACTTTAAAAAAGCCAAGGAGTGTGAACGTGGTATGGCTGCCTTCGCAGAAGCCGTCATCCACAAGGAAGAACTCACACTACTTGGGGCGGATTCAGACAACTCCATGCCCAAGCCAAAGATTGATGTCAAGAAGACCTTTGAAGCTTCAGAAGACACCAAAAAGGCGGACCTCATCCCAGGCGAAAAGTCTAAGCAAGTCGTCATCGGCTCCAACCTTGACAGCAAATAGGAAGGCGCGCTCGTCGAGTTCCTCCGTGAGAATCGTGACATCTTTGCATGGTCGCCTTCCGACATGCCTGGTGTACCGAGGGAACTTGTCGAGCACTCACTCAACGTCATAAAAGGATCCAAGCCGGTGAAGCAAGCAACAAGACGCTTTGGAGATGAGAGACGCAAGGCTATAGGAAAGGAGATAAATAGGCTGAAGGCCGCCAATTTCATAAAAGAAGTTGTGCACACTGATTGGGTGGCAAATCCTGTACTTGTTCCAAAGAAGAATAAAGAGCTGAGGATGTGTATTGACTATACCGGTGTTAACAAGTGCTGCCCAAAGGATCCCTTTGCGCTGCCTAGAATCGACCAAGTCATAGACTCCACGGCAGGCTCCGAGCTACTTTGTTTTTTGGACGCCTACTCAGGATACCATCAAATCAAGATGAGAGAGTCGGATCAGCTGAAAACATCTTTC
Organism: Poa annua; assembly: GCA_026929855.1. Taxonomy (NCBI): domain Eukaryota; kingdom Viridiplantae; phylum Streptophyta; class Magnoliopsida; order Poales; family Poaceae; genus Poa; species Poa annua. The sequence continues at coordinate 7,735,828 of CM049426.1, forward strand.
ACCACTCCATACGGGAATGTCTGCTACATCACGATGCCTTTTGGCCTGAAGAATGCAGGGGCAACATACCAGCGCTGTATGCAAAATTGCATGTACGAACAGATCGGCCGCAATGTTCACGTCTACGTAGACGACATCACGGTGATGTCGAAAAAGAAGGCAGGTCTCCTAGAGGATTTGGAAGAAACTTTTCAGAATCTCCGAAGGTACCAGATGAAACTCAATCCCGCCAAGTGTGTTTTCGGCGTTCCAGCCGGCAAGCTGCTCGGGTTTATCGTCTCAGAACGAGGGATCGAGGTTAATCCGGAGAAGATCAAGGCCATCCAAAACATATCCAGACCCACTTGTCCGAAGGACGTGCAGCGCCTAGCCGGATCGGCGGCGGCCGTCAGTCGCTTCATAAGTCGCCTAGGGGAAAAGGCAATGCCTCTCTATCGACTATTGAAGAAATCCGACAACTTTGAGTGAACAGCAGAGGCAGATGCCGCCTTACAACAACTTAAGGAGGCCCTCATATCCGCTTCGATATTGGCAACACCTCGATCATAGGAACCGATGTTGCTGTACATCGTGGCAACATGAGCTGTTGTCAGCGTTGTCTTGGCTGTGGGAAGAAAGGAGAACGAAGCCGCGACGTATGAACAACGACCGGTCTACTTCATCAGTGAAGTATTCTCCGCCTCCAAGCAGAGGTATCCGCATTACCAAAAGCTGGCTTATGGTGTATTCTTCGCCGCTAGAAACCTTAGGCATTATTTCCTGGAGCACACAGTGACAGTAGTCAGCAAGGCACCGTTGGGAGACATAATCAACAATGCAGAGGCAACAGGTCGAGTTGCCAAATGGGGCATCGAGCTTGCCGCCTTTGATATAGTTTATAAACCACGGACCGCCATTAAGTCTCAAGCGCTTGCAGATTTTGTCGCCGACTGGACAGAAGCCATGGAGGAAACGACACTCCCCGAGTCAGAATATTGGGTCATGCACTTTGACGGATCAAAGATACTCAAAGGCTCGGGGGCTGGAGTCGTTCTACGCACGCCTAAAGGTGACGAGCTTACTTATGTGTTGCAAATTCACTTTACAACAACCAACAACGTTGCCGAGGTTCTACCTGCGGGCATCACGCTTCCGCCAGGTCCATCGTGTCCAAAGCTTTCCGCCAAGGTTTTTACTGGCTTACCGCCAAACAAAACGCCGAGAACATCGTAAAAACATGCAAAGGCTGCCAGTTGTACGCTCGTCAACCTCACTTACCGGCACAAGAACTCCAATCACCTGGGCGTTTGCGGTCTGGGGCTTAGACATGGTGGGTCCCTTCAAGAAGGCGAGTGGTGGGTATACCCACCTATTGGTCGTTGTCGATAAGTTCACCAAATGGGACGAGGCTAAGCCGATCAGCAAACTTGACGCACGAACAGCCGCCAATTTCCTCTGGGGAATTATCTCTCGTTTTGGAGTTCCACACAACATTATCACTGATAATGGCAGCAACCTATCTCAAGGCGACATAGAAGAATACTGCAGTGATCTGGGTATCCGGCTTGATTTGGCATCCGTGTCACTGAAGGAGATATGCCCTAGAAGCAATTAATAAAGTGTATTCTTTATCATATCTCGTTTGTTCATAATAGGTTTTTGTGTCATGCTAGAACCGCGGAAACATTAATGCGGGTGTGATACGTAAACAACCAGGTCCCTAGTAGCCTCTTCTAAGACTAGTTTCATTGCGCGATTGATGATCGAGGTTTCCCGGTCATGGGGCATGGCGCCGGTCGGCAATGAGAGTCATATCGCTAGAGAACGATGTGATGGACATACCCAGATTTGGAGAACATAGTCGTTACGCCTTTGACCGTGAGATCAACTCTTATTGTTATTCCTGGAAGATACTTTGATTGCACCAAACGTCGTATCTTATTTAGTATGACAATAACGGTGATACTTTTGGGTATTGGAAAGGAGTAGTTGAGACGAGGGGTCAAGAGCGGGATTTGCCAGTCCGCATAGCAGGATAGATACTCTCGGGCCCACTCGGTGAGACCATGTCTAATGAGCTTGCAAGCATGTGACTAGGTCACGAAGACATGAGATCATGAACGAGTAGAAGATAGCGTCGTCGGTAACGAGGTCGGGATTAGGTATGGAGATATCTATGGAATGACACTCGGACGTGCTAAGTATCGCTATGGCAAAAGGTCTAAGACTTTACGTTCAGGTTTGATAGATGAAAGTCATTCGTTATATCTCAGGGATTAATTCATGGGGTCCAGGCCTACGAGTTAGTCGTTGATCATTGAGGAGTCTTGATCATACCTGATATTATATCGAACCGCTAGGGTAACACACTTAAGGGGTTTCGACAAGACAACCGGAAAGGAAGGAGATCACCGGGAGTGTCCCGGGAGGGGTCCGATGGAGATCGGGCAGCGCCGAAAGAGTTTTCGGAGCTAGGAAAAATTATATATATTATGTTTGATATTAATTAGTGTTATTAATATGCAAATATGATTTTATATATTTATTTTCGAATTTATTTAGGCTGATTTCCCTAAATGGGCCTTCTAGTCGAAAGAAGGCCCAAGAGGGGGAAAAATCCCTAGGGGATTCGGTGGGGGCCAAGGTGGCCGGCCTGGATGGGCCAAGGGGCCCACCAGGGGGGCCGGCGCACCAAGGCCAGCCGCACCAGGCATGTGGGGATAGTCCCACATTGCCTGGCTGGCAAGGTTGGCTCCCCCTGGGAGCCTATATAAGAAGGGGCACCCCTGGCATTTTAATTCGCCAATTAATTCCCGATTTCTCTCTCGATCTCGTGGTTCCCAAGATGGAGCCGCGCCGAGCTGAGGAAGGGGGATCTCCTCCACCATAGCCCGCTGCCGCGCTGCTGGTGTTCCGGTCCAAGTCTTCCGCTGCTCGTCCTGGACTGGAGCTTCGGAGGCCGTCGTCTCCACCGTACGTGTGCGACTCCCTGCGAGGTGCTGTGCTAGCGGTACTCGGAGGTCTGCTTCCTCTACACGACCTTGAGGTCGGCTTCGTCGGTCTTCATCGACAACGTTTGTGCGGGAACGTAATCCCCGCTTTCGGTCTACAAGGGTACGTATTCCGATCTCCGTTCGTACTATTATATCTGCATAGAATAGATCTTGGCATGCTTTTAGGACATCGTTGGTAGGAAATTTTTTGTTTTCTGCACACGATCCCCTTCAGTGGTATCCGAGCCGATCTATCGTAGATATAGCTGTACGATGTTAGAACCCGTGCTCTGCACGGGGGCACCGTTCCTGTTATTTGCTACCCTCTAGCGTGCACTTGTGTATTCCAGCGGCATTGAGTTGATGAAGCGGCCCGGACCGACTTTACGCGTACGCTTACGCGAGACTGGTTCCACTACTGACATACGGCTTGTACCGTATATGTGGCTGGCGGGTGACAGTTTCTCTCTCTTTAGTTGGTCTTCGCATTTTCAATGGAGGGCCCGAAAGGGATGCTTAAACATGCAATTATTGGATCGTTGTTGTGGTCATAAGATTCGTAGGTATGAAGCGGTTCTATTTACGAAAGCCCCAAGCCACGTAAAATATGCAAAAGATAAAGTAGAAGCCTCTAACTTTATTTTGCAGGGGCTATGTGATATGGTCAAGGTAGGTTTATTAAATTGTTTATAAACTGCGGGCGCCAAGAAGACCATGGCGCAATGGACTATATCACATTGCATTACATTTGATGTTTTGTGTGCATCTTATTTTGTGTGATTGTGTGTATAGTATACATTAGTTACACGGAGGTAGCTGAATAAGATGATCCCTTCAAAATACCACTAGTGTTCTCCCTCCAACGCGCACCACCAAGAAAGTTCTACGTTATGAGGCAGGCCGTGATGATCGGGTGTCAGACATCTCGTCGTTCGCATACAGTGGGTGTAAGCCATGTTGCACAAGCGTCGGCGTGGAGGTCTTTGGTGGCGAGCCTAGCATACTCAGAGGTATGGCCTCGGAACAGGAAGGCCGAAAGGTCGAGCACGAGTCACAAAATTGGTGTCGCAGACGATTTTGTCTACTCTTGAAGTTGTGCCGCCGGCTTTGATGATGAGGGGTGGTGCAATGGATGGGGGTCGTGTAATCGCTTAAACGACCAGGAGGGATGTTCGTTTGAGTGGGAGTTATGTTAGTTATTTCTAAAATACTATAACTCAAAATTATTATGAACAAAGTCTTATGTTGTTGCAAATTCCATTGTAGATGTCTAACCCCTCCTTTAACCTGAACCTGTTCATTGAGAAAGAGAAGCTTAAGACCGATGGGTCTAACTTCGTGTCCTGGTTCCGCGATCTGAAGTCCATCCTTGAAACCCACAAGGTGGCTTACATCCTTGATGCCCCCTTAGGTGATCTTCCAAACACCGCCCCGGAAATCGATAGGATTGTCCATGGGGTAAAGGCGGAGATTTCTTCTTATGTCCAGAGTGGCATGCTCTTTGCCATGGAGGCTGACCTGCAAAACCGCTTCATGAACAAGGGTGCTTATGAACATGGGGTAAACCGCTTCATGAACAACCTGAGGATCCTCCTCACTCCCCATAGGGTGGCCTACGTCATTGAGGCCGCCATAGGTGACCCTCCTGCAGATGATGCCTCTAAGGATGAGAAGAAGGTCTTCCAAACCCGATCGGAGGATTCTGTCTTTGTCTAGAGTGGCATGCTCTACGCCATGGAAGCCGACCTGCAGAAGCGCTTTGAGAAGATGAGCGCCTTTGAGATCATTTCGGATCTTAAGGTTGTCTTCGCGCCGCAGGCTAAGGCTGAGAGATATGAGGCTTCTGAGCTTTTCTTCTCAGCCAAGATGGAAGAGCATAGCAGTGTGATCGAGCATGTAGTCACGATGCCTGGCTACGTTCAACGCCTGAATGCTCTGGAATGCAAGATTCCCGATGAGCTGGCGATTGACAGGGTGTTGCAATCGTTGCCGCCAACCTACAAAGGCTTCGTCATGAACTACAACATGCAGGGCATGGCTAAGTCCCTGTGTGAAGTGTTTGTGATGCTCAAGACTGCTGAGGTAGAGATTAAGAAGGAGCACACGCTGTTGATGGTCAACAAGACCGTTGATTTCAAGAAGTCCGGTGGCAAGGGAAAGCAGAGCTGGAAGTCCCGGAGGGAGGCAAAGTTGGCTGCCAAGCCCAGGACTAACAGGTCTGGTCCCAGAGCTAGCGTGGAGTGTTTCTACTGCAAGGGGAAGGGTCACTGGAAGCGCAACTGCCCCAAGTATCTGGAGGATAGGAAGTCTGGCAAGACGGTCGACAAAGAGCAAGGTATATTTGATATACATGTTATAGATGTGTACCTTACATCCGCCCAGAGCAACACGTGGGTATTTGATACTGGTTCTGTTGCTCATATATGTAACTCTCAGGAGGAGTTACGGAATAGAAGGCGGCTGGCGAAGGATGAGGTGACGATGCGCGTCGGCAACGGATCGAGAGTCGACGTGGTGGCTGTCGGCACGCTCCCTCTGCATCTACCATCGGGATTAGTTTTGGTTTTAAATAAGTGTTATTTTGTGCCATCCTTGAGTGTAAACAACATTATAAGTGGGTCTTGCCTGTTAGAAGACGGCTATTCATTTAAATCAGTGTCAAGCAATTGTGCTATTTATATGAATGATATCTTTTATGTTGATGCTCCCGAGAATAACGGTTTATTCTTGTTGAATCTCGATCGTAGTACTCACATCCATAACATAGAAGCCAAACGGATTAAGTGTAGTGACGATACCGCCATGTTTTTGTGGCATTGCCGTCTTGGTCATATTGGTGTAAAGCGCATGAAGCAACTCCACTCCGATGGACTTTTGGACTCGTTGGATTTCGGATCCCTCGATACATGCGAACCATGCCTTATGGGCAAAATGACCAGGACACCATTCAAAGGTTTCGTTGAACGGGCGTCGGATTTGTTGGGGATCATACATACAGGTGTGTGTGGACCGATGAGCGTTTCGACACACAATGGTTATCGTTACTTCGTCACCTTCACTGATGACTTGAGTAGATACGGTTATATCTATTTAATGAAACACAAGTCTGAAACGTTTGAAAAGTTCAAAGAATTCCAGAGTGAAGTTGAGAATCAGCTTAATAGGAAAATCAAGCATCTCCGATCCGATCGCGGTGGAGAGTACTTGAGTTTTGAGTTTGGCACACATCTGAAGAGTTGTGGCATAGTACCCCAACTTACGCCAGCCGGAACGCCGCAGCGTAACGGTGTGTCCGAGCGACGTAATCATACTCTACTGGATAGTGTTCGATCTATGATGTCTCTTACCGATATGCCAGTGTCCTTCTGGGGTTATGCGTTAGAAACAGCCGCATTCATTTTAAATAGGGCTCCGTCCAAGTCCGTTGAAACGACACCGTATGAATTATGGTATGGCCAAAAGCCTAAGTTATCGTTTCTGAAGGTTTGGGTTGTGAGGCGTACGTTAAGAAACTACAGCCCGACAAACTCGAGCCGAAGTCGGACAAAGTCGTCTTTGTAGGATATCCGCGGGAAACCGTTGGGTACACCTTCTACAACCAAGCTGAGGGCAAAACTTTTGTCACGAAGACCGGTACCTTTCTAGAGAAGGAGTTTCTCGCGAAAGGAGTAAGTGGGAGGAAGGTAGACCTCGATGAAATCGTTGATCCTGAACTCGAGATTCCGAGTGGCGCAACGGAAGCAATTCCGGAAACGTCCTCCGTGGAAGGAGTGGGAGAAACTGTCGAGGAAGATGTTCTACCTCGTAGGTCTGGTAGATCTCGGATCGCACCAGAATGGTATGGCAACATGGTTTGCACCGTCATGCTAGTCGAGCAAGACGAACCTACGAACTACAAGGAGGCGATGGAGAGTCTAGAGTCCGAGAAATGGCTTGAAGCCATGAAATCCGAAATAGGATCCATGTATGATAACAAAGTGTGGACTTTGGTGGATATTCCCGAAGGGCGCAAGGCCGTCGAGAATAAGTGGATCTTTAAGAAGAAGACTGATGTTGATGGTAATGTGACTGTCCATAAAGCTCGGCTTGTCGCAAAGGGTTTCCGACAAGTTCATGGAATTGACTACGATGAAACTTTTTCACCGGTAGCGATGCTTAAGTCTATTCGGATTTTGTTAGCAGTAGCTGCCTACTATGATTATGAAATCTGGCAGATGGACGTCAAAACGGCCTTCCTAAATGGAAACATTGAGGAAGAGTTGTACATGGTACAGCCGGAAGGTTTTGTCGATCCGGGAAATGCTAACAAGGTGTGCAAGCTTCAGCGATCCATCTATGGATTGAAGCAGGCATCTCGGAGCTGGAATCTTCGCTTTGATGAGGTAATCAAAGGTTTTGGATTTATCCAGAATGTGGAAGAGACCTGTATTTAGAAGAAAATGAGTGGGAGCTCGGTTGTGTTCTTAGCACTGTATGTTGACGACATATTGCTAATAGGGAATGATGTGGAACTTCTGAATAGCGTGAAGGAATATTTAAACAGTAAATTTTCCATGAAGGACTTAGGAGAAGCTGCGTATGTTTTAGGCATAAAAATCTATCGCGATAGATCAAGGCGCCTATTAGCACTAAGTCAGAGTACTTATCTTGATAAAATACTTAAGCGTTTCCGTATGGAGAAGGCAAAGAAGGGTTCTCTGCCGGTTATCAAGAATAAAATATTGCGTAAGGCGCAGTGTCCGGTGACGGAACTGGGTAAGGCCGAAATGACGAAACATCCTTATGCTTCAGCCATAGGATCGATCATGTATGCAATGTTGAGTACTAGACCGGATGTGGCATTAGCTCTAAGTTTGACAAGCCGGTTCCAGAGTAATCCTGGAATGCCGCATTGGGTAGCTGTTAAGAGCATTCTTAAGTATCTCAATAAGACAAAGGAAATGTTCCTTGTGTATGGTGGCTGCGATGAAGAACTTGGCGTAACAGGTTACGTAGATGCAAGTTTCTGCTCAGACCCCGATGACTGTAAGTCACAGACAGGTTACGTGTTCAAGGTGAATGGAGGCGCCGTGTGCTGGAGAAGTGGGAAGCAACCCATAGTCGCACAATCTACAATGGAGTCGGAGTATATCGCTGCTTGCGACGCCGCGAATGAAGCTGTGTGGCTGAGGAAGTTCGTCATCGAATTTGGAGTGTTCCCGAGCGTGCAAGACCCCGTGATCCTCTTCTGCGACAATACGGGTGCCATTGCGAACGCCAAGGAGCCAAGGTCTCACTCCACCGCCAAACACATTCTCCAACGCTTCCATGTGATACGTCATTACGTACAAGGAGGCGATGTGAAGATTTGCAAAGTGCATACGGATCTGAATGTGGCAGATCCGCTGACGAAGCCTCTCCCGCTTGATAAGCATGAACATCACCAGTTAGCTATGGGTGTTAAGCTTTTACCAAGTTGTAATCTAGATTAAGTTGTACTCTAGTGCAAGTGGGAGACTGAAGGAGATATGCCCTAGAGGCAATTAATAAAGTGTATTCTTTATCATATCTCGTTTGTTCATAATAGGTTTTTGTGTCATGCTAGAACCGTATTAAGCGGAAACATTAATGCGGGTGTGATACGTAAACAACCAGGTCCCTAGTAGCCTCTACTAAGACTAGTTTCATTGCGCGATTCATGATCGAGGTTTCCCGGTCATAGGGCATGGCGCCGGTCGGCAATGACAGTCATATCGCTAGAGAACGATGTGATGGACATACCCAGATTTGGAGAACGTAGTCGTTACGCCTTTGACCGTGAGATCAACTCTTATTGTTATTCCTGGAAGATACTTTGATTGCACCAAACGTCGTATCTTATTTAGTATGACAATAACGGTGATACTTTTGGGTATTGGAAAGGAGTAGTTGAGACGAGGGGTCAAGAGCGGGATTTGCCAGTCCGCATAGCAGGATAGATACTCTCGGGCCCACTCGGTGAGATCATGTCTAATGAGCTTGCAAGCATGTGACTAGGTCACGAAGACATGAGATCATGAACGAGTAGAAGATAGCGTCGTCGGTAACGAGGTCGGGATTAGGTATGGAGATATCTATGGAATGACACTCGGACGTGCTAAGTATCGCTATGGCAAAAGGTCTAAGACTTTACGTTCAGGTTTGATAGATGAAAGTCATTTGTTATATCTCAGGGATTAATTCATGGGGTCCAGGCCTACGAGTTAGTCGTTGATCATTGAGGAGTCTTGATCATACCTGATATTATATCGAACCGCTAGGGTAACACACTTAAGGGGTTTCGACAAGACAACCGGAAAGGAAGGAGATCACCGGGAGCGTCCCGGGAGGGGCCCGATGGAGATCGGGCAGCGCCGAAAGAGTTTTCGGAGCTAGGAAAAATTATATATATTATGTTTGATATTAATTAGTGTTATTAATATGCAAATATGATTTTATATATTTGTTTTCGAATTTATTTAGGCTGATTTCCCTAAATGGGCCTTCTAGTCGAAAGAAGGCCCAAGAGGGGGAAAAATCCCTAGGGGATTCGGTGGGGGCCAAGGTGGCCGGCCTGGATGGGCCAAGGGGCCCACCAGGGGGGCCGGCGTACCAAGGCCAGCCGCACCAGGCATGTGGGGATAGTCCCACATTGCCTGGCTGGCAAGGTTGGCTCCCCCTGGGAGCCTATATAAGAAGGGGCACCCCTGGCATTTTAATTCACCAATTAATTCCCGATTTCTCTCTCGATCTCGTGGTTCCCAAGTTGGAGCCGCGCCGAGCTGAGGAAGGGGGGATCTCCTCCACCATAGCCCGCTGCTGCGCTGCTGGTGTTCCGATCCAAGTCTTCCGCTGCTCGTCCTGGACTTGAGCTTCGGAGGCCGTCGTCTCCACCGTACGTGTGCGACTCTCTGCGATCCGTTTCTTCCTCTCGGCGATTGCCGTAGAGGAAGCGGCGCTGGATGCCTTGCGCTTCTTGGTCTTCCCGGCTTCCGACTCGTAGAAGTCGGGAGCCAGGTCATCCTCCCCCAAGTCGGAGATCTGAAAAAGAAGACAAGTATTAATGGAACTCAAGTTAACCGGCGAAGCTGTCAAAAAGGGGCAAGAAGCAAGACGTCTACTTCGATGGGAGGGTTGTCGTGGGTGTGCATGGGCACGCCCTCCACCGCCTTCACCAGCCCCGCCTTGACGAGGCTGCGGAGCCGGAACGCCAGGACGGCGACCGGCAACCTCTCTTCGCTTACGCGGAGAGAGGCCGTGGCAGTAGGCGAATACTGACACATTTTGTGTGGGCTGTACCGCAGGGGGAGAATCTGCCGGCCGAGCCAGCAGATGACGGTGTCTGTCCACCCCGTCCAGCAGGGGGGGAGCCATCGTCCGGGTGAGGAATTCAATCCGCCTTTGGAAAAGGCGGAGTTCCTCCGTCAACTTGGGCACCGCCTCGTCCCAGCATGGCCTGGGCATAGGCGGCGCATTGACAAACTCTGGGACGCCAAATTGACGGCCCGGAGCTGCCATGTCTTGGCAGTAGAAGAATGTGGAGGTCCAGCCCTTGACGGATTCAAGGTATGGTATCTTAGGATACCATTGGCGGCCCTGGCGACAGTTAAAAGTGACACTGCCACAGGTTGCTAGCCCGCCGTCCGGCACGGTCTGACGCCGGCAACGAAAACAGTATCTGAAGAAGTCTAAACTAGGCCTAATACCTAGATAGCCCTCGAACAGAGCTGTGAAGCCGGCTAAGACTAGAATGCTATTGGGCGCTATATTGTGGGGCTGGAGCCCATAATGATCTAGCACCTCGCTAAAGAAAGCGGAAGGCGGAAGCGCCATTCCCTTAACTAGGTGGGAGGTGAGGATTACCCGTTCCCCGGCTTTCGGAGCCGGGATGACGTCTCCCAAGGCGGGTCTCCACCGGCAATCCTCCCGAGTTGGGAGGTAGCCAACGGCCTCAAGGTCTTGGAGGGTCTCCTCGTCGACGATGGAGGGAAGCCAGTAGCGTGACCCGAGGTCCGCCGCTTCCTCTTCCTCGTCGGCCGGAGCGCCTCTCGCCGCCGTCGCCGCGGCTAAGGGTGGAGGAGCCGAAGAGACCGCCGCCGGCGTGCGCGCGGCGGGAATGTGAGAAGCGACGGCGGCGGCATGGCCCGTCGCCACCGTCGCAGGACGCGACGCCGCGCCGCCCATCGCCGCCGCGGACGAGGTGTCGGATGTAGGACCGCCGGACGCCGCGGAGGGGATGTTTTGACCGGTGGACATCGCCGTGAGCGGAGGTCACCGGAGGAGGACGCTCGCCGGAGTTCGCTCGGAGAAAGGTGCGGGAGAGCGGGAGAGCAAGGGGTCGAGGAGTGCAGGAGCTGGGGTGCCGAAATGGACCGCTCGGCTCCCTATTTATAGAGCCGGGCGTAGCTTCCTGTGCAACGGTGTTTTTAGTCGGACACGTGTCCAACATCCACTACAGCGCATGATCGCACGATCTCCACGCCTCCCCTTTTCCCGCGATTTTGTGATCATGGCGAGATTTTCGCTTAGGCCAGTTACAAACTGTCGTGAGCCGCCTAGCGATATCCGTCAACAAATATTCCCGGCGAACTATCGGTTAGCCGTCTTTTCCCATGTTGGATAAAGGCGGCCGTGTGCCAACTTCAAGACACACTTGCCCCTTTTTTGATTTTCAGAATGGTTCAAGTCCTGCAGCCGCCAACATTGGCAGATGAAGTATCAAGAAGAAGCCGGCGCCTGGAGAACTTCAACCTTTCTGGGCTAATGTTGGGGATATATCAACTAGGGGTATCTCCAACATGGATCAATCCGGCTAGTCCAGGGTGGCCCAAGTGTGGTAAGGCTGAAGCCTGCCGGGCGGCCCAGATAGCTGACGTATAAGGAAGTAGCCGGACGGTCCAAGAAGGCGTAAGGCCGAAGCCCATCAAGCCACCAAGCCCAAGACGGAAGGCGGCAACTAAGCCGGCTAGGTCTAGGACTCTGATTACTTGCCGTACAAGTACTTGCATTGTATCCTGGGGTCTGGCCGCCTATATAAGCCGGCCACCAGGAAGCCTTTAGGGCACGCTTCAATACGCATCATACACATTGTAACCTGTTCACGGCTATTGCCTCATAGTGAATTATAGCTGCACGTAGGATCTCGCCACCGCTGCGGGATCTGAAGCTGGGTAAACTCACCGTGTTCAATCCCGTCCTCGACGACACCAACCTTCTTCCCCACAATCCATACGTAGGCTAGAGGACCTCCGTCTCCTATCAATTCTGCCAATACCACGACAATTAGTGTCTTTACATATGGCCCGGGATAGTTAATCTATCAGAATCAGTCCACGAGGTATCTTGTCCCATCTCTTTTACTCCACACTCTTTATCCTGCCTCGCCTACAAGGCCGCAAGCGTTAATTCCTAGTTGCCGCGCACCGCGGCGTTAGCGTGGCTCCGCGTACCCCAGGCAGAGGGGGCCCATTAGGAGGTAGATTTCGTTTTTTTGCTGTTTCTTTCATTTTCCATTTTGTTCTTTCAGTTTATCGTTGATGTTTTTTTAAATGTTCAAATTTTAAAATGTTCAAATAAAAATTTGATAAAACAAAAATGTTTTTTTTCGAAAATTTTAAATTTGGTAATGTTTTTTTTATATTTTAAAAATGTTCAACTTTCTTAATATAAAAAATGTTCCTATTTTAAAAATATTCAACAGCAATTTGTTCAAAACAAAAATTGTTCAGTTTTCGGAATCAAATTTGAAAATGGTTAAGTTTAAATAATGTTCTGTTTTTAAAAATGTTCATAATTAAAAATAACGAAATTTGGAAAAGTTCTTAATGGGCCGGCCCATTAGTGCGCGGGAACGTGGGAGAAGGTGTGCGGAGCTGGGCTCGGTCCGCCAGCACGGAAACTAAGCGCCCCCGCAAGCGCCGGCGGCCACCTCGCGAGATCCCGCGACCATAAGTTATCTCACATCTTCTCCACTCCGCCTTCGCTGGTAGAGTCGCCACTGAACGTCGACACGAGGAAGAGGCTGCCGTCGACATCGTCGAGCACTGCTGTGAGGAAGACGCGCAATGATCAGATCCTTGTCCTCTCCAAGAGGAGGGGCCAACTTAATTAGGTTCAGGTGCGAGAATTCGCTCTCCCCTTATTTATTTTTCAGTTAGATTTTGTCAATTTGACATGTAGTATCTGAACGTCCAACACTAGAGTTCTAATGGAGGTTAGGTAGCGTCTGTGATTAAAGCAAACGATGCCTACCCATGCTGTATTTTTTTCTGTCGGCGTTAGCTTGGATTGCTTAAATCTAGCTAATGAGGAAAAAAAAATCTGAACTTGTTAACAAAAGACTGAGGTCGTTTGGTAGGCATCATTTCGGGCCAGAATCACGAAATTCAGTTGAGATTTCATACTCAACCTATTTAGCTGTCATGAAATTGGCAATTCATCATTTCAATTGAGGATTTCCCTCTAAGGCGTATCCTTGAACAAAATTGAGGATTTCCAATGGATGCCTATTTTAGGTTAGTTTTTCTTGTTCCTAACCCTGTCACCACGAAATGAAACCTTCTAAGGAAACCTTGTGGCCATAAACGAGACACAGAATAAGTAATATGACCACATACCATACCACGTGATGCATAAACAATTCAGGAGCTAGCTAATAATACAGGAGCATTAGTCAACACATCATATATAACACCACTACGGAAGCCGGCCTATAAAAGACGCTGGTAGGCACACCACACAAGCCTCCAACACAAAAGCAACTAGCTAGCTAGAGAGCATAGATAATCTATGGCAGCGTCACCGCTGCCTCGCTGGGCTCCGACGCCGAGCCCCACCAGGCCACTCCGGTCGACGACGAGCAGTACCGCTTCATGGCGCAGCTGGTCGGCGTGTCAGTTAAGCCCCATCTTCTTCCCACGCCGTACCTCCGAGCAGCAGTCGACGGCTTCTCCTTCTCCAGCCGATGGGGTAGCCGAGGACTCCTGCATTTCGGAGGTGTTTCTTACGTGGGAGGATCTATCAGTGACGGCCGCAAACGGAAGAAAGGGTGCTGCTGTCATCCTCGATGGGCTTAGCGGGTACGCGCGCCCTGGCGAAGTGCTGGCCCTCATGGGTCCTTCGGGCTGCGGCAAAACTACTCTTCTTGATGCATTAGCTGGTACTGCATCCCTAAAACCCCATATGTTCATCTTTGCTGAACTTACTGTCAATTACAAAATATAGGAGTAGACAGTTTGTGTGTTCGGAAAAAGTCACTAACATAACATGCTACTACTAGTTTTTCTTTTATAAATGGAAATGACACAGCAGATGCCTTCCCGACTGTTTTTGTGTCAAAAAAGTATAAAGTAAAACTGATTTTTTGTTAAAAATACATATTTCTCTTATTTAGTACCTTGGAATTTCAATTTCAATTTTGTAATATAAATTCACTTAAACCTTTATTCTAAATTTTCTAGGATTAGCATGCTTAAAATTAGAGGTTTCATATAAGTGGCGCATCATGAAATCATAAACAATGGTCCTACTTACTATTAATTTTCCAACCATAATAATTATTGTCCTTTTCAATTTCAACCTGAGTGCTTTCCACATGTGAGTGGAACTTGCATTTAATATGATTTGCTTATCAGTAAAATTTAATTTTACATAACAAGTACATCTCTTTTAGTCGACCTAGAAATACAAGTATTCTCTTTTTTACTTTATCCGATTCTTTACTTTGTATATGGTGACTTAACAATTCAGTTTTACAGCATAATTTTGTATAGCTTAGTTCCAAGATGACTTAACATTTTATTTTACTTCAGAAATACATATTTTATTTGATAGAAATGTGGAGTAGGTATGAACCCCCCATGCTAATTAAGCAAGGACTCAGAAAAGAAGGGGATCACCCATGAGCTCATATGTATTCCCATAGTTTTCTAGTTATCCGCTAATTGTATAGGCGCGTTCCTTGGGCATACATAACGTGTCTGCATTTTGTGTCATTGCTAAATACCAGCCTGATACCAAGATGGATAGACAAATGCATCAGAAGAATATTTAAGCTACAAAGTTTTCTAGAATATAATGTTATGATTATTTGATTATGTAAATAAAGCAATGCCCAAAGATTGTCAATTAGAAAATATTTTTTCTAGTCGACTGGGAAATAAACACTTCGACATTTCTGATCATGAAATTCCATAAGAAGCTCAATTGTGTGAATCAAACCTCATGATTGCCGACTAAAATAATAATTAGTCTCTACGGTTGGATTTCGCTATCTGTCTTTTTCTCCCGTAAATGGCATTCATATCGTTGTTGCCAGCAGCTACTTCACCCAACTCGTTCTAATTGTGGATTTCACTGTTCGATGTGTCCATTATTTTATTTTATTTCATTTACTTCTAGACAGTATCCAAAATTGCTGTGAATCAACTTGCAAAAATAGGTTCTCTCGGTTCAGCGCCAACACTGTACTCCCTCCGTCTATAAATAAGTGTCTCAAGTTTGTAAAAAGAAGATGTATCTAGACAAAATCATGTCTAGATACATCTTCTTTTTGATAAACTTGAGACACTTATTTTTGGGCGGAGGGAGTATTTGGATTTCACTATCTGCACGTCTTCTTCTGCTTTCTCGGATGAGTATTCATATATCTGTCGGTGCTAGCCGCACACTTATACTCAATATAACCATACTGACTTAGCTGGATATATGCTTTAACAGGACGACTTGGACCGAACATGAAAGGGAAAGGAGACATCTTGATCAATGGCCGGCGTGAGAAGCTTGCATTTGGCACCTCCGTAAGCTGCACATAAGCCCGATTTGGAAATACTTGAGAGAGATGCAAACTAAGCTTTGGCGTTTGCATATAATTCCCTAATAACGTCTCTAACATCCAACCACATGCATGCCCTCACTGCAGGCGTACGTGACCCAAGAGAACGTGCTGATGGCGACGCTCACGGTGGCGGAGGCCGTGCGCTACTCGGCGCAGCTCCAGCTGCCGGACTCCATGTCCCCCTCCGAGAAGCGGGCGCGCGCCGACGACGCTATCAAGCAGATGGGGCTCGCCGCCGTAGCCGGAACCCGCATCGGCGGCCGCGCGTGCAAGGGCATCAGCGGCGGCCAGCAGAAGCGGGTCAGCATCTGCATCGAGCTGCTGTCGTCGCCCGCGCTCGTCTTCCTCGACGAGCCCACCGGTGGGCTCGACAGCGCCGCGTCGTACCATGTCATGAGCCGCATCACCGGGATCGCCCAGAGGGATGGCACCACGGTCGTCGCCGCCATCCACCAGCCGAGCTCAGAGGTGTTCCAGCTCTTCCATGGCCTCTGCCTGCTCGCCAAAGGGAGGGCCGTGTATTTTGGACCTGCTTCCAAAGCTATAGAGGTACGCTTACCGCAACTCTTACTTAATTACATACCATCTCATCTACTCCATCTGTTCTGAATTAATTAACTCATATTTAGTACATTTTTTACTAAACCTGAATCAATTAATTCAGAACGGAGGGAGTAGCTTACGGTTGACTACATAATATCTTGCAGTTCTTCGATTCTAATGGATTCCCATGCCCAATGAGGATGAATCCATCTGATCATTTCTTAAGAATGATAAACACGGACTTTGAGGTATGAAACTGATCTCTCGAGGTTTCAAATGTTGAAAATTTAATGCCACATGAAGCTTAATGGCATGTGCATCATATCTCCATAGGAATCCGAGGAAGGATCTACTGTGAATATGCCACACGCTTCCAATGTAATTCAAACTTTGCTGGCCTCTTCTGGCTCCCTTAGTAGTTTAGGATCTCAAGTGGAAGTGAGCAAGATGATTAAGCAGGTCTCTCCTCTTCTTTACATCTATGTACATTGGATGCATTTGCAATTGCATTTGGAAATCAAGCCTCACCTTTATGTTTTACGTTTCAATGGTGTATGTTTCTGCAGGGTGCGTCCACAATTCAGCAAAGACATCCTACGTTCTTGACCAAATCGATTGTCCTAACCAAAAGATCAATGGTTAATATGTATAGAGACATAGGTTATTATTGGTTGCGCTTTGCTATCTACATTGGACTTTTTCTAACCATTGGGACCATTTTCCTTGATGTTGGATCCGGTTATGCATCAATCCAAGTAAGTGGTTAGTTACAAATCTATATGAAAGCAAGTGCAACCAATGAGTATTGATGACCCAATCAACATAAACTGAGTACTAATGACCTACTACTCCTATTTTTAAAAATATTTTAGGCACGGGCATCCATGCTTATGTTTACATCAACCTTCGTCACAATGATGGCAATCGGAAGTTTTCCATCATTTGTTGAGGATATGAAGGTGGGCAACAATATAATTTCATTTAATAAATGTATTCTTTCTTATGAGTTTGTCTTACATCACCATTTTCCAATGTAGATATTTGAAAAAGAATGGCTCACTGGACACTATGGGGCCAGTGAATTTGTAATAGCCAACATGATTTCATCATCTCTATACTTGGGCCTCATCTCTACCCTACCTGCTGCAATAGCATATTACCTAACCGGGCTTCAAAGAGGAATAGACCACTTTTTCTTCTTTGCTACCACTCTCTGGGCATGCACAGTGTTGGTCGAGGGTATGATGATGATTGTTGCAGCGATCGTGCCCGATTATGTCCTTGGTATAGTCACGGGTTCTGGAGTCCAAGGCTTACTCATGCTAACTGCTGGTTTCTTCAGGCTTCCAAGTGACCTCCCAAAACCAGTGTGGAGGTACCCAACCTACTACATCTCATACCAGAAGTACACAACTCAAGCATTGTACAAGAATGAATTCTTGGGCTTGGTGTTTAAGAATGTTGACAGTTCCAGAGGCAATATTAGTGGTGAGCATATACTGAAGGACGACTTACAAGTGGAAATGGGACACTCTTAAGTGGGTTGATCTCGCAATATTATTTGGAATGATCATCGTTTACAGGGTGATTTTCCTGGTTATTATAAAGGTTTCTGAAATAGCAAAACCCATGATAAAACGGTTCATAGGAAAAGAGTAAACCCATGATAAAAAAGGGGCTCCTTCAAGGTTATCATATTTCCCAGATGTTGTTCGATATTTCTGAGGATATGCTTCATAGCCTCACTAAGCGAGTGCAAGTGGATGGTCAAATATATAGTGTAGTGCCGCATCTTATTGATGATGGTTTATTCATCCAGATATGATACCATTTTTTCAAGGATCATGATTTGAAAAAGGGCAAAATTCTCAAATTGGTGTAATGCACTTTTGAGGAAAATTTTGTGAATGAAAATTAACTTTCATAAGAGTGGAATTTTCTGGTTGCTGAAGCCCAATAGGATGGTCCTGATTATGCTAATATTTTTGGTTGTGAGAGACGTGAGTTTAATATCCATTATCTATAGATACTAATGCATGCATTATCATAGAATCACAATAGGAAAATGGAAAGAAGTGAGTAATTGTGACAAAATACTCGCTGGTTAGAGAGCAAATATATGCCCAAAGCAAATATATGTGTGACTCCATGCCTAGCGGCGGTGTGAAGGGGAGAGACGGTGGATCGACAAATCGATGGTGCACATGTCATGCCAAAAAGGGTAGTATTTTGGTATATCCATGGGTAATGATGCACCCATGCTCTACCTGTGGGTACAAAAGTGTGCCTCCATACCTAAGGGTGGGCGTTCGGTCTTTACGGTTAGTTCGGTTCGGTCTTTTCGGTCTTTAAGAATTTCGGTCATCTAGAAAATGATACCCGTAATAAATTCGGTCTTTCCGGTTTCCTGTTATTCGGTCTTCAGTCTATTCGGTTCGGTCTTCGGTCATGACCAAATAGACCAAAATCTAGTGCGCAAGAAGAGGAATCGGCGCCTAGTAATGGGAGAGTTGGAAGCGATCGACTGGTCCCTCACGCACGGAGAATCTACGTTACACGGGGTTAGAATACTCGGTTGTTAGGCATAGAGACTATATAGTATGCTTGGTTCCGTAGTTGGGACTATAGAATATATGTACATAAACTAGGCTGGCACACAAATTTGATATAATTTCGGTCTTTTCTAATTTGCTACCCAAATTTCTATCGGTCTTTTTGGTCTCGGTCTTTTCGGTTTCGGTTTCGGTCTTTTCGGTTTTGGTTTTCGGTCTTGTATCAACGGCAGGGTACAATTGTCAACCTTAATCTTGATGGGAACTTCTGAATAAATAAAAACTCCCGTATAAGAACTTAGATGGTTTGGCTGGCTGCTGGTCAACTGATCATAGTTTGGAAGCGTACATGTTCTCCATGGCATAAAGAAGACTGTGGTGCATTTCTCCGCCCAATTCCTCATCAATCAGCCCAACAGATCACGAGCCTAAACCTGAGGCATCAATCATCAACTGGGCACGCCGAGAAAGAACACGCCTGTCAGGAATCCAATCCCCCAAACCCTTTCCAGTTTAGTTGTCAGCCAGTTGTAATGAGGATGTGCTACAGATTCCCCATACGAACATACAAAATGATATACAGTACGTACATACCCGAGGGCGAGCTAGTCACGAGTGGAGTAACGCGCAAAGTGCCAGTGGAGAGGACGCTCGTCTTGGAATATGAACAGATGCGACCATAATCTCGATCAGCTCACTCTAAGCGCCAGCTATTATGAGAGTAGCTAATTAACGCACAAGCGGTGCAAAAGCATGTCACATGATCGATCGCACTGGCTTGGTGCCATGGCGGGATAAGCAATTGCCGACAGTCTTTGCCCGTTGCTTTTATCGTTCGTTTCCATGGCACTCAGCGCGTGCACTGAAAAGCTTTAAATAGGCTGTCATCACTGAAGCAAGCAGCCACATGCAGCTGAATCTGAGCTCGGAGGCTCACTCCGGTCGACCAATGGCCTCCAAGCGCGCTTTCCTCCCGGCCGCCATGATCGTGACGGCGGCGTGCGTGCTCGGCACCGCGGAGGCGAAGCTCGGCAGGCTCGTCGTCACCGGCGTCGTGCCGTGCAGCACCGGCAGCCTCATCGACATCGCCACCTCCCCGGCGTTCCCAAGTACGTGCACTCTCACTTGCTTGCTCAATCTTGGTGGCAGACAGTGACACCCATCACCCATGGCTAGCTAGGGTAACCGCTACACGCTGTGGTTTTTCTGCAGACGCGGACGTGGAGCTGCGGTGCGCCGGGAAGGTGGTGGCCGGCGCGACGACCAACACCAACGGGTCGTTCACGATGGAGGCGGACCTGACGAGCGCGCTGGCGGCGTTCATCGGCGGGTGCTCGCTGGTGGTGGACACGCCGCTCATCAAGTGCGACGCCCAGCTGCCGCCGGCGGGGAGGCTCGTGTCCTACCTGCAGGGGCCGCTCACCAGGCTGCTCGGCGGCATCTTCCACCTCTTCCCCGCCGGCTTCTCCTTCCACGGCCGATGAAATTAGCTTTGTCAGTCCTACGATCTCAGCCGCATACAGAGATCTGGTTAATTACCTCTTGTCTACCTTTAATTTGCATGGGGATGAAATGTATGGTAACTAAACAGAGCAGCTATCTAAGAGATGCTCATATTTTGTAAATCTGGGCGTTGATTGAAGTTCTAGTTAAGAGTTATATTGTCTTGCAGAGTAATATATATATAGCACGACTAATTATTACTGTTGTCACTCGCCTTGCTTGTAAAAGAATCATCTAATGTGAGTTCGCCGGATTCGTTAGTAGTGTAACACACTCGGTAAAGGATTTGCGGAGTATTTTATTACCTTTACCGTTTCATACTCAGCAAGAAAACAGAATTCCAGTAGTGATTCACCAGACTCAGCAGAAGTTTCATTTTTCCCCGAATAAGATTTGAAGGCTCGCAATCGATTCATCATAGCGGTCCTTTCGCTGGGCTAAAGTGCAGGATAATGGTCAGGAAAGTGATCAGACGCCACTCTGAGTTGTTCAGTGTGCCTCCCATGCATGGCTAACTTTAGTTCACCTTTCAGCAGTAATCTCTGCTATGTTGACTACTGATACATTCATAGATATCCGCTGTAATAAAATGGACCAGTACACATCTATGAAAAGTTAGACATGGTTCTAGCTAATGTTGAATGGAAGAAAAGGTTCCCTCTTGTCATGGTTAGGGCTCTTCCTCGTGCGGGATCCGACCAACCCCCCATCTTCTCGATTCAGGTGAACAAGCTCACTTTGGGAACAAAACTCAATTCTCCTTGAATGTTTTCGATCATGTACAAGATCAGAATCTTAAATAATACACACAAGCTCCATCATATAGAAACATGTTACAAAGAGCACATATGCATGGATTCAATAAACTTGTATGCCCATCTCCAGCAGGGTGCATCTAAAGTGCTAAAGCTCTCGCGCTTCCATACATTAAACTGAGGACCAAGTACAAAAGACTTAGCATAAGTAATAGATAAACTTGCACTTGGAATCAACATGTATACGACTTTCATAAGTTTATGTTACAATGCAATTGTCGAGCCACAACTACATAAAATTATCAGTGACGGGAAAAGTTCTTTTGTTGTTGATTCTTGCTCATTCTTGTATCATAACAAGCGAGTTTATATTACTTTGACGAGAAAAGTAAATCCACCGTGACATATAAGACCCACTTTACTACGAATTTTGTATCTTGTTAAAGCTATACGCTAGAAGTTTCTATATATTTGCTTATGAATGTGTTAAGTTGTGTGCCTAGAATCTCTACAATAATATCTTATAATGTTCAAAGATAGAGTGCACACCTATATAAACATATGTGTTAAGTTGTGTGCCCAGAACTCTACAATAATATCTTATAGTATTCAAAGATAGGCAAGAACATTCTCACAAAAATATATAGCTAAATAATTTATAAAAATGTAAAAAATTAAAGAGGCATGTGTTTTGTCTTTTTCACATCTAGGATGGTTATGTATATTGTTAAGGGTAATATCTCACAAACAAGTAAAAATGTGCAACTTATTGATTTAAACAATACAATTGTATAAGATAAACAACTGGGAACATTTGGTGTATGGTTAACCATGGTAACAAAGTATTTTTTTGACATATATTTGTTAAAAATGCATTATGATTAAAACATAAAACAAGAAAAATAGTATAATAATATTAATCAACTTTGGACCAAATTTTATTTGGACCGGCTCTGAAGTCATTCATAGGTCGGTGAACTCCGGGCAAAAACTTAGTTTTTAAGTCAAGAGAAATTAAGACGTACATCTACAACTTTTTACTCCGGGCAGAAACCGTCCCAGAAAAATAGCCAAGGGGTCTTTGGCATCTATATGGATGCAATAGTTCCTGTGAAGTTGGATAAAGATGATGTTGTGAAGGTGAAGAGTAACTGCCAAAGATTCCCTAAAGTGCTTCGGTAAGCCTTGGTGATTTGATGACTTCCCCAAGGTGCTTTGGTGTTGATGAGCACATGTAACAGTTTTCAGGAGTGTCGAGCTACCCTGTTCGGTGGCTGCTAAGGGACTTTTTTTATTGTTCTGAACTTTTAGAACTTTGATGCACCATGCATATTTTCCACAAATGTAAATTACTGGATGTTAATTAACATCCAGAAACACCATTTGCATGTACAGATTCTTTTTCTAAGCATGGTAACTACTGGAGTTGCTTAGTTGTGTATTTCTTGTGAGATTATGTAAAAAAAAGATAGATTATCTCTTTCATCTAATACACTATCCAATCTGTAAAAAAATTGAATCAATAATTTACATCTACTATACCACCAAACCTTTCTAACAAACATTTACAAGAAATGGATCCTAGATGTAAAATCAAACTGGTTCTGTGAAAGAAATGTAGAAGCATATCTTTTTTTTGGAGGGGAAGTCACTTCGCCTATTACATACTCTCCAAGTCCACACTAAGAGCGTTCCTAATGCACTCAGGAGCATATCTAGCAGCGTAATTTGCATCCAACTCAGATTTACATCCAGCATTGATTTTGGGGATTAAATTTGGTTCCCTGTACATTTTACATTCCACTGGGAAAAATCAATTTCATGATATTTGACCTAATTACATCTAGCAAAAAGAAAAAACAACAAATAGAAAAATGTACGGGAGATCAAAACAAAATTTAAAATATATCTATTAAGGTTTTACGTCTTGTGATTACAATGAATATGAATTTTACATTCTAGCATTGATTACACCTATGAAAAATATTTAAGCCTTTCTATGAATATTTGCATTATAGCAGACTAACCCTCACGTGGGAATATCGAATTTCGTTCGTGTAGTGTTGGCTCGGGAGGTTTCGATCACACGAGCAGGGCAGCGAGCATTGTATAAGATGAAGTATGAAAATATTCCGAAATTATGTGGGGCTTATGATTTACATAGATATAACATAAATCCACTTAGCTAGGCCTCACTTGTAATCTCCAAGAATTTATTATATTTACACACGCCCGGACACAAGCTTTAAAAACAAGGAAGATGCACCTACAAGTAATTAAGCAACCCTGGTTTTATATATCTTGGAGTAATTAAGCAAACAAAAGATGCATGAACACCGGCCATCACTACACATGGTTAGGTTCTTCACCACAACAAGCATCTACGAAGCCATCCAATCATCAACAACAAAGATAATCTTCTCCCTCTTGACACTATCCAATCATCAACAACAAAGATAATCTTCTCCCCCTCGACGCCAATGGATGGCGCAACCTGCCTACAAGAAGATCATTATCAGCAAGTTGATATCAGCAATGGTGTGTAAACTAATTCAGTTCTTCATGGGTCAGTATGCAATACGATATCGACATGTTATAATTTTACACACCAAGTTCGTCCAAGATATCGGAATCATCCAAGAGTGGTGACATTTGTCACACTCCATGTACCGCTCCACTGGTCAAAGGAGCTCAGCATACAAAAATCATAGTCATATATATTGGACGATGCTACACTGAATAAAAAATAGCAAATTACATCTAAGTGAAAGTGTGAAACGTCACATGCTATATCTTACGTGGCAGTACCTTAAGAATCCATCCAAGAAGTCACATCTATTTTAAAACTGGGTTCTCATGGAAAATCACATACCAAGAAGCCGCATCCTAACAGTTACACCTATATATCCTGCTATTGAAAAATCATATTCTATAAGTTACATGTACCTAAAAATGGCACCAACTAACAGGGCTATATCACATCCTAGCAGTCAGGTACCAATACCTAGCAAAAATGCACCACGTAGACTCGAAATGTAACTCACAGACAAAACACATTACATCCAAGAGGGAAGATCCAATGCAGGCACTCACTGAAGCCTTCCCATCTTGGACAATAGACGATACATACCATAACAATGAGAAACGAAAGGAGGAGCAGGCTCCAGGCTCCTCACCTTGCACCGACTTTATTTTTTCACATGCATTTTATCGAACATGTGTTGTGCATGTTTACAGCAAAAAGATTCAGGAACTGAAATCTGAAGAGGTTTACACGATCTTGCGTGTAGTTAATAGGTACAGAGAGGAGCGTTTGATTTGAGGTAGACTTGTGCTTTGCGTACCTTGGCAGGAAGGAGCAGCAGGAGGCTTGGCTTGTCATCGGCGATGGGAGGAGCAGTACCTGGCTCGTGGTGTTGCACCGGCGCTGCTCAGCAGCAGGAAGCGCTCTCTCGTCGGGATCCCCGCCGGACGAACGGGCTCCCCTCCATGGAAAAGAGGCAGAAACGAACGATAAAAGCAACGGGCAAAGACTGTCGGCAATTGCTTATGCCACCATGGCAGTATGGCACCAAGCCAGTGAGATCGATCAAGGAGTTCTCAGGCCGTCATGTGACATGCTTTTCAAGCGCTAGTGCGTTAACCATTCTGATAATAGCTGGCTCGCTTGATCGAGCATATTCCATATACATATTCATTGTGATCACCAGATGTATCAGCAGTTAGGCTCACAAACATGATCCATCAGTTCCAAAGAGTTAACAAAAAAAGAACAAATTTATACCATCCCTGAAGAATTTACATCCATTCAATGGGTGAGTGAACAATCCATGAAAAATTCACATCCACGAGAAACACTGAAATGGTGGCAAGTAAGAAAATGGATTGAAATTTGGGTCTAATCGTCTGGCAGAGGTTTGCATTCTGCAAAGCTGTACAACAGTCTACTTGATGACCTCAAAGAACAGCACTTCAGGCTGGAGCTTGCAATCCTTGAAACGTTCTAGCAAATGCTCCCAAGTGTCTTCTGTCTGCATGCAGAATGTTCACATCAACAAATCGACAAGTTGGAGTCAAATGGCTAGAAGAAATGACTACAGCGGCTATATCAAGACAAATGATTCACGAGTCACTTGCCTCGACAGTTTCAAAGCCATATATGAGCCATTTGTCCTCGCCGTTGCGAGCAAAGCAGACATAGCTCTCATCAGCATAGCAAATCTGTAAGAGTTTGGATTGAAGGGTGAGATGAATGCTCAGTTGTACTGCACATGCAAAGAATGAATATCCCCCCATATGTAGGCAGGAAAAATTAAGGAACTAGAACATCAAACCAACCTTATAATACGCCCGTAGTAATACTCAAAGCAGCAGGATAGTGACTCTAGTAAAACATAGGAGAGAGGGAGAGAGAGAAAAAAAAGTGTGCAGATAAAAGATAACTCCAGCTTATGTTCTGCAAACACTCAATGTGATTCCATGAGACCATTTCCTATTAGATTGGAAGGAAGATAATGCAAGATATACATGTGAGAGCAGCAGAGGTTAGAAGGTCCAAGCAGGTTGCCTACATATGATAGTTCTCCAAATGTTCAATCAATAGAAAGTTTACACAAAAAACCTTAGCGAAAGGATCACACACGCTGTTGATTCTTACCGGGATTCTTCTGTTGAATCTCTCAAATATTTTGATATCAATGAAGTAGACAGAAGAACATATGCCACAGATAGGACTAGTTTGACAAGTTGCAAATATCTCAAGCACTAATATATGATATCACCAACTCATATAAAAAGTATCATAGTCAAACCCCTTATCCACTTGTTCAGAGATAGCAGAAATGCCTTGTCAAGGTAACGTAGTCAGTTTGAACCTGGTGACACCACCATTTATTACCGTGCTCCCTTTTATTCCACGAAAACAGTCTTAAGAATGAGAAGCATCAGGCACATCTCAAATGCCTTGTCAGGGTAACCTAGTCAGTATAATACCACATTTATATTGACAATCAGAAGCATCAGGCACATCTCAAAATTGACGTAGCATCAGCCAAGGAAGAAGTAGCGAAAAGCAACATAACTTGTGAACTTTCATGATAAAAGCATTTGTTCAGTTCAACAATCCAATTTAGGATAACAGTTTGCTATGAACGTACCATGGAGGTGACAGCATACAAAGTTGAAGAATCGGCACTTTTGCAAAAGAATCCAGTGTCAACGGGAGACGTGATGCCAGCCAGGACTTCAGAGAGGGTGTCCTGGCTTTCATTGGTACCCAGCCAGTTCAAAACTGCAAAATAATACCAAAAGGAAACATGATTAATATAGTTTTGATGTAAACTACTGCAGGCTTTGACAATTTGTAAACCTTGCAACGGCATCTTGAACCAGCACAGCAAGAACTTCCAGTTACAATAACACGAAGATGTATCTCTCTCTCTCTGAACATTTTCATTCTGAAGGAACATGATTCTATTATTTGAAGAATTAATTTAGAGGATAAAACTCAGAATTCATTACTGTGCACATGCAGTAATGTTAGACTTGGATTCCAAGATATGTTGTATTGCAGAAACTACAACTTTATTTGAGACAAGCCACTTTACCTATTGTAAAGAAATGTGGTGTGTTTGAAAGAAACAGATCAGTATCCAGCAGTGTTCCACAATCCTCGCAGGTGTTGTCCTTACAGAACTGTTCATCCAATAGAACTGGAAGCTCTGCAAAGGACTGGACCTGCATAGGAACAATGATAACCTCTAGTTAACATTTCCTACTTGCTAGAATATTGTTGAATCATATATTCACGTATACAAGCTTGGCAAGACAGAAAATGTACTGCATACGGCATACCTTTTTTATTTGAGATGAACCAACATCAAGTTTATGGAAAAGTGCGGAGTATTTGCTAGACCGCTTCCCACACTTGCAACTCATTTTCGCATCAAATTTTATCCCAAAAAGATTATGTGTTGGGCACATGCAAACTCCGCACGTAATTGGATTCACCACATCTTTCTCAGCCTCCTTGTTTGAAGTAAAACGTGAACAAGTTTCTGACATATGCAATCCAATGAGAATTGTGGCCACAATCTCAGAAGCAAAATTTGTCCCAGCCTGCATCTAGAGATCATTAACAAGGTTACCTTGTGAAGACACAAAATGTGCATGTGTAATCAGAAAGGACTGAAGCAGAATGCAAACGTCATTAATTCAATACTTCACCCATATCACAACAGCAACAACATAGACTGGCAGAGCTTACACACCAAAGTACGACAACATATATGATGGTGCTTGAGGTTAAGGTATATACCTTTTCAGAAAAAATGTTGTAATCTACCCGGATGATTAGACTCAAGATAGACAGGTCTTTATCAGCAGTGTTCTTGTTGAAACTGGAGATGCTTGTTAATTCCTTGACAGGCTGGCCAGAAGTTCCTGCATTAAGTATGAGACTGCAATGAATATTTGTGATATTACAGAGCATATATTTCATATTTGTACTGTACTTCCTATCTCCTTTTGCCAAAGAAAAAGGTAAGTCATTTAGAAGTCACCTTCTGTAGTGCTTGTTATTGAGGAATGCGAGGGTTTTGAACCACTATCCACAAACACATTTTTTTCAGAGGCATCAGGAACTTTGCCAAATATTTTGTCAATATTGGCACCACCAATAATCCTACTAAGATATTTTGCGTTACGATTGATCAATTTTCTAACTTGTACCTGCAAATAGGATACAATATGGGCAGTTGGCAAACAAATGGATATATAAACCTAGAGAAATCAAGCATTCCAGATGTTCACTAACCCTCTGGAATAATCTCGCAAGGGGAAGTACGACTTCACGATAATCCAACGCACAAGCGTGGAAGAGCTTAAGCCACTGTTCCCTTATTTCCAGACCATACTGCAGTTTCCAATTAGTCAATCATTAGGCGGATGTGAAATAAGGAAGAACACTAAACTCAAACCATGTCAGGTGGAAGTGCTAACCTTCAGCCACACTTCTTCAGAGCTAATTACATACTGAGGCAGCATACTGAACTTCTCCTTAATGTCCTCAAGGACCTCAGCTCCTTCTCTGTGTTTCCTTTGTCGCATTTCATCAAATGATTCCAGTTTGATTTCAACAGATGGTGAAATGAGCAAGTCTTCAAACACATCTTGCCCTGTTTGTATATTGAAGGTGGCAGCGTGTTCTGAATCTTGAGAGAGCGTTATCACATCCAATGAGCGATCATTCTGTTTTGCGCTTTCATTAAGATCTGGACCTAAAACTGACTGCAGCTTATTCCATACAGCTTGGTGCTCGCTGCGCATGTGTTCCCACAGAAATCCAGCGTCTGCAAATTTCTTATCATCACAACTGGAATTGGGGCACATGAGGAAAGTCCACGAGTTCTGTTCGTGGAGAAAACGCATGGCGTCAGATATGTTTTTTTGGCTGTCTGGTTGTTGATTTCATCACAGTGCTCCTGCAGCTTATCAACTCTCACTGATGTGATGTTGTGACCACTCGCTGCTATGACACTGGTTTTTTTGCGTGCTCTTGGTCGACCTCCAGCATACAGCAGTCACAATGACTATCTGCTTGAGCAAGATTTGAAGCTGAATCTTAACCGAAGAGACTCTAGCATTGTAATCTGATCCTGGTACACATATAGCAGGGGGTATATCCTCAAAGCCGGGGTCAGTCGGCTCCTCGATGCGTAGTGCTCGCTTGCATTCTCTGCGCGATTCACCCAACTGGTCCAGGGCGAACAGGACCTTGGCGTGGAAGAGGGCAATAAGCAGCGATGAGTCGAATGTACCTGCCGCACTAGATAACAGGTTGAGACTGCGGCCTAGAAGTAGTCTGCTGTCAACCGGCGATAACTGCATGGCACGGGCTTGTTCCAGTTCGATCTGCACACGGAGAAGATTGGCGCCCGGTGAGTAAGGATAGGTCTCCGAGAGGACCTTGGCGTGCTCCCTCAGTAGATCCACAGCGGTATCCCCGCCTAGCATCAGTGCGGCCTCTCTGGGCACAACCTCCAGGTTGATGGTGGAAGTCGTATCCTCCAACACAACGGCGGCCTGGCGCAGAGCCTCGATCCTCCTCTCATCGGCGCTGGAGGAACCACGCAAGTTGTACACAGCGTTGTTCACGGCCGGATCTATGTGCGTAGTGCTCTCCAGAAGAACGCGGAGTACCTCCTTCTGCGCTTCAGCGAAGCGTTGTTGGGCGTTCAGCGCCTCGGCGTGGGCGACCGCGGTGAGGATGCAGTTAGGGGCGTTCGAAGCGGCAACGAGTCACGGTGGGCTATATATAAAGGGGTACAATACTTGGAGACTACGAAAACTAATAGAGATATAGTTGGATTACAATTCTAATACTACCAAATATAGCTAAACCGTATTGTACTCTAACATCCCTCCGCAGTCGGATCGGTAGTGACGCGAACAACTGTAGCGTTGCAGACGGTCTGACTGGAGCATAATCCGAAGTCGCCAACTGAAAAGGAGCCGAGTTGATAGCCCTTGATGCCGATGTCGATGTAGCTGAGTTGTGGGCGCTGGCGCTGTGGTCGATGTTGCCGTTTGTGGAAGTTGAGGTAGACTTTTGCTGGAGTCGATGTAGTTGGAGGTAGGCGGCACGCCTTACCGAGCTTGCCAGACTCAGGAGCGCGTCGGGGACGAAGGCACGTGCCGATGTTGCCAGTATCGGGCATGCGAAGAAAGGGACCACCATTAACCATGCGAGCCAGAGCCGGATGAAGAAGCAGAGGAGATCTCCGTGGTCGGCGGCGCGTAGCGCAGATTTTCCGCCGTTTGTTGTCGGAGTAGAGGAAAAAGGAAGTTGCAACTAGTAAATTGTGCAAAATAAAAATAGACTGCAACTCTAACGGCAAGGTTGTGGTGGACGAAGATGGCGTGGTGGTTGTTGAAGACGTTTGTTGAGGTAGGCGATGTAGAGGTAGAAGATGTCGAGGTGTTGTTGACGTAGAACTTGTCGGCGATGATGACCACGAGCGTTGTTTGGTGCAGCCATGTGTTGACGGCGAGACGATGAAAAGACGATTTGGTGGCGTAGATTGGTCGGGGAAGATCAGCTAGCTTGGAGCCCATCCGTCCATGTCCCATACAAACATGCATGAACATGCAAACATGGGGCCGCTTCTTGCATGCAGCTTGGTGCCTGGATGGCTGCTGGCGGCCGGGTGGACAGACAATCGCGCGCGCTGCTGTTCTTTGATGGGATCTGCTGGCTTTTTCATCGGGACTAGATGTATTTTGGTGGCTAAAAAGAAACTGATCTAATTGCAAAACGAAATTGGCTAAACCTACGAACTGATTTATTGAAATTGGAAGAAAAACTAGCTACGAGATGCGACGCCCCCGGCGATCATGGAGATCGATTTCGCCGGGGGCGGCGCGGCGGAAGTGGTGGTGGCTAAACCCTAGGCTGCGGAACGAACTGCTCTGATACCATGTAAGATTGCGGAATATGTTGTATTGTATTGATAGTAGATTGATTACAATGAGTCACGGTGGGCTGTATATAAAGGGGTACAAGACTTGGAGACTACGAAACCTAATAGAGATATAGTTGGATTACAATTCTAATACTACCAAATATACCTAAACCGTATTGTACTCTAACAGCGGCGACGGAGAAGGCGGCGAGCGCGGCGCGGAAGTGGTTGGACTCGGACAGAGACTCGTCTCCGCCGCCGCCGCGGAGCAACCTCTCGGCACACGCCTCGCCTCCAGCGGTGAAGTGGAGGACGCCGACGAGGTTGTGCGCGAGCGCGGAGCCCGGGTTCGCAGAGGAGAGACGGTAGGCGTGCTCCAGCGCCTCCGCGTGCTTGCCCTCGTGGTGAAGCTCCAAGGCCTCCCGGGCCAGGGCGCGTATTGCGTCAGCGTCAGCCATCGCAAGGGCGGGCGGAGAATGCAGGGAAGACGCGTGCGCGCGCGCGATGTGCTCGTGGAAATGCCGCAGAGCGGGAGAGGGCGGCGGTGGCGGTCGGGGACCTGCGGTTCGGGCGGAGGAGGAAGAGGCGAGGTGGTGGTTGAAGCGGAGAAGGGGAGACGCGCGCGCGCGAGGTGCTCGTGGAAATGCCGCAGAGCGGGAGAGGGCGGCGGTGGCGGTCGGGGACCTGCGGTTCGGGCGGAGGAGGAAGAGGCGAGGTGGTGGTTGAAGCAGGGAAGGAGAGACGCGTGCGCGCGCGCGAGGTGCTCGTGGAAATGCCACAGATCAGGAGAGGGCGGCGGCGGGGGACCTAGGGTTTGGGCGGAGGAGGAAGGCGCGAGGTGGTGGTGGTTGAAGCCCAGCGGGGAAGGGGGACTGGCTGGATTGAGGATGCGGCGACGGGTTTGGGTTTGGGTTTGGCGTGCGGAGGAAGGAGTAGGAGCTTCGGCTTATTGTGGCGTAGAGAGGAAGAAGAAGAACAAGATGGAATTGCTAACCGTCGGATCTAACTTTACGATTCGTGCGAACTGGCAGACAAAATGGAAGAATAGACAAGCGCGTAGGCGCAGGAGAACTCGAACACAGGAGCTCTTCTGTTGTTTGCCTGTATGTTGGTCCTTGACTAACCAGTTTTGGTCCATTATTTTCAAACGGCAAAATTATACTGTTCTTACACTACCTAGTTTTTTTTTGAAAGCACTTACACTACCTAGTTAAATACCCGTGCATTGCCACGGGTTGTTATTTGTGAACAAAATTGAAAAGAAACATAGTTATAGCAATGTGTTTGGTTGTATACCGTTAGAGTATGTTCCATTAACAGTTTGTCCATCTCTGGCAGCGCCTTCATGATGTCATGCTTTCGCCCCTAAATGCAGATACGATAATATGGACACTCACCCGAGCGGGATGTACTCTGTCAAGTCTCCATACAAGGCTCAGTACATCGGAACCACGCCTTGCTCCTTTGACAAGATTGTGTGGAAGACGTGGGCACCCCCAAAGTGTAAGTACTTCACTTGGCTTGTTGTACAGAACCACTTATGGACCTCCGACCGCCTGGGCTGACCGAGGTTGGCCGCACAACCCTCTTTGCCAGTTCTGCAAGAACTAGCCCGAGACGGCCCGACACATCATGTTTGAATGTCGCTTCTCCCGTCGTATCTGGCTCGCCGCTGCCTCATGTATCTCCTGCCCCTCCCTGGTCCAGGATATGGGCTCAGGCTGTCGCACCGTCGTGGAATATTGGAAGGCCATCGCAAAGACATTGACTGCTCACCCTAAGGAACTTAAGTCGGCAATCGTGCTGCTCACCTGGGAATTTTGGAAGGTACGCAACGCAAGGGTTTTCAACAATAAAGCGTCCATGCCGTCGTTCCTCTTTCAGAAGATCAAGGACGAAGGGGCAAGCGTTGGATCCTCGCAGGAGATAAACATTTAGGACTTATCACTTCTTAATTTCGTGTTGTTGTGAACTTTTTCTCTTTTCGGCCAAGGTCTCACATGTTTGCTTCTTGTATATATATCAATATAAAAGGCAAAACTTTTGCCTCTTTAACTTCAAAAAAAATCCAAATTCAGCCCTCCAATTTGAGCATAACAATCCATTTTTTTGTGAACTTCACAGACAGTTCACAAATTGTCTTCTAATTAACTATAGTCCCAGAGAAAACACCAACAACTTGACATTTCACAAAAAAATCACTACACCTACACGGAAACAACCCACTAAAGCACCCCCACTTCATAGTAATGCAGTCCTTCCAAAGGCATGCATGGTTTCCTAAATAAAGGCAAACTTCTCTTTCTATTCACACACCATTTTGAGTCCGAGTGGAAACCTTGTCAATGAAATCTCTTATAACTCCGGGGCCTGCATTATAATACCAGCTGTAAATTATGTAACAAGAATGGAAGATTGTGTAATCAACTTAAGATCTTAAAACATTTACAATTTCGAGATGACTGGCCAAACATATGCATTTTTTATGGTTAGCTTGCTCGCTTGTTTTATTCGGGAAACTCCTGGCAAATATAACCGGTCATTATCCACCGATCCCTATACATGGGCACATTCACCATTACACCTCCATCTGAGTGTAAAGGCTATGTGCATGAACCAAAACTTCGAATTTAGCTAGGCGATGCATACATTGAATTTAAAGGCTTATGCTACCAGAAATTGTTGTGAAGCTTTCGTAGAGAACTGTTCTTTTACATAACCATTTCATAAAGTCACCTCCATATCTGAACTTTATCCTCACCCTCAACTTCAAATTCATGCAAGGAGAAGCAGTTCTGTAGATATCCTTGAAAATAGGATTTACATTTGACATGCCAAATGAAACATAGGAAAAACGCATCAAGAAGAAAAATGGATTTTAAGTGTATTCTCTTCCAAGCATGTTACAAGAAGCAAAAAACTACTGTTTATGTGCATGTTTGATTCTACTTAGTTCAAATAAACTTTCACCACCATTCCACCAAGTTCCACAAGAGTACATATAGGGAAAATAAATAAACAGATAAGCTTTACCTTGCAACCCAAAGCCAGTCAACAGACACTGGAAGACTGTCTACAGAATTTTTGCCCTCTTTATCTACGGAAACATAGCTTCTTGTGAACTCCAAACCTATGATCTCAAGAAAATATGCAAACCTTGGTGCTACTGCTTTGCGCACGTGTCTGTCTCTTTCTTGAGCATCACTGACTAAATTAACCAAGGGCTTTGCACATTGCTGTCTGAAAACACCCCAACTCTCCATAACGGTCATAAGTTGCAGCAAATACCTCAATATGCATTTGTGAGTGAAGTTGACATACAAAAGGAGAGAGCATTGAATCGTGGCATGCATCAATTCTCAGGTGCAGTTTTACAGATTACTAAAAAAAATTGCTTCCAGCAAAATTATCATACAGGCCACCAGCTCGCTCTTACTATGAAGAAACCAAAAAGGTCGGCACAGAAGTTACAATTCCCTTACATCCAACGTTTTCGATGCAGATAGAATCCCCAATCTGTTAGTTGTAAATGGTGGTGCGAGTTGTCGCTATTTTTTTTTAAATAATACTTTTTTTTTAGAAATTAGGGAAATATTGCGCAGTTTCAGCAAATTTCAAAAATAATACGCCCTCGGCCAAGTGGAGGCCGACTGGGGCTGGTCGGCCCGGAGGTGGCCGACGGGGCTCGTCGGCCCAAAGCTGGCCGACCATCGTGGAGAGAGGATCACGGGCGCGGCCGATTGCCTGATCGGCCCCGATCGGCCACGGTTCGGCCACGTCCCGGCCGATAGGCCCATCGGCCACCTCCTGGCCGACGAGGTCCTGTTAACTGCCCCGAGCCCTTCTTCTTCCTCCCATCTCACGGCTTTCTCTTCCTCTCCTCTCTCTCTTCTTCTTACCATCTAGCCACGAGCAGCAGAGGACGGGGAGGGCGCGGAGGGTGCGACCTCGACGGGGAGCGGGCTGGTGAGGTCGCGGAGGGCGCGGAGGCGGGCGAGCGCGGACGGGAGGGAGCCGTTGAAGGCGGGAGAGCGCGGGCGGGAGCGCGTCGGAGAGGTTGAGGCCGGACACGTCGAGCCCCACGACGGTGCCGCGGACGCCGCAGGTGACGGCCGCCCACGCTTCGAGGGTAAGACTTTTCCATGTATTAGGGTTAGGGTTAGGGTTAGGGTTTGTGTTTTTTTCTATAGGGTTAGAATTTAGTTTGCAGGTAGGATGTAGTTAGTCCGGATGGATTTGTAGTTAGTATGGATTTGTAGTTAGTATAGTTTCATGCATTAGGGTTAGATTTTGTGTATAATCTTGGATTAGTCTTAACGTTCGTGTATACGTAATCTGGTATAATTAATTCCATCTATTATAATTATGTAGTAGTTTCGGTAGAATTTTAGGTACGATGTGATATTAATATTTGATGCATTATAATATTTTTTAGGTGAGCAATTATGTCGAATGTAGTAAAGTTTGTTTTCTACTACGGTGTCGGTTCAGTAAAGCAAAATGAGTATGGGATGGACCTGAGTGAGTTTGAGCACGTCGAGTTGGATCTGACTGACCCTGAAAATTGGTCTGTTGGTCAGTTAAAAGATTGGTTGGCACAGTGTTTGGGATTAAATGCAGAAACACACACTGTCGGGGTGCACGCGTTATGGTCAAGGTCCAGTAAAAAAATTTGGTACACTCTGAGGCCGATTGATCGGGATTCTCAGTGGGTGAACTGGTTGCAAGGTTGCGAAAACAGGGGAAGCCACCCAGTTGCCTTGTTGCTTCCTGTCGTTAAGGAGGTAAATGTCAATCCTCCTGAAGGCGAGGGTGGGCACGATCCAGGGCAAAACAGTGCAGCAACCATGGAAATTGAACATGATGACAGCCATGGTTACGAAGGAGGCAGTGCTTATGAATCAGGGCAGAGTAGTATGGCTGGAGGGCATGATGACGGTGAAAATGTGGAGGCAGATGGGGATGAGGAAGATGGACGAATGCAGGACGAGATGGAAGATGAAGATATTGAGGGTCATTGCGGTGATGGCAGTGATTCTGATTCATCGAATGACACAGAGTACGAGCCGGAGGTGCCTTATCCAGCTTCATGGACTCAGGACTTCTCATCTGGCATGACTCTGGACGATGGTCATGATTCTTCCTGGCAATATCACCAGAGCAGCATGGCTGTGGGAGCAATTTACGCTGACAAGCAACATCTGCAGGAAGCAATCATACAGTGGGCAATGTCGACATCAAGGGTTTTCAAGACAACTGTGTCGAGTAAGAAATATCTGACCATGGAATGCTCGAGGATAGATTGTCCGGGTAGGGTGCACGCATATGTCCCCAAGTATGATAAAACTGGGTTGTGAGTGACATGGTAATGCATACATGTCGTATTCCCAACATCCTTCAGGATCACCGTAATCTGTCATCCACGCTTATTGCTCGTTTGTTTTACACGGAGATAGTGGAGAGCAAGGCGATGGAAGTGAAGGCAATAAGGAACAAAGTCTTCACAAGATTCAATTTCAACATTTCTTATGGCAAGGCCTGGAGGGCTAAGCAGAGCGTGCTGGAGGCCAGATTTGGGTCATTCTTTGACTCATATGATTCTGTTGTCCGGTTGCTCCACACGCTTCAGGCGAGGAATCCTGGCACATATGTTGATCTTCAAGACTTCTACATGCCAGAGTTCCCTACAGTTAGGGTGTTGCACCGTTTGTTCTTCTCTTTTGGTGTATGCATCGAAGCCTTCAGCCACTGCCGACCAGTGTTATGTGTCGATGGCACATTTTTGACCGGCAAGTACAAGGGTCAGATATTGACTGCTATTGGCCAAGATGGCAATAACCAACTGTTGCCCCTTGCTTTCACTTTTGTTGAGAGCGAGAACACCCTTGCCCTTTGACGATGATTCAGGCTTCTTACCCGCACCCTTCCTCGATGTTTCTGCCTTCTTCTACTTGCCCTTACGCACTGCTTCAGCCCGCTTCTCCTTTGACGACGGCATGAAATCGTCGTCATCATCGCTGGAGTATACCCAGAGAAATGAACGACCGTACCTCTCACGTATGTCTTGAGTTCGATGAATCGGCGCATTAGTAACATGCCTATCGAACTTATCCGCAAGCCTCAAGACTTCAGCACGGATTTGTTCTGGGGTCCTATACGGAAACCCATCTCGGCATAGCCTCGCCCCTAGCAAAGCGAGATGTCTCTCACTACCAACAATTTCTTCAAGTGGAATTTCCCTACCATCTACCTTCAAATAGGTGACAATCTTAGCTAGCTGCTCGGATGCGGCTATATGAAAGCCGGACACACACTTCTCACAAGGTACAATACACACCATGCTGGCGCTCTGTGAGAGTACCCCGCTTAGCCTAGAGTGGTTTTTATAGGACAATGGTGGCGGGAGAAACAGGCGGGAAACGGTGGCGGGAGAAACGGGCGGGAAACGGTGGCGGAAGGAATAGGCGGGAACGGTTGGCGGGAGAAACGGGCGGGAAACGGTGGCGGGAGAAAAAGGCGGGAACGTCTGGCGGGAGAAACGGGCGGGAAAAGGTGGCGGGAGAAAAAGGCGGGAACGTCTGGCGGGAGAAACGCGCGCTAATCGTGCGCTAAGGAGAAATGGGGGGGGGGGGGGGGGGGTGTTGCTGCATGCAACGATCGGCTTCCCCTGGGCCGACAGGGCTGGTCGGCCACCTCCCAGCCGACCAGGTCTATGCCAGGTCCTGCAGGCGCGCAGATGCGGCCGACCAGACCTGGTCGGCCAGCTCTGGGCCGACGAGCCCCAGTCGGCCTGCTCCGGGCCGACGAGCTCCAGTCGGCCTCCTACGGGCCGAGGCCGTAATATTTTTGAAATTTGCTGAAACTGCGCAATATTTTCTGAATTTCTAAAAAAAAAAATTATTTAAAAAAAATAGCGCGAGTTGTCCCTGTCCAACACAGCTGGCCAACATATATCACTCCCTTCTCGTTAGGCAAGGATATATGTGTACCTAACTGTTGCAAGGAAATACATCTGGTGCACACCTTCAAGGACACATGCATCATCACCTCCGGCGACCTCAGAAAGGCTTACCACGCTTCGTGATGTTTATAAACATGGTTGCATCATTTGGTGGTGCTTCGGACTGATGACAGATGCATCCAGAGTGCAAAATGAAGTGGTACACTTGACTAAGCACAAGACATTCAGGCTTCAGCCTTCTTATGATTCAATGAAAGAAGTTATCTACACCACCATTCACTCATATGCAGTTAATCCTGATCGTAATGATACGAAATTAAAGCGTATAAATTCAAACCCCAATCTGAAATTGGGGAACCATCAGGTTCTCTAAGAAAACATCTGTTTTTTTTAGTTTGTGTACAAGGAACATGATCGAGGAAGGTACAAGCAATGTAAGGCTGTAAATTTTTGAAGGAACATGATCGAGGAAGGGACAAGCAGTGTTAGTGTAAGGCCGTAAAATTAGAGCGATTGATCAGAAGGTACATAGACAGAACAAAAACATACACATTATTTTCTATATATATGGTACATGTCTTTTATAACACACATATCTTTCACCGTAGCTGCAAACGAGTATCAATAAAAATAGTTCACATTTGAAAGTGGGATAATAGCGGATTCGAATCATGTCGTCTTATATCAGATTTGGATGGTACCGTAGAGGACTGAAACTCGGATCCAAAACAGGCATATCTCACAATAAATAATAGATTCAACAAAACTGAACAGGAAAAGACATAAAAAAAGTAAGGCGATGGACATTACATGAGCATCATGTTTCAAAAATGCTTGGCTTTCTTCCAGGTTGATTGGAGCATTTTGCAACAGAACTCTTACACACTGACAGTGACAGATTCTTTCCAAAGAAACTATGCAGGTATTGTCCCCGATTTGGTCTGACCGATAGAATCACGGAGTCATTGCTGCTAAGAGGTGTTAGACTGTTCCATCCTCCAACTTTCGAATCCAAGTAAACAGATTCCCATCCATTCAAGTTGTCAGCTGCGGCCACGGAAGCTAAAGAGGTTACAAATTATGCAGGTACATTTAAACATTAACTCGTTGATGGACAATACAGAATCTGTGCATAAACTCGGATGGATGATTAGTAGATAGAAAAGGGCCATGTCTACATGTTTTTGTATGCTAAGTTTGTTTCGTTTCTTTTTCCAGAGTGAATGTACAAACCAAAAAGTATCTCCTGTCCATGGTGTCATATATCATTTACATGATAAGTAGTATAAAGGAAAACATGCTAGTTTTTACCAATCCATATATCAGGTATGTGTGGCTTACGCATGTGCCTTAAACATTTGTTGCTCCAAAAACCAAGTTGCTGCCATATCTACACATAATACAAAACAAAAGGAGGGAGAAGCATCTGATAACCAGCAAAACAAAAGGAGGGAGAAGCATCTGATAACCAGCAGCGTACACGCACATCGAACTGTGAAAACAAAACCAGGCAAAAAAACGCCAAAACGGTGGCAGTGAGCAACTCAGATCTTGTCACACACTCGATCAGACGGCTCCAAACACATTCATCGAGAGGTGCCCTGAGAGGCTTGAGTTTCTCATACCAATTGAACAATGGGATACAACTGTGGAACCACTACTACGGAAAATTATCTGTGGCGAGGACAAGACCCCATCCCTAAGTTTCTTTGCTATTGACTCTTGCTCGTCTCTGTCTGTAGGAAAGATGCCCACTGCCGGAGGAGATATTGTGACCATGGCCTCACAGCGCTGGCATGGCACTTCACCATCTGTCAAAAGAACAGACTTCAAGTCTGGAGCTCGATCCATCAGGTTTCTTACAAATAACAAGTGTTGCTCCAGTTGGGGCCTAAAACCAGCAAACTGGAGCTCTTTCAATTGCCACTTGTTGCAGCTCCTGAACCCAGGCATCTTCCACGAAGGTTTAACTTTTTTAGCACCATAATGTATTATTCTTTCTTTGTTGCCCTCCCGGCATGGATGAAAGAACATCTGCATACAACCCCAACACCAAGTTAGAAAGGAATGGTGCGGTGCAATTGAAGGTGTCAGCGGCATCCCGCAACATCCCGTATAAGTAGATTAGTTCAAAAAGATGAAAATCTGGGCACAATCATGACAATTAGCCTAGGCTAATTTTATTGGAAGCGGGACGGATTCGGGCGCCGCCCTGCAACCTGAGGGGCGGTTGTAGCTTGGAACACATTATAGCCTTTATTATATGTTTGTAGCAACTTTTTATAACAGAATTTGAGTTGTCAAAATATGAGTAGTAAACTTTTGTGAAAAAATCACTAGCTTAGCAGGTTTCTGAAAGTATGAGAAAAGATAAAACTGCACAGATTTCATTGTACTGAGGTAAAAGGGCAGATTGTTTCCCACCAAAGCCTATCCTACACTATGGTGGTGGTCTTAGATTGAGTCAGATAGACTTACATTTATTCCAACTACAAGTTGAAAATAAAATAGTACAAGTACCTCGATGTCAAACATCTCAACAGATGGAGCAGCTTCAAGGAGATTTAATGTCCATAACAGGTCAAATTGCATATAGATGCCATGAATAGACAGCTTCTTTAGCCTGTTAAATGCAGTGCGAAGTTGTTCTCCTTCTGGTTGCATCAAGATCTGATGAACAAAACAAATACAGAAAAGGCAAGAATGAATGATTGTAGGTGAATAGTGGCAAGTTGGTGTGCACCAGGATAGTCATTTTCTAAGCAATGGGATGCTTCCTGACAATTGTAAATCATAAATAAAAGGAAATAACTTGATCAAGGAATGAACAATCAAAACTAGAGAAATCCTAGCCCTGGTCCAGCTTAAATTTGTCCTTTAAAGAAGATTCATTCTTTCAGCTGCGCAACCAATAGTTAAATTTCTCCTGGTTCTGAATGCTGTGCCATGTGCCAACAATTAATTGACTAAATTAAGGATATTATTACTTTCAGATGGTAGTCGAGCAAAAAGGGAGGGGAATTGAAATCTTATGTATGTCCATATCCTCTACTCATTTATGCAGAACACTGAAACTGAAAAATGTTTCTCATTTGTAATATGTTACTGTAGGTTGTCTTGGTAGCTGCCGACTGTAATCCAAAATGGCTAACAAAACACATTCCAGCCCTGGCTACTTTGTGAAATATAGCACAACGACAATATAACAACTATCTACTGAAATTACCTTTTCTCCATCAAAGCATAAAGTTAGAGTATGTATGTTTGTGGCACCATGTAGAGCTTGGCTTAAATTAAACTCTTGGTGACGGAGAGTTGCAGAACAGTGGAGGCACATTTCCTTAAGCGATGGTACGTAACCAAAACACAAGGGAGACTCGTGATACACCCAGTGCTTCCAAAGGAGCCGCTCTAGTTTCGGAAGGCAAAGCACCTCGGCTCTTCTCACAGCAGGAAGGTAGACTTCTAGAACTCTGATATTCGAATCTGGCGCATTGATCTTCCATACAGAACCATACCCGGTGTCACAGTGGTCCAGACTAAGGTGCAGCAGTTGTTTGCAGCAGTTAAACAGGAGGTCATTCATGTCCCGTTCAGGAACGCGAACATTATGCAGATAGAGCCTTGTGAGACAACAAAGAACACTAGGATACAAACTGAAAAATCCAAACACAACCAGACCTTGCTTTACCATAACGTCATTTTTGGCGTCGTTTTGCTCCTTCTCATTTAAGATTGCAAGTTCCAATTCTTTTATGATCTCGCTATCAATGGCGTGGCTAACTAGCCGCCCAATTACATGAGAGTAGTAGTCCAAGGGATAGAGGTTAAGACATAGCTTAGTGATGATGCGTTTTCCGCGTGGCTGAGCTAAGAAGCTGCTAGTAGCTCCCATTAGAGCCGCCATTGCTTGGTCAATCTGGCGTGTAGCCCCTGAGCACGGGGCACTTAGCAAGTCCATGACATGAAGTTTGAGCTCTGGAAGTAACCAGGGCAGGTTTCTCCACCGCGTCGATAACACACTAGTCCTTGCTGCCGTGGCAAGGTCGACAGTCCCCAGGATGGATATTAAAATTTCATTGGTCAGTGCGCTGAGACTATCTTCTTCATCTAAACCCTGCAGCAATAATACACATCCTTCATGAATACAGTTAAATATTAACATGTTAAGACTGAAGCAAAAAGTAACAGTTGTGACGAAATTGCATCACTATTGTTCTGATACCATGTAAGATAAGATCATTTACATCATAACTAAAAAGCACGGGATAGCTGAACAGCACTGCAAACACGAAACCAAGAGTAGAAGCTACAAAGAACTTACATGGCTGTGCACATTATTTGTCTCCACGGATAATAACCTCCGATCCTGCCTCCGAGTCCAGGATGCCATGAGCTAATCTTTTTTTTATTTTCAGGGTCGCTCGATCGTCTCTGTTTTAATCACAGAGAGGAGAAGCAGCTTGATCTTCTCTGTTTAATTCACAGAGAGGAGAAACAGCTAAAAGCGCTCGATCGTCTCTGTGTTATTTCAGAGAGAGGAGAATCCGGAGGAGACAATAACAATGCTCTAGACGGGTCCAGAAACAGAAGTAGATAATCTCCAACTTGCCCGAGCCGAAATCGATTCGCACAAAATACGAGTGTATTTAGGAAAGAATCGCGTGATAAATTCACATCCAAATGTTACTAAAGTATGTTTTCCTTCCAGGATTTCTTCTCTTCTACTATTTAGTTGGTGGATTAGCCTACCCCAACTTGTTTGGGAAAAAAAGGCTTTGTTGTTGTTGTACTATTTAGGTGGTGGATCATCTCACATCCTTCGCCAGAGGCCGGTAAACGGATCTTCTTTTTTTTATAGATAAAGAGTAAACGGATCTTCTTCCTCTCCCAGAATAAATGTTTGTTCCGCTCCTGAAAATCAATCCAATCACCACCCTGCCGACGGCGCCAGGAAAGGAAAAAAAGAAAGGATAAGCAGGAATGCTAGGGCCTCACCTTAGTTACCTTCGAGATGCTCCGGCGGCGGCGCTCCGGCGGTGCCTGCTGGACGGCGGCTCGGCATAACCCTAGACTGGACAAGGCAAGATGCCAACCGACGAGAGGCGCCCAGGAACGTGTAATGCTCTCTCTTCTTGGGCCAGAATGGGCTGTAGCATTCTCAAGAAAATGTCCAATGCCTCCTATTCTCAAAACAAAACAAAACAAAACAAAACAAAAGATGCTCCTGCATTTTTTCTTCCTTTGTTCTCTAATTCATCTTCATCTTTATAGTATAGCTAAAAGGCCGGCCCACGTGACCCATTGGCCTTGCTATTTTGGGTCCGGCTAGTGACCTAGCGGGCCAACCCGACCCAACCAGACAACAACCAACCCGACCGAGACCCGCAACGACAAGACCACGACAACACCTCCAGTATAGTTGGCCAAACGGGACCGGTCCGGCACGACACGCTAGCGGTTATGACTCGTGTCCTGCCTACGTCGGCACATGGGTCTCGTTTCGAGGATGGGCACGACACGGCAGGCATGAATAGGACACAT
The DNA here is from genome assembly GCA_026929855.1 of Poa annua. Taxonomy (NCBI): domain Eukaryota; kingdom Viridiplantae; phylum Streptophyta; class Magnoliopsida; order Poales; family Poaceae; genus Poa; species Poa annua. Next base: position 7,778,951 of record CM049426.1, read on the forward strand.
TGGCCCGACATGGCACGGCAAATAAAAAATACAAAAGTATGTACAAATACAAAAAAATAAGTAAAAATAGGTGTAAAATATATAAAAATAAAAAAATTAATCTTGCCATGTCGGCATGTGTGCTTCAAATCGAGTCGCGGTCCGGACATTAACGTGTCTCTGTCGCGTCGCGGCCAATTTTTTTTTTGAGTGTGGGAGGAGGGGGGGGCTCTCTAATCAGAGATTACAATGCGGGTATCAAAACCTGGAGGGGGACCTCCTAGCCAGACATGGCGACCCGCATCGGCAGATATGGTACTCCTAGCCAGCGAGTGAGCTTCTTTGTTTGAGTTCCTCCGTTCATGGTAGAATGTTAGCTCTTCGAAATCCTTCTTCGACTCTGTGATCTCCCTGATTATATGAGCATAGGCGCCCAACGTGCCTTGCTCCAAGTTGTTGATTACATTCAGACAGTCTGATGCCACTCGAACCATTCATGAGTTGATGTCTCGGGCAAGGGCACAAACTTCCCCGCAGGCTAGTGCTTCCAAAGTTTCAGCATCCAACCTCCTGGCAACACCAGCGCTGATGCTACAAGAAAAGAAAAGGGCCAAACTCATCCCGTGCCACAGCGTGCCGCGGCCAATTTACTGTCGTGTTTGTGCCGTACCATAAAAACCTTCTTCGGGCCGGCCCATTTGATCCGGCCCAGTGGACAACTATAACCTCCAGCCCCCTCCAACCGCAATGCGTCAGTCGTCACCACCACGCTACCACCTCCTCCCACTCCGCCTCCCGCTCCGGCCTCGCGATGTCTTCCGCGGAGACAAATGCAGGAGCCGCTGCGGAGACGGAGGCTCCGCCCGGCAACGGCCTCTCCCGCGGCGCCGACCGCTGGAAGCCCTCCGCCATCCACTGCCTGGACCCCCTCGGAAACCCCCGCGACCGCCGCGATCCCTTCATCCAGCGCACGGTCGGCCACCTCTTCTCCGACCCCACGATCCGCAGGGTCGTCGGCGGCCATGTCGCCGCTCTCCGCGCCGTCGCCGAGTTCGCCGGTGACACCGACTCCTCCTCGTCGTCGTTCGAGAATCTCTGCAACGGGGAAGATGAAAAGCCCCCCGCCGACCTCCCCGTCCCCTCCCCCCAGCCCAAGCACCCGGACGCGAAGTGCGTCAACGTCGCCAGCGCCGCCGCCGACGTCCAGGCGGAGGCCCCCCGCCGACGCAGGCCTTACGACATACTCGTGCCCAGGATGCTCGTGCCGCAGCCCACGTACTCTATCTCCGACGACGATTTGCCCGATCTGGACCTGGACACAGAGCCGGATGTGGCCGAAGGGCCCGCTCCCACCGGTAAGATATGAGAGTCCCTATTTCCATAGGTCGTTCACTGGTTCACACAATATTGCAGCTTCAGTGTATCCTTTGAGAAAACTAGGAACGTCTTACTCCTAACATTTCGGGCACTTAATCACAAGTGGTTCTCATCACTTCCATATCCAATGCAGATGTTGTCATTATGTCACCAATTTTGTTGTTTTGCTTCAGTTTAGGCTTATCGAATCATTCTATGTTCTTTTCAGATACCACAAGTACTTGACCAAGGTGTACTTGAAGAAGCACAACGTGCGGGACTGGCTTCGTCTGATCGCAGCCAACAAGGAACACAACATGTATGAGCTCCGGTACTTGAACATTGCGTCGAGGAGGAAGATTAGAGTGCATTCCACTTATATTGTAGTCTTGAGCTTGTTGGATTTTGATACTTGAATCTGAGTACCTCTAGTTATCCACCTATCCTTGTGTCGTCCTCTGGTGAGCATGGATGGTTTAATTTTAAGAATCCTTATATTTTGTTCATGCCGACTATGAATCCATATGTTGTGAGCCTATAAGTTATGGATATTTGTACTTGTGCTGTTGTGCTCGTCTTTAATTTTTGGACATTTCATATTCTAATTCCCAGGATCCTGATAGCATGATTGCATAATTCTGACATGCGTAGTCAATTCTGATTAAAATGCCAAGTGCAGCGTTAGCAACTGCGACGCCCAGCTGCAAACGTAACTAAACTGGGCAGCTAGCTAAGATGCTCATATTTCATAAATCTGGGCACTGATTGAAGTTCTAATTAACAGTTATATTGTCTTCCAGAGTAATATATAGCACGACTAATTATTACTGTTGTCACTCGCCTTGCTTGTAAAAGAATCATCCAAGGTGAGTTCGCCGGATTCGTTAGTAGTGTAACACACTCGGTAAAGGATTTGCTGAGTATTTTATTACCTTTACCGTTTCATACTCAGCAAGAAAACAGAATTCCGGTAGTGATTCACCAAACACAGCGGAACTTTTCATTTGAAGGCTCGCAATCGATACATCATAGCGGTCCTTTCGCTGGGCTAAAGTGCATGATAAAAGTCAGGAAAGTGATCAGATGCCACTCTGAGTTGTTCATTGCCTCCATGCCTAACTTTAGTTCAGCTTTCATCGGTAATCTTTGCTACTGTATGTTGACTTGACACATTCACAGATATCCGATGCAATAAAATGGACCAGTACATGGGTTTATCTCAGAGATACCACACGTATCAAAGGTTAGACAGGGTTCTAACTAAGCAAAAGTTCCCTCTTGTCACGATTAGGGCTCTTCCTCACAGCTTCTCGATTCAGGTGAACAAGATCACTTTGGGAACACAACTCAATTGTCCTTTTGAACGTTTTCAATCATTTACAAGATCAGAAGTTTACACGATACACACAAGCTCCATCATATCGAAACATGTTACAAATAGCACATATATGCATGCATAATACTATTTCTGAATCGCCAACCAAACCGATTCAACAAACCTGTGACCATCTCCACTAGGTGCACCTAAAGTGCTAAAGCTCTCGCTCTTGCGTACAGTAAACTGAGCGCCAACTACAGAAGAATTTGCAGAAGAAATAGATAAACTTGCACTTGGAATCACCGAGAGGTGCCCTGAGAGGCTTCAGTTTCCAATTGAACAATGGGATACAACTGTGGAACCACTACTACGGAAAATTATCTGTGGCGACGGCAAGACCCCGTCCGTAAGTTTCTTCGCTATTGATTCTTGTTCATCCCTGTCTGTTGGAAAGATGCCCCCAACCCAAGGAGATACTGTGACCATTGCCTCACAGCGCTCGCATGGCACTTCACCATCTGTCAAAAGAACCGACTTCAAGTCTGGAGCTCGATCCATCAGGTTTCTTACAAACAACAAGTGTTGTTCCAGTTGGGGCCTAAAACCAGCAAACTGGAACTCTTTCAATCGCCAATTTTCATAGCTCCTGAACCCAGGCATATTCCACGAAGGTTTAACTCTTTGAGCACCATAATGTACTATTTTTTGTTCGTTGGGCTCACGGCATGGATGAAAGAACATCTGCATTCAACCCCCAACACCAAATTAGAAAGGAATAGTAGGAAAGCAAAGCATATATTGTATTTCAACATATCCGATGCGAGTTAATTGCACCAACGGTCACTCAACTCGTCTGGTAACTAAAATATTTGGTCACTCAACTCGTCAAGTGTGTGCACACAGATCCAAGACCCCACTCGTCATACCGTTTTAGAAAAGGGTCACCCCAGCCTCTGCATCAAAATGATGCATACGGCTACTTTATTACTTTTATTCAACAAAGCTGGCAAAAAAGCCTTACAACGAACGAGACCAAGCTGAATCCACCAACACTGAACAACCAAGCTAACCGCACCTCGTCCGGTATGTGCAATAAAGTCACACAAACTAGATAACTGAAATATTTGGTCACTCAACTCGTCAAGTGTGTGCAGTGTGCACACAGGTCCAAGACCCCACTCATCAGACCGTTTTCCGCGTTGCGGGGAGGCACGCACGGCGCAGGTGTTCACTTATTATACCTTACTATCTTATGCAGGACTATGTTCAAAAATTGAGTACTAATCTGAGTACTAATCTAAATCAGTGTCCTCGTCTCCACGTTGGCCCTGTCCATTGCATGTAGAGCGTGGGCACGCCCTCACGGAACGGCGCTCTCCTCGTCTCCATGGCACACGCCGACGCTCCATCCGGTGAAGATCTCGTCGAGCGCCCAAACCCTGATCCCGGATTCGGCGCTGCGGCGAGGGTGCGGAGGAAGGAGCGGGTGAGGCCGCACCTCGAGCGGGGGCGGGTGGAGCGGGTGCATGGCAGCGCGGAGCGGGACACGGAAGATGCCCTTGCCGCCGATGGTCATGCCGCTTGTGGAGGGGGCGCCGGTGGAGGGGGCGTGGTGGGTGTAGGAGAAGGAGTGGGAGGCCGGGAGGACGTGCTCATCGTCGAGGTTGTGGTTGCGGAGCGCGGACGCGGCGTCTCCTCGCGACAACGGCTGGCTGTAGGAGATGCCACGGCGCTACGGTGGGCGCGAAGAGGCGGCGGCCAGTTCTGCGTCACAATGGACAGGGCCAACACAGAGACGAGGACACTGATTTAGATTAGTACTCCGTTTTCGAATTTAGTAGTGCGAAGGATTTTTATAAAAAAAAACGATACGATAAGTGAACACATGCACCGCGTGTGCCTCCCCTCAACGGAAAATGGTCTGATAAATGGGTCCTTGACCTGTGTGCACACTTGACGAGTTGAGTGACCAAATTTTTCAGTTACCCAGTATTTTTTTAGATAATAGGGTGCGGAACCCCGGGCTCTGCATCAAAATGGTGCACACAACCACCGCAATTATTTAAAATTTGAGTATGTCAAGTTAACCAATCATGGACTATCTCTAGTGTAACGCCAACAGTCTATCTCTAATTTCGAGGGCATTTGATAGTTCAAAGGTCTTTTATGGTCTGAACTGCTTTGGTTTAATTGGAGGTTTTCCCTAGTGAAAGTTCAACTGCAACCGCTTCACTTTATAGGAGTAGGTGATGTAGGATATCTGTCATATCTGACAAATATATGCATTAAATACTCTCCTGGCTAGTGCTCCACTAGGCTTTAAGCAAGTAAAACGCCTGATAGTTTCTCTTCATTCTGCTCTGGTTTTATAATGTGCAACTGTGCTCTGGTTTTAGTTTATAAGAAAAAATGTGCAATTCTGCATAACCAAACATTATTATTTGTGCGCCTTACGTTAACACCTTGGAACACATTATAGCCTTTAGTATATGTTTGTAGCAACTTTTTATACCTAAATTCAAGTTTCACTACCTTAGCAGGTTTCTCACAGTATGAGAAGATCAAACTGCGCAGGCTTCATTGCTCTGAGGTAAAAAGGGCAGATTGCTTCCCACCAAAGCCTATCCTACACTACGGTGGTGTTCTTAGATTTGAGTCAGATAGACTTGCATGTATTCCAACGACAAGTTGAAAAGAAAGAGTACAAGTACCTGGATATCAAACATCTCAACAGATGGAGCAGCTTCTAGGAGATTTAATATCCATAACAGGTCAAATTCCATATAGATGCCATGAATAGACAGCTTCTTTAGCTTTCTAAATGCAGTCCGAAGTTGTTTTCCTTCTGGTTGCACCCAGATCTGATGAACAAAACAAATACAGAAAAGTCAAGAATGAAATGATTGTATGTAAATTGAGGGCAAGTTAGTTTGCACTAGGATAGTTATTTGCTAAGCAATGGGATGCTTACTAACAACTGTAAATCATAAATAAAAGGAAACAACTTGGTCAAGGAATGAACCATCAAAACAAGAGAAATCCTAGCACGGATCCAACTTACATTTCTTATACTTAATGAAATAGCACAACCACAATATAAAAAACTACCTACTGAAATTACCTTTTCTCCATGAAACCTTGAAGTTAGAGTATGTATGTTGGCAGCACCATGTAGAACCTGGTTTAAACTAAAAATTTGGTGACGGAGAGTTGCAGAACAGTGGAGGCACATCTCCTTGAGCGATGGTACAGAACCAAAGCACAAGGGAGCCTCAAAATACACCCAGTGCTTCCAAAGGAGCCGCTCTAGTTTCGGAAGGCAGAGCACCTCGGCTCTTCTCACTGAGGGCAAGTAGGCTTCTAGAACTCTGAGATTCGAATCTGGCGCATTGATCTTCCATACAGAACCATGCCCGGTGTCACAGTGGTCTAGGATAAGGTGCAGCAGTTGTTTGCAGCAGTCAAACAGGAGGTGGTTCATGTCTCGTTCAGCAAGACTAACATTATGCAGATGGAGCCTTGTGAGACAACGAAGAACACTATGATAAGAACTGAAAAATCCAACCACATCCTGGCCTTGCTGTACCATAACGTCCTTTGTGCAGTCCTTGATCTCTTTATCATTTAAGATTGCAAGTTCCAGTTCTTTTATGATCTCGCTGTCAATGGCGTTGCTAACTAGCAGGCCAATGTCATTGGAGTAGTTGCCCACGGGATAGAGCTGAAGGCATAGCTTAGTGATGGTGCGTTTCCCACGGGGCTGAGCCAACAAGTTTTTTTTTTTGAAAAGGGGAGTCCCGGCCTCTGCATCGATTGATGCATGCGGCCTTTATTAATTTATTTAGAGTTGTGTCTTACACGAAATTACATCATGGGTCACACAGGGTTGATACATGTATCAGTCATCTAAAAAATACGGACAACATGAAGTGACTACTCAACAACATGAAAGTCTAAGATCAAAACGCCAGCTGCACTGGTTGTACATATCCCGTGCAACCAATTCCAGCCGGTTACACCCAATATCCATGCCGTCTCGCTTGTCCGTTGACAGTAGGAAAGACCACATACGGATCCAGTGGGTAGCCAACAAGCTGCTAGTAGCTCTTGTTAGAGACGCCATTGCTTCATCAATCTGGCGTGCAGACCCTGAGCATGGGGCACTAAAGAAGTCCATGACATGAAGTTTGAGCTCTGGAAGTAAACAGGGCAGGTTTCTCCACCGCGTCGATAACACACTAGTCCTTGCTGCAGTGGCAAGATCGACTGTCCCCAAGATAGAGATTAAGGTTTCATCAGTCAGCACGCTGAGACTATCTTCTTCATCTACACTCTGCAGCAATAACACACATCCCCCATGAATACAGTTAAGTCAACATGTTAAGACTGAAGCAAAAAGTAACACTTGCAAAGGAATTGCATCGCTATTGTTCTGATACCTACGTTGCACTGATACGGCCCAGAACTCGTGTATCAGGGTTCGGATATGCGCGGATACGTCGCCGGATATGTATCCCAGCCATATCAGGTGATTTTTCGTTTAAAAAATTAATAAAACAACTTGGATATGTGGAGGATACATCAGGATACGTTACGGATACGAAACTACCCTAATCCTCATCCACATATATAAAGCGACCAACGCCTTGTCTTTTCACCTCTTGTACTCCTGACCTGGGCACCACCGCCGCCACACAAAGCAGTCTCCGGCAGCATCCACCACATTCCACTGGACTGTGCCGGACTGCAGGTTAGCAATGGCCAACTCGAACGCCGGAGTCTAGATGTTGGATGTTGTTTGTGTTTTTCCTCCAAATGATGATCCGAAGTGGCCGCTATGGAGGTATGTAAATAAAATTGCAAAGACGGGAAGAGGGAAAGGGGTCAATGCAAAGATCATTAGTAGGCTTTGTAATCGTGATATAAGTGGGAGTTACTCAAGAGTGAAAACACTCTATTGAAGATGGGATATGGTGGAGTGAAGCCTTGTCCGAAAGTTACTGTTGATGTTTTAATTCAGCTCAAAAGTGAACAAGACAAGGTTGCATGTAGCAATAGCAACACGCCCTTAAACATTCCCCTTAAACATTCCGCCGCCAACTGATGGTGATGCGAGTTTGAGGAAGAGAAAGGCATAAGCTATTGAAGCAAGCTTCAATCTCAACACTTGCAAGAAGCTGGACGCTTTGATGGCAAGGATGTTCTATACTGCAGGTGAAAAATTTATCAATGTGCAACATGTTCCATTTTACCATTTTGCTAGGATGCTTATAATCAATTCTAAGTTTTTGTTGCATTTATTGTAGGTCTGCCTTTTAATCTTGCAAGAAACCCTTGGTTTAGCCGTTTAGGCAAGCTTTCATCTTCGCTGCCAGCAATAAGTTAGGTGGCTATGTCCCTCCAATCTATAACAAGATCAGAACCACCCTCCTTCTCCAAGAGAAGACACATGTGTAGGGTTCGTAGCATAGAAAACAAAAAAATTCCTACGGTGAGAACAAACCAACAAGCCAAGATCTAGTCTAGAAGATGCTCGTAACGAGTGGAACATGTTCCAAGAGAACTCACCCTCGAAGACCGAAAGCGTTTCGAGAGGGATTCTCGTGGACGATGTAGTGGAACACTTGCCGATCTCAAGATCGCGAAGATGTGCGCTGCAACGGGCAGCGCCTCCGTACTCGGTCACACGTACAGCTTGATGACGACCTCCGTTCCCTCGATCCAGCGGGGCAGCGGAAGTAGTAGAACCACCAAGGAACTCCAACAGCACGACGGCGTGGTGTGGAGGAGAACTAAACGGCCATGGCTTCGCCAAGCGGATGGCCGAGAGGTGGAGCAGCGGGAGGAGGGAGAGAGGATCAAGTGTGTGCATAAGAGGGAGCTCTACCTCTCCTTATATAGAAGAAGGGGGCAGCCCAAGGGGGTGGTGCGGCTCAAGAGCCCCCACCCCTTCCTCTTCATGTGAGTGGAGCATCCACTCATGCCCACTCACTCTCTTTTAATCTCCACTCAAAAATCCCAAGGGTTTTTCTTTATTAAATAAAACAATTTCATTTCTTTTTAATATTTGTTAATTCTATTAACAAACATTAACACTTACCCCCTTGGTTCATTTGTTAATTCTATTAACAACCATTGGCAACCATTGACAAATAACCCCTTGAACTATTTCAATATTACCCGAAACAATTTCGGTGCTGTCCAAACTTTTCTCCGAAATTCCGTGTCTACCCAAAAGCGTCGACAAACCTTAAGTGTGTCACCCTACGGTTCGTGAATAATGTAGACATAATCGAGACACCTCTCTGATCAATAGTCAACAGCGGGATCTGGAGATCCGTAATGACTCCTACATATTCGACGATGAATCTTGTGATCGCGTGAACCAAAAACGTCATAACCAATTCCTTTTGTCTCGCGATATTTTACTTGTCCGAGATCCGATCATTGGTATCGTCTATACCTAGTTCGATCTCGTTTCCGACAAGTACTCTTTACTCGTTCTATGATATGACATCCTTGTGACCTAGTCACGTGCTTGCAAGCGGTGTCGATGTGATATCACCGAGAGGGCCCAGAGTATATCTCTCTGTCACCTGGATGGACAAATCCCACTTCTTGATCCATGAGCCTCAACTAATACTTTCGGAATACCCAACGCCACCTTTATAGTCACCCTGTTACGGTGTGACGTTTGATGTCATCAAAGCATTCTTCCGGTGTTAGTGATTGACATGATCTCATGGTCTAAGGATTAGGGTTACTTCGTATGCTCAGTACAACAATATAAACTTAATGACTTGATCGTATTGCTGTACTTATTTTGGGTGTGTTCATCATATCATTCTCCTAATGACGTGATCCCGTTATTAACAACATCCAATGTTCATGATCAGGAAACCTTGATCATCAGTTAATCAACGAGCTAGTTAAACGAGATGCGTTACTAGGAACTCTAATTTGTTCATTAGTCACACATGCATTAATGTTTCCGATTAATACAATTTTAGCATGAGAAATAAACATTTATCACAAACATGGAATAAGATAATAACCACTTTATTATTGCCTCTCGGGCATATTCCTTTCAGTCTCCCACTTGCACTAGGGGCAATAATCTGTATTACATTGTAATGACCCTAACACCCATGGAGTCAATGTCTTTCCTTGTAACATAGGTAAGAGCCCTTTCTTACTTTTATCCATTCTGAACTTCTTCAGAATCTTGTCAAGGTATGTACTTTGCGAAAGCCCAATCAAGCGTCTTGATCTATCTCTATAGATTTTGATGCCTAATATATACGATGCTTCACCGAGATCCTTCATCGAAAAACTATTGTTCAAATAACCTTTTATACTATTCAAAAATTCTATATTATTTCCAATCAACAATATGTCATCCACATATAGTACTAGAAATGCTACAGAGCTCCCATTCACTTTCTTGTAGATACAAGCTTCTCCATAAGTTTGGACAAATCCAAACCCTTTGATCACTTCATCAAAGCGGAGGTTCCAACTTCGGGATGCTTGCTTCATTCCATAAATGGATCGCTGAAGTTTGCATACCTTGTCAGCATCCTTAGGATCGACAAAACCTTTGGGTTGCACCATGTACAACTCTTCCTCAATGTGACCATTAAGGAACGCAGTTTTGACATCCATTTGCCAGATTTCGTAATCGAAAAATGCAGCAATTGCTAACATAATCCTAACAGACTTCAGCATCGCTACAGGAGAGAACGTCTCCTCGTAGTCAATTCCTTGAACTTGTCGAAAACCTTTTGCGACAAGTCGAGCCTTATAGACGGTCACATTACCATCAGCGTCAGTTTTCTTCTTAAAAATCCATTTGTTCTCAACGGCCTTGCGGTCATTGGGTAAGTCCACCAAAGTCCATACTTGGTTTTCGTACATGGATTCCATTTCGGATTTCATGGCTTCTAGCCATTTGTTGGAATCTGAGCCCATCATCGCTTCATCATACGTCGCAGGGTCATCATTATCAACTACCATGACATTCATGACGGGGTTGCCGTACAGTTCAGGAGCTGTACGCATCCTTGTTGACCTGCGAAGTACGGTAGTATCCTCTTTCGGAGTTTCATGATCTTGATTATCATTAGTTCCCTCTTCATCTGGTGAAGTCAACTCCGGAACAATTTCCGGCGCTGCGCTACTCGCCATTCCAAGGAGAGAAGGTTCAATAACCTCGTCGAGTTCTACCTTCCTACTACTCACACCTTTTGAGAGAAACTCCTTCTCCAAAAAGGATCCGTTCTTGGCGACAAAAACTTTGCCTTCGGATCTGTGATAGAAGGTGTACCCAATTGTTTCTTTAGGGTATCCTATGAAGACGCATTTTTCCGCTTTGGGTTCGAGTTTATCAGGCTGAAGCTTCTTCACATAAACATCGCATCCCCAAACTTTTAGAAACGATAGCTTAGGTTTGTTTCCAAACCATAGTTCATACGGTGTCGTTTCAACGGATTTAGATGGAGCCCTATTTAAAGTAAATGTAGCTGTCTCTAGTGCATGACCCCAAAATAATAGTGGCAAATCTGTCAGAGACATCATAGACCGAACCATATCCAATAAAGTACGATTACGACGTTCAGATACACCATTACGCTGTGGTGTTCCGGCAGGAGTGAGTTGTGAAACTATTCCACATTCTTTCATATGTGTGCCAAACTCGTAACTCAAATACTCACCTCCACGATCGGATCGCAGAAATTTGATCTTTCTGTTACGATGGTTTTCAACTTCACTCTGAAATTCTTCGAACTTTTCGAACGTTTCAGACTTATGTTTCATTAAGTAAATATACCCATATCTACCTAAATCATCCGTGAAGGTAACAAAATAACGATATCCACCGCGCGTCGACACACTCATTGGACCACACACATCGGTATGTATGATTTCCAATAAATCCGTCGCCCGTTCCATCGTGCCGGAAAACGCGGTTCTAGTCATCTTGCCCATAAGGCATGGTTCACATGTCTCAAATGATTCATAATCAAGTGATTCTAGGAGCCCATCAGAATGGAGCTTCTTCATGCGCTTAACACCAATATGACCTAAGCGGCAATGCCACATGTACGTAGCAATATCATCATTCAACTTGATTCTTTTGGCATTCACATTATGAATGTGTGTATCATTACTATCAAGATTCAAAAGAAATAAACCATTCTTCATAGGTGCATGACCATAAAAGATATCATTCATATAAATCGAACATCCATTGTTTTCAGACTTAAATGAATAACCGTTTTGCATTAAACAAGATCCAGAAATAATGTTCATGCTCAACGCAGGCACCAAATAACAATTATTTAGGTTCATCACTAATCACGATGGTAGACGAAGAGGTAACGTCCCGACAGCGATCACATCAACCTTTGATCCATTGCCGACGCGCATCGTCACCTCATCCTTTGCTAGTTGTCGCCTATTCCGTAATTCCTGTTTCGAGTTACATATGTTAGCAACCGAACCAGTATCAAATACCCAGGTGCTACTGCGAGTACTAGTAAGGTACACATCAATAACATGTATATCACATATACCTTTGTTCACTTTGCCGGCCTTCTTATCCGCCAGATATTTGGGGCAATTACGCTTCCAGTGCCCAGTACCCTTGCAGTAAAAACACTCAGTGTCAGGCTTAGGGCCAGCCTTGGTCTTTTTCTCAGGTGCGGCAACAGTTTTGCCGCCCTTCTTGAAATTACCCTTTGGCTTGCCTTTCTTGCCTTTCTTGAAACTGGTGGTTTTATTGATCATCAACACTTGATGCTCCTTTTTGATCTCCACTTCAGCAGTTTTGAGCATTGACAGAAGCTCGGGGAGAGTCTTCTTCATGCCTTGCATATTGTAGTTCATCACAAAGTTCTTGTAACTTGGTGGGAGTGATTGGAGAACACGATGAATTCCTAGCTCATTGGGGATCGATATACCCAGGGCTATGAGCTTATCGGCGTACCCAGACATTTTGAGTATGTGCTCGCTAACGGAGCTGTTCTCTTCCATCATGCAACTAAAGAACTTTTCTGGAGCATCATAACTCTCTACGGCAGCATGGGTATCGAAAATCATTTTCAATTCTCCCATTGTATCAAAAGCGTTGCTGTTCTCGAAACGTTTCGCAGCTCTGGCTCTAAACCATACAGAATGCCGCAGTGAACTACACTGTGGTCCTCCTTCTGAGTCAGGAAAGCATTTTTCACATCATCGGGAGCGTCATCAGCGGGCGGGGCACCTAGCGGTGCATCAAGCACATAGAGCTTTTGACAAGCTGTGAGGAGAATCCTCAGGTTAAGTGCCCAATTGGTGAAGTTGCTTCCATTGTTTGCTAGTTTCTCTTTCTCCATGAACATATTGAAATTGAAAGCAGGTGGTGCCATGATCTACAACATATTTGCAAAGACTATTTAGACTAAGATTATGATAAATTAAGTTCAAGTTAATTCAAAATTATTATGTGAACTCCCACTCAAAAACAACATCCCTCTAGTCGTTTCAGTGATTACACGAACCAAATTCACTACACCAATAACCGATCATCACGAGATATGGTGCAGCTGCAAAGGCGAATATCGACATATTCATCATATCATCTATATGACTCATGCTTTACCTTTCGGTTACGTGTTCCGAGACCATGTCTGTACATGCTAGGCTCGCCAAGTAGAACCGTAGTATTTGCGTGTGTAAATCTGGCTTACACCCGTTGTATGCAAACGTTGAGTCTATCACACCCGATCATCACGTGGTGCTTCGAAACGACGAACTTTCTTAGCGGTGCATACTAAGGAAGAACACATTATTATCTTGATATTAATTGTGAGAGGGATCATCTTATAATGCTACCGTCACGATCTAAGCAAAATAAGATGCATAAAAGGATTAACATCACATGCATGGATAATGTGATATGATATGGTCCTTCTTGCACTTGATCTCCATCTTGTGCATCTTGGCATGATCTCCATCATTCCACCGGCGTGGCACCAAGGTCCATGGCGCATCCGTCTTGACTGTCCTCCAAATTTACAACATATCATCTAGATATGATATTTAGCACGCAGGCCATAAATTAAAAGAGACAACCATTTGGCTCATGCCGGTTTGTCATAATTTACAAAAGGTATCATTTCATACATCAAATTTGTAACTTTGACCATATCACATCACATGCCCTGCAAAAACAAGTTAGACGTTCTCTAATTTATTTTTGCATATTTTACGTGGCTTAGGGCTTTCAAAGATAGAACCGTTCTTACCTACGAACATGAAACCACAACGGTGATGAAAATATCATTAGCAACATGTTCTATTTTATATCTTAACTATAGTAGGAGAGACAGACACCCGCAAAGCCACTTATGCAAAACAAGTTGCATGTCAGTCGTGGAACAAGTCTCATGTGCGTGGACATGTAAGGTTAGTCCGGGCCGCTTCATCCTACTATGCCACTAAGATACAAAATATACAAAGGAAGCAATAACATGATCATCAACGCCCACATACACATATGTGTTCTACCCGTACAAAACATCTACGCATAGACACGGCTCTGATACCACTGTAGGGTTCGTAGCATAGAAAACAAAATTTTTCCTACGGTGAGAACAAACCAACAAGCCAAGATCTAGTCTAGCAGATGCTCGTAACGAGTGGAACATGTTCCAAGAGAACTCACCCTCGAAGACCGAAAGCGTTTCGAGAGGGATTATCGTGGACGATGTAGTGGAACACTTGCCGATCTCAAGATCGCGAAGATGTGCACTGCAACGGGCAGCGCCTCCGTACTCGGTCACACGTACAGCTTGATGACGACCTCCGTTCCCTCGATCCAGCGGGGCAGCGGAAGTAGTAGAACCACCAAGGAACTCCAACAGCACGACGGCGTGGTGTGGAGGAGAACTAAACGGCCATGGCTTCGCCAAGCGGATGGCCGAGAGGTGGAGCAGCGGGAGGAGGGAGAGAGGATCAAGTGTGTGCATAAGAGGGAGCTCTACCTCTCCTTATATAGAAGAAGGGGGCAGCCCAAGGGGGTGGTGCGGCTCAAGAGCCCCCACCCCTTCCTCTTCATGTGAGTGGAGCATCCACTCATGCCCACTCACTCTCTTTTAATCTCCACTCAAAAATTTCAAGGGTTTTTCTTTATTAAATAAAACAATTTCATTTCTTTTTAATATTTGTTAATTCTATTAACAAACATTAACACTTACCCCCTTGGTTCATTTGTTAATTCTATTAACAACCATTGGCAACCATTGACAAATAACCCCTTGAACTATTTCAATATTACCCGAAACAATTTCGGTGTTGTCCAAACTTTTCTCCGAAATTCCGTGTCTACCCAAAAGCGTCGACAAACCTTAAGTGTGTCACCCTACGGTTCGTGAATAATGTAGACATAATCGAGACACCTCTCTGATCAATAGTCAACATCGGGATCGGGAGATCCGTAATGACTCCTACATATTCGACGATGAATCTTGTGATCGCGTGAACCAAAAACGTCATAACCAATTCCTTTTGTCTCGCGATATTTTACTTGTCCGAGATCCGATCATTGGTATCGTCTATACCTAGTTCGATCTCGTTTCCGACAAGTACTCTTTACTCGTTCTGTGATATGACATCCTTGTGACCTAGTCACGTGCTTGCAAGCGGTGTCGATGTGATATCACCGAGAGGGCCCAGAGTATATCTCTCCGTCACCTGGATGGACAAATCCCACTTCTTGATCCATGAGCCTCAACTAATACTTTCGGAATACCCAACGCCACCTTTATAGTCACCCTGTTACGGTGTGACGTTTGATGTCATCAAAGCATTCTTCCGGTGTTAGTGATTGACATGATCTCATGGTCTAAGGATTAGGGTTACTTCGTATGCTCAGTACAACAATATAAACTTAATGACTTGATCGTATTGCTATACTTATTTTGGGTGTGTTCATCATATCATTCTCCTAATGACGTGATCCCGTTATTAACAACATCCAATGTTCATGATCAGGAAACCTTGATCATCAGTTAATCAACGAGCTAGTTAAACGAGATGCGTTACTAGGAACTCTAATTTGTTCATTAGTCACACATGCATCAATGTTTCCGATTAATACAATTTTAGCATGAGAAATAAACATTTATCACAAACATGGAATAAGATAATAACCACTTTATTATTGCCTCTCGGGCATATTCCTTTCAACATGTTGACCGAATGTTGCAGCCGATCAAGTCAACATGGAGCAGCAAGGGTGTGAGTATTGTGTCAGATGGGTGGTCTGATGCTCAAAGATGGTCTCTCTTGAATTTTATGGCTGTAACAGAAAATGGGCCCATGTTTTTATGAGCAATCAACACCGAGGGAGAAGGAAAGAGCAAGGAGAACATCTTTAAGAGGCTGTTAGAAACTATTGATTTTATTGGTCCAGATAATGTTGTGCAAGTGGTCACTAATAATGCATCAAACTGCAGAGGTGCGGGGCTGATGGTGGAGGAGAAGTACCCTCATATATTCTGGACTCCATGTGCCGTCCATATTCTGAACCTCGCGTTGAAGAGCATATGTGCAGCCAGGACAGAGGCAAACCCCGAGTATGAGGACTGCAACTGGACGACCAAGGTTTCATCATATGCACAGCAGATCCGGAACTTTATAATGAATCACTCCATGAGGTTGTCTATGTTCAACAAGTTTAGCAAGTTGAAGCTTCTTGCTATCGCTGAAACAAGATTTGCCTCTCAGACTGTTATGCTGAAAAGGTTCCTTGAGATCAAAGATGCTCTTACTTTGTTGGTTGTGTGCCCCAAGCGGTCTGATTATAGAGACAAAGAAGAAATAGCACAGTTTGTGAAAGAGAAGAAGATTCTTAATTATTTGTGGTGGGATAAAGTGAATTATATCCTCTCTTATGATACGTGCAGCTGACACAGATAAACCATGCCTTCCTTTGATGTATGAGATGTGGGATAGCATAATTGAGAAGGTGAAAAATATACTTTATCGTCATGAAGGAAAGGAGGAGCATGAACGCTCTCCTTTTTATGATGTTGTTAATGAGATCTTGCATAGTCGTTGGTTAAAGCATAATACCCCATTGCATTTTTTGGCACATTCACTGAATCCCAAGTAAGGTTCTAGCTTGCTGTCACAAAAAAAATTATTTTTTGGTGTACCTAATTTTGTTGGTAATTGGATCCTTTTTGCTATTATCTTAAGATATTACACTGAAGCATTGCTTGCTGGGCTTGCTGGCCGTGAACCTCCTCATGTTGATCAAGAGATATCGACAGAGAGAAACAAATGTTTTCGGAGGATGTTTGGTGATGGTCTAGAATTGCACAAGATCAAACAACAATTTGGTAATTTTAGTTTGTTTGCTGCTGAATGTAGTTCCTTTGATTCAACTGAGGATAGAACCTACCTAGAGCCCAAGATATGGTGGGGAATTCATGGTAACTCTGCCCCAGGGCTACAAAAATTGGCACTGAAATTACTTGGCCAGACATTGTCTTCTTCTTGTGCTGAAAGAAATTGGAGCATGTATGGTTTCATACACAGTACAGCAAGAAAGAGGTCCTTTATTCTACTTGAATCTTTACTAGTATTTTTTATTATACATATATAAGCGTATCCCTGTATCCGTGCTTCCGAAAAATCACCGTACCGCCGTATCCGGGAATCCTAGTCTGATAGTACAATGTTAGATAAGATCATTTATTCATCGTAACTAAAAAACCAATTTTTTAGCTGAACAGCACGTGGAAAGCAGAGCACAGCAAACACGAAATCAAGAGTAGAAGCTAGAAAGAACTTACATGTCCGGGCACATTATTTGACTTCGGGGATAATAACCTCCAACCATGCCTCCAATTCCAGGATGCCATGAGCGCTAGTCTTTTATTTATTTTCGGAGGCACTCGATCGTCTCTGTTCTAATCACAGAGAGGAGAAGCAGCTAAAGCGCTCGATCGTCTCTGTTTAATTCACAGGGAGGAGAAACAGCTAAAGATCTCGATCGTCTCTGTGTTATTCAGATAGAGGAGACTCCGGAGGAGACAATAACAATGCTTTAGACGGGTCCGACCAGAACCAGAAGTATATAATCTCCAACTTGTCCGAGCGGAAATCGATTCGCACAAAATACGTGTGTATTTAGGTAAGAATCGCGTGATAAATCCACATCCAAGTGTTATAAAGTGTGTTTTCCTTCCAGGATTTCTTTTTTTGGAAAATCTAGCATGATGCGCGGATCGCATGCGGCGAGTGAAAAGTGTAGTTTTTTCTCTATAGGGAGAGCAAATGCATGCATACACCAGTGTAGGTGGCATCATGCTATTAATTACTAAATTCGGAAATCTAAAATAATTTATCTTTTAAACCATTATTTCAATTAGAATGAACGTATAGAAACCTGATAGCCAAGTTATTATAATGTGATAAGCTAGTTATAATGATCAGGTGATCAGGTAACTACTGAAAGAAAGAGTGTTCAAAACATGGCAACATGAGATCTAGTTTTATAGATTTAATCACGACTAATCCAAGTAGCCAACGGTGAAAACAGATTTTGAATCAAATTAACCATTTAAAAGATAAACGGAATCTAAATGATTTTTTTTTGACTATGACTACGGCGGCTCTTAGAGCCAGCCTGAACTTTATAATCAAATGTTGCCTATGAGACTTTGCAGCCTCTACAAGATAGGTTCAAATGAACCAGAGTTTACAGGGGATACAAGCGAGGAGAAATAAAATAAAAACACACGCACAAACAACAAGAGAGAGGGTCACTCCAGGAGAAAATCCTAGAGACAGTTGACTGATGAGAAGCTCATCACGACCCAAGCACAACAACCACGAAGAGGATCCAAAGGACATGATATCAGAGATCCAGCCACGACATTGCACCATCGACGAAGTCGAAAGCCAACGCTCACCCGAGGCCACACGGCGCGCCGACACCACCTGTGTCGGGGGCATGTCCGAAGAGGCGTGCGCGGCGAGACGACGCCACAACGCCTGTGTGTCACCGACTGAAGCTAAAGGGCATCAAAGATGCCCTCACCGCACATGGGGGTCGTCGTCGTAATCGCACAGCGTAGCACCACCGAGTGCAACCCCAACCCCACCTGGGTTCGATTACGGGAAGGGTGAGCTAGCCTAGAGCACGCACGAAGACCACCCACGCCTTACACACCAAAAGATTCCGACAAGGATCCGACGCGAGGACCTAGCAACCGGCAAATAGAAGCAACCACCACCACTGCCACGGCTCACCTCGCATCGGAGGGAAGACCGCATCCATGGCCGCCATCTGCAGAACCATGGATCACACTGATGGCAAGACAGAGGTGGCTCGACACCCCACCACGACGGCGCCCCACATAGGCAACACGTCACCACCATGGCCGCCATCTGCAAAGCCATAGCACCGGCCCTCCCCAACGGCGCCCCGTTGCAGGAAGATGGTAGAGAATGGAGGTTGCCACCATTGCAACCATCGGAGGGCAAGGCCGAGCGCCGTCAAGCCGACATCAGCCCCGGAGCCGGGATCGACGGCCGGACAGCGGGACACAAAGCACGGCGAGCACGGACACCCAACCCCGCCCAGCACCGCACCATACCGGCCAGCAGTGGCCTGACTGTCAACGAACGGCGGAGCCGCCTGTCAGGCCCATCCGAGGTCCAGATCTGGCCCAGAAAAGCCCGAGACGGAAGAGGCCGGCCCCAGCCATGGCGGTGCGGCGGCGCACATCACACGTAAGGAGGGTCGAGGGGAGGGGCGGCGGCAGGGAGACGAGGGTGGGCGGCGGTGGCGGTATTCCCGGCGGCATCCCTCCAGGCCGGCCGGGCAGAGGCCGAGGGGCGAATTCCCGCCGCCCCCTTCACCGGCGCCGGGCGGCCTTAGTCCGCCGGCGGCCTCGGGGGGCGACGAGGCCGGCGGGGCGGCGGCGGGGCTAGGGTTTCCGCCCCCTGTCGCCTGGAGGCGGCGACGAGGAGCGGGTCGGGGGAGTTTTTTCCCTCAGCCTGACCCGAATCGAATAGTGTGTCTCTAAACGATATTATCGTTGACGTGTAGGGAAAGTAACCGCCGCACGGAAGAGAAAATATGTGGCGCCACCATGTACTCATATCCTTCTTTTTTTTACGGTAAACCAAAAGCTTCTCTTCTACTCCCTGAATAAACGGATCCTCTTCGTCTCCCAGAATAAACGTTTGTTCCGCTCCAATCACCACCCTGCCGACAACGCCAGGAGAGGAAAAAAGAATGGAGAAGCAAGGATGTGAGGGCCTCACCCTAGTTACCTTCGAGATGCATATTTTTAGGGTGGTGGCTCCGACGGTAGCAGGCACGGCGGCTCGGCATAAACCGACGAGAGGCGTCTAGGAACGTGTAATGCTGCTCTCTTCTTGGGCCAGACGCCAAAATGGGCCGTAGCATTTCTCAAAAGAAAAAAAATGATGCTCCTGCATTTTTTTTCTTCCTTTGATCCCCTAAGCTGTGCAGAATTTAAAAAAAAATGTAACTGTGCATGTGTAACGAACGTCTCATAAATCAACTAATGTATTTAAATTTGGATCAACTCTCCATGAAAATTGAAAGAAACTGACATGCACTTTCTTTATATCGATCTATGTGAGTTTTCCTCGTTTTTAAAGTTCATCTTTCAATAACAGTTACATGCTAAACATATGGTTTAGTAATTATCCACCACATAACTGGTTTTGCTTAAAAATTGGGTGATATTAATTTAACTGGAACCCTTAATCCCTTATAAGGGGTTTGTCTCACAATCTCTTATGTAAGATTTCTCCGTGAAGATAACAAGTTATAATAGATTTACTGAACAAACCAAAGCAAGAAAATAAGGTGGGATTAATAGCAACGGTTAAAATCTAATGTGTATGTAGTGATCCAAGTAAAAGAACCGACTATCCTAGACATAACTTGCTTGGAGATTAGTACAATGGAAGATCTCACGGTTAGATGCATATTACATATCCCATTCTTTTTTACTTGTTTTGGTCAAGAATGTATTAGAGGGCGTATGAGGAGAAATGTGTGCGTTAGATGGAGCAACATTGGTGTTTAACAGGTAGTGACAACAAAACTTATGATCCACTTTGTTTCTTACCTTCTTAGTTACCTAACAGGGATAAAGTGAATACATATGCTATTGGTGTCTTGTGACAGTCAAGATATCCGTGCCTAGAGCTAGTGTATTGTTATTCAAACTTCATGTCATAAAGCTAAAGGCTATACTTTGTTAATTCTTAATTTTAGATTGTTTTGAGTTTCCCTTTTTGAGCAGTATAAGAGAGATTGCTAATAAAATAACATATCTATGTTAGGACGTGATGCTCATTTAAATGCTATCTTACACACAATCATGTTGCACCAATATTATGTCAAAACTAAGTAGTCCTATTCCTCGGACATGGGAGGTGGAGACCCAGGCCGCCAAGACGAGGAGGCGCTGGCCTGGGTCTCCGCCAAGCTCCGTGGGAGCCGTGGCCTGTGGCTGGGCAGCCCGCACCGGTGTGGTCGCAAGACCCCCAAGCGCCGCAGACGCCTCCGCCAGCAAAGCCACTGACACACCTGTTCACCGTCCCGCCGTACGTCATCCTCTCAGATGACGACAACGACCTGGCCGCGGCGGCGTCTACTCCGGCAGCCAACCCCACCCCCAAACCCATAGCTAGGTGATGCTCTCACAGCGTTAGAAAACCCCAAGAGGAAGGTGTGATGATGCAGTAGCATCAAGTCTTCCCTCAGTTTATGAAACCAAGGTTATCAAACCAGTAGGAATGGATGCTTTTCTGAAGGTTGTTGAAGCTGACTTTGGCAGGACGCACTTCCGGTGTCAACAACGAACGTGGAACCTGCACACAACACAATCAAACGACTTTGCCCCAACGAAACAGTGAGGTTGTCAATCTCACTGGCTTGTTGTGAACAAAGGGTTAACCGTATGGTGTGGAAAATGATGTTTGTTTACAGAGAATAGAAGTAACAGTTTGCAGTAGTTTGTATTATCGGTTTAAAAGAAAGGACTGAGGTACACAGTTCACTAGTGGTGTCTCTTCATAAATAATAATAATAGCATACATGTGGCTAAACAAATTACAGCTGGGTAATTGACAAAATAAATAACTGCATAATGTCTAGTATGGGATTCATTTGGGCATTAAAACAATATACATAGACCGTTCCAACCGCATATATGACTAATAATCCACCTTTCGGCTAGCGTCAGCACCCCTTTCAGTATTAAGTTGCAAGCAACAGATTATTGCATTAGGCAAAGTGTGTAAAGTAAGTAATACAATTATCATTAGACAAAACACTATTTTTTTATCCCTAGTAGCAACAATACATTCACAATCTTAGAGGTTGATGTCACTCCCCCATATTAAATGAAAATATGAACCCACTATCGAGCACAAATACTCCCTCTTGGAGTCACAAGCATCTACTTGGCCAAAGCATCTACTAGCAACGGAGAGCATGCAAGATCATAAATAGCACACACATAATATATTATGAAGCAAATGACATAGTACTTAATATTCATCGAATCCCAGCAAACACAACATGTAGCATTACATAAAAGATGATCTTGATCATGATAGGCAGCTCACAAGATCTAAACACATCTAGCTACTGATATGAACCCGTAGTCCAAGGATGAACTACTCACGCATCAGTCCGGAGGCGGGCATGGTGATGTAGAACTCTTCGGTGATGATTCCCTTCTCCGACAGGGTGCCGGGAAGAGATTCCAAACCCTCCCAAACTAGGGTTGACGACGACGACGTCTCTGGAACTTTTCATGGAATTTTTGATCGGATACCAAGGGCTTTCGTGTCGGGGGAATAAATAGGTGAAGGGGCAAGGTCGATGGAGCCTCGAGGGGCCCACAACACGAGGCGGCGCGGCCAAGGGTGGGGTCACCAGGTGAGGCTGCCTCGCGACCTTCCTCCGTCTCCTCTTCGGTGTTCTGGATCCTTCCGAGAAAAATAGGAGTTTTGGCTTTTGTTTCGTCCAATTCCAAAAATATTTCCTTAACAATTTTTCTGAAACCAAAAACAGAAGAACACAGGGAGCTGGCACTGTGGTGTCTTGTTAATAGGTTAGTCCCATAAAATGCATAAAAACCATATAAAGTGAATATAAACATGTAGCAATTGGTATAATATAAGCATGGAATATAAGAAATTATAGATACATTTGAGTCGTAGCACTAGGGTTTATGTTTTTTTATGTTTTCTGTTGTATCACTAGTGAAAGAGCATTTTCCCTCATGTGTGGTTTTGGTAATTGAATGACAATCTCTATGGACTAATGTTTGCATTGAGATATAATTATAGATCATGTCCATGGTATTGTGGAGTTCATGTGTTGGACTCTTGAAGCTTATGTGTTGAGTGGAGCATATTGCAAGTATGTCCTGAAGGATTCAAGACATCATATTAGTGAAGAAATGTTGGAAGATACAAGGTTGATCAAGATGTTGATCAACACACAAAGCTACAAGATGTACCAAGAACGATCATGTATCTCTTGGGATGGTAAACACTTGTCCGCATAGCTTTGTGAACTAACCCATTATATATGTGTTTGTGGTATCATTATATGAGGTTAGGTATCTTCCCATGGGCTTGCATCAAATGAATATTTCATATAGCTCATGGAGGATGACGCCATGTGGTGATCGTCATCAAGGTGAGATGTGCAAGACCAAGACCAAGAGAAGCTTCTTGAAGAGATCCTATGCTTGGTGGGTGCTTGCAATGGATACATGAAGATGAAGCTAAGCGAGACTCTCCCATTGTGAGCATGGGTGAGTATTTGGAGAAGTCTTCATCAAGCATGTGCTTGGACGCACAATCAAGGAAAGATGAACCACTTGAAGAGATCAAGATAGTCTTCATACAACTCAAATGGAATGCTCAAGGCAAAGGTATGATCTTGATAGGGCTATAGGATAGATAGGCGTACTATCAAGAGGGGTTCTCAAGTTAGTAACTTGATCGCATCGTTGTGGAGAGCTAAAACCTTTGCATACTTGGCATATCATATATCTTGGTTCTTATTTGGCTTTTATGTTGGTGAGGAGTTAGAGCTTGGTTCATCTCCATGTCAAGCTCTTGTTCATCGAAATCGGTTTTACTTTGGACAACTTGTTGCGTTTTCGGTGGCGGAAATATTGTCGGTTCTACCGTGAGGAAAGTCCCACACCTTGCCATGTGTGGTGATTTTACTCTATTTATGGGATGCAATCTTTTTGTTGGGTGCTCATCGTCGCTATATTTCCAACAAAATTGGTCTCACCTCATTTGGAGTTCATTTGCAAAAGTTATATCAGTTTTCGTTTCGGTGTTTTGTTGATTCGGATTATTGGGGCCGGATATTTCGTTCTACCGGAATTTCTGGTTCCCCAGCTGATCCAAAAAAAACGGCTAAGGAAAGGAGAAAAAGTGTTCTGACTCCAGTCGGAAATTGTGCTCGGAAATTTCCTTCTACCGGAATTTCCGAGTGCCCCCAGAAAAGTCCTCCAGAAATGGCTAAGGAAAAGTTTGGTTTTGCTTCTGACTCCAGCCGGATTTTCAGCTCGGAAATTTCATGGACTCGGAATTTCCGGTTGACCGGAATTTCCGAGTCTCACTTATACCGGAATTTCCGAGTGTCAAAACAGCCAACGGAAAGCTCATTTCCCCTCTCTCCTACCCCAGCCAATCCAAGGCAGCACGACTTTCCCCTCTCTCCTACTCCATTGTTGACCTTGGAAAGCTCATTTCCCTCTCAATCCCTCCATTGAATCTTCCATATTCTTTAGGGAAAGTTGAGAGGAGATCTAGATCTACAATCCTACCAATCCATCTCTCCTCTAAGTGAGGGGAACTTAGTGGATCTAGTTCTTGGAGTTCCTTTGTGGTTCTTCTTCTTTGTTCTTCCTCTTTTCTCCCCCCATAAGCATTAGTTGCTTTTGGTGGGATTTGGGAGTGAAGGATTTTACTCCTTTATGGTTTCCTTTGTTCTTCCTCTCTTATTCCCCCATAAACATTTGTTGTTGTGTTGGAATTAGAGAGTGAAGGACTTGAACACTTCGTGTGCTCTTGCCATTGCATTTGCATCGGTTTGAGCTCTCCACGAGGATTCGTGGTGGTGTTACTTGTGAGCTTGTTATGAAGGGGATCATAGACAGAAAACAACAATTTTCCTAGCAACGATATCCTTAAACTAGCCAAGATCTATTCTATGCAGATATAGTAGTACGAACGGAGATCGGAATACGTACCCTTGTAGACCGAAAGCGGGGATTACGTTCCCGCACAAACATTGTCGATGCAGACCGACGAAGCCGACCTCAAGGTCGTGTAGAGGAAGCAGGCCTCCGAGTACCGCTAGCGCAACACCTCGCAGGGAGTCGCACACGTACGGTGGAGACGACGCCTCCGAAGCTCCAGTCCAGGACGAGCAGCGGAAGACTTGGACCGGAACACCAGCAGCGCGGCAGCGGGCTATGGTGGAGGAGATCCCCGACTCCTCTTGCTCGGCGCGGCTCCGACTTGGGAACCACGAGATCGAGAGAGAAATCAGGAATTAATTGGTGAATTAAAAGGCTGGGGTTGCCCCTTCTTATATAGGCTCCCAAGGGGAGCCTACCTTGCCAGCCAGGCAATGTGGGACTAACCCCCCACAGCCTGGTTCGGCCAAGGGAGTGCGCCGGCCCCCTGGTGGGCCCCTTGTGGCCCACCTAGGCCGGCCCTCCTGGCCCCCACCGAATTCCCCTAGGGAATTTTCCCCTCTTGGGCCTTCTTTCGTCCGGAAGGCCCATTTAGGGAAATCTGCCTTAATAAATTCGAAAATAAATATATAAAATCATATTTGCATATTAATAACACTAATTAATATCAAACATAATATATATAATATTTCCTATCTCCGAAAACTCTTTCGGCGCCGCCCGATCTCCATCGGACCTCTCCTGGGACGCTCCCGGTGATCTCCTTCCTTTCCGGTTGTCTTGTCGAAACCCCTTAAGTGTGTTACCCTAACGGTTCGATATAATATCAGGTATGATCAAGACTCCTCAATGATCAACGACTAACCCGTAGGCCTGGACCCCATGAATTAATCCCTGAGATATAACGAATGACTTTCATCTATCAAACCTGAACGTGAAGTCTTAGACCTTTTGCCATAGCGATACTTAGCATGTCCGAGTGTCGTTACATAGATATCTCCATACCTAATCCCGACCTCGTTACCGATGATGCTATCTTCTACTCGTTCATGATCTCATGTCTCCGTGACCTAGTCACATGCTTGCAAGCTCATTAGACATGATCTCACCGAGTGGGCCCGAGAGTATCTATCCTGCTACGCGGACTGGCAAATCCCGCTCTTGACCCCTCGTCTCAATACTCCTTTCCAATACCCAAAAGTATCACCGTTATTGTCATACTAAATAAGATACGACGTTTGGTGCAATCAAAGTATCTTCCGGGAATATCAATAAGAGTTGATCTCACAGTCAAAGGTGTAACGACTACGTTCTCCAAATCTGGGTATGTCCATCACATCACTCTCTAGCAATATGACTCTCATTGCCGACCGGCGCCATGCCCCATGACCGGGAAACCTCGATCATCAATCGCGCAAGGAAACTAGTCTTAGTAGAGGCTACTAGGGACCTGGTTGTTTACGTATCACACCCGCATTAATGTTTCCGCTTAATACGGTTCCAGCATGACACAAAAACCTATTATGAACAAACGAGATATGATAAAGAATACAATTTATTAATTGCCTCTAGGGCATATCTCCTTCAGTCTCCCACTTGCACTAGAGTACAATTTAATCTAGATTACAACTTGGTAAAAGCCTAACACCCATAGCTAACTGGTGTTGTTCATGCTTATCAAGCGGGAGAGGCTTCGTCAGCGGATCTGCCACATTCAGATCCGTATGCACTTTGCAAATCTTCACATCGCCTCCTTGTACGTACTGACGTATCACGTGGAAGCGTCGGAGAATGTGTTTGGCGGTGGAGTGAGACCTTGGCTCCTTGGCGTTCGCAATGGCACCCGTATTGTCGCAAAAGAGGACCACGGGGTCTTGCATGCTCGGGAACACTCCAAGTTCGATGACTAACTTCCTCAGCCACACAGCTTCATTCGTTGCCTCGCAGGCAGCAATGTACTCCGACTCCATTGTAGATTGTGCGACTATGGGTTGCTTCCCACTTCTCCAGCACACGGCGCCTCCATTCACCTTGAACACGTAACCTGTCTGTGACTTACAGTCATCGGGGTCTGAGCAGAAACTTGCATCTACGTAACCCGTTACGCCAAGTTCCTCATCGCAGCCACCATACACAAGGAACATTTCCTTTGTCTTATTGAGATACTTAAGAATGCTCTTAACAGCTACCCAATGCGGCATTCCAGGATTACTCTGGAACCGGCTGGTCAAACTTAGAGCTAATGCCACATCTGGTCTAGTACTCAACATTGCATACATGATCGATCCTATGGCTGAAGCATAAGGATGTTTCGTCATTTCGGCCTTACCCAGTTCCGTCACCGGACACTGCGCCTTACGCAATATCTTATTCTTGATAACCGGCAGAGAACCCTTCTTTGCCTTCTCCATATGAAAACGCTTCAATATTTTATCAAGATAAGTACTCTGACTTAGTGCTAATAGGCGCCTTGATCTATCACGGTAGATTTTTATGCCTAAAACATACGCATCTTCTCCTAAGTCCTTCATGGAAAACTTACTGTTTAAATATTCCTTCACGCTATTCAGAAGTTCCACATCATTCCCTATTAGCAATATGTCGTCAACATACAGTGCTAAGAACACAACCGAGCTCCCACTCATTTTCTTGTAAATACAGGTCTCTTCCACATTCTGGATAAATCCAAAACCTTTGATTACCTCATCAAAGCAAAGATTCCAGCTCCGAGATGCCTGCTTCAATCCATAGATGGATCGCTGAAGCTTGCACACCTTGTTACCACTTCCTGGATCGACAAAACCTTCCGGCTGTACCATGTACACCTCTTCCTCAATGTTTCAATTCAGGAAGGCCGTTTTGACGTCCATCCGCCAGATTTCATAATCATAGTAGGCAGCTACCGCTAACAAAATCCGAATAGACTTAAGCATCGCTACCGGTGAAAAAGTTTCATCGTAGTCAATTCCATGAACTTGTCGGAAACCCTTTGCGACAAGCCGAGCTTTATAGACGGTCACATTACCATCAGCATCAGTCTTCTTCTTAAAGATCCACTTATTCTCAACGGCCTTACGCCCTTCGGGAATATCCACCAAAGTCCATACTTTGTTATTATACATGGATCCTATTTCGGATTTCATGGCTTCAAGCCATTTCTCGGACTCTAGACTCTCTATCGCCTCCTTGTAGTTCGTAGGTTCGTCTTGCTCGACTAGCATGACGGTGCAAACCATGTTGCCATACCATTATGGTGGGATCCGAGATCTACCAGACCTACGAGGTAGAACATCTTCCTCGACAGTTTCTCCCACTCCTTCCACGGAGGACGTTTCCGGAATTGCTTCCGTTGCGCCACTCGGAATCTCGAGTTCAGGATCAACGATTTCATCGAGGTCTACCTTCCTCCCACTTACTCCTTTCGCGAGAAACTCCTTCTCTAGAAAGGCACCGGTCTTCGCGACAAAAGTTTTGCCCTCAGCTTGGTTGTAGAAGGTGTACCCAATGGTTTCCCGCGGATATCCTACAAAGACGACTTTCTCCGACTTCGGTTCGAGTTTGTCGGGCTGCAGTTTCTTAACGTACGCCTCACAACCCCAAACCTTCAGAAACGATAACTTAGTCTTTTGGCCATACCATAATTCATACGGTGTCGTTTCAAGGGACTTGGACGGAGCCCTATTTAAAATGAATGCGGTTGTTTCTAACGCATAACCCCAGAAGGACACTGGCAGATCGGTAAGAGACATCATAGATCGGACACTATCCAGTAGAGTACGATTACGTCGCTCGGACACACCGTTTCGCTGCGGCGTTCCGGCGGGCGTAATTTGGGGTACTATGCCACAACTCTTCAGATGTGTGCCAAACTCAAAACTCAAGTACTCTCCACCGCGATCGGACCGGAGATGCTTGATTTTCCTATTAAGCTGATTCTCAACTTCACTCTGGAATTCTTTGAACTTTTCAAACGTTTTAGACTTGTGTTTCATCAAATAGATATAACCGTATCTACTCAAGTCATCAGTGAAGGTGACGAAGTAACGCTAACCATTGCGTGTCGAAACGCTCATTGGTCCACATACGTCTGTATGTATGATCCCCAACAAATCCGACGCCCGTTCAACGAAACCTTTGAACGGTGTCCTGGTCATTTTGCCCATGAGGCATGGTTCACATGTATCGAGGGATCCGAAATCCAACGAGTCCAAGAGTCCATCGGAGTGGAGTCGCTTCATGCGCTTTATACCAATATGACCAAGACGGCAATGCCACAAAAACATGGCGGTATCGTCACTACACTTAATTCGTTTGGCTTCTATGTTATGGATGTGAGTACTACGATCGAGATTCAACAAGAATAAACCGTTACTCTCGGGAGCATCAACATAAAAGATATCATTCATATAAATAGCACAATTGCTTGACACTGATTTAAATGAATAACCGTCTTGTAACAGGCAAGACCCACTTATAATGTTTACACTCAAGGATGGCACAAAATAACATTTATTTAAAACCAAAACTAATCCCGATGGTAGATGCAGAGGGAGCGTGCCGACAGCCACCCCGTCGACTCTCGATCCGTTGCCGACGCGCATCGTCACCTCATCCTTCGCCAGCCGCCTTCTATTCCGTAACTCCTCCTGAGAGTTACATATATGAGCAACAGAACCAGTATCAAATACCCACGTATTGCTCCGGGCGGATGTAAGGTACACATCTATAACATGTATATCAAATATACCTTTCTCTTTGTCGACCGTCTTGCCAGACTTCCTATCCTCCAGATACTTGGGGCAGTTGCGCTTCCAGTGACCCTTCCCCTTGCAGTAGAAACACTCCACGCTAGCTCTGGGACCAGATTTGTTAGTCCTGGGCTTGGCAGCCAACTTTGCCTCCCTCCGGGACTTCCAGCTATGCTTTCCCTTGCCACCGGACTTCTTGAAATCAACGGTCTTGTTGACCATCAACAGCGTGTGCTCCTTCTTAATCTCTACCTCAGCAGTCTTGAGCATCACGAACACTTCACCCAGTGACTTAGCCATGCCCTGCATGTTGTAGTTCATGACGAAGCCTTTGTAGCTTGGCGGCAACGATTGCAACACCCTGTCAATCGCCAGCTCATCGGGAATCTTGCACTCCAGAGCATTCAGGCGTTGAACGTAGCCAGACATCTTGACTACATGCTCGCTCACACTGCTATGCTCTTCCATCTTGGCTGAGAAGAAAAGCTCAGAAGCCTCATATCTCTCAGCCTTAGCCTGCGGCGCAAAGACAGCCTTAAGATCCGAAATGATCTCAAAGGCGCTCATCTTCTCAAAGCGCTTCTGCAGGTCGGCTTCCATGGCGTAGAGCATGCCACTCTGGACAAAGGCAGAATCCTCCGATCGGGTCTGGAAGACCTTCTTCTCATCCTCAGAGGCATCATCTGCAGGAGGGTCACCTATGGCGGCCTCAATGACGTAGGCCACCCTATGGGGAGCGAGGAGGATCCTCAGGTTGCGGAACCAGGCCATGAAGTGTGACCCATTGGTCTTAAGCTTTTCTTTCTCAAGGAACAGACCTAGGTTAAACGAGGGGCGAGACATCTACAATGGAATTTGCAACAACATAAGACTTTATTCATAATAATTTGAGTTATAGTATTTTAGAAAATAACTAACATAACTCCCACTCAAACGAACATCCCTCCTGGTCGTTTAAGCGATTACACGACCCCCCATCCATTGCACCACCCCTCATCATCAAAGCCGGCGGCACAACTTCAAGAGTAGACAAAATCGTCCGTCACACCAATTTTGTGACTCGTGCTCGACCTTTCGGTCTTCCTGTTCCGAGGCCATACTTCTGAGTATGCTAGGCTCGCCACCAAAGACCTCCACGCTGACGCTTGTGCAACATGGCTTACACCCACCGTATGCGAACGAAGATATGTCTGACACCCGATCATCACGGCCTGCCTCATAACGTAGAACTTTATTGGTGGTGCGCGTTGGAGGGAGAACACTAGTGGTATTTTGAAGGGATCATCTTATTCAACTACCGCCGTGTAACACATACAATCACACAGAATAAGATGCACACAAAACATCAAATGTAATGTAATGTGATATAGTCCATCGCGCCATGGTCTTCTTGGCGCCCGCAGTTTATAAACAATTTAATAAACCTACCTTGACCATATCACATAGCCCCTGCAAAATAAAGTTAGACGCTTCTACTTTATCTTTTGCATATTCTACGTGGATTGGGGCTTTCGTAAATAGAACCGCTTCATACCTACGAATCTTATGACCACAACAACGATCCAATAATTGCATGTTTAAGCATCCCTTTCGGGCCCTCCATTGAAAATGCGAAGACCAACTAAAGAGAGAGAAACGGTCACCCGCCAGCCACAGATACGGTACAAGCCGTATGTCAGTAGTGGAACCAGTCTCGCTTAAGCGTACGCGTAAAGTCGGTCCGGGCCGCTTCATCAACTCAATGCCGCTGGAATACACAAGTGCACGCTAGAGGGTAGCAAATAACAGGAACGGTGCCCCCGTGCAGAACACGGGTTCTAACAGCGTACAGCTATATCTTACGATAGATCGGCTCTGATACCACTGAAGGGGATCGTAGGCAGAAAACAATAATTTTCCTAGCAACGATATCCTTAAACTAGCCAAGATCTATTCTATGCAGATATAGTAGTACGAACGGAGATCGGAATACGTACCCTTGTAGACCGAAAGCGGGGATTACGTTCCCGCACAAACGTTGTCGATGCAGACCGACGAAGCCGACCTCAAGGTCGTGTAGAGGAAGCAGGCCTCCGAGTACCGCTAGCGCAACACCTCGCAGGGAGTCGCACACGTACGGTGGAGACGACGCCTCCGAAGCTCCAGTCCAGGACGAGCAGCGGAAGACTTGGACCGGAACACCAGCAGCGCGGCAGCGGGCTATGGTGGAGGAGATCCCCGACTCCTCTTGCTCGGCGCGGCTCCGACTTGGGAACCACGAGATCGAGAGAGAAATCAGGAATTAATTGGTGAATTAAAAGGCTGGGGTTGCCCCTTCTTATATAGGCTCCCAAGGGGAGCCTACCTTGCCAGCCAGGCAATGTGGGACTAACCCCCCACAGCCTGGTTCGGCCAAGGGAGTGCGCCGGCCCCCTGGTGGGCCCCTTGTGGCCCACCTAGGCCGGCCCTCCTGGCCCCCACCGAATTCCCCTAGGGAATTTTCCCCTCTTGGGCCTTCTTTCGTCCGGAAGGCCCATTTAGGGAAATCTGCCTTAATAAATTCGAAAATAAATATATAAAATCATATTTGCATATTAATAACACTAATTAATATCAAACATAATATATATAATATTTCCTATCTCCGAAAACTCTTTCGGCGCCGCCCGATCTCCATCGGACCTCTCCCGGGACGCTCCCGGTGATCTCCTTCCTTTCCGGTTGTCTTGTCGAAACCCCTTAAGTGTGTTACCCTAGCGGTTCGATATAATATCAGGTATGATCAAGACTCCTCAATGATCAACGACTAACCCGTAGGCCTGGACCCCATGAATTAATCCCTGAGATATAACGAATGACTTTCATCTATCAAACCTGAACGTGAAGTCTTAAACCTTTTGCCATAGCGATACTTAGCATGTCCGAGTGTCGTTACATAGATATCTCCATACCTAATCCCGACCTCGTTACCGACGATGCTATCTTCTACTCGTTCATGATCTCATGTCTCCGTGACCTAGTCACATGCTTGCAAGCTCATTAGACATGATCTCACCGAGTGGGCCCGAGAGTATCTATCCTGCTACGCGGACTGGCAAATCCCGCTCTTGACCCCTCGTCTCAATACTCCTTTCCAATACCCAAAAGTATCACCGTTATTGTCATACTAAATAAGATACGACGTTTGGTGCAATCAAAGTATCTTCCGGGAATATCAATAAGAGTTGATCTCACAGTCAAAGGTGTAACGACTACGTTCTCCAAATCTGGGTATGTCCATCACATCACTCTCTAGCGATATGACTCTCATTGCCGACCGGCGCCATGCCCCATGACCGGGAAACCTCGATCATCAATCGCGCAATGAAACTAGTCTTAGTAGAGGCTACTAGGGACCTGGTTGTTTACGTATCACACCCGCATTAATGTTTCCGCTTAATACGGTTCCAGCATGACACAAAAACCTATTATGAACAAACGAGATATGATAAAGAATACAATTTATTAATTGCCTCTAGGGCATATCTCCTTCATGTTACTCTTGGGTCTTTGGACCCTAGACGCCTTTTGTGGCCGGCCTTTTGTGGCCAAGACCTTTTGTGGTCAAGACCTTTTGTGGTCACTTGAGAGCCCCTAATTAAGTTGTGGGTGTGTGCCTCAAGACTTGGGAGCCCCCAATTAAGTTGTGGGTGTGTGCCTCAAGAGTTGTACGGGATTCGATCTCCGCCCCGAAGGAGACCAATAGTGGAAGGTGAACTCGCAACCCTTTGTGGTTGAGTTCATCAGGAGAAGGAGCCTTTGTGGCTTTGCGGCAAACCTGTTTTGGTTGCGCACACCTCTCCAAACGAGACGTACACCCTTTGGGTGGAACTCGGGAATACATCCTCGTCTCCGCGTGCCTCGGTTATTTCTATACCCGAGCTCTTTACTTATGCACTTTACATTGTGATAGCCTTCGTGCTAGAAGTCAAATATCTTGCTATCACCTTATTACTTGTATTGCTTAGCATAAGTTGTTGGTGCACATAGATGAGCCTAGTATTTATATCTAGGTTGTATGCTTGTTAAAGTAAACCTCTAGTTTTATTCCGCCTTTATCAAGCATACCGGAATTTCCGGTCATTCTTGGACCGGATATTCCGGCTCCTCGGAAAAAGTTTCAAATCGCCTATTCACCCCCCCCCCCCCCCCCAGGCGACGTCTATCCGTTCAACTAGCCCCATGGAGCCCTGCTACTGACTAATCTATATATATTCATTATGTGTTTTTTGTTTGCCTTATCCATTTTTGCGCTTGGCCGTTTGGGGCACCTCCACCCAAAACAAAAAAAACTACAAATTGTGTCCACGATCCGCCTCAAACGGACCAAATCGGACACATTTTGGTGTCCGTTTGCGCTAGAAGGTGTCGTAAGAAAGAAAAATAGTAGGCCAGAAATGTGAGCTGAGTTCTTTGGAAAAACGTCGAACGGGAGTCGTGTCGCGGAAGCAACAGAGCAGCACCGGACCGCTGGCGCTTGGGCCCACCGACCAGCATAGCTGCCTCGCGTCGTAAACACGCAATTGCCCTCGTCTTGCTCAGTTCTTCCAACGGTCCCACCGCCTCCCCACCTCATCCACTCTGGCCTCACACCACCGCCTGCCCACCACCTCCGCTCTTTTCGCTCCGACGTTCCACCGCCGCCTGTCGCTCCGACCGCCTCCACAATGTACCCCCTTCCAGAAGAAGATCCGGACAACAAGGCCCCACCATGCTCCCACACCCACAACGTCGCCCAAGTCAGCGAGCCCTCCGCTGGCGGCGCCGACCGCGTCGGCGCAACCGAGAGCGGCAAGCACCTCGTCGACCATGCCGAGGGCTCCAACCGCTCCGACCTGAGCGCTTTGCACAACCGCCGCGCTCCGGCCTCCTTCGCCTCCACGATGTACCTCCTTCTAGAAGAAGATCCAGACAACGAGGCCCAGCCAGGCCAGGGCCGGCAAGAGGGCGGGGCAAAGGGGCGACTGCCTGGGCCTGGGCTCCAGAGTGGTAGGGGCCCAACCAAATTAATACATATATACACTGATACGTTTAAGGAAAAAATAAAATAAAGATAAAAAGCAGCTAGGGCAAAGCCCATGACTGGAGAGAGTTTATTGTTTAGATCAGTGAGTGTCGTTGCTACAGCGTCGGGTGGTACACCATGAATAGGATGAGCATTTTAACGCAAACGACAACGGTGACTAGCCAAGCGATGTTGTAGCTAGCACCAAGTGCCGTACCACACAAATATTCTATTGTACAGTGAACACTTCGGTGACAAAATGATAGGCACACGTGGCTATCGTGATGGGGGGCACTTGTTCCCACTGGCAGCGACAAGGTCATATCGAGTGGCTAACACATGCATCAGGCAAACATGACACCACCACGGTACTCGAGAGTATAAGACACCAAATAATAGAGTATTCTCACAATCATCGTATATTTATCTATTATGTCCTAAAAAGTGTTAAGTCGTTTAAACAACTTATCTGTTTAGTAGGAATAAGTCTTCATAAGAAACCATGGGTGAAGACAAACTGGGTGGCGGCTCCAGGAAAAAT
Source organism: Poa annua (assembly GCA_026929855.1). Lineage (NCBI taxonomy): Eukaryota > Viridiplantae > Streptophyta > Magnoliopsida > Poales > Poaceae > Poa > Poa annua. The sequence goes on from CM049426.1 coordinate 7,814,196, forward strand.
ATAATGGGTATTCCCCTAATTTTTTTTTTGCTCTAAACTAAACATCACAACACTAGCAATATCTGAACAAAATAATAATTGTGCGTAACTGTGACATAACGATAATCACAATATTTCAATGTAATACACCATAATAATTGTGCATAAACATGAATACATAAGTACCTTTTGATTGATAAAGTGATGATATCCTTACAATATAACTTTGCGGTCGCCTTTTTGGAAAAGATTGATGACATCTTCATCCTTTACTTGATTAAAGAATTCTCTCTCAATAAATGTAACCAAGCAATTGTTCTAATATTCATCACCCATTTTGTTCCTTGGCTTATTCTTCACATAGCTCATTGAAGAGAACACCCTTTCAACACTAGCAGTAGCTACTGGCAGAATCAGTACCAACTTAAGAAGCTTGTAAACTATATGATAATGCTCATGCTTGTTTGTCTTGACAAGCAAAACTGAAAGCTGACATAAATTTTTCAAGTGGTGAAACCTTTCATCTCTACGCACATGAGTAACATACATGTTTAGTTGCCATGGAAGTCTTGCCAGTTCATCGGTTGTGAAATCCTTAGCATAAAATTTTGTTGCAAGCCTAACCAACTTCTCTTGATTATAAGCAGCAAAAAGACGAAGTGGACAGAATGCCGCCATGCAAGAAAGTAGTTCCGTGTTTACCTCATCAAATCTGCCATTCAGCTCACTAATTTGCCTATCAATGACACTCACGTACATATCAACTTTGAAGCGGTGGTAATGTAATACACCTTTGAAACCCCTTTTAGGCCGGCCAACAGGAGTGTAAGGACCATCCATATCAACAACTTTGATCTTATGCTTTGTACAAAAAGATGTGACCTTTTGGAGAAAATCATCCCATCCAGAATCATTCCTCATGCACTCCAAGTAATACTTTGTGGAATCAACAAGGTCAATAGCATGAAAAATATCTTCATCCTGACTTTGCAAAGCTCTACTCAACTCATCTGTGTATCCAAATATTTCTTGCATCAAGTGTGCCATGAAAACAAACTCAAATGATCTAAATGGTGTCAATATGGATAGAGCCGCTTGGGCTTTTGCACCATGGTACTCGTCTGCAATCCTGAGAAGGACTCGCCGTAGTACACCATACATACGAATTAGATGGTTCACAGTTTTGAAGTGAGAGCCCCAACGTGTATCACATGGCCTTCCCAAACCCAATTCCTGATTCAGCCCACTCCCTGTTTCTATCTCTTCCAATTCCATTGCAACAATGAGTTCTTCAGCCTGAGCTATCCGAAGCATTCTCATCTTCTTACAAGACATGCCAAGAGCATTTAACAAGTGTGCAAGCCGCTGAAAGAACCAAGTACAATCTCCACTCTCCTTAGCAACAGCAACAAGACTTAACTGTAGTTGATGGGCAAAACAATGAACATAATATGCAGAAGGAGACTCATGCAAGATAAGTTTTTTCAGGCCATTAGCATTACCTTTCGTGTTACTAGCTCCATCATATCCTTGCCCACAAACCATTGCAAAGGTCAAATTATGGTCCATAAGCATTTTCTGAATCGCAGCTTAAAGTGTGAGAGAGGTAGTATCTGCAACATGAGCAAGACCAAGAAATCTAACAACTGCTCTTCCTTTCTTACCAACATAACGCAAGCAAACAGCTAGCTGCTCATTCTGATACACTGATACACATCACTAGACTCATCTGCAAGTATTGCAAAATGACCACCATCAAGTTCTTCAATGATCAGTTTAGTAGTCTCCTGTACACAACATTTTATCACCTCTTGTTGTATATCATGGTGAATCATTTTGCAATTATGTGGAGCATTGTCAAGAACAACCTTGTCAACCTCTTCAAAATTTCCTGCTAACCAATTCAAAAGCTCAAGGAAATTTCCTTTATTTAGTGAACTTTCACTTTCATCATGACCTCTAAATGCCAAGCCTTGCTTCAACAAAAATCTCACACATTTGAGTGTCCATGTCAAACGCTGCTTGTACAAAACCTTGTAATGTGTGGTGTTTGAAGCAATAGACTCCCGAATTGATGATTGTGGTGTAGTGAACCTATCATACTTCTCTTGAGCTTCAGCATGAGCACTACTAATCTCACCTTCATGTTTGTTCAATCTCTTCTTCAGGTTTCAATTATTAAATCCCTTCCTCACAAAAGCATCTCCACTGGGACATCTTGTTTTATCCTTCAACAGATAGCAAACGAAGCAAAAAGCTCTATCTTTTTCCACACTATACTCAATCCATGGAAATTCTTTAAACCAAACACTGCAAAAGCGACGCTCTTTTCCACTTTTCAATGTAAACTCAAACTTATGATTCTTTGGTTGACATGGCCCCATCTCAATAAATCTCCTTCTTACTCTATCTTGGTCATTGATGTGATACAATGAGATAGGAATCCTTTTACCAGGACCATGTTCGAGTGCCTCCAAATCTGCTCGCATCGGTTCATCGTCTTCATCAATAGATTCATCATCTTCCACCTCTACATGAGGTGTTGAGGTTTCTCCTCTACTCTCCGGTTCTTTCCATAGTACCATTTGCAAACTGCTCTCAACATGAAGATGAGAAGTAACTTCCGCTGTTGTTTGATCTGACGTGGATGATTCATCAGTTTTCCTTTTTTTGCAACCTTTTCCCACATTGCAAATATGCTACTGCCACTCTTCTTCATCTAGAGTACAAGAAACACAAGGACATTGAAATTAAAACTTGCACTAGTCAATTAAATCTAGCACTAATCAGTCCATCGCACTAATTCATCACCAAGTAATATACATAGAAATTGGAAGAGGCGAAGAGGAGAAAACAAACCTGTACCTGCTTCTGTGGCTGCCCTAGTCGAGAACGCGGTGGCAGAGCGCGCGCGGGCAGGGGGCGGGGCGCCGCCGCGGGCGTGGGCGTGTGGCGGCCAAGGGGCAGCGTCGGAGCGGGGCAGGGAGCCGAGGCGCCCTGCGCAGGAGGCTGCTTCATGGAGGTCGGCGCGGCAACAGTCCTGCGCGGCGGGGCGGTGCACTGGGGCAGGCCGGCAGGGCCGTAGGGGGCGCCGGTGCGGGGCAGGAGGCGCCGGGGCGGGCCGTGGCCGGAGCTGGACAGGGAGCGCTGTTGCCGTCGCCGTCACGTCAAGCACATGAGCGAGATGCAGAAGCAAGGGCGCGGCGAGATGCAGTGCGAGGGCGCAGGGCATGCGATGCGTGCGAGATGCAGTGCGAGGGCGCATGTGTGCGATGCGTGCAGGCCTGGAGGGAGTGGGCCTGGGCCAAATCGTATACATGTATATGTAATTTTTTTCCCTCACGAAAATCTTGGGGTATGCCTGGGAATACAGGGGCATACCCCTGCCCGCCGCCCCTGGTAGCGCGTAGGGCAATATTAGTCGGTCTTCCTGTGAAAAATACAATTTTGTTGGACTAGACATGTTTAATTAGACCTTTAGTCTGTCTTCTGCGGGAGCACAAAAGATCGTAGTAAAACTATGATTACTATTTTTCAGTTTTAATATTAAGCACATATTTCTATTTGAGAAAGTTACTGAGAAGTGGTGTGGACTAAATATAGCAAATACATTTCATGAGTCTAATAGATCAAATAGTATAAATGTAAAAGTTATGAAATCTATAAGAATGATCATTACTGGTTTGTTTAAGTTCTTAGGTTTTAATATCAAGTACATAAAATACAAGTGTCGTGCGTTTGTTATTCAACACAATGCAACTTATTAGACAAAATCAAGTTATATGCTTTAGAATTTTCTATAAATTTGCTTATAACTTGATACGGTACAAACCGATATTAAGATATTTTTTAGAGTATAATTAATATATATGTCTCACAAATATTAATGATGACTAATATTTTATTGTACATTAAAAAATGAGAAGGCGTACAATTATTTTTTAGTTTATGTAAATTTATATTTGATGTATATTATAATAAAAGAAGATACCCATAAGATTTATATATAGTTAAGTTAAATATAAATACATGTTGAGAAGAAATAATTTGTGTAAAAAAGAGAACATATATATAATATAAGATTGTATATATAATAAAACTATATTACATTTAAGAATAAGAGTTATATTTAAGTATAATAGTTTGATATAATTATATTTATTAATTAACTCTCCCTGGGTCCAAAGTTACTTTGGACCGGCTCTTCGCCGCTCCCACACCCACGTCGCCCAAGTTGGCAAGCCCTCCGCTGGCGGCACCGACCGCTCTGACACAACCGAGAGTGGCAAGCACCCCGTCGACCACACCGAGGGCTCCAGCCGTTTCGACCTGACCACACATAATGCTCGGCGGTCAAATCTGATTCCCCCGTGAAGTCTCATATTTCGACCTGAGCAGCGACTCGTCAAGATCTTCGTCATTTGATGTCGGGAGGAATAAATTGTCTGCCATTGTCCAACTCTCCATCCCCGCCCCCTCCCCCGTCCCGCCCCCTCCCCCGGCCGCCAGTCGTGAGGCGCTCTCGCTTCACTAGTGCCGCCCGGCCGACTCTCTACGTGCTAGAAGGATAATTGGCGCTATGAACGACGGTGCAGGCTCTGTTGTGCCAGTATATGCGGATAATGATGAGGAGGAGGATGAATTTGAGTTCAACGCAGAAGGGCGGCCAGATTCCATGCTTCCACCCATCTTAAGCTGGCCAATCAGTCCTAATGCTTCCTCGAGAACTGGAGAACTTTGAGCGTCGAGCGTTTCATGTTTGCTATGCTTAGAGAAGGATTTAAGCTCAACATGGAGGTGATTTGTGATGTGCTAGGTAAAATAATTATGTGCTACGCAAAGTCATTTTAACCATAATTTGTATTTTAAAGACACATGCAATGTGCTGTGGATATTATATCACGAAGGTAATGCCACATCATTGTTTGTGTTTTTGTTATGCCTTCATTGTCATTAGTGGAGCAGAGAGATTTATAATTCATGCCTTAGTTTTAGACTCAGGCCCCGATTGGATCGTCGGTTCATAATACGGAGCGGAAAAATATGCCGAGAAGTTAGCTTGGGTCGTCGGATTTTTAGGAGGAGCTGGACAGGTCCATAATTTCGTCCTCCGTATTGGACTAATTTCCAGCGATCCAAGCGAGGCCTCAGGTGTTTCTCTTGGCAATGATTTTGTGTAAACTAACTAACCAAGAGCGTATTTAATATTTATAGGTTATTTGCACTACACAAGTAGCAAGCTACTTTTCATCTTTGTAGTTTCTCTTCCTTTTATTGGTTTAGCTTGGCTCGGTGGTACATAAAGACATAAACTGAATTGTATATCTTCAGTAATTTTTTCTGTAAACGTCAGTTTATATTTTATATTTTCTGAACTGGGATTTCATAAATTAGAGATATATCAGAAACATGTTATTGCAAAGGTCAGTAGAATTATAGTTAAGTGGAGTAGATCGGCAGATTATATTTGAGCTCAATATTCTGTAAAACTTAAACTTATCTGAAATTATTGGAAATTCAGATCTGCCTTTGGTGTATAAAGTACTTGTCTAGGCTTCCTTCCATGTTCAACATGAGGAGACAAATGACTATCTACTAAGAAAACTTTTTGCCCGATTTCAACATGAGGAGACAAAGTCATGGATGGGTAAGCAAGCACAAATGAGCAAACTATGACTATAAATCTCCCAAAGGAAGTTAGATTCGACTGTGGAGGTAAAACACTTCTTCACCGCGTCAAAGGTGGACTTCTGCGAAGTTGTAGAGTGTAGAGGCAAATGGTGGACAAACAGGGAAATGCCATTTTACCTTGTAGCAGTGGGGGAGGCAAATAGCGGTCAAACAGGGCAATGCCATTTTACCTTGTAGCAGTGGGGTACAACAGGCGGAGACTAAAAATCAGAGGAGCACGACAAATGGTCACCAGAGTGGAGAGTGGAGGTAACGGGAGTAAACATTTCTAGAGGTGATATGGAAAACCGCATTTTATTCGTCTGCGTGAAATAGAATGACTTCTCTATTAGCATTGTAATGTTTCATGGTTTTAGAGTCTGACGCTGGTGATTTACTATATATTTTACTCCATTCGTCCCAAATTACTTATCGCAAATTCGTATATATGAATATATCTAGACACTAAAACACGTTTAGATACAACCGTATCTCGACAAATCTGTCACAAGTAAAACATGACGGAGTTAATTTATAATTGCGTACTTGTTTGGTTTGATTTTGTCAGATATGCATTGTATTTGTTTATTCAAGTTTGAAGCTCTCAAAAAAGAGATAGAAAAGTATGAATTATTCACAATCAAGTTTGACAATCGCTTTCACAAAATTAAATGAAAATCAATTGATGTTTACTCGTGAACTAGAATATCTCGATATCCCGGGCATTCAGCTAGTTTTTTTAACAGTACCTATCTTTTTTGAATCCCAATTTTGTTTTTTTAGGACAACAGTCCTAACACTTTTTTTTTCTTTTTGAGAATTAATAACAGTCCCAACTCTCCCTTGTGAAAAAGTTTCCACCTGTCAAGGCCCGCGCAGGCCTTGTTTGTGCGCCAAATAGCGGCGTCTCGTCCAGCCCAATTGAAAGGCCGAAAACTTGGGCCCAGGCTACCACAACTCTCCGCCACATCATATTTAGCTCCACTCCTCACTTCGCCCTAAACCCTAGCATCCGTCAGCCGCCTCCCTCACCGCGCCGCCGCCGCCGCTGCTGTCGCCACCGCGCAACCATGGTATTCTAGTATTCCTTCTTACTCCTCCTCCTCCTCTTCTGCTCCTGAACACTACGCCTCGCTAACACCGCCCGTTCCTCTCGCCGCCAGGGTATCGACCTCGAGGCCGGCGGCCGCAACAAGAGGACCAAGCGCACGGCGCCCAAATCCGACGATGTCTACCTCAAGCTGCTCGTCAAGGTTCGTAGCTCCCCTTTCCGGCCCGGCACCACCGTAGCATCACCTGCCCAGCGAAACCAGATTTGATTCAGTTCCGCTTCCTGTCCTTCCGTAGCTCTACCGCTTCCTGGTGCGGAGGACCAAGAGCCGCTTCAACGCCGTGATCCTGAAGCGCCTCTTCATGAGCAAGACCAACCGCGCGCCGCTCTCGATGCGCCGCCTCGTCAGGTTCATGGAGGGCAAGGTATCCATCCATCCATCTCGCGCGCGGTGCCCTGTTATTATTTCGATTTTGGATCATCCATCCCTGTGAGACTTGTTATCTGAGCGGTGTCTGTGTGGTTGTGTGAGTGTCTGTAGGGTGACCAGATCGCTGTGATCGTTGGCACCATCACCGACGACAAGAGGGTCTACGAGGTGCCGGCCATGAAGGTGACTGCTCTGAGGTTCACCGAGACGGCCAGGGCCAGGATTGTCAATGCTGGTGGCGAGTGCCTCACCTTTGACCAGCTCGCCCTCCGTGCTCCGCTTGGACAGAACACGGTATGGTTTGGGTTTTTAGTTTTTTTGGCCTACTGTATTTGATTCTAATCTTGTATCACATGGTAGACGTAGATTTAGATTCGAAGCAGAAAATTCTAATAAATTGAACTTAGTGTTAGGCTAGACGACTCAATGGGGACGAATCAGACAGTAGTTCATGCTCACATTTTGTGGTAGGCTATTGTGTTAACAATTTGAAAAACAATTTATAAGAAATGAATCATTTTTCGTTTTGTTTTGGTGTTAACAGTCCGCGCAGGCTCAGTTTTTATAACAGCTGTCTAAATATATATGGTTGGCTTAAAGACCATTGCATTTCTTTTCATGGTTGCATTGGTGGCTAATTTCAAACTGAAGCAGCCCATTGCATTTCTGTTCATGGTTGCATTGGTGGCTAATTTCAAACTGAAGCAGCCCATTGCATTTCTGTTCATGGTTGCATTGATTGCTAATTTCCATCAGAAACAGCCAATTGCATTTCTGTTCATGGCTACATTTGCATCTTATTTCATCAAACAGATACATGGTTGCATAGGTGTCTAATTTCAAACAGAAACAGCTCATTAAATTTCTGTTCATGGTTGCATCTGTGTCCAAGTTCAAACAGAATATATTTTGTCAATGAATGGCAAACAAACGATGGTTGTTTTCACTCAGAAAATCATCTTAATTGTACATGCTTATTTTTGAAGGTAGGAGTTGCGGCAATGGTTAGGAAGGCCTGTGTGGTTTGTTTTCCATTATTGAAGAGTTGTTTTAAACTTGAATGTGTTCTCTTCACTTAGTGTAAATGTGCGTTGATGTCATACATGGCAATACAGCATGTAGATTTGTGCTTCTGTTTTTTCCTAAAATACTTTGTAGAATCTCATATTCTCATTGTACATTAATACATTATACGGAATCTAGAAATGTTGACATTAAGTCGTGTAGTGAAATTAGTGGTAACTAATTATTCTGTTTGAGATGTGTCAACACATGCTACGATGATTAAAAGGTTATCTCTTTTTCGTATGTTAGTGGCGCACATCACCATGAGTCCTGTCCTATACCTTTGAGTCGTTATTCATAAGAAGCTTCTATACAACCATTCTAAGGGCATGTACAATGGGGTGACGTCAGCCTTCTCTTAGCGTTGACACGTAGGATAATTGTCTAGGTGGCGGAGAGAGAATGAAGAAAGGAAAGGTTGCCTTCCCTTAGTTAAGGGATGATCTCTTACCAAATAAGAGAAGGCTAATTTCACCATTGTACCACTTGGCTTCCCTTAACACTTTAATTTCCTACTTGTCTTCCCTAAATGACGTGGATGGTTAAGAGAAAGCGTGCCTTCCCTACCATTGTACATGCCCTAACAACTTCACATTTTCTTAATATTAGCTTCTCCTGAGGGGTCCCAAGAACGCCAGGGAAGCTGTCAGGCATTTTGGCAAAGCTCCAGGAGTACCGCACAGCCACACGAAGCCATATGTTCGCTCCAAGGGCAGGAAGTTTGAGAAGGCAAGAGGAAGGAGGAACAGCAGGGGCTTCAAGGTTTAAGTTGCAGCGTTTTTGGCACCCTAGTGTCATATTGCTCTTGTTACCCGTTAATTCATCATCCTTTTTGGGGGTACCAGAATCAGTACTGTTTTAGATGCCAGAATGTTGTGTTAATGGATATTCAGAACCAGTTAATGTTTGGTTCCATGTTTTGCATCGAAATGTTTTGTTTGCAAACCAGTTATTAATATCATATCGTGCTGTCAGTAGTTGCCTCATTTCACAGAGTGGTTGACTGATTGGTCGATGGGTTTTGTGAGCCTGTGTCCAAGGGTACTGATTTTATGCCTAAAAATTCGTATGTGAGAAGAATTTGCCAAACGCATTATTCAACCCATGTCTATTCATTGTGGATGTAGCTGTGTAATGATGATCAATAGTAATTCAGTACTGTAATACAGTGAAGGTCAAAGCTGAATGTCAGTTTGGTCGATGTTGTAAAAAAATCCGTAAGATGCATCACAGCTGCCGTCGATATGCCTACTAAAAATTCAAATACATACATATTTTGTTGCCGATATTCAGCGTCTCTCACCACTTTAAGTTAATTAAAGAAAGTAAAAGGAGACCCACACTGTAGAAACCTCGCGGCTGCACGAATCCCGACGAGTTGATCAAGCGGCCACTTCGGACGCAATCTGAGCGCTGAAAATGAAATCAAATCTCACACCAAACAAAAAGGTAATAACTGAGCAGGAGGAAATCAACCGGCAGATATAAAGGCAAAATCGGAAGGAGACAGACAGCGGTCTCCGGTCGTCTCGTCTAGGTCAATTTGTTTTTTTTTTGAAACGCCCAGGTTAATTAATTAGAGGGCCCACTCCACGGTCTCCTCTCCTCCGGTCGTCTCGCTCAATCACCATTAAACTCCTCCCCTTTCCCCCTGGAACCCTCCACTCCAAACCCAGGCTTTTTGTTTTGTTTCGCCCCCTCGCACATAGGCAGGCGGCGCGGCGGGGGGATGGGGAAACCAGGGCGGCGGCCACGGCTACCGGCGCCGCTGGCACAGGGGGTGGACGCTGCTGCTGCGGGGATGGTGTGGCGGCCGGCGAAGGCGCGGCTGGAGGCGGTGGGAGCGAAGGACGCCGCTCGGATCGCCGTACACGGGGAGGTCGAGGCGTCAGACCAAGGGGTTCCGGTGGTCGCGCCGGCCGCCAGGGGCGGGGAGAAGCAGGGGGTTGCGGTGGACGCGCTCGATGGGGCTCCGCTCGCCGCCACTTCCACACAGCCACAGATGGCGGCGGGAGGAGTGAGGGGCGGCGGCGGCGCCAAAGGGGTTGTTGCGGTCGGGCAAATGTGGCGGCCGCGTAGACCGACGAAGGGGCCACTGGAAGCGAAGGACGACGCCCGAGGGGCTGCGGTGGTCGCCAACGCCGCCGTCCACCGCGGGAAGGTCGAGGCGTCGCTGCTAGGGACTCCCGTGGTCGCCGCGGGCGGGGAGAAGAGCAAGGGGACACTGGAGGAAGGGGTGGACGCTCTCGCTCCGGTTTCGACACGACAGGACGCGGTTGGAGTGAAGGGCGGCGGCGCCCAAGGGGTTGTTGCGGTGGGGAAAATATGGCGGCCACGGCGGCCGGCCAAGGCGCCGCTGGAAGCAGCGGCGGGAGTGAAGGATGCTGCGGTCATCGCCGCCGTCCACGGGAAGGTCGAGGCACCGCTACTAGGAGTTCCGGTGGCCGCGGCGGCCGGCGGCGGGGAGGAGAAGGGATCACTGGAGGATGGGATTGCGGTGTGCCAGCAGATGGACCCCCTCCATGGGGCTGCCACGCCACGACGGGAAGTGGTGGGCGCGAAGGACGCCCAAGGGGCTGTGGTGGTCGCGGCCGTCCACGGGGAGGAAGGGATTGCGGTGTGCCGGATGGACGATCCCGTTCTGGTTTCGAAACGACAGGGAGCGGTTGGAGTGAAGGACGCCCAAGGGATTACGGTGGGGAAAATGTGGCGGCCGCGGCGACGGGTCACCAAGGAACCACTGGAAGCTTCGGGAGTGAAGGACGCCCAAGGGGCTGCGGTGATCACCGTCGACGGGAAGGTCGAGGCATCAGTCATAGGGGCTCCGGTGGTGGTCGTGGGCAGTGAGAGTGGGCCACTCCCACCACTGGAGGAAGGGGTTATGGTGTGCCAGATGGACGCTCTCGCTCCTCCGGTTACGGCACAACAGGAAGCGGTCGGAGTGGAGGATGCCGGAGGGGTTGTGGTGGGGAAAATGCGGCTACCACGGCGACGGCGACCGACGAAGGCACCGCTGGAAGCTTTGGGAGTGAAGGACGCTGAAGGGGTTGCGGTGTTCACCGTCGACGGGAAGGCTCCCGTGGTTGTGGCGGCCAGGGGCAGTGAGAAGGGGCCACTGGAGGAAGGTATTGTGGCGTGTCAGGTGGACGCTCTCGATGGGACTCCGGTTATCGCCATGACACAACAGGAAGCGTTGGGAGTGAAGGATGCTGGAGAGGTTGCGGTGGGGAAAATGTGGCAGCCACATCAACCGTCGAAGGCACCACTGGAAGCTTTGGGACTGAAGGACGCCGAAGGGGTTGTGGTGATCACCGTCGACGGGAAGGCTCCGGTGGTCGTGGCGGCCAGGGGCGGTGAGAAGGGGACACTGGAGGAAGGTATCGCCATGACACACCAGGAAGCGTCGGGAGTGAAGGATGCCGAAGAGGTTGCGGTGGGCAAAATGTGGCAGCCACAACAACCGTTGAAGGCACCACTGGAAGTAGTGGGACTGAAGGATGCTGAAGGCGTTGCGGTGGTCCCTGTCGATGGGGACGTCGAGCCGTTGGTGCTAGGGGTTCCGGTGGTCGTGGCAGCCGGGGGCGGGGAGAAGGGATCACCGGAGGATGGGGATGTGGTGTGCTGGATGGACGCTTTGGCTGCGGTTATCACCACTGATGAGAAGGTGCAAGGGGATCCGGTGTTCCCCACCATTGACCAGAAGGTTGATGCCGATGCGCCGGTGGTGGAGGAGGTGCAGGCGATCACTGTGGAGGGGAATGGTAAGGATGAGAAGGATAAGGATGGGATCAAGTGGCTGAATCACTACTCCACGGCACAGAGCATACTCTTTGTTGGAGACGGGGACTTCTCCTTCTCGCTGGCACTCGCCACCACGTTCGGCTCAGGAGGGAACATCGTCGCGACTTCCCTGGACTCTTACGGTTCGATATCCTTTCCCTTTTTTCTTGCAGCTTGTGATATGACCAAATGTGCGGTTTGTGTTAATTCTAGTTGTACTAATTTGGATGACGATACTGGTACATTTTTTTCCGACATGGAACCATTGTAGCGTTGTGTACATACTGAAATACCATGTTTTAATTTGAGAATTCGTAGAGAACTCAGTATCTTCTTCTGGTTTGAGAAGGATTTGGGCACTTTACTCTTCTAGACAAACCTAAGACATCTATTTCTGAATGGAGGGAGTATAAATTGGATTCACATTCTATCATAAAGGAACTATGCAATATACAGTTTTTTTTAAAAACTATGCAATATACTTTAAAATGAGGTGGTAGTAATTTTATCTGAGCTGACAAGATTTTTAGTACTTTAATACATATTAATATTATACGCTGGAACCTATTTATTTTGTTAAGAATTTCACCTTATCTTCCTGAATCTAATTATGATTCATGAACAAATTTGCTGTCAGAAATTTGCTGTCACACTGTCTCTCACTGCTAGAAACTGTGTTATGAGAGGAACACGTGTTACTTGTGTGACATCCTGCCCCATGATTTAAAGGGGTTGATAGACTACCCATACAAACAAAATGCATCTTCTTTTCCGGAAGCTCATCTCCATAGAAACAAGAGTGTGCATGAGTGAGGACAAAAGACGCTGGAAAGACTCGTGTTGATTTGTGGGGCGGTCTAAAATCTTAGAGAGCTACCGGGAGCAACTACTGCCAGCCCGGGAATGGCTGAGCTGTGTTAAAAGTGGTGCATGGAGAATCATTTTTGCCATTTCTAATTTTTCTCTCTTCATTTTGCATTGTTGGGAACTGAACATTGTGAACTGAACAACTTCAGTGCATGTTATCTTTAGCCTTGTTGGCTACTCTGTTTTATCTTTTTACACTGAGATCCCCTTTTTTGCTTATGAGAGCTGTTTATGGTAATGTTTGTTTGACGTAGTTATGCACCTTGCAGCCAAAATCACAACACACACCATTAGTTTCTTTTACAACATCTTCATGTCAAGGTAGGCTCAACTACTATGAGAAAGTGCCCTTGGAGCAAAAAACTGAAATGAAAGAACATCAGTACAGTGAAAAATTATCAGGGCATCAGGATAATTCACAAAATATTTTTTTTTCATTCCAAGTCACAACCACTTTCTGTTACATTCATTTGTGAAGTTGTTGTAGTTTATAGTTTTTGCTCTTCTGATTTCTTATTTGTTTCACTCCTAATTCTGAGGCACATATGGATAATGTTGTTATTATTATTTTTGTGACCATTTCTAGATGAACTTATCTGTTTTTTCTGTGTTCTCTTTGGAATCCTCTTGTACAGGGGCTCTAATGATCAAGTATGGCAAAGCTGAATCTAATGTAAGAGAGCTGAAAAGATTGGGGGCCACAGTTTTGCATGGCGTTGATGCACAAACGATGAAGCTTCACTCGTATCTAGAGATGAGACAATTCGATCGCATTGTCTTTAATTTTCCTCATGCTGGGTTCAAAGGAAGAGAGCATTGGCTGCGTGTCATCAGGTATGTCTACTAATGGTTGGTTAATTCATGTACTCGAAAATCACCTCATTATTCATGTTGACTGATTGCATGATAATTGGTCTTCCTGTGGTTTAAGTTTGATTTTTTCCTGTAGGCCTGAATCTGTGTATGCGTCATCATATTAGGTCGTTTTACTTAGAATATTTGTCCGCCGGTGCATGCAAAATTGCATAGAATCTCTGCGAAGTTTCTTTTGTCTTGGGTATAGGCTAACGACTGTCTATCACTGCTAAACTTAAGTATGTGATCACCCACATTGTATAGTCTCATTGGTTGAAAGGAACTCAAATCTATATCCGTATGCATTTTAAATAATTTACAGCGTTACACAGATTGTATTTAGTCAATATGACACATTTTATCCTGTCATATAGATAGAAAAGATGCCATGCAACCTTCTATCCAAGCATAATAAACTAAGAACATCTCGGTTGAATTCTTGAACCTTGTTGTAAATCTCTTTATGGTTAATACTTTTTGCTAGTTCCTTCTAGTCATGTGCTAGTGCTACCCACTAAACAAAACCATTTGAACTATAACATGAAAATTGTTTTTGTGACCTATAAGCAAAAGTTTTTTATGCATACGAAGTAAGGTTGGCCGTAAGAACTTGAATGTTTATGTGCCAATGAAACTTATTTTTTCTTATTGAGTTGAGTTAACCAAACAACCTTCTCAGAATTTAATGCTCTAACACGCTTTTAGGACCTCGGGTTTTTGTCATTAACCTGTTGTTCATTCTGACATCTAGGGCGCATAAGCTGCTGGTGCTTAGGTTTTTGGTAAATGCGCGGCAACTGCTTCGGCCCAATGGTGAAATCCACCTTAGCCACAAGACAGGATTTCCTTATGATGCTTGGGATATTGAGCAACTCGCCAACGAGTCTTGTCTTGTCATGGTTCAGAAAGTTGATTTTTCTAGGGAAGACTACCCTGGTTATAACCAAAAGAAAGGAGATGGTGTAACATGTGATGAATCTTTTCCCCTAGGTCCTTGCTGCACTTATATGTTCCGTGTTGGAGACGCACAAGAGCTGAAGCAAGCGCGTGGAAACAGAAAAAAGCTGAAGCAAGCAAATGGAAACAGGAAAAAGCTGAAGCAAGCGCATCGAAACAGGGTTGGTTCGATCTCATCAAGCCTTGGTGACAGCAAATTCTATTCTGGCATATCGGCAACTGACATGATGTGGCCATTTGATCTGCAGCCAGCATGGCCTCAGCCATATTTTCCTACATTTCACTTGCCAATAGCATTTGATCCTTGCCCCTCTGGTGTTGCTGAAATAGAACATCCTGTCAACTATTATGGCACGCCTTTTCATCACCAGGACATGGTCCAGCCAACACATCAGGAGCAGCCTTGGTACCAAATTAACAGGCAACTGACGCTGTCCCCTGAAGATCGCTACATGGGATATGTTGATTCAAGTCTATGGCAGACAGGTACGGGGATACAAGGGTTCACTAGAGCAGAGAAACTCTGACCAACGGACAGAGGCACGGGGATACAGCAATTTCTTACAGTTTGGCTGTAGGACCCAATGCTATAAGAAAACTGATCAATCTTCTCATCGTCCACATCCTTCTACCGCTATATGCCTCCAGACCACTTTTTTCCTTTTAAAAAGCTATATGTATATATATATATATATGCACTTTCGGACCAGAATATGTGCCAATCCATCCTGACATGAGACTGGCGAATGAACAATGGATATGTTTAGTCCATTGTCTACTGATTGAGTTTAATGTTAATGGCTATACTGTCGATCTATAGGTCGCATCTTGCTGAGTGTGTTTCCCTTCCTTGTCTATAAATTGGTCAGGTGAAGCGGAAATCAGTTTCGGGTAGTATGGGCATATGATCCCACTCTATAAAGTAAATTTTTAAATACAAAAAATGGGAAAAAAATCCTCTATACATCTATACTTTTTATGTCTGCACATACAGTTTTGTGAAAAAAACATGTTTGTGGGCTGTGTAACCCGCTACTTTAAATGACTTTGTATGAGACATCTTTATTTTTGTTTTTCTAAACAACTCACGAAAATTTCTTTTTTTGTGGAACTTTTTTGTATTGTACAAATTACTTAGTATGTCTAGATGATCTTCGATTTGTTTACATTTTCAAATATATTTAAATACATTTTCATAGTCGTGTGAATCTAAACCTCCGAGTCGAAACATCATGTGCCAGGCGAAGGTCCTTTTTTTTATCATTGCCCTTAGTACATGCTCCCATGTTCTTTTACATTGTTCTGTTGTTGATATTCAGCATTCCGACAGAAATTCATGAATGTGCCGGTTGCATTATTCAAAACCCATGTCCATTCAGTGTGGATGCAGCGAGAAACTCCAGTAAAAAAGGTTCACCATACTCCTGTTCAATGTTAGTTGCGTTGATGTTGTCAAATTAAGTTCCAGAGATGTCCATCACAATATTCTGCTGTGGATATGCTGATTTACAAGTTCAACGTTGTGTTGCCGATATTCAGCTTTTCTCGTCAGAATTCTCACAAATGCTCGGTGGTGCCATATCATATATGTGTCCATCCAGTATGTATTACAGTATCACATATGCGCGGTGGTGCCGATGTCGTCAAAGTTCCAGAGCTCCATCCCGCAGTCCTGATCCTGCCGCGGCAGCTGGTGCGCGTACGCCACCTCCGGCGCCACCATCATCACCGGCACGGCGTCGTCAGCCATGTAGGGCGCCTGCTGCTGCTGCTGCTGGAAGAAGCTGGCCATGTCGTCGAAGCCATCATCCATGAGGCCGTCGCGGCCGTGCTGGACGACGACGACGCCACCGTCGTAGTCGTAGTCGTCGGGCGGCGGGTCCTCGTTGGGGAAGTTGACCTTGGCCTTGGCCCCGCGGATGCGGCGGGCCGCGCGGTCGTAGGCCCGCGCGGCGGCCTCGGCGGTGGCGAAGGTGCCGAGCCAGACGCGCGCGCCCTTGGCCGGGTCGCGGATCTCCGCCGCCCACTTGCCCCAGGGCCGGCGCCGGATGCCGCGGAACAGCGTCCTCCGCTCGCGCTTCCTGCTCGGCTCCTCCTCCTCCGCTGCAGCTGCTTGGCGGACGTACGTACCTTGGTGGTCGGGTGGAAGCGTGGCTGGGTAGAGCTCGTGGCCGGTGGGGTCGTCCGGCCAGAAGTCGGCGGTGCAGAGGCTCCGCTTGCCGCCGCCGGGCGCGCGGTGGTGTTGGCCGCGCTCCGGGACGAAGTCGGAGATGATCGCGCCGCCACACATTATCTATGCAGCTGCTCGCTTGCTCAGGCGCGGTGGTGTCGTGCGCGTGGTCGTGTCTGTGTATGTTGGAGCTGGGAGAAAGGTGGCGGCGGTGGTGGTGGTGGTGCGGCTCGGTGATGATCGGAGTCGTGTGGCGGGCGCGCTTAAGTAGAGGGCCTGCGGCTGAGGAGGATTCGCCGCGTGAGAGAGTGAATTCATTCATTAATCCCTGGGTGGAGCGTGACGGGGCTCTGGGCCGTGTCGATCGCGGCGGCTTCCTTCCTTCCTCGGACGGGCCGGCGAAAACCGGCGGACGCCGCCGCTGCTTTTCTCCGGTCGGTCGGCGGTGAATTCCTACACGTGACAATCATAAGAGATCGTTGTTAAACAGTGGCACACTATGATCCAAACTTGCAAGTAACCTTTTGTTTAGATAAGTGCCTGAGCTACACCTACAAGCCTACGACAGTCTGGGAGCCCCGGTTTTTGATGGCGTCGCCGCTCGCCACCTCTGTTTTCAGATAAGTTGTTTATCTCGGAAGCTGCAGCAGCCATGCTGGACAGTGAACACCGTACTGCTAGTTGGTTACCGGCGGCGGCCCACGGGATGCGGCGGCCGTCGACGCGGCGCGGTGCATTACCTTACCCCGTGGACGCTCGTCTTTTGACCTTGACTGCTTGACGGTGAATCGCGATGCATTGCATACTGGCATAGTGCACACCGCAAACGTGTCAACTGCCAACTCGGTATTTTTTTGGGTGCTCATAGACTTAGGGTGTGCGTGCGTTCATAGTGGTGAGTGTGTGCGCGTGTATATGAGCGCTTGCGTTGTATTGTGTTTCTAAAAAAACATGACGTCGTACGTGAGTGCATATCATGGCGCCATACCCCCACAATGGCGTGTAATGTGACCACGACCTTCTCGACTGTGACTATAAAAAAGACCAGATCTAAAAAATTGTTTTAAATTTCCGTTTATTTTGTGTTGAAGTTTTAAAAATATGATAGATTCGTCCATTTTTACATATCATGGGTACGAAAAACTTCTGGTGACAAAATTAGATCGGCCCCATGATGCCTCATAGGAAACACAAGCGGCTCCCTCTCATCCACACTCAACGATCCCTTCTCCGAGTGTTTTTCTCTTGTCGCCGCCGCTAGATGACGTCATATGACTGATTGACCTTCCGCATCTTGGAAGAGCATCTCAAAGATATAGTCAACGAATGGCGAGCTCATGACGACTACTCTTGCAAGGCTTGGGAGTTGGGATCCCCTCGGCACCCCGACTGCTCCAGTTCATGAAAACCCGGTATAGGCTCTACATTGACAGGGGGTACACATGTTTGATGTTGTTGCTCGTGTGTGTTGTGTGTCGGCCGAACGATGGCAAAAGATCAACCAAATCCACCCCCGACCACCACACACGAGGATCACATGGATTATCAGAGAGGCTACATTGGGCTTTTGGCGGTGCAGATTAACTCTAGTCTCATATTGGGTGGTCATGACTTGAGTTTGTCACGGTTCTTTTTAGTATATATATTATTTATTGAATCTCTCCGTTTTATAGTATAAGATATTTACATATTTTTAATACTAACCATGTACGGAGCAAAAAGGAGTGAACCGTACCCTAAAACGTGTCAACATACATCTGTTTATGACACAAGCTAAAAATCTACCTACAAAACACAAATACCATTCTAACCATCCAACTACAGGTTATCTTAAATACGTGTACTCCGTATGACACAACCACTCTCTTGGCCACACGCCCGATTGTCATAAGTCGAAGTTACCGTTTGCAGAGATGCCAAGAAGAATAGACTCTTTCCAAAGTCCATTTTAAACCGTGAAGGCTTGAACTTGTAGAGGTCGGACGGATCGAACCCCCTAAACTTCATTTGAAATTTAGAGTTTAAATCGCTGAACCTCTACGAATTCAGTCGACTTTTTTTTCTCCAAATTATAGGGTACCCACTGTGCCACGCAGCTCGGCGTGACAAACGTGCCAGCCATGGCCCGTCACGTCGGATTTCTCCAGTTCGGCAGCCGATCGCGGCAAGCCGGCGACGCACCGGATACGGAAACCATTCCGTTTCAGACGAGATATCATCATATCGATGTCTTCGAGGCGCGCACGCAACGCAACTCCGCGCACTGCAGGCCGGCAGCGAGGATAACAGGGAGGAAAAAATAATTGAAAGGTAGAGTCGTCCACTGCTCCCCTCCTCCTCCTCCCGCAGTCCGCAACCGATGGCGACGCCGACCTCGGAGCTGCTGCGTCCCGTGCCCGCGGCGCAGGCGCTGGACGAGGCGGCGCTGCTGCGGTACGCGGCCGCGCACGTCCCGGGCTTCCCGGGCCCGTCCCCCGCGCTAAAGCTCACGCAGTTCGGCCACGGCCAGTCCAACCCCACCTACTGCCTGCAGGTCTCCTCCGCCGCCGAGACCAGGCGCTACGTGCTGCGGAAGAAGCCCGCGGGGGCCATCCTCCAGTCCGCGCACGCCGTCGACCGCGAGTTCCAGGTCCAGATCCTCCCTACCCCACCGCTCAGTTCGGTTTTATGCTGACGTCCTGCTCACCGATCGAATTTCTCCGGTTCGACCCTGCGCTCGATCTGAAATGGGAGTCTGAATTCGGCGCTGCTCGTTTATCCGGGGTCATATATGTGGTCGTCAGGTCCGCGCTACACTCGAACTAGTGGCGTTTACGTCCCAAGTTCATGATACCTCCATTGACCGCGCTTGCTCGTGCAGCTGTATATATGGTTGCTGCTAAGTGCTAAATCGACTCGACGATCTAGTTTTCGTGTTTATTTACAGTATGTTCAACCTTCTGGCTTCCGTATAATTGAGGAACCTACTGTACTTATCACTGGTTGTGTGGATGTCAGTGTGTTACTAAGTATGTTATCCATTGGTTGTCAGTGAGCTATAATGGATAACCCTGTGTGTTATCCGTTGGTTGTGCTTGCTCATGCAAGCTCAGTACAATTAAAGCATGTCTGCTTGCCGCTAAGTGCTCACTCAACGATCTAGTTTTCGTGCATCTTGAACCCTTCCGGCTTCTGTATAATTAAGGAACTTGAAGTGCTTATCACTGATCAGACCAGTTGTCATATTTTATCGTCATCCATCGAGGGTTTAAATTATATGTTGATGTGAAATGCTTCGTATCTGCTTTTGTTTCCTTATGATAACTGACTTGAGCTTGACCCCTGAGTTGTTTCTTTGACATGGAAGCAGGTCCTCGAAGCTTTAGGCACTTACACGGATGTTCCTGTCCCTAAGGTGTTTTGCCTCTGCACTGATGCAAGTGTGATTGGAACCCCCTTCTACATAATGGAGTATCTGGAAGGAGTATTATATCTTGATAACAAGTTACAGGTACGTTGTTTGTCATGTATCCTTAATCTCCACCAGTTCTTCAGATTCACCGACTATCTCATTAACCCCACCATGTATACTTGTTAGTGGGTAATGTCTCCCTGCATAATTTGGACAATATTTGCCTATCACCAGACAATACATTCCTCCATCTTATGAGAGTTGATTGTAGTCTTAGCATAAGGTCAATGTAATTGCTATTCTATGTAACGTATAGGAACATTAAAAATAAGCAATCTTAAAATTGGAATGACTACTAGCAACAACCTACAAGGCTTAAGCCGTAGATTAATTTCTTACTGTAAAAGGCGATGACACTTTTCAAACCCCTCCTTCCTCTACAACACTTGGGGTTTTTCTAGGAGCCGAGATCGGAGTTCCCGTAAGTCTATTTGATCAAAGGAATGTGTCAGCTTGACAACGGTTATGTTAATTTTATTATGACCTTTGCGTGGAGCAACAGTTATAGTCATGATAATTTGGTGATCTCTTTGCTCTTCTTTATGCAGGGAATAACCCCAGCTAAAAGGAAGGCTATATACTTTGCTGCTGCAAAAACTTTGGCTGATGTACACAAAGTAGATGTGTCTGCAGTTGGATTGCAGAAGTATGGGAAAAGAGACAATTATTGCAAAAGACAAGTAAGTCTTATCTAGTAGTAGTATTTACCATTACACTCCCTCCCTCCCCCTTTCTGACTGTCTTCTAAGGACAAAATCAAACAAAAAAAAATTCTCGCCAGACTGCGACTCGAACCATTATTGCACTCACGTACTAACTCTAACTTACCAATACTTAATTTCACATTGATCTAACAAGCTGAGTTCGTGAAGTGTGTTCTGGTCAAGAACTATGCTAGCGAATATGCTATTTTTTTCACAAACACTTGCTATGTGGGCTGCATGTTTCCAGCTGTTTCAACTTGACTTGATCACCTGAGTTCGAAAAACTAACATAAACTAGATGAAACCCCGCGCGTTGCTGCGAGATCTTTAGTTTGCTTATGTTGTTCGTTTAAATTTTAGTAGCAAGATTTAGATGTGAAAAATTAATGGTATATCCACGTCGCAGTCAAAATATTCCGTACATTGACATATACATCAATTCATTGAACATATGTTTAGCAATCTGTAATGCAGATTTGTACATTGATATAGGGAGAAAATCAAAAAGGATTATAAATTTTAGCAGGAAGGGTTAGATGTGGAAAATTAATGGTATGTTCACGTCACTGTTAAAATAATGATATATACTACTATTGTACGCAATGGGCTTTCCGTACAATGACATATACATCAATTCACTCAACGTACGTTTAGTAATCCGTAATGCAGATTTGTACAATGATATAGGGAGAAAAAACAAAAGGATTATAAATAATACTCAAACCAGTAACATTATTAAATAACACAGAAGTTGGACAACTCCCTCTCTCTCCACTCAATAAGCACTTCTTTCCATAAAACCGAATAAACACTTGACATAACATTTTCATTTCCAGAAGCTGAACTTCAAAACTATCTTTTATCTTTCAACATGAAAGGTAGAGGATGTAGTACAAAACTCCATTCAGTAATCCAAAATATAAATCCATAATTCCAAACTGGAAAGGAAAATATAGATACACATTACATGACATACAAAACTATACAAAGAACAAAACCACGTGCCCATTCTTGCCTCCCCAAGTGCTTGCTTCACCGCTTCAGTGAAATCAGGTTATTTAACAATTGAGCGATGGTCATACATTAGCAACATTTACGGAACATGAGAAATTTGAATCATACGAAGTTACAAAATGTTACCTCATCCGTTATACTCTTCTAGAAATGTTAAATCCATTTATTCAGGATACTTGAGAAAACAAAATGCTACAACCTCACAATGATGTCAGATTCACCTTGTCTCATTCCATCAGAACCAAAAGCATACTAAAAGTAGCACCGTTGTAGGTTAATTTGTCAATGCACAAAAATCGCTGAAAAACCAATTTAGATGCACTTACGTACGTTCATCATCGTCATGAGAGAGATAGAGGGGTCGCTTGCAGCAGAACGCCGGGAGAATTGAAGCCGTGAGTTGTGTGAAGTGGCACACGCTGTTTGCAGGTGTTGTTGCGAGACTGCGGGTGTGGCGTCCATCTCCTCGACAGGTTCAGCCAAGAATTCTCCACGTCCATGAATACTGCCTGCAGGACGGAAATAAATAGAGAAATGGAAAGAAGGGAAAGAGATACATGAGGAACCGGAGTTGAATACTAATTTATAGGAAATCATTCGCAGTCCCTTCCGTTTCCAAATAGATAGTGCGGCAGGAAGATGACCAGGCAAAGAAACCTTGATTGTGTAGTGGGATGGTAGTCCAAAGTCTGCTCCTTTAATTCTCACGGTAATAGCTCGCATGGTAACATCATCCAATAAATTAGGTGAGGACGGGATGGGAAGAGACGTGGACTTTATGGCCTCCATGTAGAGCAAGCGAAGAGAAAAAAAATATAAATAGGGAGAGAGACGATCAGAGTTGAAATAAATGATCAATTGTTAGAGAATAAATTGCTGAAGAAGCAAAAAAACAAAATGATGATCCGGTTTGGGTAGTGGATGAGATGACCAATAGAAAGAATTGGGGTGATGTGGCATGCTTGCATGTTGAGAGAAATACACATAGTGGGTTGCTCCCATTTATATATTATAGATTCTAGTTGTCACGTTCTAAAATGATAATAACAGTGATTTTTCATTTGAAGATAGTTACTATTTCCTGGTTCAGGTGGAAAGATGGGAAAGACAGTATCTTCAGTCAACTGGTGAAGGGAAGCCTGCTCGCTATCAGAAGATGCTTGATCTAAGTCGTTGGCTAAAGGAAAATGTGCCACGAGAAGATTCATCGACAGGATTGGGAACTGGCCTTGTTCACGGTGATTATCGTATTGATAACCTTGTATTTCATCCAACAGAGGTTTGTATTTTTGGCATTGCGCGTGTTTATGCAACCCCCTAACTACTTCACATAGTTTAAATCTTCCGTATGATGATTGCTTATGTCTCTCTTCAGGATCGGGTAATCGGTGTACTTGATTGGGAATTATCTACTTTGGGGAATCAAATGAGTGATGTTGCTTACAACTGTATGGTATGAAATATGTTTTGTTCTAGCTACTTTACATAATATTGTTAGGCATCCTCCTCCTATTTACAACACGTTTTCGTCTGTGATTTGCATGCTATCTAACTAACAGTTCTATCTCTTCAGTTGTATCGTGTTAGCTTAACCGTACTCATTGGGCAGTATGTCACATTTTGCTAACCATATTTAGCTCGAGTTATCTTGATTATTATCCTTGCAGACCTATATTATCGATTCAACACCCACTGAAAATATTTCCTATAGAGGATTTGAACCTCCTATCATTCCGGATGGCGTCCCTCAACTGGAAGAGTACCTAGCTGTGTACTGTTCTATGTCTGTAAGCATCGTGTTGTTTGAATTTTGACACTGGCTGGATAGATATGCTCCTCTTACTTACCACTTCCTTTGCTTTCTTTTAAACTTTTCTCAGGCAAGACCCTGGCCTGCCGCAAATTGGAGGTTTTATGTTGGCTTTTCATTATTTCGAGGGGCATCTATCTATGCAGGAGTATATCACCGATGGACTATGGTACTTTTCTTTAACTCTGGAATATGTGCCTGTTATTCTATTCTGATTTATTTGAGCTGTTACCCAGGGTAATGCTTCAGGTGGCGAGCGTGCTAAATTTGCTGGGAAGGCTGGTAATGTTATGGTTGACTGTGCCTGGGATTACATAAATAGAGACAATGTCCTGCGAGAACGACCTGCTACAGGTAATAATATTCTATAGCATCATCTCACTAACCTTCTGCCTCATGTTTTAGTGCGCTTTGTGGGCACACTCGTTCTTTATGTTTTCTTAAACCTTGTTACTGTTTCCGAATAAACTGCTTTGTGTAGAGATAGAAAATGTGGCTATCATCCTTTGTTCCAGTTTACAAATACACTTTTATTCTTGTAAACTCTAAGGGTCTTCAGTTTTGTTAACTGACCATCCTTCGGCTTTAATAATTAGGTATGCATGTCTTGAAAGCTCCAAGGCAGGAGTTCCAGAGTGAGCAGGAAGGTTCAACTTTGGCAAATGGTCAAGGCAGATTTGTTCCTAATGAAAAGGTTATGCAGCTACAGGAAAAATTAATGGCGTTTATGAAAGATCATATATACCCCAAGGAGAATGAGTTATACAAACATGCACTATCAACCTCACGGTGGACAATTCATTCAGAAGAAGAAAATTTGAAAGCATTAGCAAAACAGGAGGGACTGTGGAACTTGTTTATTCCGGTACTTTATGTTTACAATTGACATCTTTCATATTTATATGTTCTAAAAAAAACTATGTTTCTTATCTAGTAATGTAAGGTGCACTTAGTTTATGCTGGATTCTATCTGATTAAAATGGTCAACCTGCAGCTTGATAGTGCAGCTAGAGCAAGAGAGCTACTACTTGATGACCGATCTCATATTTCTTCTGGAAGTTCGGATGATCTTTTGCTAGGTGCGGGTCTCACAAATCTTGAGTATGGATATTTATGTGAGATTATGGGCCGTTCAGTTTGGGCGCCACAAATATTTAACTGTGGTGCGCCTGATACGGGTAATATGGAGGTAAGACAGAATTTTTATGCTCGTTATTGTCACTAGGCAAGCATATTTTGAGAAATGACTTGTTTTGAAATATATGCTTGTATACATTCTGCAAATTATCGATGCTGCTTAATAAACCATGACAGTAGCAACTATCCTCTTGATTGTACAGTTTTATATATATCAGAAAATCAGATTTTTTTTCTTCTATTTCCCAGCATGGAGCAATGATAGATGATATATTTATTTAGCCCTAGCAATGATCCATGTTCAGTATCCAGTCATTTTCTTAAGGTTCTTAAGTTCTTAAACATATGTCCAGTATGAATGCTCTGTTATGGTTGGTGCTAGTAATTTCTTATATGCGAATTTATGATATGGAAATCTCATTATAGGTCTTGTTGAGATATGGGACTAAGGAGCAACAACAGCAGTGGCTTGTTCCTTTATTGGAAGGGAAAATTCGTTCAGGATTTGCCATGACAGAACCACAAGTTGCATCTTCGGATGCAACAAATATTGAATGCTCAATATCGAGGTAATAAATTGGATAAAACATGAACGGGCAACAAGCTAGGCTGTTGCTATTTAATTACATGGGTTTAGTACTGCCTCTTGTAGCTCTCTTTAATTACATAGTTGCGGATGACATGTTTAGTAGATCCTAGTTCTAACTATCCTTTCTTTGTCTATATTTTTCTCATCTCAAAAGTATTTTGGTATACTAGTAGCAAAATAAATAATCTAGTACGCTGGTTGAAACCTCTAGATTCTTGTGAATCATCAGGAAAGCAATTATATCCACGTGACATACATTTCCTGGCCCACTCTGTTGATAGTTTGTAAAAATGGCATTAGTTTCTTAATTTAAGCTTTCTGTGTTGCTGATTACTTGTAATATTTTTTCCTCGACAGGCAGGGAGATTTCTATGTGATAAATGGCAGGAAGTGGTGGACCAGTGGGGCTATGGACCCAAGGTGCAAAATCCTAATATTAATGGTAACTATGACATCTATCCATGAACGCGGTGCTATTGGGTGATGTGTATTTTCTTTTAAAGGTGTTTGTTTCATGCAGGGAAAAACAGATTTTTCCGCACCTAGACATAAGCAGCAGTCAATGATTTTAGTGGATATCAACACTCCTGGAGTGCATATAAAGAGACCACTGTTAGTCTTCGGTTTCGATGATGCACCGCATGGACATGCAGAGATTACTTTTGACAACGTGCGTGTTCCGGCCACAAATATCCTGCTAGGGGAAGGACGGGGTTTTGAAATTGCTCAAGTAAGCAATACTCTTCTGTTATCACTACTAATTTTTTTATAATCTGTACATTCTGTGTCACATTTAAGATGCTTGGCAGGGAAGACTAGGCCCTGGAAGATTACATCATTGCATGAGACTAATAGGAGCAGCGGAACGTGGCATGAACATGATGGTTGAGAGGGCCTTAAGTAGGACGGTATTTGGGAAGAGGATTGCACAGCATGGGTCCTTTCAATCAGACCTTGCAAAGGTATGCCCGTTTGACTGTTGGCATGATCCATTTTACCGCTTAGGTGGTTCATTTACAAACCCATGGTTTGGTAAACATAAGTGTCTACTCTATCTGTTCCATTTTAATTGACGTTCTCGGAAACTTACACCAAAAAAGCAACCGAGTAAACTGTCAGTTCTACCCCTCACCAATCTCCAGAACAACGAAGTGTCCTGTTGCCGTACTCTTCTCACAGTCTCGCCAAGCATGGTGTAACGGCCGTGCAGCCGGCGAGATGGACTTACTCGGCCGACAAGAAGCGCACACAGGGTGGTTTGGGAATCAGACCGCGATTGGTTTTCTGCTGTGGAGGGAGGGAGGATAGAACGTTTTATTTTATATTTTTGTTGGGGCTAGAACGTTAAGTAAATTGGAACAGAGGGAGTGTTGCTCATCAATTCATTGTTCCATATGTTCACCCTACCACATTGTTTATGGACATTTCAGTTTCTGAACTTCATTGTTTCTCTCCTTGCATCTTATGTTGTGTGTGTTCTACTAACGTGGATGTGGAATCCAGTGTCGGATAGAACTGGAACAAACTAGGCTTTTGGTGCTTGAAGCAGCCGACCAACTTGACCGGCATGGGAACAAGAAAGCCCGTGGGATCCTCGCAATGGCCAAGGTAAACAACCAAGGTTCAGCAATGTGGCACCTCCTTTTAGTCATACTAGTAGCAACCAAAATTGAGTGAGTCTGGTCTTCATGTAGGTGGCAGCTCCAAATATGGCCCTGAAAGTGCTTGACATGGCAATGCAAGTCCATGGCGCTGGTGGGCTCTCATCCGACACGGTCCTATCACATCTATGGGCAACCGCTAGGACTCTGCGGATCGCGGACGGCCCTGATGAAGTCCATCTCGGCACAATCGCGAAGCTGGAGCTGCAAAGGGCAAGGCTGTAAGATCGTGATGATGAGCATGATCATTCAATAAAAGGTGTGCAGGGAATATCTGGAAACGGTCAGTATAAGATGGCGTCACAACCACAGGTAGATATATAATGGTGAATAAGCGGTGTTAGATTCCTCGATGGTGTAGGGTTCTTGTTTGCCTTGTCCATCCCAGTGTGTTATTTGGCCATAAGACTATTCACACATGTTCAATGTTCGGCCTGTTGTAAAGGGATCAACCCTAGCAGTACAGTTACACGGGTACCGACGAGTATTACAGATCTGATGAACACTAGTTACAGTACCAGTGAGTGTCGCGGTTCTGAGCATCTGCACTACTAGCAGGTTTTCTATGGTGTACAGTAGAGACGATTCAGAAGACCACATTGAGAGCCCTGACGCTTTTCATTGCTAATAACTAGCCTTCGGTAGCACATTGAACAGCCTTTATTCCAGAGGGACCAATTACAACACTACGTGTGAACTATGAAGTTGAAGAAAAAAAATCATTCTATCTGAGGCCCAGGATGTAGGGGAATGAGCTGGAGTTGAGCCACACGTCGCCCTGGACGAAGGCCTGCACGGTGAAGTTGCCGGCGTCGACGGAGCTGTTGAGCACGTGGTACCCCGGCCACGCCACCCTCGCCGACGTGTCGGCGCCGGGGCCCCGGTTCATGTACTCGGCGTAGTAGAGCGTGTCGAGCGCAAAGGTGCCGTTCCACTCGAGCCATCCCCTGGGGTGCACCAGGGACTCCATCTTGGACTGCATGAACACGGTCCGGGAGTACGTCTTCCACGGCCGGCCGAGGTAGGAGGAGAAGTTGGCCTGGACGGGGACGAGGTCTGCGGCGGCGGCGACCTTGCACCCTTGGAGGGAGATGCCGGTGTTCTGGTTGGGGTCCTCCCGCCCCTGCGCGGTGAAGACGTTCTTCTGGCCCGGGCTCGGGCGGCGCGCGTAGAGGCTGCAGTTCTGGAGCACCACGGCGGCGTCGCCGAAGACGAAGTCGACGGTGCCGTAGACGTCGCAGTCGCGGTAGAACTGGCGCAGCGAGTGCGCGTAGAGCGTGTCCTGGTACCCCGCGAAGCTGCAGCGGTAGAAGGCGGAGAGGTCCGCGTTCACCCGCAGCGCCACCGCCTGGTGCTTGCTCGGCCCCGCCGCGTTCTCCACCGTCAGGTCCCGCGCCAGGAACCCCGCGCCCACCACCGCTGCGGAAACAAGCAAGCAATCAGTTCATGATGTTTGGCACCGAAATCTACCAGCTAAAACTGGAAAACTTATGGAGCAACTGCCTAGGCTGGTTTTACCGTTACCGGTACTATGTTTCTCATGGGTGTATGTATTGCCATATCGATTCGGCAAACGACGACGACGCACGCGTCCGGCGGCAGAACGCGCGGCCGCCATGAATGCGAGGAAGAGATGCACGTGAGGCCACCGGTGATCTGGTGTGGCGGGTGGCGGACCATCGTCTACTCCGTACCGACACCATGGACGCCGACGACAGTGCCGTGCCAACCGCAACCCGTGCCAACATTCGGCGACGGAGTCATTAAGGCAAGCTGATCCGCTGTTGTTCAGCTTAGCAGAAGTAACAGTGGCCTCACGTGCATGTTCTGACGACTAATAAAATGCGTGATGGAGGAAGGAAGCAGCTGGTAGACATCACAAGGCCGAAAAGGAGCGTGATGGAACGCAGGCCGCTCTCTACCTTGATCGACACGTCCGCTTGCTCTTGTTCCGTACTAAGATTATGCTTTCATCTGGGTTGGAGAATTTGATGCATTGTGATCGACGGGTAGCTGTTGTGTTGTGCTCCACCACGTACTGGATGGAGCGAGCGCTAACCGTTGTGCAACCGAATCTACTACCTGTCGGTGCCAACAAAAAACATGGCCAACCATCCATCCCCCACTCCGACCCAAAGGGGACCGGAAGCGATCGGATTGGGGCTACACACCACTTCACATCCATACAGCCAGCTGCTGTTCTTTATCTAAAAAAACAGCCAGCTGCTGAAAAGAGGAAAACGTTGAGAAGAAGAAACGAAGATCGAAGCGCCCCCAAGAAAGGCACTCGATCCATCCTGCTATAGTTGGCTGCCCATTGCGTTAGTGGTTGCTGAATGCGGTCAGATCATAGTCACAGGATCGGTTTCTGCTGCCCTCCTCCTCGATCTCGTCCTGCGAGTTGCGTAGCTAGCTCGCATCTCCGTTTTCATCTTCATCTTGCTGTGCACGCGCGCGTTCATGGCGAGCTCGACCGTCCTGAACTAGCTGTAGCACAACAATAATGCTGCCGACGAAATGGCGCCAAAATCAACCCGATTACTGTTATCTCAAGCGTTTGTCTGTAACTGGTCATACTCATAGGTGGTCCAGTTGATCCTGCACCTGGTACCAGAGTGAGTACTTTGAAAGAGTAAGAGAAGCAGGCCCTGTGTTGTCCGCTGTTGTTAACCTGAGCAACCACGACACGAGCTCGTGATCACGAATGTACTACCACGGACGGACGCTCACGAGCTCGGGTTATCTCACGCTAACAGCCAACTCGCCCCCGCGCGTGCATTCATTCCTTCGATTGATTCGATTCCATGGCTGTGCGTCGGCACTGCGTCACTCGCTCGCTCGTCCGGCCAGCCATGCCGATGCCGGCGTCGGCGCCCCGACAGCGGCTCGTGGGGCACAGTAATTCGACTGCTTCTAGCTAGCTGAGTAACAGTGTACGTACCTAGCGTGGCGGAGCGGAAGGTGGTGTAGTTGTCGACGACGTTGCGGCTGGACTTGATGACGGTCCTCCACATGCCGTCGCCGACGAGCATCAGGTTCGTCTTCTCGCTCCCGACCTCCACGTTCTCGAAGTACCCGCCGGCCTTGACGTGGATCACGTGCCGCGCCGCGCTGTTGTTCGGCGCCGCCGCCACCGCCTCGCCCACCGTCGCGAAGTCACCGCTCCCGTCCTTGGCCACCACCGCGTCCGCCTGCACGCCCACGCCCGCCTGCAGCCGCCGCCGGTCGGACGCCGACACCCACGACGGGAACCCGCGCCGCACGGCGCCGTACCCCTCCAACGCCTCGCGGTCGCGCCGCTGCTGCCGCCGCGGGAGCCGGCGGAGCATGGCGAGCGAGTTGGACACGAGGTGCGCCACGTGGTAGATGCGGCCCTGGATGTACGGCCGCACGCGCCCGCCGTCCTCCTCCGCCTCGGTCGACGGGCCGGCGAACCCCTCCAGGCAGGTGTACTGGTTCGTCATCGCGGCCGACAGCACGGTCTGCACGCCGGCCACCGACTCCTCCGCGCCGCGGCCGCTCGCAGCCGAGGAGCTGAGCTCGGCGGCCGCCGCGCCCAGCTGCGCCAGCGTGTGCCCGAACAGCTCCAGGCAGTCGGCCAGCGCGAGCCGGTCGCGCACGCGCAGCCGCTGCGGGCGGGACAGGTAGGACGTGCTGTTGGACGCGGCCGCGCGCACCGCCGACGCCGCGCGGGACACCACCTCCGAGATCACCTCCGCGAGCGGCCTCCGCGCGAGCCCCGGGACGGTGGCCAGCGTCGACACGCACGCGTCCCGGTGCAGCATGCCGGCGCAATGCCGCTCCACGGCGGCCGCGTGCTCGTCGTCGTCGGCGGCGGCGGCGAGTGCATTTTGCGCGCGGAGGAGTGTGAGGAGGAGCAGGATGAGGAAGGTGGTGAGGAGGTGGAGGAGCTTGGGCGCTTCCGGTCGCTTGCTTCTTGTCGTCGTCGCCGCCGTCGGTGGCATTCTGTTGGTGGGAGTGTGCGATCAGTCGCTGCTGGAGCGGGGCCGAGCGTGACAGGGACAGTGGCCGGTGCGCGTCGGCGTGAGAGAGAGAGGATTGGAGGAACCTGACTCTTATAAGTAGCAACCGCTAGATCGATGGTGATGGAACTTTAATTCGATCCCGATGTTATGGATTCACCATTCAGCTGTACTGTCATGCATTTGCCTCACATTTGCAATTGTGAGAAGCTCCGCACAGGAGGGTGATGAGGATTCAGGACCATCTGCCATGAGTTACTACTGCTTGAGCTTTGCCTAGAGTACTGCCACGCGTTCACGAATTTTCTTTTTCTTTTGAGGAGGAGCTCTGCATTCATGGATCGACCACAGCCCTCAACAATCTGCAACCACTCCAACCCATGATCATTGATTGATAGACAGAACCCACTGTGCTGCAAAACTGCAAACGAACAGCAATGGCTGTTAGTACCCACATTGATAGTGGAAGCAAGCAGGAGCATCTCACTCAAGATCGGTAGTCTAATACTAGGCAACTTGCCCCGGCCGACGACTCACGGGCGTACGTAGCTACGTGCAAGGAATGGAACACCGAAACAGGGCCGTGCACTGTTGCAGCACCAACGTCGAGACGTCCACGTGAAACAGGGATCCTGCAGAGAATTGTTCTGACCTGTGGCTGGCCGGAGTAGACGTCAAGAAGTGCTCAGTCCCCTCCGTGAAGAGGTGGCAACTCTCAAGTAGTTGTTAGCAGATGTTGGTGGTTGTTTGCAGCCGACGAAGGCATGCGCTTCTGATTGTCATGGGCTCACCCCTATACAGGCTTCGTCACCCCTTGACTCCATTGAGCAGAAGTCGTCTGTGGTTGAGTAACCACTTCACTATGGTTGTTACTCTCCTCATGGCAGTCCGTGCTCGTCGTCGCAGCTTGTATCGACGGCTGACTCTGAGGACGAGGAGATGGGTGGGATCTTGGCGTCGGTCCTGCGGATCACACCAGAGCTTTAGGAGTCATGTGGTCTTGTGGAGCTTTGTGCGAGCCCTGATTTGACATTACCTGAGCGGCACATGAAGGTTGACTCGCCGACAAAGATGGGGTCGATGGGAGAGGCCTTGGTGATGCCGATTGCACCCTCGCTGCCGTTGGTGGAGCCCAGTCGATCGATCACCCTTATGGACTGTGGAGGTCTGGATGCTGCTTTTGCTCCCTCACCCATGGTTGTTGGCCAGGTGGCGTCTATGGAGGTTGAGGTTGATGAAGTAGGTGCTTTGGCACCTAGCTCTGAGGCGTTGAAGTCCATACGGTCACCCTTATTTGACTGTAATGGTATGTTGGCACATATTGATGAGGCGGTCTTCCTGAAAAAACTTGGTGGTTTGCTCGCTTCCTTGGAGGCAGCTAGCCCTGGGTCTGGCAAGGCGATTGTTTGTCTCCTAGCAGAGGAGGCTTCTACTGGCAAGATCAAGAAGGTGAAAAAGGCTCTTAAGAGCATAGGCAAGAAGAGTGGTGCCATTTGCAATGCGGTCATGGGTGATTGTTGAGACCATTTAAGGTTGTCAGGTTGTCAGTTCGTGGTTGGGATATGTTGGGCAAGTTTGTGTACGGTCGTGTTGCTTCTGGATGTTGCTATAGGTGTTGGTGTTTATGTTTGTGTCGGTACATGGTGTTAATGTTCGTTGTATGGTTTTCGATCGGTTTTTTTCACTAATAAACCGGGCACCTTCTTTTTAATAAATATAAGGCAAAGGTTTTGACTTTCGTTTAAAAAAAAAAAGTGCTCAGTCTGTGCACCCCAGACATGGGCGGAAAGGTTCTACAGTGCATTTTGGATCCAGTGTTTGGGGATCAATCGAACTGATACCTGACATCGAGACCAAAGATCGGCAAATCTCGCTAGAAGGCGTTGCAGCTGCAGCCATGGAACGATCCACCAAGAACAAGCGTTCCCTCTGAGGATCACAATGGAGTCGATCGAGACTATGGCCACATTTGTCGAATCTGAGGCAGACGGAGGGCAGCCAGCTGCAGCGCACGCCGACAGGGAAATGTCTGCGACACCGCGAGCGCAGAGCGGAAGCAGTGGTGGCGATGCCGCCATCGATCGTCCCTGGTTGCGAGCTCCCGCCCAGTGCTCTGGCCTGGCCAGCCCAGGCACTAGAGTCTACAGTGGGGTGCCACTTTCATCGACGCGGTTTCGGCCACCCAAACGCCGGCAGCGGCGGGCACATTCACCGGCCGTCGGCACGGCCAAAGAAAATGGTAAAAAGCAGCACCGACCGGCGCGCCCAACAGTTGCTGTCTCTCTGTCCGATCCGGTAACCTGGAGTCACCACCCACCCCGCGGTTCAGAGGGAAAATGGCAAATGCAGAACAGAGAGATGCAGGTAACTGCACCGGAAGCGACGGCGATCGAGTAGGAGTCCAGAGGATGTGGGGCGGCCGGCAGTGGGCGGCGCACCGGTGTGGGGGAGGTCGGTCGGCAAGGTGTGCGCGGCCAGATTCTTATGCAAGGACAGCAATTTATTTATCAATTCCTCTGCCAGATTCTTGTGTTTGTGTCATTCAGAAGGGTCAAATGTTAGCAGGAACAACTCCTTCCTTGAGTTGTATTGTACGACCACGTAATCTGATGAGATGTCTGAAAATTCTGCTTCAATGTCTCTTACTACAGAAGTAGTATTGTCAGTCAGTTTGTCACCATGTTTCGACGTTTTATTTGGACTTGGAGGTTGCCAGTTTGGCCGGAAAACATTTGCATCTGATCTTTGTAGCAGAAGTTTGGAGCATGTTTTTGCTGATATCATACAGCCTTTGCCTCTGTTCTGATGATCATGTTGTGTAAAACATTCTCCATGATGAAAACTGGAAATGCTTTTGTAACCTTTTGAGTGTTGGCACCCAATATAAGGTCATATTTTCTAATAGGAAGGATCCTGAAAGGCAAGTGCTCCTGTGCTTTCCGGAAACTCTTTTTATACGAATTTTAAAACACACTGGCGGCTATTATTAGAGACGAGACATGGGTTTAGATCCTTCCATATGGTTGGGTTCCCGTGAGATTTAGAAGTTACGTAAAATGGTACTAATCACACCGTCGGTGTGTTTTAAAATTACTGTAAAAAAATTTCACGGAAAGCACAAGAGCACTTCTCTACGGAAATCATGAGTCCGCGGGGAACTGGAAGCACGCCTCGCCGGCGTAGCCCACGGACTTGGTGCGGGCGATGACGTCCACAGTAGCGACGCAACGGCGACGTACCTGGTCGGGGGCACAAGCTACAGGCTGTCGTCGTTTTTACTACGAGCCGATTAGCTCTCCATACTTCAGGGACTAAATCTGGCCCGCGGTGAGCAGGTCCCTTCTCTTGCTCTGCCTTGTCACGTCCGGCTCCGGGATCATGTTGACCTTGGGCAGTTCCGGCGCGTAGAGGTGGGTGAACTGGCGCCGCCGCCTCTGCCTTGGGGTGCTGTAGGATGGACGCCCGGTCAAAAGTTGGCGGCCGCAAGAGCCCAACTGCTACGGAGCCATCCCTCGACGCGGCAGCCCACGCCCACATGAACTGACACAACGATTGCCCGTCGGCCACCGCGTGGTGCATGGACACGCCCACCGCCACGGCGCCCACGCTGGAATTGTCGATGCCTGCCGGTCGCGTGACACCTGGACGTCGAGCACGGTGGCAGGCAGCCTGCCCGCCTCGAGCTCCGGCACGAGCTGCAAGAACGCCTCGGTGTCGTGCTCGACGTCCCGGGCGAGCCGGCGCATGTCGGCGGCGTCACCGTAGTACTCTGCTTCAACGAACCTGGCGCCCGGGTGGATAGGGAGCCGTCTATGAAGAAGTCATCACGGGAGAAGGTCGTGAGCTTGCCGGCGAGAGGGGTGAAGATGGCGAGCGTGGCGAGTCGAGAAGCGATGGGAACATCGGGAGAGTCGTGCTCGGCAGCGACGGAGACGGACACAGCCGCGGCAGCCGGAGAACCACGGCGGATACTCGCGCTCGGCAGCGACGGAGAGAGAAGAAAGAGAAGATCTTCACGGGCACGGGCGAGTTATTCCTTAACACCGTTTCCGCCACGTCATTGCCAGCTCAGCTCCAACACTGGGCCCGCCTTGTCACAGCTTCTAACACAAGCCATCAGCGCCACGTGTGGTTATTACCCCAATGTTGGTAGTTTTTTGAAAAGATTACCACGATCGGTACCGACCCGTTACTGTTGCCCCAGATGTGGTATGTTTTGTAATTTTCTCCATTTTGACACATTAAGGGATAGCTAGCAACTAAGCAAATAACGACACCGGCTAACAAAGAATACTAATAAACTATAACGGATGCAAAAAAACTTTAGTGATCTCAAATTATTGTAGTATAAGCCTTCATCACTTATCATAGTGTTTCGAGAAAAAAAACTCCCTCTATCTCTATTTTGAGTTTAATATCGATTATATTTGACATTTTGATTGACAAAGTACGACATGTTTTGTGTAGTGTAAAATCTAATGTACACCCAAAAATATTGCAATTGCATATTTTCTGACAAAATTTCTCATATATTTATTAAGTACATTTGATGGTAAGAATGAATCACGAAAAAATAACACATGAACGAATGGAGCAGGCACATAAATTTGAGGTGGGTGGGCTGAATGTGTTTGCTTGGAGGAGTTAAAGTTGTCTCGTTTGGACCCAACGGACCCAAAGCCCATTCGGTCTAGCGCATTCTAGAGAGAACGCGGGAGTCTCCTCGGTCCATCTCTCGCGTCGACTCGTGTCTTCCACCTCATTCTCGATACTCCCGAACTCACCACGCGTCGAACTCTGAACCACCTCGCCGCCCTGCTCCGGCCGCTCTCTCGCCGCTTCCAAACGAGAGCACGCCGGCCGTTGCGTATATAGAACCCACCACCGCCGCAGAGGCGCCATGCATGGCAGAAGAAATCGCAGAACCAAACGGGAAGAAACGATAGAGAGCCACGATCGAGCAGGAGGAGGACGATGGCCACAGCACGAGCTCTCCGCCTCGTCGCCTCAACCCCGGCAGCAAACACCCAGCGCAACATCCTAGCCGTACACCGCCGGTTACTGTCCATCACGATGGAAGCCGCCGGCGCGGGGGACACCTCCGTCCACTCCGGCGGCCCGCCGAGCGACGACTATGCTGAAAAGCCGCCGAAGTTCTCCGGCGCCGAGGAGGCCATCACGGGCTCCGACGACAAACAGCCGTCAGCGACAACGCCACCACGGCCGACGGAGACGTCCACCACCACCACCACCACCACCAAGGAGCGCGTCCCGCCGTTCGGCACCTCGGGGAAGCTCGGGTCGCAGGAGCTCGCCGACCCGGCAGCAGGCGCGACGTTGACGCAGAAGCGGCGCTGGTCCTCCAAGCCCGCGGGGAGCGACCCTCTGGGTGACGCGACGCCCGGGGACGAGGAGGCCGCGGCGCGGAAGGTGAGGGAGGAGGACCGGGAGTACTACCGGACGCACAAGCCGTCGCCGCTGGCGGAGGTGGAGTTCGCGGACACGAGGAAGCCCGTCACGCGCGCCACGGACGGCGGCGCCGAGGACCGGATGGAGCACGACGACGTGCCGGGAACCATGGTGGAGGACACGGCCGACGCGTCGCTGGCACGCGCCGAGGATATGTTCCGGGAGGCCGCGTCGCATGGCAACCCCGCGTGGCCGCACTCCCGCGCGCTCGCCGCCATGCTGGCCCGGCGCGGTGGAGAGGGAGGCGCCGCGCCGTGGGGCAGCTGATCAGCGCGCAGTGGGCTATGTTAGCAGGCAGCTCTAAGACTCTAGTAGTGGTAGGTTTTCGCCCCATCAAATCTTCACATGTACAGTATAGTAGTAGAGTACTACGACGTAATAAAACCATGGCTTGAAGTTTTTCATTTCCAAAGTTCTTCATGTGTGAGTTTCAAAACATCCGAAAACAAAATCGGGTGCAGACAGTAGGACTGAGTGTACATATGAATGTGAAAAAAAATTATATTAATGGAATAAGTATGTTGTCACGGTGGCCATCGCCGCCAAAGCTATCACGACCCGTCGCCTCTACCTGGCTATCTCGATATCGTCAGCAAAACCACGGCTAGCTCGGTATCATCGGCAAAACCACCAAGGAAGCCATCGTTGGTCGTGTCAACAACACTCGTCTACGTACGACTTCCTGCCCGGACACGGCAGCGCCCTGATAGGCAAGTTGTGGCATTCCTCGTCACCGGAAATGGGCGATTCCACAGCACAAACATACTGCATCCATGAGGACAAGATGTTTTCGTAAAGCATGGATGGAAATAGGGCAAAGGCAATCTTTGGGGCCAAGCAAAAAAGGGGCAGCCTTTTGGAAGAGGTGCTACATGAGCAAAAGTGCTTCAAGCCACATAAATTTGAGAATGACTGGAACAAATGTCATACCAAAAGAGATGGGGTTTAATCCAAGCGGAGTGTAGCAAATTCGTTGGTGCCTATGAAGAGTTTGAGTGCCAACCCACGAGTGGAATTTGGGTGAAGGTTTTGGTAACAATTTCATTACCGACTTTGTCTTTGTTTTTCCCCTTTCAATCCTCTTCAATCTTAACCTTTTTGGGTTCAATGGACCAAATATGTCGTCCATTTGAAAGGACTGGCCAGAAAAGACCTAAGTGGAACAATGCCCGTTTGCCGACGATATAAAGCATGTGTCCGTTTGGATAGGCGACCTTACAGTTGTTTGAAAGGACCTTTCTTTTGCCAATTCACCGACTGTAGAGCCAGCAGATCATACGGTAACAGTGTTGCTGGTATACACATTCGAGGCGATGCCTCAGCAAGATTAATACACATAGATCTTTGCTGAAATTGAGTACCAACATGCAGAGACGCTCTCACTGATAACCTGAGCGGCAATCACTGATAACCTGAGCGGCATGAAAGTAACTTGCTTAGTTCCAATGTCCAGCAACAAGGCACGAACTTCCAAAGCGTTTAACCCACCCAAGCAAAGAGCACAAAGAAGCCATTAGCCCTGATTTGATTGCAACCAGAGCAAAACAAGAATCAAATTGGCAGTCGTTCCATAGAATCACCATCTCGGTGCAGGTAGGCAAGAGAGAGTAAAAAGAGTGAGGGACATAAGGTGCAAGCGGTCTCAATCTTCACCCTCATATGCTGGTAGCTAGGATGTTGCTGTTTGTGTCCATGGTTAGGAACGGGCATATCACTCAGAAAAGAATGATTTCCAGCAGCAACATCAAAATTGCCCATAATCTCGGGCCTGGCACTTAATCCAAACCAGATATCAAAACACAGGATATGCCGCTGACAGCCAATCATGATTATCAACAGGTATGGCTATCAGCCAATGACGGTGCATAAAGGATGTAAAACTAGGTTTACAAGCATAACAAGACACTGAATTCAACAGTTCAACGAAACTCAGCATAAACATCTCTGCTACATCCAACACGACGTTCACGATATGATATTCAAGGTATCTGAGACACGACATTGATATAGCACATAAAACAGTTCCAAATTGTGGTGCTCCAAAATTAGGCTAACCCTTCATAGTACCAGAGAGCTAAAGCTTCATATCAAACCTTTCACTTCTTGGCCTTCTTTGGTACCCTGTTAACATTGGAACAGAAGGAAATCAGCTCAATGAAACAAACAGAAAACAACCTTACGTGAAGAATACTTCTGAAGGTACTTACGCTGCAACGGGAGCTGGGGCTGCAGCTGCTGGTGCTGGTGCATCATGATCCTTCGGGCCCTGTTGGAGAAAGGGTAGAGGTTTACCAAGTGTTTTATAACAAAAAAAAATGACAGCTGTATACTAGGAAGCTGTGACCATGCATCTTCTTTCATAAGCGAGAAGTCTACTAAAGTAGGACGAAACAATTGAAACTAAAATATCTTGGCAATGAAAAGGCAATGACAAAAGCAACACATAACATATTTAACAATATCATCCATGTCGCACAACGATGTGCTTCTCAATTTAAACAGAAAGATACTAGTTTTCTGATTTGTAAGTGAAGCAGTAAGTATCACATTAGCAATATCATGCATAACCTAATCTAATTAAACAAGGAAAAGAAAATGCTCACGTCAAAAGATTTTCTTACCTGAGCAAACCTCTCTTCCCTCCTGGCATGCTTCCTCTCCCGGCTGGCCTTGCTCTTAGCACGCTTGGCCTCAAACTGGTCAGAAATGGTCTTCTCTCTTGCCTTCTCAGCCTTGGACTTGTGGATACTCTCCATGAGGACCCTCTTGTTCTTGAACATATTACCCTTGACCTTCAAGTACATGTCATGGTACATGTGCTTGTCAATCTTCTTCGCCTCACGGTACTTGCGCAGTAGGCGCCTCAGGACACGCATCCTGCGCATCCAGAGAACCTTGGTGGGGAGCCTAGCCTCCCTGGTACCCCTCCGCTTACCTGTACAGAGAGCGTGATCACATGTTACATCAGATTTCTAACATGAATGCTAATCAAAGTTGCATATGCAAATCAAAGCTGCAGCTACGTACCATATCCTGAGTGACGTCCCTTTTGCTTGGCCTCATGTGCCCTCCTTGCACGGGACCTGGAGTGGATCTTTTGAGGCTTCCTAATTATGAATCCATCCTTGACCAACTTCCGGATGTTCTGCCCTGCAAGTTTTAAACAAATAATGCATCAGGATTTTGCTTCATGATGAACCAATGAAGCAGGCAAAGAATATTGAAAAATGAGAAGCTCCAATTGATTGATTATAACCTCAAAAGGTTTCACAGTACAAGGAAAGCATAACAGATAGGTACACACAGAGTACGCAGAAGCTAAGAGAAATGCACATTACAAGGAAACGTGAAACAGCACCACAATACATATATTACAAGGAAGCACGAAACAGCACCACATAAGAGAAATGCACATTACAAGAGTAAGACCAGCTACTGATCAATATAAACTGAGAAGCAGAATAAGGAAGTAGCTCCACTAGATTGAAATTTGGAGCAAACTGCTCATAGCTAGGTGTGTGGAGGTGCAGTAACAGCAAAAGAAGCAAAACTCTATTAGCTTCATCATTCACACTTTTTTTTGGACAAGTCACCATGGTTAAGCAAATGTAGCAACTTGATACTGACAATCAGAGTTATAATAGGAATAAGTATATTAGAAATAACAACTAGAAACAGGGTTTGACTTCTGTTTTTTAAAGCAGTGTTTCAACAAGTTTTAGCAGTCAATGTACAAATTCTACATGAAGGCATAGAGCAGTGAAAAAACTGCATCTCTAAGAAACATATCCATACTCCAAATATTGCCAACACAGCAGGCGATAATTGGTACATATAATGGGAGGAACTAGATGATTGTGATGGATAATACACATTAAACTGATTATTAACTCAAAGTTCAGAAACCTAATTTCCGCATGATCAGAAAGGGACATGCTATTGAATTCTGTACACAAATAAATAAACTGCAGCCACGACCAGTAGTATTCTACAAAATAGACAACAGAGACAAACAATGAAAGCCGGCCAATTTATCTATGTGACATGCCTAGGCAGCATACAAAAAATCAACACAGGCAGGCAATGCAACTCAATCTAGTTTGGTCTCGAAGTTAACACCCGCGTAAACAAGGAACGACGAGAATCACCGAGACGATAACACAAAAAAAAAATCTACATCACAGTGGATAGCTACCACGGTCAATCAGAAGAAAATCTGAAGTACAGGGTTATCAGCCACAACGAGAACACTAATCCAGGCAACCCAATGCTCATAGATAATGCGGGCGCGCGGGAAACAAGCGTCGATCTATCGACTCCGAGCAGCACACGGCGATATCACTACCTGGATATCAGATCTATCGCAATCCACGTGATAAACGAGAAGGACGGGATGAAGAAGATGGGCTCTTACGGGAGTTGGCCATGGAGATCTCGTTGACCTCATTGGGGTCGAGCCAGACCTTGCCCTTGCCGCACTTGAGGACGCTGGAGGCCAGACGCTTCTGCAGCTTCAGCGACACCATCTTCGCCGCCGCCGCTCTCCCTTACCTTCCCTGCGTGTGGTTGTGGCGCAAGGGTTTGGGGAATGGCGGCGGAGGCGGCGCCTTATAGTTCCAGCCGGGCTAGGGTTTCCTTGCCTCTCAAGTTGGGCCGGGCCTTTGATGGGTGGCTCGCTTAGCCATATGTTTATGGCCCACGGCCTGAACTGTTAGTCGGTCCATTCAGAGAGATGTCACGGATGTTTTTCTTTTTGCCACAAACTTTTATTTTTGCATTCTGCACCGGATTTTGCGTTGCCTTGCAGCCATCTCACCCACAAAGATAATAATTCAGTTGTTCCGGCCAATATTAGCAAAGATTCTCCTGAACATACATGGTACAGGTATAAATGTACAAAGTAAAACACGATAGTACTATACTTGAATTACATGCACCAACTAATTAGCCCCCCAAAAGGTAGGTTTGCCTTGGGTATAATTTAAACACACAAAAATATATGCATCAATGCCCTTTCGTGTCCAGGCTCACATGATTTGGGACACATATTATGTGACACATATTATGTTGAGAGCATAGACAACAATTCATTCAAAAAATATGTACCATCTGTGACTTAAGCCAACTAAATTTTAATGGGTCAATTTTAATTATATGCATCGACAAAATAGCCAAAATCTATTTTTAGTTTTGGAATTAACCATCCATTGGTTGTGGATAAATATAATACTATCTCAATCATATATCTATTTTATCTTGATTATATTCCTATTTCACTTTGTATGTCGTGTTCCTCGAACAATATCATTCATATTAACAAGCATGTGACTTATTTGTGAAACCTTCTATCTTCCTTCGTAATGACTATTTTAAATTTAGTCCTTGGATGGAAACCCCTTAAGACGAGCATATGAGAAGTCGATTAGCATATAATATGCATTGCTTGTTGCCATGTACCAATGGTCATATATGTGAACATATAACACTGAAGGTGTGGAGATATGTTAGGGCAAAATATGAAGCTCGCATGATGGCATGTGTTGACTTGTATGACAAATCAAATGCGTCTCTCGCATCCATGGGTTGTGGCTGCGGATCCTCTCGAGCGCATAGAGCTTCGTCTCAGCTGTAGGTCTCCTCTCTTGTAGGCGGACAATCCCCTCTAGTCGCTCGCTCGGGAATGAAGCGATACAAGGTAATTCCATTGAATACGAAGGTTGCGGTTCTAAGCGAGGCCAAATTTGCACGCGCAAGCTCGGAATTTGGTCAATTTTCACGGTTCAATATGAAGGACACCCAAACAGTGGAATTCAGGCCTTCAAATACGAAATGCTCAATTCTCATACCCAATTCAAACATCCAAACACAACTTCAAATA
The DNA here is from genome assembly GCA_026929855.1 of Poa annua. Lineage (NCBI taxonomy): Eukaryota > Viridiplantae > Streptophyta > Magnoliopsida > Poales > Poaceae > Poa > Poa annua. The sequence continues at coordinate 7,856,716 of CM049426.1, forward strand.
TATTTGATGTCTTTGACCAGTCAATAGCTTGCAATTAAGTAAGCTTGCATGATAAACTATTGGCTGGTTGACTTATAGTCAATGGTCATAGCTAGAAAGTCATCTTTTCTGATGAAATGTTGATTGGCTACGGGCTTAGCTGGTGAGTTAGCTTGGATGGCAAGATATATTGACTATTATTACTTACCAACGACTTGACCGCCAAGAAATGTGTGTTAACACTGAATTACATAGGAACTTATACCTTTTACATGCCATTTTGCTTATATGAGGAGACTGGTAGAATACCATTATGACTTCAGTTACAAAAGAGTAATCATCAGAACTGGGAGACAAGTGGTTTGCTCGATCCTTCATTAATTGGTAGAGAGAAGACTCGTCATTTGCTTGGTTGAATTAGTTGTATAGACTAAAAGCTTATGTCGATGTAGACGGTCAGACAACTAATTTGGGCGGCTACAAATATGCATGATGTGGCTATCTTGTATGTGAAGATAGACAAGTTAAATGGTCCTCTCTCTGGTAACAAAAAAATGATCTTCACTCTTCTATTAGGGTTTTGCTTTATAGGATAGGCTGACATCCGAGGCATGTGAAAGGCCACTCTGAAGAATTGATTTGATCTGCTAGTACATAGTACATGTGTATGTATCGTCTGACCTTCTAACTTCTAACCAATGAGAAGAAAAACTATTTAGCAATGACCAGTTTCCAGTAAAGAAATGTGTTGCGTAAATTCACATTTGTTCGTTCTCCCTTAGTCTTACTCAAAGCGATGTGATCCAGTGGTGGAGCTACTTTTTTTTTTGAAATTTACCACATATATATTAGGTCAAACGAGTCGCCTCATTAAAACCCTGTCAGTCCCTTCCGGTACCCTGGTAAGGGAAAGAGGGCGTCTGAAACTCGCCGTTGTCATCATCAACAGAGTTACATTCAGCCCCTAGGCTGTGAACTAAAAACGCTGGCGGTCCGGTTATCCAAATAGAGGACTCATCCTGTGTAGTAGCATACTTTGCACAACAGTGAGCTACTTGGTTAGCCTCCCGCCTAGCAAACGAGATAGAAAAGCTAAGGAAACCATAACTTAACTCACTAATCTCATCTAAGATAGGACTAATCAAAGACCGATTGCCTTTCCTTCCATGCCAAAGACGTACGAGATTTTCACAGTCCACTTCACACACCACCTCCTGGAACTGTCTTGCTTTAGCAAAACAAACACCATCTCGTAACGCCAACGCCTCTATTGTCAACGGATCATCAATTCCATCATACTTTTTGCACATTGCGCCACAAAAACCATAAGCATCCCTGGCAATGACACCACTCCCGGCTACTCCATCGCCGAACTGGATAGTACCGTCGGAGTTAAGTTTAACCACATTACCCGAAGGCTTCTTCCACAAGCAAGGGGGCCTCGATTGCTTAGGTTTTCCAGAAACACAAGGTAGGTCCATTGAGAGTACAGTTTCACGAATAACCTCCATACTCTTCGCCGGATCATACCCCTTCTCTCCATGTGTAACATTATTACGGGAGCTCCATATAGAGTACATGAGAGTGATCATCAGTGCTCTATCTTTCTCTAAAATTCTTGGCTCACACAGAAAATCTGCTGCCCAAGTTTGAGGATGCAACCTTGGTTGTTTGATAAAAAGAAACTCCTTCGCAGCTGACCAAAAGATTTCTACATGAGAGCAATCCATTAGTGTATGCTGCAAGGTTTCTTCGTGCGCTTTGCAAATACCACAGGTACTATTGTCCATGACATGCCGCCGTGTGAGAGTCCCAAAGTCGGGTAGAATTCCTCGAAGAACTATCCACCAAAACACACGGACCTTAGGTATAACTTCTTCCACAGAGATTCATCCGTAGAAGTACTACCGATCCATCAGGCTCTCATTATTCATATATTTCTTATCCATAAGAGCTCTATAGGCCGACTAGTAAAGTCCTGTCTCCTCGAGAGACCAAGCCATGAAATCATCACCTCCATCCGATCTTAGCGGAATTTTCATAATAGCATCTACATCTGGCGTAAAGAAGATCACTCTGATTAACGGTATATTCCAGCGATTTTCTTCCGTTATTAGTTCACTAACTGTAGACTGTGGAGCATCAAACAGCCTACCCATTGGTTTCAGACTTCGGGACGTCGGAATCCAAGGGTCATACCATATATATACCGAAGTTCTAGAACCAATCCTTTTGACTAGGCCCAAATTGAGAGCCTCTCGCCCTGCCAAGATAGCCCTCCAAGCTCTAGATGCAGCTCTAGGGGTTGTGGCTTCCAGGAAACTCCTATCAGGATAATATCTACTTTGGAGAACTCTCGCACACAAAGAATTGGGTTTCATGATCAGTCACCATGTTTGCTTCCCCAACAACGTTGAGATTGAAGGCCTCTAAGTCCTTAAAACCCATGCCTCCTTGCTGTTTAGGAAATGTCATTTTTTTCCAAGGTAACCAATGCATGGATCGCTTGTCTAAATTGCCACTCCACCAGAACTTTGCATAGACTGAAACAATCTTTTTACATGTACCTTTTGATAGATGAAAACAGCTCATATTGTAAGTTGTTTTGGCCTGCAACACTGAAGTAATTAAAACTACTTTCGCTGGATAAGACATTAGCTTCTCCGCATAACCACTCACACTTCCTCTTGCACTTTCAGCAATGTATTCAAAATCCTCATCGGTTAAATGTCATGCAGCCGTAGGCAAACCAAAATACCTCTCGCTGAAGGCTTCTGTCTGAACATTAAGTGACCCTTTAACACTATGCCGATCAGTTTCAGACGTGCACGGGCTAAAAAACACTGCACTCTTTGCTCTATTAACCCGCTGCCCTGAAGCCAAATCATAAATTTGTAGTATCTCGTCAAGTCTCTTTGCGCTCACCTCGTTTGCATTAAAAATTAAACTATCATCCGCAAACAAAAGGTGGGACACCCAAGGAGCTCTGTTGCAAACCTTAATGCCTTTGTCGATTGTACCATTGTTGTAATAGTGTAATAACGTTGGTAGTCCTTCTTCTACAAACAAAAAGAGGTAAGGCGACAATGGATCTCCTTGCCTGATCCCCCTTGTTGGATTAAAGGAGGTTCGTAACTTTCCATTGAGCTTAACTGAAAAAACCGGACCGAGGAAACACAATTCATAATTAACCAGACCAAATTCTCCGGAAAACCAAGTTTGAGCATCATCGCCTCGATGAAAGGCCATTCAACCCGATCATAAGCCTTCAGCATGTCTAATTTAACTGCACATTGCCCCTTTTTACCTCTCTTCTTCCTCCTCATCGAATGAACACACTCAAAGGCCAGCAGTGCATTATCTGTTATTAGCCGGCCTGGGACAAAGGCACTCTGAAAGAGCATTTTCCCTCATGTGTGGTTTTGGTAATTGAATGACAATCTCTATGGACTAATGTTTGCATTGAGATATCATTATAGATCATGTCCATGGAATTGTGGAGTTCATGTGTTGGACTCTTGAAGCCTATGTGTTGAGTGAAGCTTATTGCAAGAATGTCTTGAAGATTCAAGACATCATCTTAGTGAAGAAAAGATGAGTTGTGCAAGACCAAGAGAAGCATTCTCGAAAAGATCCTATGCTTGGTGCTTGCAATGGATACATGAAGACGAAGCTTAGCGAGACTCTCCCATTGTGAGCATGGGGGAGTATTTGGAGAAGTCTTCATCGAGCAAGTGATTGGACGCGCAATCAAGAAAGATGAACCACTTGAAGAGATCAAGATAGTCATCATCCAACTCAAGTGGAATGCTCAAGGCAAAGGTATGATCTTGATAGGGCTATAGGATAGATAGGCGTACTATCAAGAGGGGCTCTCAAGTTAGTAACTTGATCGCATTCTTGTGAGCTCAAACCTTTGCATACTTGGCATATCATGTTTCTTGGTTCTTATTTGGCTTTTATGTTGGTGAGGAATTAGAGCTTGGTTCATCTCCATGTCAAGCTCTAGTTCATCGAAATCGGTTTTACTTTGGACAACTTGTTGCGTTTTCCGTGGCGGAAATATTGCCGGTTCTACCTTGAGGAAAAGTCCCACACCTTGCCATGTGTGGAGATTTTACTCTATTTATGGGATGCAATATTTCCCACAAAATTGTTGGGTGCTCATCGTCGCTATCTTTCCAACAAAATTGGTCTCACCTCATTTGGAGTTCATTTGCAAAAGTTATAGCAGTTTTCGTTTCGGTGTTCTGCTGATTCGGATTATTGGGGCCGGATATTCCGCCCTACCTACCGGAATTTCCGGTTCCCCAGCTCATCCAAGAAAACGGCTAAGGAAAGGAGAAAAAGGGTTCTGACTCCAGTCGGAAATTGTGCTCGGAAATTTCCATATACCGGAATTTCCGAGTGCCCCCAGAAAAGTCCTCCAGAAATGGCTAAGGAAAAGTTTGGTTTTGCTTCTGACTCCAGCCGGAATTTCCGAGCTCTCTTAGACCGGAATTTCCGGGTGACCGGAATTTCCGAGTCTCTCTAGACCGGAATTTCTGGATGACCGGAATTTCCGAGTCTAACTTATACCGGAATTTCCGGGTGTCAGAACAGCCAACGGCTATATTTCCTGGAGGGGTATAAATACCCCTCCCCTTCTTCCTCCTCAGCCAATCCAAGGCAGCACGACTTTCCCCTCTCTCCTACTCCATTGTTGACCTTGGAAAGCTCACTTCCCTCTCAATCCCTCCATTGAATCTTCCATATTCTTTAGGGCAAGTTGAGAGGAGATCTAGATCTACAATCCTACCAATCCATCTCTCCTCTAAGTGAGGGGAACTTAGTGGATCTAGTTCTTGGAGTTCCTTTGTGGTTCTTCTTCTTTGTTCTTCCTCTCTTCTCCCCCCCATAAGCATTAGTTGCTTTTGGTGAGATTTGGGAGTGAAGGATTTGACTCCTTTGTGGTTTCATTTGTTCTTCCTCTCTTATTCCCCCATAAACATTTGTTGTTGTGTTGGAATTTGAGAGTGAAGGACTTGAGCACTTCGTGTGCTCTTGCCATTGCATTTGCATCGGTTTGAGCCCTCCACGAGGATTCGTGGTGGTGATACTTGTGAGCTTGTTACTCTTGGGTCTTTGGACCATAGACGCCTTTTGTGGCCGGCCTTTTGTGGCCAGGACCTTTTGTGGTCAAGACCTTTTGTGGTCACTTGAGAGCCCCCAATTAAGTTGTGGGTGTGTGCCTCAAGACTTCGGAGCCCCCAATTAAGTTGTGGGTGTGTGCCTCAAGAGTTGTACGGGATTCGATCTCCGCCCCAAAGGAGATCAATAGTGGAAGGTGAACTCGCAACCTTTTGTGGTTGAGTTCATCAGGAGAAGAAGGTGAGCCTTTGTGGCGTTGCGGCTAACCTGTTGTGGTTGCGCACACCTCTCCAAACGAGACGTACACCCTTTGGGTGGAACTCGGGAATACATCCTCGTCTCCGCGTGCCTCGGTTATTTCTATACCCGAGCTCTTTACTTATGCACTATACATTGTGATAGCCTTCGTGCTTGAAGTCATATATCTTGCTATCCCCTTGTTACTTGTATTGCTTAGCATAAGTTGTTGGTGCACATAGGTGAGCCTAGTATTTATATCTAGGTTGTATGCTTGTTAAAGTAAACTTCTAGTTTTATTCCGCCTTTATCAAGCATACCGGAACTTCCGTGTCACTCTTGGACCGGATATTCCGGCTCCTCGGAAAAAGTTTTAAATCGCCTATTCAACCCCCCCCCCCCCTCTAGGCGACGTCTATCCGTTCAATTGGTATCAGAGCCAGGTTATCTCATTATTAGGACTAACCGCTTAGAGATAAAGATGTCGTTTAGAGATCTAGTGCACAATCCCACTTATAGATTCGATGGCACAAATTATGATGTTTGGAAAATTCGCATGCTTAATCTTTTTATAGACATGGGTTCAAATTTAAAGAGTATTGTAGATATGGGTTTTTCTCCTGCAAAGGATTCACAAGAATTATCTTTAGATGATGAGAAAAACTCTTATCTCGATACTTTAGCATCTAATGGTCTTATATGTGCTTTGAGCGATGTAGTTGAAAGAGCATTCTCCCTCATGTGTGGTTTTGGTAATTGAATGACAATCTCTATGGACTAATGTTTGCATTGAGATATCATTATAGATCATGTCCATAGAATTGTGGAGTTCATGTGTTGGACTCTTGAAGCTTATGTGTTGAGTGGAGCATATTGCAAGTATGTCTTGAAGATTCAAGACATCATCTTAGTGAAGAAAAGATGAGTTGTGCAAGACCAAGAGAAGCTTTCTCGAAAAGATCCTATGCTTGGTGCTTACAATGGATACATGAAGATGAAGCTAAGCGAGACTCTCCCATTGTGAGCATGGGGGAGTATTTGGAGAAGTCTTCATCAAGCAAGTGATTGTACACGCAATCAAGAAAGATGACCCACTTGAAGAGATCAAGATAGTCATCATCTAACTCAAGTGGAATGCTCAAGGCAAAGGTATGATCTTGATAGGGCTATAGGATAGATAGGCGTACTATCAAGAGGGGCTCTCAAGTTAGTAACTTGATCGCATTCTTGTGAGCTCAAACCTTTGCATACTTGGCATATCATGTTTCTTGGTTCTTATTTGGCTTTTATGTTGGTGAGGAATTAGAGCTTGGTTCATCTCCATGTCAAGCTCTAGTTCATCGAAATCGGTTTTACTTTGGACAACTTGTTGCGTTTTCCGTGGCGGAAATATTGCCGGTTCTACCTTGAGGAAAAGTCCCACACCTTGCCATGTGTGGAGATTTTACTCTATTTATGGGATGCAATATTTCCCACAAAATTGTTGGGTGCTCATCGTCGCTATCTTTCCAACAAAATTGGTCTCACCTCATTTGGAGTTCATTTGCAAAAGTTATAGCAGTTTTCGTTTCGGTGTTCTGCTGATTCGGATTATTGGGGCCGGATATTCCGCCCTACCTACCGGAATTTCCGGTTCCCCAGCTCATCCAAGAAAACGGCTAAGGAAAGGAGAAAAAGGGTTCTGACTCCAGTCGGAAATTGTGCTCGGAAATTTCCATATACCGGAATTTCCGAGTGCCCCCAGAAAAGTCCTCCAGAAATGGCTAAGGAAAAGTTTGGTTTTGCTTCTGACTCCAGCCGGAATTTCCGAGCTCTCTTAGACCGGAATTTCCGGGTGACCGGAATTTCCGAGTCTCTCTAGACCGGAATTTCCGGATGACCGGAATTTCCGAGTCTAACTTATACCGGAATTTACGGGTGTCAGAACAGCCAACGGCTATATTTCCTGGAGGGGTATAAATACCCCTCCCCTTCTTCCTCCTCAGCCAATCCAAGGCAGCACGACTTTCCCCTCTCTCCTACTCCATTGTTGACCTTGGAAAGCTCACTTCCCTCTCAATCCCTCCATTGAATCTTCCATATTCTTTAGGGCAAGTTGAGAGGAGATCTAGATCTACAATCCTACCAATCCATCTCTCCTCTAAGTGAGGGGAACTTAGTTGATCTAGTTCTTGGAGTTCCTTTGTGGTTCTTCTTCTTTGTTCTTCCTCTCTTCTTCCCCCATAAGCATTAGTTGCTTTTGGTGGGATTTGGGAGTGAAGGATTTGACTCCTTTGTGGTTTCCTTTGTTCTTCCTCTCTTATTCCCCCATAAACATTTGTTGTTGTGTTGGAATTTGAGAGTGAAGGACTTGAGCACTTCGTGTGCTCTTGCCATTGCATTTGCATCGGTTTGAGCCCTCCACGAGGATTCGTGGTGGTATTACTTGTGAGCTTGTTACTCTTGGGTCTTTGGACCCTAGACGCCTTTTGTGGCCGGCCTTTTGTGGCCAAGACCTTTTGTGGTCAAGACCTTTTGTGGTCACTTGAGAGCCCCCAATTAAGTTGTGGGTGTGTGCCTCAAGACTTGGGAGCCCCCAATTAAGTTGTGGGTGTGTGCCTCAAGAGTTGTACGGGGTTCGATCTCCGCCCCAAAGGAGATCAATAGTGGAAGGTGAACTCGAACCTTTTGTGGTTGAGTTCATCAGGAGAAGAAGGTGAGCCTTTGTGGCGTTGCGGCTATCCTGTTGTGGTTGCGCACACCTCTCCAAACGAGACGTACACCTTTGGGTGGAACTCGGGAATACATCCTCGTCTCCGCGTGCCTCGGTTATTTCTATACCCGAGCTCTTTACTTATGCACTTTACATTGTGATAGCCTTCGTGCTTGAAGTCATATATCTTGTTATCATCTTGTTACTTGTATTGCTTAGCTTAAGTTGTTGGTGCACATAGGTGAGCCTAGTTTATATATCTAGGTTGTATGCTTGTTAAAGTAAACCTCTAGTTTTATTCCGCCTTTATCAAGCATACCTAAATTTCCGGGTCACTTGTGTACCGGATATTCCGGCTACTCGGAATTTTCGGTCACTCTTGGACCGGATATTCCGGTTCCTCGAAAAAGTTTTAAATCGCCTATTCACCCCCCCCCCCCCTCTAGGCGACGTCTATCCGTTCACACTCTGCTCCTGACTAACTACCTCCTCCAAAACAGGTCTCATCTTGTTTGCAATAACTTTGGTATAAATTTTATATAAAACCGTACATAGAGATATCAGTCTATATTGTGTAATGGATTTAAAGGAGATATGCCCTAGAGGCAAATAAATAAGTAGTATTTATTGCATTATCTCATAAGTTTATAATAGGTTTGTGTATTATGCTATAACTGTATTAATCGGAATTATTAATACACGTGTGATACATAGACAACCAGGTCCCTAGCAAGCCTCTATATGAGCTAGTCCATTGGGCAACAATTGATCGAGATTCCCGATCAAGGACAATGACGTCGGTTGACAATGGGGTCATCTTGTTAGTTGAATAAGGTGGTGGACATACGCAAAGTATTGCAATAAGATCGTATTACGATGTTTGTCATTTGCAATAGATAAGAATATGATAGCTTATTCCTTAGACCGTGAGACCGTACTTATTAATGCTTCGTAGGGATACTTTGACAGCATCAAACGTTGTGTCTTATATAGCATGACAATAACGGTGTCCATCTTGGGTATTCCGAAAGAGCATCAAGACGTAAGGATCAAGAGCGGGATTTGTTCATTCTTGTAATGGAAAGATACTCTGGGCCCACTCGGTGATATTGCATCTATATATAGCTGCGCAGCTTATGACTAGGTCATGGGGATGTAATATCGCAGACGAGTTAATAACCTTCGTCGGTAACGAGATACAACAAAGGCATCGGTGTGTCTACGATCATATATCGGACAAGGTAGTATCGCAGAGACAAAGGGAATGAATATCATATTTATGGTTCAACGACGATATTCGTGGAATGCACAGGGGTCGTCATATATTTCCAGGTATCCCTGACGATCATTGGTGAGCGGAGTGTCTCGACCATGTCTAGAGTGTTCTCGAACCGTAGCGTAACAAACTTAAGGTCTTAGCGACGCTAGGAGATAGGTTCTGGAATATTATAGGTTTTGTTGGAGAGAGAGAGAAATGATCCGGAAAGAGTTCCGGTGGTCCGGAAGGAGTTCCGGAGAGGTCTGGAATGGTTCCAGGAATGTCCGAAAGTTGTTCGGGTGGTCCGAAAGAGTTTTTGGAGTCACGGGATATTGAATTATATATAAATATATTAATTATGAATTAATGGGATTTTTATATTAATTTAATATTAATTAAATAAAGGAGAAAGGGGGCTCCCACCTACATGGGCCCTAAGAGGGCCCAAGAGGGGGGAGCCGCACCCCACAAGGGGGGTGGGCCCCATGGGAGGTTCGGCCGGCCCATGGTGGGGCGCACCACCCCCTCTCCTCCTTTAGTCCCACATGGGGGAGCCAAGGGGTTTGCACACCCCCTTCCCCCTTTATATACCAAGGCATATTAATTGATTTAATTCATAGGAAAATACAATTAATTTCTGATTTCTCTCTCGATCTCGTGGTTCCCAAGTCGGAGCCGCGCCGAGCTGAGGAAAGGGGGATCTCTCTCCACCTAAGCTATACCGCAGAGCGCCGTTGCTCTGCGGGATTCCAGATAAGATCTACTCCTGCGATTTCAGCTGGATCTGAATGACCGGGAGTTGTCGCTAAGCTCCGTATGTTTGCGAGTGCTCGGAGGCAACTCTTTTGAGGAGCTTGGGCGACGTCGTCTCGCCCCCTGCAGCCGCCGCGCCTCCCTCCCCTCTTCTGCCGGCGCACCAGCCCTGGTGCTGGCGCTCTGCCTTCTTCCGCCCGACGCCCGTCGACGCAGATCATCATCGACACCCCGGCGTCATCGACTTCGACATCGCGGCAAGATCTTCGCGACCTCGAGGTCGGCTACATACGACTTCATCGTCAACGCTTGTGCGGGAGCGTAATCCCCGCTATTGGTCTACATGGAGGTAATGTAACCCGTTCCGCCACCGTTATCGCATGTACTAGATAGATAGATCCTGGCTAGTTAGGGTTTCGTTCGCTAGAAAAATTATTGTTTTCTGCACCGAGTTAGGGTTTCGTCCTCGTGGATTTCTTAGGTGACGAGACAATCAAATTCTACGGCGTGGCAATCCATAATGACATGAAGATGCTAGCCTACTACGGAATTATTATTCGGTCCGCGGTCGACCTGCAGAGGGATCGCCGAAACCCTACCGGCAATTTTACTCCTAGTCTATATGCTCTCTCTAATGCGGTCATTGGGACAAATCTTGAGAAGAAGAATAAATACAAGAAGAGGAAGTACACGGACGACGACAAGGAAGACACGTTACAAAAAGACCTAATTTTCGGATGGGGCAACGTTCCATTGAGCTACGATCAAGTCGTATATGCTGCTTTAGACGCTCGCCTTGGCTTCGAGATTGCACGGAAGTGGTATAGTCTACGCGGCTATAATACGGAAAATGATCATCTTAATGTCGTTGATGAGTAGACTATCTATGTATTCCGTTTGTCAAATATTCTGTGTGCGCGTGTTCTCTTGTATTGACCGAAATATATCTAAAGTTTGCAAAAGTGTTTTCAAATTCCAAAGTTTGCAAAAGTTATTTAAAACAGAGAACAGAAAATGGTTTTGTATTAGTTAGTCAAATTCAAACATTTTTCATATTCATAGTTTTCCAAAATCCAAAGTTTGCAAAAGTTATTTAAAACAGAAAACAGAAAAAGAAAATAAAAAAAATGAAAAAACCTCCATCTGTCCCGGTTTCAGTCTCAAACCGAGACAAATGGCCTCCTTGTTGTCCCGGTTTGTGACTGAAACCGGGACAAATGGGGGGGGGTGCCTATATATACTGATCATCAGCAGCCCCCTCCCAAAACCATTGGAGGCATTTTTTTTTGAAATGGAAGGAGGGGGTGTGTGCTAGTCTGTTTTTTTTGTATGCATGCAAGGTGTTTGATGAAATGCCCGAGAGAGTTCACGAATTGATTTGATGTACACTTAAAGAAGTTTATTCTTCTTTTCGATCAAGGTTAATTTTTCTCTCATTTCATTTGTAATTAATTGATACCGTGCATGTTCAGTGTTTATTTGTCGATGTTCTGTAATGGTTATTGATTTAGTTCATTATATAATGCAGATGGACCGACAATGGATGTATGGTGACCGACGCACTGCCGAGTACATGACAGGTTTGAGGAAATTTCTAGAGAAAGCCCAGGCCCACAGTACGAATGGTTTCATGTGTTGTCCATGTGTCAACTGTCAGAATAAGACAGATCACCCAAACGTGAGAACCCTTCAAAGTCATCTTATTCGGCATGGTTTCATGCCCAGCTATAATTGTTGGACGAAGCACGGAGAAAAAGGTGTTATGATGGAAGACAATGAAGAAGAGGAAGATGATGACAACTATCCTATGTTCCCGGAGTACGGAGATTCTGCAACGGGGGAAGCTGAAGCTGAAGAGGCACCAGATGAGCCCACTGACGATCTTGGTAGGGCCATTGCTGATGCAAAGAGAGAGTGCGGAACTGAAAAGGAGAGGTTGAAGTTCGACCAGATGTTAGAGGATCACAAGAAATTGTTGTATCCAAGTTGCGAAGATGGTCAGAAAAAGCTGGGTACCACACTGGAATTACTGCAGTGGAAGGCAGAGTGTGGTGTGACTGACAAGGGATTTGGAAAGTTGTTGCAGATAATTAGGAAAATGCTTTCAAAGGTCAACGAGTTGCCCGACAGCACGTACGAAGCAAAGAAGGTTGTGTGCCCTCTAGGATTAGACGTGCATAAGATACATGCCTGCCCTAATGACTGCATCCTCTACCGCGGTGAGTATGAGAATTTGGATGCATGTCCAGTATGCACTGCATTGCGGTATAAGATCAGACGAGATGACCCTGGTGAAGTTGAGGGTGAGCGTCCCCGGAAGATGGTTCCTGCCAAGGTGATGTGGTATGCTCCTATAATACCACGGTTGAAACGCCTGTTCGTGAATAAAGAGCATGCCAAGTTGTTGCGATCGCACAAAGAGGACCGTAAGAAAGATGCGATGTGTAGACACCCCGCTGATGGGTCGCAGTGGAGAAAAATTGAGAGAGAGTTCCGGGATTTGAAGATGACGCAAGGAACTTAAGGTTTGGTCTAAGTACAGACGGTTTCAATCCGTTTGGGGAGCAGAGCAGCAGTCATAGCACATGGCCTGTGACTTTATGTATTTATAACCTTCCTCCTTGGTTATGCATGAAGCGAAAGTTCATTATGATGCCATTGCTCATCCAAGGCACGAAGCAACCCCGCGACGACCTTGATGTGTACCTCAGGCCATTATTTGAAGAACTTTTACAGTTGTGGCGGGAAGAAGGTGTACGGGTGTGGGATGAGCACAAACATGAGGAATTTGACCTACGAGCTCTGCTTTTTGTAACAATTAACGATTGGCCTGCTTTTGCTAACCTCTCAGGGCAGTCGACCAAGGGGTACAATGCATGCACACACTGTTTGGGTGAGACTGAATGTTTATATTTGGATAAATGTAAGAAGTGTGTGTATCTGGGGCATCGTCGATTTCTTCCGATCAGGCATACCGCAAGGAAGAAAGGCAAGCATTTTAAAGGTGAGGCTGATCACAGTAGGAGGCATGTCAACCGTACTGGTGAAGAAATATTTGATATGGTCAAGGATCTAAAAGTAATCTTTGGAAAGGGTCCTGGAGGACAACAGGTTCCGAAAGACGCTAACGGGAACGCACCCATGTGGAAGAAAAAATCTATATTTTGGGAGCTACCATATTGGAAGGTCCTAGAGGTTAGATCTGCTATCGACGTGATGCACGTGACGAAGAATGTTTGCGTGAACCTGCTAGGCTACTTGGGCGTGTACGGGAAGAAAAAAGATACAGAGGAAGCACGGGAGGACCAGAAACGTGTGAAAGAACGAGACGGCCTAAGTCCCGAACACTACGAAGGTCCTGCCAGCTACGCTCTTACCAAACAAGAGAAAGTAATATTCTTTGAATGCCTGAGCAGTATCAAGGTCACGGCTGGGTTCTCGTCGAATATAAAGAGGATAGTAAATGTGAGACTCCAAAAATTTCAGAACCTAAAGTCTCATGATTGCCACGTGATTATGACGCAATTGCTTCCGATTGCACTGAGGGGGCTACTACCGGAAAATGTTCGAGTACCCATTGTGAAGCTTTGTGCATTCCTCAATGCAATATCTCAAAAGGTAATCGATCCGGCGATTCTACCAGGGTTGCAAAATGATGTGGTCCAGTGTCTTGTAAGTTTTGAGTTGGTGTTCCCTCCATCCTTCTTCGATGTTATGACGCATCTCCTGGTTCACCTAGTCGAAGAGATTCAAGTTCTCGGTCCTGTATTTCTGTACAATATGTTCCCATTTGAGAGGTTCATGGCAGTCTTAAAGAAATATGTGCATAACTGTGCTAGGCCAGAAGGAAGCATCTCCAACGGCTACGGTAACGAGGAGGTCATTGAGTTCTGTGTTGACTTTATTCATGACCTTAAGCCGATAGGTGTTCCACAATCACGACATGAGGGTAGACTTAGTGGAAAAGGCACACTAGGAAAGAAAACAAAAATTTGTATGGATGGACATTCTTTCACTGAAGCACACTATACAGTTCTACAAAGTTCTACCTTGGTGGCCCCGTATATCGATGAACACAAGAATTTTGTACGCTCTCTACACGCGGGGAAGTCTGACAACTGGATTGTACGTACACACATGGCCACGTTCGGCGGTTGGTTGCGAGCACATCTTGAAAATAAAGACAAGGTTGATGAAGAGTTACACTTGTTGGCCAGGGCACCATTTACAACTATATGTACTTTCCAAGGGTACGAGATAAATGGAAATACATTTTACACAAGTGTCCAAGATAAAAAGAGCACGAACCAAAACAGTGGTGTTCGCATTGATGCAACAAACAACAATGGGCAGAAGAACACATATTATGGTTGCATAGAGGAGATATGGGAACTTGACTATGGACCTTCTTTTAAGATCCCTTTGTTTCGGTGCAAATGGGTCAATCTGAAAGGCGGGGTTGAGGTAGACAAGATGTACGGAATGACAACAGTGGATCTAAACAATCTTGCGTACAGAGACGAACCATTCGTGCTAGCCAATGATGTGGCTCAGGTTTTCTATGTGAAAGACATGTCTAGCAGACCCAAAAAAAGAAACATCCTGGGAGTGGAGGAGCCTAGGCGTCACATAGTTCTTTCAGGAAAAAGAAACATCGTGGGAGTGGAGGACAAGACAGACATGTCAGATGATTATAATAATTTTTATGAAATTCCGCCTTTCGAACTGAACATTGACCCAATCATCAAGTTGATTGAAGAAGATGCTCCATGGTTCCGACGCAGAAGAACTGGCGGTGTTGTGTGATGGAGATGTTGGTGCGATATGTAATAATTAATATATTAAACTTTTGATATGAAGAAGATGCTCCGTTTTTACCTGCATATCAAATGGATTCGTCGGCGTTGATAGAACAAAACACACGATTTCACCTGCATACAGCCCCACGGTGGCTCTTGATGAGTGCCTGCATATCAAATGCACCGTGGGGCGTATGCAGGGAATCCGAGTAATTTGTATATATTCCTCAGTAGATGAATTGAACTATTCTTTTGATAGAACAAAACACACGATTTCACCTGCATACAACCCCACGGTGGCTCCTGAGTGCCTGCATATCAAATGCACCGTGGGGCGTATGCAGGGAATCCGAGTGATTTGTATACCACACACCACCCGGCTAGGCACTAGAAGGAGGAAACACTGAGTGCTCGCCTCGTCTGAGAGGGGGCTATATATAGGGTCACGGGCTCAACCAGTGGTACTGATAGTGTTGATCCAACAGCTCTCAAGTGCTCAAAAGAAGCACACCCCTGATCCAACGGCTAACAAGTGTTTCAAAGAAACACACGATCTGTGTGCTTCTTTAGTCCCGGTTTGAAACTGAAAGCGTTAATCGAACAGCTCAGAAGCAATCAAAAGAAACACACACCTGATCAAACGGCTTACAAGTGCTTGGAAGAAACACACGATCCGTGTGCTTCTTTAGTCCCGGTTTGGAAGTTAAAGTTTGCAAAAGTTATACAAATTCACATTCAAAATAGTTTTAAACTAATTAAAATAATGGTTATAGAAAAGAGAATTTTTTTTTGTATTAGTTAGTCAAATTCAAACACTTTTCATATTGAAAGTTTTTTCAAATTCCAAAGTTTGCAAAAGTTATACAAATTCACATTCAAAATAGTTTTAAACTAATTAAAATAATGGTTATAGAAAAGAGAAAATGTTTTTGTATTAGTTAGTCAAATTCAAACACTTTTCATATTGAAAGTTTTTTCAAATTCCAAAGTTTGCAAAAGTTATACAAATTCACATTCAAAATAGTTTTAAACTAATTAAAATAATGGTTATAGAAAATAGAAAATGTTTTTGTATTAGTTAGTCAAATTCGAACACTTTTCATATTGAAAGTTTTTTCAAATTCCAAAGTTATTTAAAACAGAAAACAGAAAACAGAAAAAGAAAAGAAAAAGAAAAAGAAAAAGGAAAAACCCCATCTATCCCGGGTGGTGGCACAGCCCGGGACAGATGGGGTGCTATCTGTCCCGGGTGCAGCAACGGCCCGGGACAGATGAGTGCTATTTGTCCCGGGCTGAGCCACCACCCGGGACAGATAGAGTGTTGCTATATAAGCAACACTTAGCCACGGGTGGTGGCTCAACCCGGAGCAAAATCACTACGACGCCGTCAGGCTGCCGAAATTCCCCTCGAGCGCCGCCGTCTCCTTCCTCGACTCCGGCTGGGCCTCGCTGCATCCTCGAGCGCCGCCACCTTCCTCCTCGACTCCGGCAACTAGGTGAGTCTCTCCCCTCTCTCTGCGCTTGCCTCTTCCCTCTCTCTGCGCGTGCCCCAAACCCTAGCCGTCGTGCCGCCGTTGCCGCAGCACCGCCGTGCGAGGAGATGGAGCAGCACCGTGCCGTCACGCCACCATTGCCGCAGCTCGCCGCCGCACGGCCTCGTCCCTGCGTGCCTCCAATCGCGCCCGCTCTGCGCCCCGCGCACGTACGTAACCCTAGCCGTCGCGCCGCCGTTGCCGCAGCACCGCCGTGCGAGGAGATGGAGCAGCACCGTGCCGTCACGCCGCCGTTGCCGCAGCTCGCCGCCGCACGGCCTCGTCCCCGCGTGCCTCCAATCGCGCCCGCTCTGCGCCCCGTGCACGTTCGTACGCCGCCGACCGCCGCGAGCTCGCCAGCGCCCGCTGACGTCAGCGTTGTCTGGCTGACGTCAGGGATTTTTTAATTACAGGAAACGTCTAAATAAAAAAAATGGAGGAATCTCATGTCCAGTTCAGAAAAATGCAAATAAACTACCAAAAATTTCAGAAAAAATATCTTTCCATCCAACACATTGGAAATTAGTATGCGAAATTCCCCTCGAGCATCGCCGCCTCCTTCCTCGACTCCGGCCGGGCCCCAAACCCTAGCCTCGCGTTGCCTTGTCCGTCGCCGGCCTCCGCCTCGCATCCTTCTTCGACTAGGTGAGCCTCGCGCGTGCCCTGAACCCAAGCTCGTGCTCCCTTTCCGCGGCCGAACCGTTAGGGGTTTAGGGGGGCAAACGGACCGCGGTGTCGGGGGCTAATGAAATGTTCATTTGGATAATCCATTTATTATAAAATATATGAAGTTATTAAAGTTATTTAGTTGTATGACATATCGGTAAAGTTATTTAGATGTTGAGTTATTAAAATTATTTAAATGGATTGAAATCTCTTGCAGAAACTATGGACACCCGTAGAAACCTTCAACAAGAAGAGGACATGTTCGGCATCATTCGCGAAGGTGATGAATTGGACCCCGGCAGAAACCATGAACAAGAAGAGGAACACGTAGACGATTTCACCGGGCAATTTCTGAACGAGTCCGGTGATGGACTGGAGGGGCATTCAGACGGAATAGACGTCACCGACAGTTCAGCTCACCGACAGTTCACCGACTCTACTGTTGGAAAGTCGGCCGCCGAGGTAGATATATGCCCTCAGGTTTTTGTCTCCGTTGAAAAGATTTGTGTGTATACATATATTAACTATCACTTTTTCTTGTTTTTAGCCGTCGGCGGGCCATGAACCGGGACCAAGCAAAAAAGCAGCGGTGAAACGAGGCGGGCCACGGACCGGGACCAAAAAGCTCCAAGGGAAACAGAAGTACCACATCGAGGAGATCAATGAAAAAGGAAAACCGATTGCTCCCGCTAACCACGCAAGGAAATTTGTAGCTCAGTGCGGAGTCATCGTTCGGGACAGACTGTCCATCAGGGCTCAAGAATGGTATAAGCCAAAGGTGCCAAAAGAGGGGGTTATTTATGTCTCGAATGCAGACAAACAACTCCTTTGGGACGAGCTCATGCAGAATTTCACTTTACCGGAAGAGGAGGATGTAGAGGAGCTGGTTATAGAGAATCGATGCAAGGCCTGGACTTATATTGAGATGGGTGAATTGTTCCGCAGCTGGAAGAAAAGGCTTAACAAGTTCATAAAAGAAGGTAAAACTCCAGAATTTGTCGGAGTCTATGAAAAGATAAAAGATGAGTGACCCGAATTTAAGGCGTACAAGCAATCGGAAGCCGCTAAGGCCATGTCAGAGAGAAATAAGAAAAATGCAGACAAAAAGATATATCACCATAACATGGGGTCAGGTGGCTACCTGACGGCCCTGCCTAAGTTTCTGAAAATGGAGGAAGAGTTTTTGGCTAAAGGTATACAGATCGAGACATTTGACTGGCCAGACCGACTTAAGGCTTGGTTCTATGGGCATGGTGGAAAGTTAGACCCTGAAACAGGTGACTGTCTTTTTACCAAGGAGCACGGACCTGACCCTATTAAAGCTCTCAGAGAGGTATGGAAGGAGGTCACGGAAGGCAGGTTCCACCCTAACAGAGAGAAGGACGAGCTATCGCGAGCCCTTAAGAATCCTGAACACAGTGGACGAACAAGAGGAACCGTCGGCTCTGTACCGTGGATACTTGGGTTTCCCAAAGATGTTGGCACTTATAGAAGCCGATCGAGAAAGAAGAAAGAGATTGCCGACCGGGCCCAGTGGATGGAAAATAAATTACTACAGCATGAGAAGGAGATAGCAGAGCTGAAGGCAGCGCAGACTCGACGGATGCCCTGCGAATCTGAGACGCCCGAAGATCCTTCTCCTGATCCAAAATCAATGCGGAGAAGCAGCGTGGCTTCGACGGAGCTCGATCGCCACAATGATATGCCGGGTCCTCGTCACCCCGTGGATAATATCGTGCAGCGGGAACTTTGTGACCTACATGTGCCATGCTTGAACATAACCGTGAAGGTGGCGCACGGCTTTGCCCTACCGCCTAGCCCAAATGGGACTTACCATTGTCGCCCTATTCCAGATGGCTATGTTGTTGTCGGGGTTGATGAGGTTATCAAGACATATGAGGGAATTAAGCTGGACTTCCCTACGGGTGAAGACGAGGTTGAGTTGAGATTTGCCCTCAAGAGTACCTGCTTATGGAAAAAAGAATACATCGTGTTCCCACACATGCAGCTAAATCGCCCTCCCAGTCCACAAGCCAGTCCACATAACTACAACAACGACAACCAATGCGCTAGTCCAGACACCCCCCACAACGACAACCAATGCGCTAGTCCATCTCCGCCGTCGCGTGAGCGTACTCCGCCGCGTGAGCGTACTCCGCCGCGTCAACGGACTCCATCGCCTCCGCAAAAGAAGCGGAAGTGCACCGCTGAGTCGACTAGTACCCAGAAAAGCGAAACGGCCGGGAAGTCTCGCTATGTGAACTCTCGCAAAGATGTCGATACATGGGTCGAGGAGATCCAGACTTCCCAGAGAAAGAAGGCAAAAAAGATGTCTTTGCCTGTTCCGGTTTATTCTTCGGAAGCGATACGGTGGGGCATAGAATTTCTTACGCATCCGTCGCAATATGAACTAAATATGGACGATGACTACACACGCGTTCTGGTGCGTACATCTAGGAGAGTGCGGGAAGAAAAAAAATCTGCTGCCACCCAGAAGAGAGATGTTCCACAGCTCGGAATGCAGGCGGGACAATCGGCCCCTCCACTCGTATTGGCGCCTTACAACCGGAACCCGGTCGATGATGTACTTTCGCAGCAAGCAAGATATATGGGTATAACTCTGGCAGAGCTTAAGGCATTGCAAGCTGGCGAGAGTGTCACCATACATGAGGTGGTGCGGACATATGTGAGAGGACAAGATCTTGTCGACCCTGCAATGGTGCGCACTCTACCAGCTAGGTTGCACCAACAAATGCATGGTACTTGCGTACCACGCAAAGTCAAGACGGAGACTGGCTCTATGGGAAAATTCCAAAGGATTTTTTTGGCCCAGGTGATGATGAGGTCCAAATCGAGTATTGCGAATTATGGCAGTTATTCAATTTTGACGCGCTCGACAAATCTATCATCAGTGCCTTTTGCATGTAAGTAATTAAATTATGTATATATGTCAGTAATTCTCTAGCTCTACTTATTTTTCATTGCTTGTAATTATCCTTATCACTATATTACTTTTATACTCTATTATGCAGGCTGAAAATTATACAATCTCGAAAGCTGGGACTCAATCACAAGATTGGATTCATTGACCCTATCGAGTTCATCATCATGGTTTGTTACATTACCCAGATCAAACGGAGTAGCTTTTGCTTACTTATTTGATGGCGCAACATTACAAAAGCACCATAATTTTCCCGTTCAACTTCGAGTGAGTTGTTTACTTTCTTATACATACTCGATGTTAATTAAGTATATGTAATTGATGATTTAGTTATTAACAAATATAAACATATGGCAGATTTCACTGGGTATTATTTGAGATTGATGTTGAAAAGGCAATCGTTGATGTCTTGGACCCATTATCGAAACCTGAAGAAAAGTTCGACGACACGAAACAGATGCTCCAGAGGTAATTTCGTTCATTATCACAATCGACCTCGTCTTTTCTAATAATATATAGTAATTAGTTAACTTCTTTAGTAATTTTTCATACCGTAAACTTCAGGGTTTGGGACAAGTTCACCGGTTTCCACAAGGATGTCGGTATAGCTAAGAACCTCACTTTTAAATGGCGAGAGGTAAGACGTACTAGCTGGGTTCCACATACGCATATTCTTAATTTCAGTCTCACAATACCATTTTTTCAATATTTTTGATTATTTTTTATTAATTTCTTATCTTATTGCGCGAAGCAGCAACAAGGCACCAATTTGTGTGGATTCTATGTCTGCGAGTTCATCCGAATTCACTTCAATGAGGGTGCAGACTGGAATAGGGTACGTTAACAATTCATTCAAACTTGTTCACTTTTCAAATTGAATTATTTTCATAATGGTTGATATATTTGTGTTGATCTCTCCTTTTTAGTTTGAGACGATCCGGAACAGGCTTGATGCAAAAGACCGCCTACTACCAATCGCGGAGGAAATTGCGGGCTTTCTGCTTGACTATGTCATAAAGCCAGGCGCAGAATGCAGTATAATCCGGCCGCCAAAAAAGACCATCCCGAGGAAAAAATAGGGTCTAATGCTTCTCTTTCATGTAATGATCTCTGTTTGTAAATATTTAGACATGATCTTCTGGTTGTAAATATTTGTTTGGGAGAACTCGTGTACTAGTAGTATTCATGACTATATCCCGAGGAAAAAATCGTGTATTCATGATATATATTACATAGTAACATATAATATGCAACTAGATCTTGTTTGAAATGAAACATAAATGAAAAAACACAAACACAAAAGAATCAGTAACATAAATAGAAAACAGAAACAAAAATAGAAAACAGGAAACAAAACAAAAGAAACCAAAAAAGAAAACAAAAAATCATATATACTGTCCCGGTTCGTATTACGAACCGGGACAAATGAGTGGGAGCCAGAGGCTGTCTGGTTTGGCCACGTGACCCCCCTACTAGTCCCGGGCCGTGGCGTGCCCGGGACAAATAGGGGAGGCTATTTGTCCCGAACACGCAGTCCCGGGCGCGTGACCGGGACAAAAAGCCCTCCCGGCCCGGGACCAGTGGCCTGTTTTGCTCTAGTGGTCACATCGCACTTCATTGCATCATTATTGTGTGTTGTTGTATGTGCATCCTATTGATTGCTTATATGCTAGATATACAACATAAATAGGATGATCCCTAACAAAATACCAAAATTGTGTTCTCCCTCGTTGCGCACCACCAAGAAAGTTCTACGTTATGAGGCAGGCCGTGATGATCGGGTGTCACACATCTCGTCGTTCACATACAGTGGGTGTAAGCCATGTTGCACGCGCAGGGTCTTCGAGGTTTGATTGGCGAGCCTAGCATACTCAGAGGTATGGCCTCGGAACACGGGAAGATCGAAAGATCGAGCACGAGTCACAGAGTTGTTGTGATCGACATGTTATGTCCACCTTTGAAGCTGTGCTGCCGGCCGTGATGATCGGGGGTAGTGTGGTGGATGAGGGTCGTGTAATCGCCATTATTATTTTTAGGGATAATAATCTTGGTGTGGTGTGTTTTAGATAATAAGATTATAAAACTAAAACTCACCTACGTATTATAAACTTAACCTTACCTCTTTTGCGATCACATCTGTAGACTACGCAACTATACTTCGGTTACTTCCTCAAGAGCCCGGATGCTACATTAGAAGCCGACGGGTCCAACTTCATCAGATGGTACAGGGGTTTTAGAAACATTCTCGAACACAACAACATCCTATATGTGCTAGAACATTAGTTAGGAGTTAGACCAGATGATTCTGATAGCAAGGAGCAAGATGATGAGTTCCGTAAGCATCATGATATTTTCATGGAAGTGACGATCGCCATGAGCGTATGCCTAGCACCTGAGTTGAAAGTTGTTTCAACACATGGAGCCATATGTCGTGATTGATGCGATCAGAGGTCACTTCAAAGATGAATTGAGTCTTGAGCAGTTCAGACATCTTAGAAAGTTCCGGACCATTCACATGGGGAGCATACCTGTCTGGAGACTCAGTTGAAGAAGTTGTGTGACATCTACTTCAGGCTTACGAATATCTACGATTTCTAGATAGCGAACTCCAGTACAATGGAGATTGTGCTTTACCTCCTAGCTGTGAATAGCATGTGCGTGAATATGCTATAGAGATACGGTGAGCTTCTTCACATTGTGAACAAGTTCAAATCTCTAAAAGTTGATTCCATCGAAGAAGAGTTCTTCGACGCTATGGGTATATTTGATATACGGAGATATAAATGTATTCTTCTCATACTTGATGAAAAGTGTTTGATAATTGTTCTGTTTGTGAAACAGTCCCTGATTATCACAAGTATGTGGCGAAGGGTGACGTGACAGTGCACGAGTGATGGCAAGTTCATGGCCAGTGGTGCTCACGCCCTCGAGATATCATATTAGTTATCATCAATAGTTTTTTACAAGACATTTTGTAATAGTGAGAATGTGATCTAGTTTGGTGTCTTGAATGTTACAAGACATAATTATTCATATAGAACACATCAGTTGTTTTATGTTATGAAACAAAGCAGTTGTTTCATGTTATGAGTAATTTGCATCACATCTCAATTACATTATGCGTATGATATACATTTATAATAGCAGGAATGATAAAATTATGTGTCCAAAGAACAAACACCATCGAATTTAGTCATAAAGGCAATGAAAGAAGTAATGGATATTTTTGGTCCATTTAAGTATTTCGAGTGCCAAAATTGATTAAGTTTGAAATGCAGTATTGAAGTTGCAATACTAGAGGAAATTGATTGAGAGTCATTTTTAATGATTAATCAATGGTGTTATTGCATGATCCGAATTCTTCCATGATTTTGGTAAATAGGAGTATTTGCCCGATAAATTATGGAGTCTGAAATTAATTTGATAATAGATCAAATGGGGTTTTTCAGAAGAAAGATTAGTGAATATTGTATTCACAAGATTCGATCAAAGGACAATATTTTTGAATTATGGTTTCAACACAAAATACTTGTGGAAATTCGTTTCACAATATTATAATGTCATATATGGTGATATGTGGGGAATTATAATCATGCTCTATTTTAAATAAAGCGTGGTCCGTCAGAATCAGTCTTAGAATCTCCTAATATGTTCGAAACATTATAGTCAATGTCCACTTTAGAAAATAGATGTTTTTCTCAACAAGAATTCGTGAGATCGACAGTAGTGTCGACATGTATATGATTATGCGATAATTCGGAATATACATGAGTGGTTCTTTGTAGATTGCTCGCATTGGATGAGAGTGTATTCCAAAACCAAATAGAAACAAAACTTAGTTTGTTGTCTATGTAATTCCGAGGAAAATATGATTTTTCGAATTATGGTTTATGGATTGGAATTAGAAGTTTGGAATAAAGTGTCAAACCTATGTTGGAAGGTGTTCCAAAGTGTATATGTCTGCTAATGAAAAATTGGTGATTAAGAGTGAGGGAGACTAGAAAATTGTTTTCTGCTTGCAATCCTCTTCATAAAGATCATAATATTTTCATGAAAGAAACTTCTAAATAAAGTGCTGTTATATTTAATATTGCTGTCAGGTCACAGCACTGTATTAAGTATTTCAGATCTTGTTGACAGATCAAGGTGCACTTTATGAATACAAAGAAAGTTGAGAAAATATCGGAATACGAACAAAGGCTTTTGAGTCTGGAAATCCAAAGTTGCATTTGAAAGGATTAAGAGAGTAATTGTTGCTGCAATTCTTATTAGAGGAATAAGATTGTTTAATCGTCATATGAAGTGTTATATGAGAAATGTGACTATAAGAAAGACGCGGTAGCATGTCTTGTCAAGAAATGTGTCTTGGACAAGATCAAATTTGTTGACTACATTTATGTAGACATGCTTGAAGTCTGAGGGATTTGTATTAATGTAATACTGTAGTTTGTATTAAATTCGAATTGATAGTAGATCAATGATTTTGGTTTGACCAAAATGTCGATTTAAGTGGGAGTCATAGTTAGTTCACTCAGGTGAAATATGTGAAGAACATATTTTTGAGTGGGAGCTCAGGAACTCAAATATGTGGATGACACGTTTTGAGTGGGAGCTCGTGTTGTCAAATATGTGGAGACATAGTTTGAGTGGGAGTCGAATTCATCTTGTGTAGTTAACACATTGTGAAACTGTACCAATAGAATAGGATGAAGTTGTGAAACTATTTGAAAGATAGTGTCTATTTTGAAATAGAACGGGAATTTTAAATAGTTAGTCGAGTTGTTTTGGATTATATCTGAGGAGTCAGATTAGAATCAATAGGATGGTCCTTTGAAATCCAATTGATCATTAAGAGTAATGATGCATGAAAGTAATGGTTGTGTGACATGTGGGTCTATTATGTAATATTAGACATCATACAGAAACCATATTATCTGCTCGATGAAATATAACCGATGTTCTTGAAATAAGAGCAGTTATGAAAGTAAATTTGGAATTTACTGAAAGTAGAAGTGCGTTAGTTAAGGGATTGACATTTAAATGTCAAGTTTTCTACATTGGTGTGAAAGTTTGTAGATATCGCGAGTTTGTAATTGTTACAAGGGGCTCTATATGGCTGAGTGTGTTTTTCAGGACAGTTATCTGGTTAGTATAATCAGAGTAAGCGCTGGGAAACGGAAGTCTCACTTAGTTACGGCATTTTCATATATGTTGTTAGACAACATAATGATATCAAGCAAGTTGATGTCAGTAAATCGCAAAAGCATGCACAATCATGGATTGTGCAGTAACACTTTTCCACGGGCAAGCATTATCAAATGATTCTTATTTGATAAGGGATTCTGATAAAGTAAAATGCAGCTAGTTTATTTGTACTCTTGTGCAAGTGGGAGACTGAAGGAGATATGCCCTAGAGGCAAATAAATAAGTAGTATTTATTGCATTATCTCATAATTTTATAATAGGTTTGTGTATTATGCTATAACTGTATTAATCGGAATTATTAATACACGTGTGATACATAGACAACCAGGTCCCTAGCAAGCCTCTATATGAGCTAGTCCATTGGGCAACAGTTGATCGAGATTCCCGATCAAGGACAATGACGTCGGTTGACAATGGGGTCATCTTGTTAGTTGAATAAGGTGGTGGACATACGCAAAGTATTGCAATAAGATCGTATTACGATGTTTGTCATTTGCAATAGATAAGAATATGATAGCTTATTCCTTAGACCGTGAGACCGTACTTATTAATGCTTCGTAGGGATACTTTGAGAGCATCAAACGTTGTGTCTTATATAGCATGACAATAACAGTGTCCATCTTGGGTATTCCGAAAGAGCATCAAGACGTAAGGATCAAGAGCGGGATTTGTTCATTCTTGTAATGGAAAGATACTCTGGGCCCACTCGGTGATATTGCATCTATATATAGCTGCGCAGCTTATGACTAGGTCATGGGGATGTAATATCGCAGACGAGTTAATAACCTTCGTCGGTAACGAGATACAACAAAGGCATCGGTGTGTCTACGATCATATCTCGGACAAGGTAGTATCGCAGAGACAAAGGGATTGAATATCATATTTATGGTTCAACGACGATATTCGTGGAATGCACAGGGGTCGTCATATATTTCCAGGTATCCCTGACGATCATTGGTGAGCGGAGTGTCTCGACCATGTCTGGAGTGTTCTCGAACCGTAGCGTAACAAACTTAAGGTCTTAGCGACGCTAGGAGATAGGTTCTGGAATATTATAGGTTTTGTTGGAGAGAGAGAAATGATCCGGAAAGAGTTCTGGTGGTCCGGAAGGAGTTCCGGAGAGGTCTGGAATGGTTCCAGGAATGTCCGAAAGTTGTTCGGGTGGTCCGAAAGAGTTTTCGGAGTCACGGGATATTGAATTATATATAAATATATTAATTATGAATTAATGGGATTTTTATATTAATTTAATATTAATTAAATAAAGGAGAAAGGGGGCTCCCACCTACATGGGCCCTAAGAGGGCCCAAGAGGGGGGAGCCGCACCCCACAAGGGGGGTGGGCCCCATGGGAGGTTCGACCGGCCCATGGTGGGGCGCACCACCCCCTCTCCTCCTTTAGTCCCACATGGGGGAGCCAAGGGGTTTGCACACCCCCTTCCCCCTTTATATACCAAGGCATATTAATTGATTTAATTCATAGGAAAATACAATTAATTCCCGATTTCTCTCTCGATCTCGTGGTTCCCAAGTCGGAGCCGCGCCGAGCTGAGGAAAGGGGGATCTCTCTCCACCTAAGCTATACCGCAGAGCGCCGTTGCTCTGCGGGATTCCAGATAAGATCTACTCCTGCGATTTCAGCTGGATCTGAATGATCGGGAGTTGTCGCTAAGCTCCGTATGTTTGCGAGTGCTCGGAGGCAACTCTTTTGAGGAGCTTGGGCGACGTCGTCTCGCCCCCTGCAGCCGCCGCGCCTCCCTCCCCTCTGCTGCCGGCGCACCAGCCCTGGTGCTGGCGCTCTGCCTTCTTCCGCCCGACGTCCGTCGATGCAGATCATCATCGACACCCCGGCGTCATCGACTTCGACATCGCGGCAAGATCTTCGCGACCTCGAGGTCGGCTACGTACGACTTCATCGTCAACGCTTGTGCGGGAGCGTAATCCCCGCTATCGGTCTACATGGAGGTAATGTAACCCGTTCCGCCACCGTTATCGCATGTACTAGATAGATAGATCCTGGCTAGTTAGGGTTTCGTTCGCTAGAAAAATTATTGTTTTCTGCACCGTAACCCCTTCAGGATTGGGGATTCCATACCTTTGGGATTAGAGTGATTGACGTGTCATTAATCGAATCAGTTAACTCCCCACCATTTAGAAAACCAAGACCACCATCTGTGAGATCATTGCCAACTAAATCCCAGTGTCTCTGATAAAAATCGGCCGTGTAACCATCAATTCAAGGGGCCTTCGACGGGTGCATTAGGGATATTAAAACTAGCACAAAAGAGAGCAATCTCAGGCCATCATCATTTTTGACCGTTAGATCACTATCTCAGTCAATCTAATCCGTTAATTGTCGTAGTGGGCTCAAAATCCCTAGGGGACGCTACTCAGCCCATCAAATTGAGGCTATGTGATTCATTTGGGCCTTGCACAAACCCAAGCGACTATAAGCATAATATTAACCGTCGGAGTATGTAGTAGGATGATAACTGACGAGTGCGGCACCAGGATTTTCATCAATGACTTATTTTAGAGACAGTAAATTAGCTCCCGAAATATGGCGAGTGAACTCCAATCCACAATGCGACGCTTCGTTCTCCTTGTCGCTTGGCGTCGCCCGAGGCGTGCCATCTGAAGCGGTTGGGACGTGCTCGCCTTTTGGTATTCCGACCAGACGCCATTAAACATGCAGTGGAGAACCCGAAGCAGCGGGCGTGCAGAAGCCAGAAGGTCCTTGCATCCATCAATAAATAGAGCGCGACCTAGCTCCAGCCTCCAGGCATCCATTGCTCTAGCCACTTTGTCTATCCAGCGATTTGATCGGTCCTCACTTACTCCAGACCACATATGCCGCGTGGGCGACCGCCTCCTTGCAGACAACGAAGTGGACCCATGTGGGCCGCCTGCCACAACTTGCGCTCGGCCGCCGTCGACCCATGCCGAAGCGGAGACGAGCCTGCTTCGTCCTCGGCAATGGGTCATGCTGGACGAGGCATCAAAGGATGACAACTCTCGCCTCTTCGTCAACGTATTGACGGTCCGACGGC
Source organism: Poa annua (assembly GCA_026929855.1). NCBI lineage: Eukaryota > Viridiplantae > Streptophyta > Magnoliopsida > Poales > Poaceae > Poa > Poa annua. The sequence continues at coordinate 7,884,957 of CM049426.1, forward strand.
GTTTGTCGTTGCTCTGCGTCCACGTCCAGGTCGGCTTCTTGGACTGCCTCCTCGTCCTCGGGGACAGGCCATATCGGCACCACGAGCGCCTCATCAACCCCTTAACTGGGTCCGTGGTGAAGTTTGCCGCGACGTTTCCTCCTTTAGTCCTTATCATCGGGTGTTGGTCGGTGCCTATGGACTATGGTAGATTGGACCTATGTTGTGCCGATCCAGCCAGCGAACGCCTCTAGCCGCAGGACACCTCACGCAATGATCCGATCCACCGTACAAACATGTTGTCCTACAGAGGCGACATCTACATGGTGTATGAGTATGCGTCGATAGTCAAGATCACGGGGACGGTGCGAAACTTTACAAGAAATGCTGCGGATTATAGTTTTTTTACTCATTCCTCGGTGTACTAGCAGTAAACATATTGCAAACTAGCAATTGTTCCCATCAGTTATTCATTATGTGATGTAATGAAATATTAAACTTTGCATATTTAAATATCCGTAAAGGAAGAGACTACAATGTGACCCCGGTGAAGCAAAAATATGGATCCATGATGCCAAGTTCAAGAGTTGCATCATATGTTATGCAATTTTCATCCAACTTTGTATACACAATATATATGTAATTAAATTGAACGTGTATACTTCAGCAACGAGCATCAAGAACTACATTTTTGACATATCTCAATGATTATGTACTCAAGATCTGTCGGTATGCCTTCAAATACTTGCTTCGTGTCGCCCCCTTTGGCAAGCCTAAGTCTTCTCTCCATAGTGGTCATTTTTTACCTTTTATTATATAAAACTTTTTGATTCATATCTAATAGATCATTATCTCCAACCATTATATATCCTAATGGATAGGCGCGGCAACGCGCGAGCCAAATAGGAGGCATCTCAGGCCATCAGCAATTTTAACCGTTTGATCATGTCATGTGGCTATTTTTGGACGTCAGATCCACTTTGACTCCTGACATGGGTCGATTGTCCCTAGACAACGCTACTCTGCGTATCAAATAGACATTCTGTGGTGAATCGGGCTTCAAAATCTAATATAGCCCACTAACTTGGTTACCGGACCAAGCCCATGTACTGAGAAGACCTGAAATTAAAGCATCCATACCGATGGAAAAAAGGAGAAGGGGATCGAGGGAGATGCTATGTGGAGCGGCGGAGGGCATGGCGGATCTGGAGAGGTGGAATGCGGAGCGATGACCAACGCAACGCGGTGGGGCGGCGAAACCATGTGCCCAGCCTTCTCATAGGCAAATGAAGCGGCAAGCGCATTCCCAGTGAGAAGCTCTAAATATCTCCTGGTTGAAGGTAATGCGCCAGCTTTAGGTTGTAATCAATTTTCAGTTGATGCAAAATTGGTGATGGATGCAATGGTGCGCAAATTATCGGCGGCGAGTGATGATGGTATGTCCGTATCGATTCCTTACCTCACCTATATATTCTCTCCGTGCCTCAGCCCGTCAGCCATCAAGCTCTCTGCCTATTCCCTCTTACTATTCCTTACGACAACCCTGCACCGCGCGGGGGCATGGACACAGTGCGTGGGGAGGTGACAGGCCCACGAGGATCCCTGAGTGTGAGAGCTGTGACGGCACAAGCGATGGCTGGGCCAGAGCGATGAAGGCGGTAGCGGAGGACGGGAGCTGCAGCGCTAGGAGGAGGCCGGGGACGGCGCCACCAAGGAGGAGACGTCGAACATCCGGCCGAGCTCCCCGGAGCGTGACATGTCGCCGCCGGTGTAGGGCAGCGTGGCCACTGGCCAGCGACCCAGACAATAGCTTCCGCTCCCTCTTCCTGCCCGGCGCCCGACCGGACACGTACAAGTCGCTCCCTATCCGGTGCATCTCCGGCGCTCCACGAGCAAAAGCGAACGAGCTAGCTCGAGAAGTATATTGGAAGCAGCACGAAAAAGTCTGACGGGTGACGGCGACGGAGTGATGTGAGTGTGAACGCCGACGCCGCTTCTTTAGCTCGGGAGGTGGTGCCGTGATCGAGCGGCTTATCACGAACAGAACAGGGGCATAGGATGATGCACCAGTGTGCTGCACTAGGCGCTCAGTTTTATTTGACTAAGTCTTTGTTGTGTGGTCGCGGATTAATTCAAGGTCGGCATGATGAGTTCATGACCCGCCGGGCACGAGCAAACTGTTAGAGTAAAGTAGTTGTATTTATAGGATTTGTGTTGTGTTGGGCTTGGTGGAGCATTCACTTTGCATCTGATTTTATTTGCAGGATAACACTTGGGATCAATGATTCTATGCAACTTCTTTGTCGTCCTATGATATCCTCGGTTCAGAATAGAAATGTAAGATCACATGTCTATTTGCGTTTGACTCTTTCCTTGATTTCACGGACAAACAGTGGAATATTACAAATTGGAAGGGTACACATATACATGTTCTCGAGTCACCCATCGTTTGTTCTATGTTGTAATGCATACTGTCAATTTGGTCAGAAAGGATATATTTCTGGTTTTGTTTCTCTCGACAGTTTGTTTCATGTTGCAAGTCAAATTAGTGCCTTAGGTATGTTCTGTTCAGTAATAGGATGTCAAGATAACATGAGTCTTCACTTCCAAACTTTATAAATATTTTATTTGACCCTAATAGGCTATAAGTAGTTCATGACGCACGCCCTTCTTTTTTCCTGCATTTTTCTCCGCCTCTGCTCCAGATTAAGTGATCGAAAGCAAACCAATGGCTATATATATGAATAGTGAGTCAACAAAATTAATGTAGCATGCCAGGGTCTTAAGCTTATGTTGCAGTATATGTCAGCAAATATCATTTACTTCTGCTCATTTTAGATCTTTTTCTGAATCATGTGAAACAAGTTTGGGTATGAATAGTGCAGAACTACTGGTATGTACTTTATTAGCTACTTCTACCATTTGGTCTCTAATTTGTGAATGCTTGTGGTTTTTACTGCCGTACATAAGTATTCAGATGATCTAAATATTATCAGGGTAACTAAATAAATAGAGGTGACGAGCTCATACTAAAATCCGGATTCAGTGAGAAATATTTGGTCATAACCAAGTACCATCGCATCTTTTATAGCCCAGAATATAAAAGAAGTTCATTCTAAAATTTACAATATTGTAGTTTATGACATTGTGAATAACATCTCAAGAAATACCGAGAATCCCACATCGAAGTGGGACCGATCAAATATGATATTAAAAAAACATAATGCTGAAGTCTTGTACAGATTAAACTTACTAGCCACTAAGAGTTAATTTGTACGGAGACTACATGAACAATGAGAATTGTGACATGTTCTTGCGTGCCTTCATGATCTCTTTATGACATAATATACATCACTGCTAGATTCAACATTTTGGAAAGTAATTTTATGGCTTTGATACTTTGCTATGGCTTTTTATAACCAGTTCTTCCAAAAATTTAAAATATGTGCTATTCAGGCTGAAAGCATTGAAATATAGACTACTTTTATTAGCTATTTCTTTCCTGTTGATTATTGTCAAGAAGTAATTAAATATTTCTACTGTGAAATTTACTTTCTTTGTCATATTGCCTACATTCTAATCACATTGTTAGTATTCCATATTTTTATCCAGCCTCGGAGGATCTCAAAAACTTCATGGGTAATCCTTTACTGCTCCCTCACATTTTCCTTGATTTCGTAGACCATGATGAGTTGATGCCATAGGTAATTTTATTTATGTTAGTGATTTCTCTTGGTCATAAAGTGTTAGTAATTTTGGCATGTCATATTATCTCCAATTGCTCCCGAAGAGGACGATGTTCAACTACTGTACCTGCAACTTACTATGTTGCATGCATCCTGTGATAAAAATAATGTACATCCTATCTAATTGATCCTTATATGGCTATATTTTCACTTTGTAAAAATTCTAAATAGCTTAACATCAGATGGAATAGCTAAACATCCTTATATTTACACATTGTCAAGATTAATACTCCAATACATCAGTAACACTATTAATTTCTCTTTTATCCTTATTGGAATACCTAACCCTTTTGTTCTAATCTAGAAGGATCCCAAGATACACCACACTCATTTAGTTGCCTCCCATGGATGTTACTTATCAATGCTCTTTTTGTTGTTCTTTCAGGCTATGGTATTGTCAGGCCGACAGTTAAGACCATGCCCGCGGTTTGGGAAGTGGCGTGCGTTGATCGACCGTAAGTGAGCCTGGTTACCAGGATCCGATATTTTGTTTGTTCTATTGGATGCATGGATCCAATGTTTCCTTTGTTCTTTTGTATCAGGAGACACCGTTGTGTAATTCCATGGCTCCAAGATTTTGGCACGCTTACTGACATGTTAACTACATAGACTTAAACTCTACATTTTCATTGCAAATATTGTTGTATGACCTATGAACCAATTGTTGTATGACTTCATGTAGGCTAGATCTACACATGATTATGTTGCGTCATTTGGGCTGATGCGTCATCGACTTGGTTCAACAGATCTTACAATTTCGAAGTTCAAATATATTTTTATTAACTCATGACAATAAAATTTTCATAATAGACGGGCGCGGCAACACGCGCCTACATGATCTAGTTTGGAATAAAGCATGACGCACCTCCTCAGCCGTGAAACCCCCTTCCAACACTGCACGAGAGCCTTCATCCACCCTCGGTTGTACACAATTTAAAACTCCCGCCATTGCGTCTCTCCTTCCGATGCATATAGGTGTGTGTAGAAATCCTGAACCTCGTCCTCAATCTCCCCTTCCCCCTCACACCAAGAGCCATCACTGCGCCGTAGCGTTGTAATTCCATTGATACGTTTCCTTTTGGACGCGCAAGCGTGAAAATAAGCCGTATTTCTATCACCCGACTTCAACCAGTTAACACGAGCACGTTGCTTTATCCAAACCTCCTCTTGATAAAGAACCTCGTTAATTCTTGACATTAGTCTCTTCTCCAGCGTAGACGGGCCAGAACCAATGGACTGCAATCTCACTCTATGGAGCTCCTTTCTCAGATTTGCCAACTTCTTTTGTAAATTTCCGAAAGTTGTTGTGCCCCACGAGCTTAAACCAGTCTGCATTCCTTTCAATGTTGATGCAAAACCCTCAAGGCCATTACCACCTCTTGACTTGAGCCACGTCTCACGAACTACCCGGTCATAGTCACCATGAGTCTGCCACATATTCTCGTAACGGAAAGCCTTAGGCCCCCTATTCTGTTTAAATTGTCCAGACAAACGCAACTCATCAATTACCAGACAATGATCAAAGTGTACCACTGATTCATGTCTTATTTTCACCACTTGAAACAGCATAAGCAGCTCTGCATTGCCCAGGGCATGATCGATTTGAGCCTTCACATTAGCTAGGCCAGCCTGTCTATTATCCCATGTATAGGGTAGACCAGAAAAACCTAAATCCTGAAGCTCGCTGTCATCAACAACTTCTTTGAAAGCTCTCATCTGCCACTCCTCTCTATCATGCACACTAAAGGGTTCCGTGTTAAATAAAGTCTCATTGAAATCACCTATACACATCCATGGCATACTCCGTAGACCATGCAGACGCCGCATTAACGTCCAAGTATGATGTCGATTCTCCCTTCTCGGTTCGCCGTATATGCCTGTGAATCTCCACGGAGAGCCAGCACCATCAGAAAACGACACAACTGCATCAATATGATTATTGTTGAAGCTTTTAACTTACACTTGAACAACATAGGACCAGAATAGTCCAATGCCACCACTCAGACCGACGCTGTCAACCGCAAATCCTCCAGCAAAACCGAAGGTGCTAGATAATTTCTCAACCCGTTTCTTGCTAATCTTTGTCTCCATCACAAAGAGCAACATGGGATCCATCCGCTTTACAACATCGCGGATCTCACGAACTGCCTCGGAGTTCCCAAGCCCCCGACAGTTCAGACTGTAACAATTAATTGGATCCGGCGTGGCTGATATCCAGCCGACGCCGATGGGTGTGCACCAATTGTATTTCCTTTCTTCTTCTTCTTCGGGTCTTGGGTAACAGCGTCCGCTGTCTTACCATGCTCAGCTCCATCTCGCTTATCCCCAGTCAGTTGAGCTTCAGCTAGAACAAAATCCGTGTTCGTATTATGCTCATATCTTTGACAATCTCCATTGGTAATGCTCCTTGAGCCTCAACTTTGCGGTAGAGCTGATGGTGTCTACCGCCTCTTCCTCTCTGGCCCCGACCTCCCCTTCCACCACCATTCACGAAGAGCTAGACGGTTGGGAGTTGGGCCCTTTCTCGTGACCTTCCTCTTCCCACACATTATCATCAAAACCGTGGGAATCGGCATATCCCCCTTCAGCAAAGGGAGGTCCCCTTGATTTCTTCCTATCATCAAGTGCTCTAAGCCAAGAGCCCCACTGTAAATCATCATTTTCATCTCTTTCTGTAGGAGTGGGGCACAAACCAACCGGGTGTCCAAGCAATCCACATGAGAAACATAAATAAGGTAGAAATTCATACTGAATCTTGTACCAGAACTTCTTCTCCAATCTAGCTGAGTCTAGGCCAACCCACCTCATAATGGGTTCTTTAACCTTGATTAGAACTCTAGCTCGGAGATACTGTGCACTCACCAGGCCATCCTTATTCGCATCCAAGAACACAAATTCTCCAATCCTACTAGCAATCTTCTTCCCCCACAGAACAATCAGTTTATTGTATGACAGATCAATAACCCGTACCCAGATCAGCAGCTCCTCAAACCGTAGCTCCGACAGACGACTACGAAGATCAAAATTATCCAGAACAACTGCAAACATGGAGACCGTCCACGGTGATCTATCCCAGATTCGATCTGGATCCCTCTCAGATCCCAGCTAGGCGATGAAGATGTTTGGCCCGCCGTCGCGGAACAAGAGTCCCTTAGAGTTTCCCCATGCATGTCGTAGGGCAACATAGTTCGTATTGATATGAAATATTTTCTGATCAGGAGCCAGGATCTTGCCTGCAATAGCCCACACCTCCTTGCCATTATCCTCCTCGTCATCATCCATCAATCTATCCGCTTCAGCAACGGTCAGCTTCATGTTTTTCAGCATCTCCTCCATCGAGGCTTTTTCCTTGGCGCCGCCTTCCATTACCGGAGGCGGATCACCCCCGCTTGGCTTCGGTTCAGCAGCCGAAGATGGAGTCCCCACCTTCGCCATGGTCCCGAGACCCTCCGTCCGTGAGCCACGACCCTCTCCTGAGAGTCTAGCCTTCCTTGCGCCGACGATCGCCGCCGTGCGCCGCCAAAGTCACTAGAAACCCTAATCGCCTCTAACGAGACCGAAGCGGTATCCGGACCTCTTTAGTGGCTGAGCTACTTGAAGCTAGCCGGGTGCACATGCACCCGGGGTACAGATTTTTTTTAACACTGTAATTAGCCTAAAACCAGTGTGTACACCCCTCTAGACACTAATTAGTGAACCTGTGTGGCTTAGTTTCATGTATAAATCTTGATTACTGAGGGGTATTGCACCCTGATTTATTTTGCTCTACCTCCTGGTGTGATCAATGACGCACCTGGTGGAGTTGTATCATAGTACCCTCGGTACTGACCAGGGTTCGGTTCCCTGGATGCCCCATTACTTTTTGCTCCAGTAACTGATGTTCATCGCATTTTTTTACACGGCCCACTACGGGGTCTTCAGTGACACTTGCAGCCCAAACTGCAGTTGGCTGAGCCCGTGCTGCAGCTCGGCCTAGCTGACAATATTGGGCTGAGTATTCGGTTGTTCCACATTCCAAATCTCTCGGTCTCACCAACCACTCAAAAAAAATCTAAAAAAAAACATCCACTCAAAAAGAAAAAGAGGAGAACTATTTGAACAGCTCAACACTATTCGTTCCTAGTGCATATCTATCCATATCTATATATAATATTATTAAAAGAGCAAACATATATTAAGTTATATTAATACATTAAATTTGAGCCGTTTAACAATTGATCGACGAAATAGACCATGTCCGTGCCTGATAACTCAACACACATTTTTCGTTTTCGGGGTAATTACATGGATTGCCACCGCTAAAATAATGATGCGTTAATCTAAACTATTTGAACAACTCAGCACGATTCGATCCCACTCTTTAAAAAAAAAGACCTTCTATTTCGCCTCCGCCCGCACCATCGGTGCCGTGCCGTTCGGCCTGCTTTTGTCCACGTCCACGACTTAACATGTACCATGTTGTCCTCGCGCCTGGAGCTCGCGGCTCGGTCTCACCTGCGCCCCTCCTCTTCCGCCTGACTCAGATGCCGTGTGCCGACAAGATCTCCTCCACGTGTGATCGCGAACAACCGTGATTGCCGCATGACTTTGCTCGCCTCTCCCTTCTCCCTTGACCCTGATGAGCTCCGGCGACCTCCTGCTGCTCGTTGCTTCTTCTCACGTCCTTGGGTGCAGCTCAGGGATTTGGTTACTAGTCGAAATACCGCGATAACCGGCCGGAAACCGGATTTCCTGGTCCCCCCGGTAAATGCGTTTACCGGACAAAAAATCTCGGAGCATTTGAATTTGGACCGATTTCGTCCTTTAGAATCAATTTTCAAATGATTTTTGATGTTTTAAGTTCAAATTTTAAAATTTGTTTAAAAATTTTAACCGGTAACCAGTCGGTATTTTCCGGTAACCACGGTAACCGGAAACCCAGTCCCCTCCGAGATTTTTTGGGAACCGGTATCCAAAACCTTGGTGCAGCTCCAAGTTCCCCGCCATTGACGTGGTCCTCCTCGGTGTCCTTAGCTCCGCTCCGACAAGCTCGCGTCGCTCTGGCCTCCTGCTCCTTGTTGCTGCTGCTCGTGTCTGTGAGGGGGAACTCCAAGTTCCCCGCGACCGACGTTCTTCTACACGGCACCCGACCTGCTTGACGACCGATGCTCTAACCACAAACATCATGCACGAAAGACGCCGCCTCCCTATCCGTTTTCTACATCTGGTTTCATGTTATTTCTTGTACAAAAAACAATTGTCGGCGTTACGTTTGAAGGATACATTACATTGTCAGTTAATATAATTAATTCTCTTGTTGGTAAGGAGGATATATTACATTGTCAATTAAAATAAGCAGCAGGTTGTGTAGATCTAATCACAATGCAAATCCATGGGATGCATGCGAATGCTCGTCCCAAGGACTCACAGGTCTACATGCCAAAGTCTCCAACGACTGGCCGCCGGGCGCCAGGGGCATCCCTGCCGCCGCTCTATGATCGACGACGTACGCATGCATCCAATATGCACGGAGCTCAAGCAACCAACGCAGCGCAGGTACGGAGCTAGCACGAGCCAACGGTTCGCCCATGCTCGTGATCCCAATTCTCCTCGATCGCCTAGATAGCCTGCTAGTACGTGCATGGAGGTAACCGATCACGAGCATGCATGCTCGAAGTCTGATATACGTTACTCGACGAATCAGGTCGTCGCGTGTGTTGCGCCAAATGGCAGAGTACATGTGAGTGCAGCGTACATGTACTTTGTGGCAGAGCTAGCTGAGCCTGAGCGTGCATGCATCCGTCTCAGTGTGTAGTACACAGAGCAATGGGATTAGTTGGTTTATGGGCGCTCTTTGAACCAACGAATCCCATTGCTTACATTTCAAAGCGTGCCCACGGGGTTTGATAAATTTCATAGATTTCTCACATTTTCAGCAGTTCTCTAGATTACTCCCAAGTTTTCTTAAATTCATAATTTCTAACCATTCGTCAATAAATCTTGTAAATCATCATCTTAAAAATATTTTTTTTGGTTTCGTTCATTTTTTGTTCTAATATGTATTGAATTCACCGATTCATTTGTTGCTTCCATTTTTTTTGTCCAAATTAGTTGAGCTAATATTTCTATGTATGCATTTTGTTGTGTTGGTTGGGTCACTTGATGGGCGAAAATTTCCATCACGTCATCATCAAAATTTCTTTCATTAAGGAAAATACTAAATCAATATGGCATGGACACTAGAGGGACTAAAATCTCCATGGACCAAAATTAACCCTTGCCAATAGTCAAATGACTGAAAAATACCTCTTTTGCTATGCACAATATCGTTACATGAACATAGCTACATTTAAATTAACCTTTCCGTAGAAGATTGTCAAAGGGTGCTCTTAGCAAATCTTGAATGCAAAAGAGAGAGGTAAACAAATAAAAATAAACCGCGCATTTCATGCATTACAAGACAAAAAGGTTCAAATATTCCATGGATTCGGTCCTCATGTGCATGCGAGTACTTGCTTCGCTTGCTCGCCTATGTGCACTCACAAAGACGACCAGAACAGTACTCACCGAGAGTTCACGAGATGTTTGTCAAAATTCCATGCAGCCAAAACGAAAGCACAGGCCAATGCCGCATATACACACAGACATCCTCGATCGGTCTCACGTGAGTGTGTGCTTCCCGGTAGAATAGGGGGAATGCGGCCGCGGAATGTCGCTGCCACCGGAGACAGACAGACAGACTGACTGAACGGAGACATGCCTCCAAATGACCGATGGGACGCCACGGCCGAATTTCCCGTGCATCCTCCGATCATCCCTCTTGCGCGAGTCACATTCTCTTCCACGCGGGTTTCCCGGCCAGCTCCAACAGTCGATCATAGGATCCGCGAGCTCGATCGCGCATGTGATCTCCGGCCTGGATGCAGGGAAGGACGACGAGGCGAGCAGCTGTGGCAGAAACCCCATTCCCATGCAAGGCTCCGGGCGGCGGCCAACGGTCGCGTCCTGCGTCCTGGCCATCACGAGAGTGCGTCCGGTCAGTCAGGCACACGGATGTACGACGAGCTCTGCATGCTCCGTTCCATGGCGACGCATGCATGCATGCGTCGACAATGTCATGTGAGTGACCGAGCTCGACGACGTTCACGCTAGCTCTGGCACCGTTGAGGACGACGCCTCTCCTATTGGACACGACGACATCCCTCCCGGAGGCGAGACGCTGCAGCGGGTGAAGATGGCGCAGAGGGCAGACGGCCCGCCCCTCGATCGGAGCCTGTTAGACGACGGAGTATTAGGTTTTACCTAGTTCAGTTTGTTCAAATTTCTTATATATTGTAAGATTTCAATGAAATCGGCCTGTTTAAATTCTTGGGTGCAAGTTTCTTTTGAAATCTACGAAGTTTTGTAAATATATTCCAATCCGGCTGAGATTTTGCTTAAATTTGGTAATATCATAGCAACCACTCTAGTTGAACGCCACTAGTATTTCTGCTAGTGGTGGACATCAAGGTTTTGGTTACTAGTCGGTAAATCTGGTTACCGGCTGGTAGCCGATTTTTCTGAGCACCAACACGAAATGTGCTTACCGGACAGAAATTCCCGAGAATATTGAAGATTTTAAAGTTAGCGCCAAACCTTTGATAAGTAAGATGTATTTTGTTCATATAAGCTAGTCTTTGATATAGCGCATCGGAAGCTACTCAAGACTCCTTCATGCAGGTCTCCGGTTCGACTTTGTAGGCTCTTTTTTGAATATTTTTCTCTCTCTGGATAATTAAATCTCCATACAATGGAAAACACATGTAACAGAAGGATCAAACCGCAACCTAGAAGGGCAGTAATTAACTAACTGAATCGAGGAATACCGCAACGCTACATTCGTCAATGTGTCTAAGTCGAGTTTAAACCGTAAATAATGCTTCCAAACAATATTTGAATTCAATTTTTGTTTCTTAAACTTGTCCGGTAACCATCCGGTGGTAACCGAAAAAAATTCAGGAACCAAAATCTTTTGTGGACGTACATGCTTAGTAACACTTAACAGCGGCGACATATATAGTGGTGGCCTGACCAATACGTAAAATTTCACAAAAATAACCCTTTAAATAAAGTTCAGTAAAAAATAACCTCGTTTCAAAACTATTTTAAAATCTAACCCTTTTTGGTAGCGCCCAACGATGTGGCGCTACCCTCTGTGTGGTAGCGCCACAGGCTCCGTCGCTACCCTCGTGCCAGCGTGGCAACGCGGGCCCTTCGTCGCTACTCTTTGGAGGGTAGCGCCATGCCCCTTGGCGCTACCCTCTTAAGGGTAGCTCCATGCCCCATGGCGCTACCCTTCGGAGGGTAGCGCCATAGCGCCATGCCCCTCGACGTTACAAAAAATGGTTAGATTTCAAAATAGTTTTGAAAAGGGGTTATTTTTTGCTGAACTTTGCTCAAAGGGTTATTTTAATGAAATTTCACGACCAATACATGCTAATAGTAGCAAAAATGGCATGCAATTATAAGGTGATTTTCTACTAGCGGGTATCCTCATCTTTATCATCTTATTTGCTGCTACTGATTTTCAGATTTTCAGCCTCGTCATTCTCATCATTTACATAATCAGACTCACATAGTTCCATCAGCTCCTTCAAGAAAAACTAATTGCACAATCCGAATCTCAGGGTTAAATAGTGAACAATCGTAATTTGTCCTAATTTATGTCCTGTGTGCTTGCATATTGATGAATACGTTGGAGTCTTGGAGATGTCCTTTACACTAAAAAAACCCTACATGCTATAACTTATTAGTTGCTTTAAACCCTAGTGGAAATTGGTAAATGAAATGGATTGTTCACTGTGCGGCCGTGATGCATGATCCTAGTATATACTCCAAGTATGATCGTGGCGACTGGTCAATTCCTACGGAGACCGTGGTCCATCACTCCATCTACGCGCAAAGCTTGAATAAATATATCAACGTACGTACACATATCAAATAAAACTACTAGCACCAGTGTACCACAAAACATCTCTATCGACATTCGGCACCGCGCATGCATGCATGCAGGCCCGGCCGATCTTTCCCCGGATATACGCATGGAATTCCGAGAGCTCGCGGCCGGCTCGTGAGCTCGTCCTTGGAGAAAGCCCGGCCGGCCACCCCACCACCACTAGCGCCGGAAGCCCGGCCGCCGCCACTAGCGCCGATGAGCTGCGCGCTCGGGCTCCCATGCATGCAGCGCAGATCGATGCATCCCCGTGGTCGACGGATCGTTCGATTATATTTGTAATTTGTCGCCAAGAGACCCACACACCGGCCGGCCGGCGACACCCATGCAAGCTTTGACGGCGCCGCGCGGCCGGCGGGGAGCCCCCACCTCAGGAGCCGGCCGGAGATTCCCTTCGACCACACCTTGACGTACGACACCGCGTTGTCGAAGGAGGAAGACATGGGGAGCCCAAATCTAGACGCCACCGAACATGCGCGCGCGCGCTCTACGTAAATACGACGAGCGCATGTGTGTCTCCAGTGTACAAACTACAACCCAAAGTGATAGCCATACAGACAGACAGATTGCAGAATATATATGGTGAGTTGGAGCTGGCCGGCCGGCCGGAGTCGATCGATCTACGCGTAAATGGATGCCATTTTCCCTTTGAGGAAGAGCCGCGCGACCCGTGCGTGTCGTCGACGAGCGAGCGGGGAAAGGGCCATGCAACCCGTGCCATGGGTCGATGGATGGGAATGGCAGCAACCAAGCTAGCCTACAACGCACACGTACAGGGCATATTCCAAGCTGTCCACTTTCAGCTAAAACCCTTTCGGTTCAATTTTTCTATTCCCACAAAAAGAGGTTGGCACCTTTTCGTAAACTCGAGTTACTATTACATCGATTGATGCATGCAGACCGCACACACTCTAGCTACTTACTCCAAGTGCTAATCGTGTATTTTTTTTATCACAAAATCATCCTAAAAACGACAAAACATAACCTTATCACCAAACAAAAATGAAGAAACTGAGGTGCACGCCTCGACAGTGCGTGTGTGACATGCAAAATGTTTTTTTTGCACTGCCTTAGATGAAAAACCCACACGTGCTAAGTACACGTAACAATTTGTTTCCAATTGCTCATAGACGTGTGAGTTAAAACTGTTTCATAGATCAAGACATTTGCTCGATTCACAATCCGTTTATCTTGTAAACTTTGCTTCGACCTTTGATGTGATTAGGTGTAGAGGAACCTCCGTATGGAAAAGGCGGATTCTAAGGTAGATCCATCACGGTACCTCCCAAGCACATGAGAACTGGAAAAGGGAGATTTTTATTTGAAAGAGAGGGTTCGCCCTTTGATTTCCATTACTATAAACCAAACGATTTCGACTATATATGGACTGCTAGAGCAAAAACAAAAACAAAAAACAAAGAAAATCTTCATCATTCTTTTTATGTCCTAAATCATCATAGCCCTCTGTCTGATTAAATCTTTCTCATTCTTGTTTAGTATTTAAGCTCACATAAATCTCAATACTTAGATTGGACGGTTCTTGGCGTCGGCATTCATTGTGTGAGAAGGAGGAAACACTGAAAAAGAACCTCTTTGTAGCTATTTTTTTAGCAAGACCTAACAAATAACACATCTATAGTTTTTATAAAGCAAAACCCCACTAATTTATAGTTAATGATTCTATCTAAACATGCAAACTATCCACATCTCACTTAATTTTTTTAGCCAATCGATTGTCCACATCATCGAACTAATTCATTACTTATTGTCCATCTCTACATGCAAGTATCCGGATCATATTTTTCTTTACGTACCTATTCAATTGTCCAAGTCATTTGTTATCGTTGTTCAAATGATAAGATCACACAATCCCGCAATACAATTACAAACTAAATCATGTGTTGGGGGGACACCGGATTAATTTGCCAATCAAGTGAACTTTTGTTTACATATTTCTATAGTCTGCTTAAAACTTTATGTGTTAATTAAGTTTCTTTCTAGTTAGTTAAATCTTGCATGCATGCACTCACATGCAAGAAACACACAGTGTACACAGCAACTGACAGTACATAATGTGGCAGGCTGATCCTACACGCGTATTTGTATTTTTCGACAGCATTATGCACGGAAAGGGGAAAAAACAGCTGGAGAAGGAGCCAAACTGCATTTTGAACCTGTGCAGAATCGAATCTCTCGTCATCCCATCATCCATTCAATTCCCTAAATCGCAATAACGTCACGTGAGCATCGACCTCAGGAGATGCCTATATAAGGGCGTGCCCCCCGTTCGGAGCTTCTTCATCCTCATCCCCTTGAAGCAGCCTCTTTCTCTCTCTCTCTAGAAGCGAAGTTAGCCGTCGAGGACTAATTGCAAAAGAAGGTAGAGAGAGAGAGAGAATGTCGAGGGAACGCAAGAAAGCGGCTGCTCTACACGAGAAGATGCAGATCCTGCGCTCCATCACCCACTCACACGCGGTAAACAACGATAACTTCTCGCTTTTCCTTGTGCTATCCTTCGTGTGTTCTTATCCACTCTCTCACTGGAATCACCAACCTCCGGCATGCAGCTATATATGCACGCTGCACGCACATCACCTTAATATTGGAAGAGGGAATCCCTATATTGGAGTATTTACCTCTTCTTTAAGTACTACGACCAGCTATAACTACTTGAGGCGCATTTTGATCGATCTTCATGATGTGCCAACAAGTAGATGCTCTCGTAGTAAATTAAGCAGGTGCAGTTAATTTGATGTATATTTTTTGTCTGTTAATGTGCATGATACACACACAACAGCTGAGCAATACTTCCATAATCATGGACGCGTCTGAGTACATCAAGGAGCTGAAGCAGAAGGTCGTCAGGCTCAACCAGGAGATTGCCCGCGAGGAAGAAGACACGCACTCACACAAGCAGAACTCTTTCCCGACGGTATACATATAAGCACACACACTTGCAGATAATCTTTTACCCAGTTCGGACTTACGTTTATTTATTTTTGCGAATTAATCATGGGAGTATACTGTACTTGCAGTCTTGCATATAGTAGCAGAGAAGTATATATGCATGATGCAAGGTTATTGAATCAATAATTGCATGTGGTGTGCAGGTGAGTGTGGAAACCCTAGGTCACGGGTTCCTCGTGAACGTGTCCTCCGACAAGAGCTGCCCCGGGCTGCTCGTCTCCGTGCTGGAAGCGTTCGAGGAGCTTGGCCTCACTGTGCTCCAAGCCACGGCGTCTTGCGCCGATACGTTCCGCCTCGAGGCCGTGGGAGGAGGACAGGTATGTCTCGTCAATAATTCAACCAATCACCAATACAACTGAACTGAGAAGCATATATATATACATTTAAATTGCTCATAATCACTAGTATAGAAGTATATATATATATATATATATATATATATATATTTATCTCATCAATAATTCGACGGCCAGGGCGACAAGTAGAGCATGTGACCTCGATTGATTGATCGAGCTTGCTAAATTATCTTTGCTGATTCTAGTTTCTTTGCATGCACGAATTGATCTGGTGCAGAGCCAAGTGGAGATTGTGGACGAGGATGTCGTGAGGCGGGCGGTGCTGCAGGCCACGAGGAACTGCGGCGTTGAGCAAGGGGATCACTAGATAGCGCACCAATGGCGCTTCCGGCCGGCCCCTACACACTTCAGTTGTTCCATGGCTCTTCTCTCGACCTCCTCCGCGAAATGAGGTTTAGTTATATATCATATATATGCAGAGCGCAATCTGTAGCAATTCCAGTGTACTTTCTGTTGATGATCGATGATGGTGGTGGCAAAGTGACTAAACATGGACTCACACCCTCTACACCGTTATCTCCTTTTTTGTCTCTCTGAAAAATATACAACACATACTTTTGAAACTTTGCAGGTCACCCAAACATTAAAACTAGAATGGAGAAAAATAGTTATGAATTGTTTGAGCAATTTAAAATTTTCAAATAGAAAAAATCATTAAAAAGAGATATATTTAATACCATAAAGTCTTAAACTCTTTCTCTCACATTATATTTTAAATATTTGAGGGGAATTCATAATTTAAATACATATGTTGTATGGATTGAGAGATAAAAATGAAAAAAAATGTTGGAGACAAGAAAGAACCAGCACAAATTTTGATGCACCTATGAACAGCTCAGAGGTGTCTAACTAAGTTGAGTTAAAAAAAACAAATCTCTGACGGTGGCAATTATATGGAAATTGTACGTAATCCAGCAAGGGTGTTGTTGACTTGTTGGAGTGAATGAGTATTTCTTTTGCTCTTAGAGCGGTTCGTAAAAACCTCTTGTGAGAGTGATATGGCAATTAAGAAGCTAGATGAAATTATGTTACTATGAGTACCTCATGAAAATAAGTTGGTGCAAATGGGTACACGCGCTTTTTAGTGATTCGAAAAGATTCAAAGAATTCCGAAACTTTCAGCTGGGCAAAATGATCAAGTATTGTACCCATATTAAAATAAACACCATGGAATTTTTTAATTTCACCCTGGGCAAAGATTTGACAAAATACCACTATATGCACGCTATATTCGTCATTCATTTGTCGCTTCCCCCTGACTTATATGTGTATCATTTCCTACCAAAACTTTTTGGACGAGTACTGACTAAATCATTTTGAGTACTGATATTCGAGTCTATTATTTTCTTTAACGGGATGCTTCTATCCATCTATCTATTATATACTAAAAGTAAAATGAGTTAGTTTTTTGAGACATCACGTTAAGCCACATCATCTAAATTATTTTTAATAGTTAGATTTAGAATTTACGGTCAAGATTAAACATGAGATTAGTAGTTACTAATTGTGTAGTCCGGTTGTTAACACGTTCTGTAACAAAAAAACCGTACCTGACCAAGCGTTAAAGAAGAAACGTACGTGACCATCCTTGGATTTAAACACCGGTAGCTTTAAAAAAAAACAATCATGGGTCGTTGTTGGAGTCCAGGTGCAATACGTGCGTATCCAAAAAAGCAGATATTGTGTTCCATCTAATAAAAAAAAAATACGGCAAGTCTGGCTATCTAACGATCGATCAAAAGGACTTCAATACCGGCCGGCCAAGCGTCATTGCAATGGGGATGCAATATCACCGGCAGTCGATTGGCGCCAACGACCACAACCACAACGTTTTCTCACGTGCACCGCCGCAGGTAATTGCCTCGGTGCCATTGGCCGGGCGGTCCGGACTCTTTTCGTGAATGCGCATCAAGGAGGTGAAGATTATATTTTTCCTCACACATCTAGCCGTGCAAAAGTAACCCAAGATCCATCTTACACACAGCTAAAGGAAGGCGAATCTCATATGTATGTTTTTTTTTACCAAACATGGAATTTATGTTTTTTAACCTGAAAATAAAATGAATGTTATACCATTAACGGTGGATATCCAGCTATAGATTCTTCAAAGCAATCAAAATTGACATTATTTATTAAGTGCATCTATTTGAACTTTCAGAAATGTGTAATGTTTCATCTAGAGTGTTGTATAAAGAGAGAAATTATATTGAGTGGTATATTTACGAATATAAATTGATTGTCTTTTCCCTATAACTGTTTGCATTGTAGAAACTAATAAGTTATGTATGATGCAAGGATCAAATGATATACGTATAGATATATACTTTATATGAATGTCTTTTGGCTTTGTAAGTATTTTTAGTTGTCATTGATGATTATGTAGAGAGATGTTTGTTACAAAAATAGCTAAGCTTCATATAAATTGATACTATCGACAACATTGAAGGAGATATGCCCTAGAGGCAATTAATAAAGTGTATTCTTTATCATATCTCGTTTGTTCATAATAGGTTTTTGTATCATGCTAGAACCGTATTAAGCGGAAACATTAATGCGGGTGTGATACGTAAACAACCAGGTCCCTAGTAGCCTCTACTAAGACTAGTTTCATTGCGCGATTGATGATCGAGGTTTCCCGGTCATGGGGCATGGCGCCGGTCGGCAATGAGAGTCATATCGATGGAGAGCGATGTGATGGACATACCCAGATTTGGAGAACGTGGTCGTTACACCTTTGACCGTGAGATCAACTCTTATTGATATTTCCGGAAGATACTTTGATTGCACCAAACGTCGTATCTTATTTAGTATGACAATAACGGTGATACTTTTGGGTATTGGAAGGGAGTATTAAGACGAGGGGTCAAGAGCGGGATTTGCCAGTCCGCATAGCAGGATAGATACTCTCGGGCCCACTCGATGAGATCATGTCTAATGAGCTTGGAAGCATGTGACTAGGTCACGGAGACATGAGATCATGAACGAGTAGAAGATAGCGTCGTCGGTAACGAGGTCGGGATTAGGTATGGAGATATCTATGGAACGACGCTCGGACGTGCTAAGTATCGCTATGGCAAAAGGTCTAAGACTTTACGTTCAGGTTTGATAGATGAAAGTCATTCGTTATATCTCAGGGATTAATTCATGGGGTCCAGGCCTACCGATTAGTCGTTGATCATTGAGGAGTCATGATCATACCTGATATTATATCGAACCGCTAGGGTAACACACTTAAGGGGTTTCGACAAGACAACCGGAAAGGAAGGAGATCTCCGGGAGCGTCCCGGGAGAGGTCCGATGGAGATCGGGCAGCGCCGAAAGAGTTTTCGGAGCTAGGAAAAATTATATATATTATGTTTGATATTAATTAGTGTTATTAATATGCAAATATGATTTTATATATTTATTTTCGAATTTATTAAGCCAGATTTCCCTAAATGGGCCTTCCGGACGAAAGAAGGCCCAAGAGGGGGGGGAACCCCCTTGGGAATTCGGTGGGGACTTGGTGGCCGGCCTAGGTGGGCCACAAGGGGCCCACCAGGGGGCCGACGCACCCCCTTGGCCGAACCAGGCTGTGGGGGGTTAGTCCCACATTGCCTGGCTGGCAAGGTCGGCTCCCCTTGGGAGCCTATATAAGAAGGGGCACCCCCAGCCTTTTAATTCACCAATTAATTCCTGATTTCTCTCTCGATCTCGTGGTTCCCAAGTTGGAGCCGCGCCGAGCAAGAGGAGTCGGGGATCTCCTCCACCTTAGCCCGCTGCCGCGCTGCTGGTGTTCCGGTCCAAGTCTTCCGCTGCTCGTCCTGGACTGGAGCTTCGGAGGCGTCGTCTCCACCGTACGTGTGCGACTCCCTGCGAGGTGCTGCGCTAGCGGTACTCGGAGGCCTGCTTCCTCTACACGACCTTGAGGTCGGCTACGTCGGTCTTCATCGACAACGTTTGTGCGGGAACGTAATCCCGCTTTCGGTCTACAAGGGTACGTATTCCGATCTCCGTTCGTACTACTATATCTGCATAGAATAGATCTTGGCATGCTTTTAGGATATCGTCGGTAGGAAAATTTTTATTTTCTGCACACGATCCCCTTCAGTGGTATCAGAGCCGATCTATCGTAAGATATAGCTCTACGCTGTTAGAACCCGTGCTCTGCACGGGGGCACCGTTCCTGTTATTTGCTACCCTCTAGCGTGCACTTGTGTATACCAGCGGCATTGAGTTGATGAAGCGGCCCAGACCGACTTTACGCGTACGCTTACGTGAGACTGGTTCCACTACTGACATACGGCTTGTACCGTATATGTGGCTGGCGGGTGTCAGTTTCTCTCTCTTTAGTTGGTCTTCGCATTTTCAATGGAGGGCCCGAAAGGGATGCTTAAATATGCAATTATTGGATCGTTGTTGTGGTCATAAGATTCGTAGGTATGAAGCGGTTCTATTTACGAAAGCCCCAAGCCACGTAAAATATGCAAAAGATAAAGTAGAAGCGTCTAACTTTATTTTGCAGGGGCTATGTGATATGGTCAAGGTAGGTTTATTAAATTGTTTATAAACTGCGGGCGCCAAGAAGACCATGGCGCGATGGACTATATCACATTGCATTACATTTGATGTTTTGTGTGCATCTTATTTTTGTGTGATTGTGTGTTACACGGCGGTAGCTGAATAAGATGATCCCTTCAAAATACCACTAGTGTTCTCCCTCCAACGCGCACCACCAATAAAGTTCTACGTTATGAGGCAGGCCGTGATGATCGGGTGTCATACATATCTTCGTTCGCATACGGTGGGTGTAAGCCATGTTGCACAAGCGTCAGCGTGGAGGTCTTTGGTGGCGAGCCTAGCATACTCAGAAGTATGGCCTCGGAACAGGAAGACCGAAAGGTCGAGCACGAGTCACAAAATTGATGTGGCGGACGATTTTGTCTACTCTTGAAGTTGTGCCGCCGGCTTTGATGATGAGGGGTGGTGCAATGGATGGGGGTCGTGTAATCGCTTAAACGACCAGAAGGGATGTTCGTTTGAGTGGGAGTTATGTTAGTTATTTTCTAAAATACTATAACTCAAAATTATTATGAACAAAGTCTTATGTTGTTGCAAATTTCATTGTAGATGTCTCGCCCCTCGTTTAACCTAGGTCTGTTCCTTGAGAAAGAAAAGCTTAAGACCAATGGGTCAAACTTCATGGCCTGGTTCCGCAACCTGAGGATCCTCCTCACTCCCCATAGGGTGGCCTACGTCATTGAGGCCGCCATAGGTGACCCTCCTGCAGATGATGCCTCTGAGGATGAGAAGAAGGTCTTCCAGACCCGATCGGAGGATTCTGCCTTTGTCCAGAGTGGCATGCTCTACGCCATGGAAGCCGACCTGCAGAAGCGCTTTGAAAAGATGAGCGCCTTTGAGATCATCTCGGATCTTAAGGCTGTCTTTGCGCCGCAGGCTAAGGTTGAGAGATATGAGGCTTCTGAGCTTTTCTTCTCAGCCAAGATGGAAGAGCATAGCAGTGTGAGCGAGCATGTAGTCAAGATGTCTGGCTACGTTCAATGCCTGAATGCTCTGGAGTGCAAGATTCCCGATGAGCTGGCGATTGACAGGGTGTTGCAATCGTTGCCACCAAGCTACAAAGGCTTTGTCATGAACTACAACATGCAGGGCATGGCTAAGTCCCTGGGTGAAGTGTTCATGATGCTCAAGACTGCTGAGGTAGAGATTAAGAAGGAGCACACGCTGTTGATGGTCAACAAGACCGTTGATTTCAAGAAGTCCGGTGGCAAGGAAAAGCAGAGATGGAAGTCCCGGAGGGAGGCAAAGTTGGCTGCCAAGTCCAGGACTAACAAATCTGGTCCCAGAGCTAGCGTGGAGTGCTTCTACTGCAAGGGGAAGGGTCACTGGAAGCGCAACTGCCCCAAGTATCTGGAGGATAGGAAGTCTGGCAAGACGGTCGACAAAGAGCAAGGTGTATTTGATATACATGTTATAGATGTGTACCTTACATCCGCCCGGAGCAATACGTGGGTATTTGATACTGGTTTTGTTGCTCATATATGTAACTCTCAGGAGGAGTTACGGAATAGAAGGCGGCTGGCGAAGGATGAGGTGACGATGCGCGTCGGCAACGGATCGAGAGTCGACGTGGTGGCTGTCGGCACGCTCCCTCTACATCTACCATCGGGATTAGTTTTGGTTTTAAATAAATGTTATTTTGTGCCATGCTTGAGTGTAAACATTATAAGTGGGTCTTGCCTGTTACAAGACGGTTATTCATTTAAATCAGTGTCAAGCAATTGTGCTATTTATATGAATGATATCTTTTATGTTGATGCTCCCGAGAGTAATGGTTTATTCTTGTTGAATCTCGATCGTAGTACTCACATCCATAACATAGAGGCCAAACGAATTAAGTGTAGTGATGATACCGCCATGTTTTTGTGGCATTGCCGTCTTGGTCATATTGGTATAAAGCGCATGAAGCGACTCCACTCCGATGGACTCTTGGACTCGTTGGATTTCGGATCCCTCGATACATGTGAACCATGCCTCATCGGCAAAATGACCAGGACACCGTTCAAAGGTTTCGTTGAACGGGCGTCGGATTTGTTGGGGATCATACATACAGACGTATGTGGACCAATGAGCGTTTCGACACGCAATGGTTATCGTTACTTCGTCACCTTCACTGATGACTTGAGTAGATACGGTTATATCTATTTGATGAAACACAAGTCTGAAACGTTTGAAGAGTTCAAAGAATTCCAGAGTGAAGTTGAGAATCAGCTTAATAGAAAAATCAAGCATCTCCGGTCCGATCGAGGTGGAGAGTACTTGAGTTTGGCACACATCTGAAGAGTTGTTGCATAGTGCCCCAACTTACGCCCGCCGGAACTCCGCAGCGTAACGGTGTGTCCGAGCGACGTAATCGTACTCTACTAGATAGTGTCCGATCTATGATGTCTCTTACCGATCTGCCAGTGTCCTTCTGGGGTTATGCGTTAGAAACAGCCGCATTCATTTTAAATAGGGCTCCGTCCAAGTCCGTTGAAACGACGCCGTATGAATTATGGTATGGCCATAAGCCTAAGTTATCGTTTCTGAAGGTTTGGGGTTGTGAGGCGTACGTTAAGAAACTACAGCCCGACAAACTCGAACCGAAGTCGGAGAAAGTCGTCTTTGTAGGATATCCGCGGGAAACCGTTGGGTACACCTTCTACAACCAAGCTGAGGGCAAAACTTTTGTCGCGAAGACCGGTACCTTTCTAGAGAAGGAGTTTCTCGCGAAAGGAGTAAGTGGGAGGAAGGTAGACCTCGATGAAATCGTTGATCCTGAACTCGAGATTCCGAGTGGCGCAACGGAAGCAATTCCGGAAACGTCCTCCGTGGAAGGAGTGGGAGAAACTATCGAGGAAGATGTTCTACCTCGTAGGTCTGGTAGATCTCGGATCGCACCAGAGTGGTATGGCAATATGGTTTGCACCGTCATGCTAGTTGAGCAAGACGAACCTACGAACTACAAGGAGGCGATGGAGAGTCTAGAGTCCGAGAAATGGCTTGAAGCCATGAAATCCGAAATAGGATCCATGTATGATAACAAAGTGTGGACTTTGGTGGATATTCCCGAAGGGCGCAAGGCCGTCGAGAATAAGTGGATCTTTAAGAAGAAGACTGATGCTGATGGTAATGTGACCGTCTATAAAGCTCGGCTTGTCGCAAAGGGTTTCCGACAAGTTCATGGAATTGACTACGATGAAACCTTTTCACCGGTAGCGATGCTTAAGTCTATTCGGATTTTGTTAGCGGTAGCTGCCTACTATGATTATGAAATCTGGCAGATGGACGTCAAAACGGCCTTCCTGAATGGAAACATTGAGAAAGAGTTGTACATGGTACAGCCGGAAGGTTTTGTCGATCCAGGAAGTGCTAACAAGGTGTGCAAGCTTCAGCGATCCATCTATGGATTGAAGCAGGCATCTCGGAGCTGGAATCTTCGCTTTGATGAGGTAATCAAAGGTTTTGGATTTATCCAGAATGTGGAAGAGACCTGTATTTACAAGAAAATGAGTGGGAGCTCGGTTGTGTTCTTAGCACTGTATGTTGACGACATATTGCTAATAGGGAATGATGTGGAACTTCTGAATAGCGTGAAGGAATATTTAAACAGTAAGTTTTCCATGAAGGACTTAGGAGAAGCTGCGTATGTTTTAGGCATAAAAATCTATCGCGATAGATCAAGGCGCCTATTAGCACTAAGTCAGAGTACTTATCTTGATAAAATATTGAAGCGTTTTCAAATGGAGAAGGCAAAGAAGGGTTCTCTGCCGGTTATCAAGAATAAGATATTGCGTAAGGCGCAGTGTCCGGTGACGGAACTGGGTAAGGCCGAAATGACGAAACATCCTTATGCTTCAGCCATAGGATCGATCATGTATGCAATGTTGAGTACTAGACCGGATGTGGCATTAGCTCTAAGTTTGACAAGTCGGTTCCAGAGTAATCCTGGAATGCCGCATTGGGTAGCTGTTAAGAGTATTCTTAAGTATCTCAATAAGACAAAGGAAATGTTCCTTGTGTATGGTGGCTGCGATGAGGAACTTGGCGTAACGGGTTACGTAGATGCAAGTTTCTGCTCAGACCCCGATGACTGTAAGTCACAGACAGGTTACGTGTTCAAGGTGAATGGAGGCGCCGTGTGCTGGAGAAGTGGGAAGCAACCCATAGTCGCACAATCTACAATGGAGTCGGAGTACATCGCTGCCTGCGAGGCCGCGAATGAAGCTGTGTGGCTGAGGAAGTTCGTCATCGAACTTGGAGTGTTCCCGAGCGTGCAAGACCCCGTGATCCTCTTCTGCGACAATACGGGTGCCATTGCGAACGCCAAGGAGCCAAGGTCTCACTCCACCGCCAAACACATTCTCCGACGCTTCCACGTGATACGTCAGTACGTACAAGGAGGCGATGTGAAGATTTGCAAAGTGCATACGGATCTGAATGTGGCAGATCGGCTGACGAAGCCTCTTCCGCTTGATAAGCATGAACAGCACCAGTTAGCTATGGGTGTTAGGCTTTTACCAAGTTGTAATCTAGATTAAATTGTACTCTAGTGCAAGTGGGAGACTAAAGGAGATATGCCCTAGAGGCAATTAATAAAGTGTATTCTTTATCATATCTCGTTTGTTCATAATAGGTTTTTGTATCATGCTAGAACCGTATTAAGCGGAAACATTAATGCGGGTGTGATACGTAAACAACCAGGTCCCTAGTAGCCTCTACTAAGACTAGTTTCATTGCGCGATTGATGATCGAGGTTTCCCGGTCATGGGGCATGGCGCCGGTCGGCAATGAGAGTCATATCGATGGAGAGCGATGTGATGGACATACCCAGATTTGGAGAACGTGGTCGTTACACCTTTGACCGTGAGATCAACTCTTATTGATATTTCCGGAAGATACTTTGATTGCACCAAACGTCGTATCTTATTTAGTATGACAATAACGGTGATACTTTTGGGTATTGGAAGGGAGTATTAAGACGAGGGGTCAAGAGCGGGATTTGCCAGTCCGCATAGCAGGATAGATACTCTCGGGCCCACTCGATGAGATCATGTCTAATGAGCTTGGAAGCATGTGACTAGGTCACGGAGACATGAGATCATGAACGAGTAGAAGATAGCGTCGTCGGTAACGAGGTCGGGATTAGGTATGGAGATATCTATGGAACGACGCTCGGACGTGCTAAGTATCGCTATGGCAAAAGGTCTAAGACTTTACGTTCAGGTTTGATAGATGAAAGTCATTCGTTATATCTCAGGGATTAATTCATGGGGTCCAGGCCTACCGATTAGTCGTTGATCATTGAGGAGTCATGATCATACCTGATATTATATCGAACTGCTAGGGTAACACACTTAAGGGGTTTCGACAAGACAACCGGAAAGGAAGGAGATCTCCGGGAGCGTCCCGGGAGAGGTCCGATGGAGATCGGGCAGCGCCGAAAGAGTTTTCGGAGCTAGGAAAAATTATATATATTATGTTTGATATTAATTAGTGTTATTAATATGCAAATATGATTTTATATATTTATTTTCGAATTTATTAAGCCAGATTTCCCTAAATGGGCCTTCCGGACGAAAGAAGGCCCAAGAGGGGGGGAACCCCCTTGGGAATTCGGTGGGGACTTGGTGGCCGGCCTAGGTGGGCCACAAGGGGCCCACCAGGGGGCCGGCGCACCCCCTTGGCCGAACCAGGCTGTGGGGGGTTAGTCCCACATTGCCTGGCTGGCAAGGTTGGCTCCCCTTGGGAGCTTATATAAGAAGGGGCACCCCCAGCCTTTTAATTCACCAATTAATTCCTGATTTCTCTCTCGATCTCGTGGTTCCCAAGTTGGAGCCGCGCCGAGCAAGAGGAGTCGGGGATCTCCTCCACCTTAGCCCGCTGCCGCGCTGCTGGTGTTCCGGTCCAAGTCTTCCGCTGCTCGTCCTGGACTGGAGCTTCGGAGGCGTCGTCTCCACCGTACGTGTGCGACTCCATGCGAGGTGCTGCGCTAGCGGTACTCGGAGGCCTGCTTCCTCTACACGACCTTGAGGTCGGCTACGTCGGTCTTCATCGACAACGTTTGTGCGGGAACGTAATCCCGCTTTCGGTCTACAAGGGTACGTATTCCGATCTCCGTTCGTACTACTATATCTGCATAGAACAGATCTTGGCATGCTTTTAGGATATCGTCGGTAGGAAATTTTTTATTTTCTGCACACGATCCCCTTCAAACATATAATAGTCTTGAGGAGCGATAAACTAAAAAAATGGGTACTCACATTATCAAGTATAGAGTAGGATAAGGAGTGTTTATTTGTGAACCATAAGCTTAAAAGTGTGCTGTTATTAATGAGTTCAATTTTTATTTTTAAAAATATAGATATATACCTTCTATGAGTTCCATCCGTGGGGCTTATGATTTGAATCTTAATCTATTGCATAAAAGTGTGTCCAATTATATAAACGTAGTGGAGTGAGATCGATACCCTATTATTGTTCGTATACACAAATTTATACCGACGACCATGACCAAGTAACAACGAATATGTGTGTATGAGTCAATCTCTATGATTTAATTTTTGTTAGAGTTTAAGAGGGTGCCCCACTAAATTAGACATTTTTATTATTGTGAATCAAATAATAGCCCTAATTATTATGCTTTTATGATGTTGGGTAGGATACTAGGGGGTGTTTGTTTGGGCTGTGGCTGGCTGTGCTGCTCTGTAGGGAAAGCTGCTGTGTGGGGAAAGCTACTTTTCTGAGTGTCACTGTTTGGCGATTTGGCTGGCTGTATAGTTGTGTGTTGAGCAATTATCTGAAATACCCTTATAGTTTTAACACATGTATTTATTGATTAAAATGTATAATCCTATGTCACTATAAAAACGAGGAATACACAACAGTAAGGATACATTCAGCACATATGTATATCTACCGTTCAAGATTCCGAAAAGAGGTAACTCTCATCTTTAGCACATCTCTTAGACTGTTTGTCGAACAAAAGCATATACAAAACGACCGTGCACCACACCAATTTAAGCAACATCATAGAGTACCATATAACTTCACGACTATATTTTCTACCACAAGCGCATGTGGCCTTAACTCTATCGTAAGTGTCCTGTTAACAGTAGCCATCAAAACTGAAATAATAGATTAAAAAGATGTGGGACGAACGAGCTGAACTGAACTGGGAAGCGATTGAAGGCTTGCTAACATCTGTTTCTTACGAAGCTCCTCTCCAGATCGACCGTGGCGTTGCCGCTGGAAGAAACACAGACCTGTATAGCACAGACCAGGACGGCCGCCCCTGCTTGCCCCTTGGTGGCGCCGCCCCTCTGACGCGGATGGGGTTGGGAGGTCAGCAAGCGGCTGAAATCATGGCGGGGAGGAGCTATAGCGACGGGATCGGGCAAGGAGATGGCGGAAAGAGGTCGGGCGAGCACGGAGGGAGGAGATCCGGAGAAGGGAGGAGGTTGGGCGTCTGTGGCATGCCGCTCGCCGGTGGGAGGGAAGCTGGCCGGCGGCCGGCCGGTGGGAGGGTGTGGGGAAAGAAAAAAAGAATCAGGGCTGGACGTTGAGGAAAATGATTCAGAACAGCGGGTGGCATTTTGCTTGTAATTGCGACGAACGATATGTCCTAATCTGAAAACGATTTGCTGCCCTTTGCGGGAAGCCGCGGGAAGCACCTGCGGAGGTGCTTTGCCCTCCACGCCTATTTCGCTACCTGGCTTCGCCGAAGCCCACAGCCACCGCACCCCGTTTGTTTTGTTTTGCCTACTTTTTCCACTGGGAAGTCACCAAAAGCCCAAACAAACACCCCCTAGGATTGAAACAAATGTCACGTGAGCAAGTCAAACAATAAAACCGAGTAATGTTAATTAATATGTTCGCTTAGTTGGGTAACCTAATAAAACATATACTTAAATGACAATGTAGAATGAATGGATCAAAGACATCAAAATAGATCTTCGAAATGGTTTCTGTGTCTAAAACATGCATAATTTAGAATGAACATTGGAACATGTCAATATTTAGTAATTGAGCGAGTAATGAAGAAGAATCATACAACATAAGATGAAAATTCTTTATGTAATTACCCTAAAATTACACATGCATATAGTATCTGATTTCCAATGAAAGTTTAACCTTAAAATGGTTATACAGACACCGAACCAAATTATGATAGTGTTGTATATTGAACAATAAATCTGATGTATGTTTATTGTAAAGGATCATGACTAACTAATATTAGCAACTCTCCATGCATGTCATCTGGGTGAGAAATCATTATTCACATATGATATAAATGGATAAAAAAAGAGTTACCATAGTTTGAGTTTTAACCTTACAAATAAAACTATCAAATATGTATTATTTCTCATGGTATAAAACAAGTTCTCATGCAACCATAGATAATTTTTAGACATTTCATGTGATGCTATCCATTGAATAAAAAACAGCCCACTATTTTTTTTTCTCAAACAGCTGTGATCATCAGATGCCTCTCTAGTCAATTTATGAACATTTTCAAGTGGGCATAAATTATCTCAATCCTTACTAACCACTATCCCCTCAAGGTTCTTCGGAGTAGGAATAGCATGATTGTTGGACCAAGTGTATTGTCCACTGGTCGTTATGAGTTCCCTCGGTTCGTAACTTATAGAATCGACCATGTCACCCACTAAGTATTTCTGAACACTTATTTTCAAATGAAAATCTCATGATGTATGACAATCAACAAAGACAAACTTGATCCTTGAAAGAGTTCAGACTTCCGGCCTCTTAAATGCACATCCACCACGTACAAGAAGGCAAACATTCGGAAAAGTATTGTAGGGTGTGTCTTTTTCAACAGCCGTAATTTATATATGATGATCCTACTAGGAGAGAGTATAAAATTGGCAATGATCAAAACGTGACGAGGTTCGCTTTCCGCCATTGTTTTTCCTGAAATAGGGAGTCGATCCCGGACTCTACATTTTGTATTAATTGACAGAAAAGTACAATATGGGCCACATAAGATTGATACATGTATCCGGCATTAACATGCTATCCTAAAATCAGCACGCCAACCGAATTGGCTATATATATCCCACGTAACCATTATCAAGCGGTTGCATGACCCAAAATTCATCGGCTGCACTTTTCTGTTGGTTATAGGCAAGGTCACATATAGATCAATGCGTAGCGCCATCAGTATTACCTACATGAAGGAAGATGTTTTTTGCATTGTAAAAAATATATTCATTGTGTATGTTTGATATTGGCCAAACATGCTTTGTACTTTATGATTTACCCGTAACCACCGATTCCCCAAAAGATTCGTAATATTATTTTGGAGTTTTATATTAAAGGCCATCTTCATGAATGGGCATGTTATAAACAAATATTGTATTGTTTCATCATCATAAAAGCATTATTTTTTTACAACCATCCCAATTAGGTCTAGCCAAGTTATCTTTTAGCGAGGAGCGCTTTCCCGCGTATGGTGAAGCTAATGAGAATTCACAAACTAAGTGTGAGGTGAAGATTGTACAACACTTGACAATCCAGATGATATACACGCAGGTGCATGCATGAACAGCGCACATACATGTGACCGACCGCTTGATTGCCTTGCCGTACCTTTCAGTCTCATCCAACACTACTCCCCTTACCAATTCCTGTTTATTGTCATGGAACAGTTGGGCTCCTCGATATATATGCAGCAGGCATGGTCGATGCATTCGAGCAGTGTTGTAGAACTGCTTAACGGTTGATCTGGTGTTTACTCCGAGTTCTGAAACTGTAGCGTAGTAGCTGATCGAAGAAGCTTTGGCGCTACGGTAGCAGCCAGGCAGCCAGCCAGCCATGAATGAGAGGGGAGGAGGAATCCAATGGGCTTATCCTGCCTGCGTGGCAGAACCAGCAACCAACAAAACAAGAATGGCTCCAACAATCATGGAAAGCAGCCACCGAAAATATAGTTCATGCGCCGGAGCTAGCGGAGTGGTGGAGGGAGAGCCACTGGACACTCACACTCCTCCGGCTCCATCTTCTCGGACAAACCTACAAAGGCATGCAAGGTCGGCTCACACCACACCACACACCTGTCGCCTCACGATCGACGATGACGATGCAAGAGCTTGTCTGCAAGCTAAGCTAGGAAGAGAACAAGCCGGCGGCCATTGTTGCTGGAGCACAAGAAGCTAGCCAACTATGCTCTCGTGATCAGTTCCCGCGATCGAGCGAGACAGGAATATCTTGGAGGCGAACTGATGGATGGATCCAACAAACAAACAACGCTAGCTGCGAATGTCTCGAGCGACGCATGCAGGCAGGGGAATATTACGTCCATCCATGTCCATGTGGTGGCCGGGCCAGCTGGGATCAGTGCTCCTGGCTGCTATGTAAGTATGTGAGTGGATCTGCATGCACGAGCTTGATTATCGGGAGTGATGCACGAGCTGGCAAGTATGATCTCGGGCTAGTCGTTTTCTGCTCCTCGAATTCTTCTGGATTCCGGTGTCAAGTGGTGCAGATTACAGGAGCCCTAGCTATGATATCCCTGCACTAGTGACGTACTGCAGCCTGTAGCTAGAAATCACCTGACCTCCATGTACCCATCGATCACGAGAGGCATCTGAATGCAGTTCCGCATGATGTTTGAACCCAACCGTATCAGAGTGACAGTCCATGGCAATTTTTAGAAAAAAGTATATATTAATATCACAAAGATACCAGTTACACCTAGGCTCTGCACCAACACAATACCTTAACGGCATTACGGATGCACACAACCGAAAAAGTATAAAAGAAAAAGAAAAGTCCCCCTACAGAGTTCCAATCCTCACAGCAACAACACAACCACCACCAAGACAACACCCTGATGTCCAAGTTCTTCAAAAGCAACGCCTTTAAAAAGGAAACAATGCATGAACACCGTCGTTGCCCGATCGAAGATCTTGCGTTTTCACTGTGAGAATAGTCCCCACTCTCAAAACAATGTCTTCAACAAGACCATTGTCAGGTACAACCAATTAAGGTCAGAACTTAAATTTTCACCTTGAAAGGTGAGACTTTGAACTTCACCTGTGTTGTCCCCCCACTTACATACTGCTGCTATGATTCTTGAAGCTCCAAGCTAATTCCTTATCGCTGCAAGCCTCCAGTCACCATTACTAGTTCTCTAATCTAAGCTTTCATGACATTCTCCATCTCCGACTTCACCATGGGTTTGCCCATGATGGCAACAGATACAGAACTTCACGCCGCTCCCTCCGGCATGACTGAATCCTACCCGATCCAGCAGTCTTTAGACATAAACGTCCATATAAGATCGTTGATGGAGCTTTCCGAAACCCGACACTCTAGCCAGATCAATGAGAACAAAACCAAAACAATCGAAGCAATTATGCCATGTCAACTGCAAATGATGCCAATGAAACTTGGGGCTTCATGTCGCCTAGGCCGCAGCAAAGCTGGCTGGCCATTGACCTCGTTCGTCTGCCCACGCTCGGCCGGACGTGCCTGTGCTCCTTTGTCCGGCCCTACCGTGACACATGCAATTAATCATCCATGCATATGATCACCTCGCGCCCATGCCAAGGATCTGGAGATCTTTACTTCAAAGTCTCCAGCGACTTGGCCGATCGGTGATTCCGTCGACATCCAGATCAAACCATTGACCGGAAGTACCAGCAGATGGAGGAGTCATGGATGCCGGCGGCGTGGATCGGGAACTGCCAGATCACGACGACCTGCAGTGTGGAAGAGGACAAACCAAACAGGAAAAAAGGGGAATGGAGACGCCTGCCGCCGCCGTCCGCCGCCTGCCGGGCTGACGGCCTCCTTCGGCGACGGCGAGGTAAAGGGGGCGGTGGGTGGGTGCTTCCTAAGGGAAGTGGTGGCGGCGGCGGGCGACAGGGCTGCGGTAGGGGCGTGGCGATGTCACACAGGCTCCTCAAATGTGGCGCCTCCGAGCACTCACAAGCATACGGAGCTTAACAACAACACCCGGTCACTCAGATCCAGCTGAGATCGCAGGAGCAGAACTTTTCTGAAATCCCGCAGGGCAACGGCGTCCAACGGTATAACTTTGGTGAAGAGAGAAAGCCAAACGGGCGGAGAAGCAGCTCGGCCGGCCTGGTACAAATTAAATTGTATTTTTGATGATTTTATTCCAATTAATATGCCTTGCTATATAAACGGGAAGGGGTGTGCAAACACCTTGCCTCCCCCATGCAAACACCCTAGGCCAGTCCGAATGCAGACATAGCAATACACACCGCAAGGAGTGAGTAAAGTCGTCTTCCCCTCGTCTTCCTTAGCCATTTTTATCTGGTGATAATCAGAGAAAGCATCGAGGAAGCAGAGGAGGTCGCAGCCTGCCGTGGAGTCCACAATCTGGTCGATTATTGGCATGGGATAAGGGTCTTTGGGGCAAGCCTTGTTCACATCAGTGTAATCGATGATCACGCCGTTGGAGAGCCAAGTGGGGTGCGCGACTTCGCGGACGACATTTGCCGTTTTTAGCTTCTCAACTTCTTTGACGATGAATGTTTGCTTCTCGGGGGCTTGCTTTATTGCTTTTTGCTTGACGGAGCGTGCGTTTGGACACACGGCCAAGTGGTGCTCAATCACCTCCCTCGGTACACCGGACATATCTGACGGAGTCCATGCGAACATGTCAGAATTTGCCCGTAGGAAGGCGACGAGCGCGCTTTCCTATTTGGGAGGCAGAGCAGCGCCAACTGTGACGCTAGCCCCCGAGCCTTCAGCCCCCGAGTTGCTGGAGCTTAGAGAGACTTTCTTTGTAGCGGCTGGCTCCTCGGAAAACAACTGCTTCTTCTTCTTCTTGGGTCTCTCGAGAGGCTTCAGGTCTTCATCAGCAGGGAACTCCGTGGCGGCTGCCTTGTCGGCTGTTTCGATGCGCGCGTGGCATCCAGGACATGTCCACGGAATGTGATTGTGCCAGCGCTGCCGGGAATCTTGACCATGTTGTAGGCATGATGTGTGACGGCCATGAATTTCGCGAGGGCGGGGTAGCCGAGGATGGCGTTGTACGGCAAGCCGATGTGCGCAACATCTAAGTTGATATGCTCGGTGCGGTAGTTTTCCTCACTGCCGAAGTTGACGGCAAGCCTGACCTGCCCTAGAGGCTCGATCGAGCGATTTGAAGGGCCTAAAGGGCATGAGCCGCTCGTAGGCCACTTCAACCGACCCGGGAGGCTAGGGTTCATCCTTGTTTTTTTTTTAAATTGGGGGAGAATTTCACTTCCCGGCCTCTGCACCAACTAGGGATGCACACAACCTTATTGCATGAGTACCAGGATTTTTATCTTGATTAATAACCAAGCCTGGTCCTCAGGATAAACTGTATGAGTATCAGGAAGGCCTGATCCTCAAGTATTAAATAAGAACCTAAATTCGCATCCCTAGGGACTTGAACCTGGGTGTTGGGGTTATACATCCACTCCCCCAACCAGTTGAGCTAAGCTCCACTCCTGAAAAATAGATCGAGTGCAGAGGTTCGGCAACTTTCCAGCTCGACCTAATTTGGGCAGCGACAAGATGTTACCCATGAGAGGGCCCCGCATTTCAATGTACCAAAGTCATGATTAACAAAGTTAGGGGATCCCGTTCTGAGGCGACAAGGATGGTACTCATATGTCGAATTTTGCACCGGCCTCTCTATGTTGAGTAACTACGCATGAAACAAGTGTCACAATTGGTATATCCATCTACGAATCTTTAAGGCTGGGAAGGGATTATCCCAAATCCCAGAAAATCACCACTAGTCTGTTTACTCCTAGTGTATTTTAGAGGAACGGAGGGGATAATCCCCAAATATCCCCCACCAACCACCTTATTTTTACACAAGACAAAAACTCTAGCATGTACTAGTGTATTGTTGGGAAGAGTATTTGTGGGGATGTGTGGGGATTGGGTGTTCACCAAATCCCCTCCTATCCCCACTCTTCACATCCCCTAAAAAACTCTTGAAGTAAACAAGGCCTAATAGTACAGTTACAAGAACGGCCATGTATGGTGGTAACCCATTTCGATAACGTAACTAGTCGTTACAGATTTCTCTCTCGAAAAGGAGTACTCATAGAGATATTATTCACAATGTAAAATTCAATACCCGAACAATGTCAACCCAGAAAACAAAACCCGAGGCTACTAGTCTTGGGACGGTAACTCCACCAGTGAACCACACTAACCCTATGATAAAAGCAAGAAATAAACAAAAAAAAGCATCTCCTACAATTTTGAGGATCCGGAGCGTAATTAGAACTGGGCCCCTTTACAAAAAGCATAATAATTAATTCATTTACATATAAATGTTACTCACTTAAACTGCATATATAGTGAGATGTATTTTTGAATAATGTACCCAAATTTTGTTAGATTACTCTTTTAACATACTTGCATACAACTCGTTCAAGATGGTGTATACCAGTATTACTATTACTATCCATTAATCTGAATGATGCTGAAGCACTGCATCTTCCGCTAACTGTTTTCTATGCGTAAGTAGATCGGTAGGCACAATGCCTACATGGGGCTGGAGTTTGGCCCGGTTAAGATCAATGGCCTATGGGTACCTCAGGATTTTCATCTTCGGCCTGTTCAAAAACCTGAATACTCAGCCCAAAGTCATTATTTCTTTGGGCCTACCTTGTTTTTTCTTCTTGCCATTTTTCATTATTTCTTCTCCCAGTGAAACTCTTCTGCAAATCTTGTCTTCAGCCACAAAGTTATTCCACTTTCTCCTACTCATGCAAATTGCAACGTGCCTAAAATTTGCCTGACTAAAATTGGAAATATGAGGGTCATTGGAAACTGTAAATTCACGACGTGAGTAAACTGACAAATTTGTACCATAACTGAGGTGAAAGTTCTTGGTGTAACCCTCGCTACCTCTGATGATAAAACGGATCAGACGCATCAAGCGATCCTACATAGGAATTTCGTAAATGGAAGCGGAAAACAACGACTAAAGTTCAGAGTTGTGAAGCCCAACAATCCCCGACGCCGACGTGTGACTAAGGTACCTACAACCGTTCGGCCCCAGCCGGCAATCTGGTGCAAAGCCCCCCCCCCCCCCCTCCCAATGGCGTTTGATGTATTTTACGTCCTTTGGCGCATCGATTCCCAACCGTTCGTTGATCCCGCCCCCAGCCAGTGATTTTGGTCTACATTGGCATAAATATTGACATATTCATTGATTTTTTCACACAATTCAGGATTCAAAAGAATACATGGATAATTTTAAATACAAAACCATACAACAAAATCATAAAACAGTTTAACATAGGTTGGCACATAAATTACAACAATCAAACCAAGCATTGCCTCTGAACATCCACATATGAGCCACCAGATCATCTTGAAGTTGTTTGTGCACATGTGAGTTTCCGATCTCCTGACGCACAACGGGAAAGTCTACACATATTGTCGTCACCTGGTGAAAGAGCATTTTCCCTCATGTGTGGTTTTGGTAATTGAATGACAATCTCTATGTACTAATGTTTGGTTTGAGATATCATTATAGATCATGTCCATGGAGTTGTGGAGTTCATGTGTTGGACTCTTGAAACTTATGTGTTGAGTGGACCATATTGCAAGTATGTCTTGAAGGATTCAAGACATCATCTTAGTGAAGAAATGTTGGAAGATACAAGGTTGATCAAGATGTTGATCAACACACAAAGCTACAAGATGTACCAAGAACGACATGATCTCTTGGGATGGTAAACACTTGTCCGCATAGCTTTGTGAACTAACCCATTATATATGTGTGTGTGGTATCATTATATGAGGTTAGGTATCTTCCCATGGGTTTGCATCAAATGAAGATTTCATATAGCTCATGGAGGATGACGTCATGTGGTGATCGCCATCAAGGTGAGATGTGCAAGACCAAGAGAAACTTCTTGAAGAGATCCTAGTGCTTGGTGCTTGCAATGGATACATGAAGATGGAGCTAAGCGAGACTCTCCCATTGTGAGCATGGGGGAGTATTTGGAGAAGTCTTCATCAAGCATGTGCTTGGACGCACAATCAAGAAAGATGAACCACTTGAAAAGATCGAGATATTCATCATCTAACTCAAGTGGAATGCTCAAGGCAAATGTATGATCTTGATAGGGCTATAGGATAGATAGGCGTACTATCAAGAGGGGCTCTCAAGTTAGTAACTTGATCGCATCGTTGTGGAGAACTCAAACCTTTGCATACTTGGCATATCATATTTCTGGGTTCTTATTTGGCTTTTATGGTGGTGAGGAACTAGATCTTGGTTCATCTCCATGTCAAGCTCTTGTTCATCGGAAACGGTCTTACTTTGGAAAACTTATTGACTTTCATCCATGTGAGTATTTAGAGCTTGGTTTATCTCCATACTAAGCTCTAGTTCATCAAAAAGGGATTTTGTATGAATATCTTGTTACGTTTTTGATATTGGAGGTTCTACCGGTTTAGGAAAGTTAAACCTTTCCCCATTTGGTTTTATCATCACATGATGGACTATGATGTTTCTATGCATATTGAAGTAGAGCTCGTTGTAACAATTCAAACGAGCCAAAAATCATCGAAAACGGAGTCCGGATGGAAAAGATATTGCAGTTTTCGTTTTGCTGTTTCTGTCAGTTTTCAGTCACTCGGAATATCCGATTCTGGACTGAACCGGAATATCTGATTCTCGCTGTTTTTCTCGCAAAAGAGGCACTGATTGGAACCGGAAAATCAGCTCGGAAATTTCACTTTTGGGCGGAATTTCCGGTCTAAATTCTGGGTGCAACGGTTCTATTTTCTGGGGGGTATAAATACCCCTCCACTTCTTCTTCCCTTGACCAACCAAGGTAGCACGAAATTTCCTCTCTCTCCTACTCCATTGTTGACCTTGAAAAGTTTGATTCCTCTCAATCCCTCCATTGATTCTTTCATAATCTTTAAGGAAAGTTGAGAGGAGATCTAGATCTACAATCCTACCAATCAATCTCTCCTGTAAGTGAGGGGAACCTAGTGGATCTAGTTCTTGGAGTTCCTTTGTGGTTCTTCTCTTTGTTCTTCCTCTCTTCTCCCCCCCCATAAACATTAGTTGCTTTTGGTGGGATTTGGGAGTGAAGGATTTGACTCCTTTGTGGTTTCCTTTGTTCTTCCTCTCTTATTCCTCCATAAACATTTGTTGTTGTGTTGGAATTTGAGAGTGAAGGATTTGAGCACTTCGTGTGCTCTTGCCATTGCATTTGCATCGGTTTGAGCCCTCCACGAGGATTCGTGGTGGTGATACTTGTGAGCTTGTTACTCTTGGGTCATTGGACCCTAGACGCCTTTTGTGGCCAAGACCTTTGGTGGTCAAGACCTTTTGTGGTCACTTGAGAGCCCCCAATTAAGTTATGGGTGTGTGCCTCAAGACTTGGGAGCCCCCAATTAAGTTGTGGGTGTGTGCCTCAAGAGTTGTACGGGATTCGATCTCCGCCCCAAAGGAGATCAATAGTGGAAGGTGAACTCGCAACCTTTTGTGGTTGAGTTCATTAGGAGAAGAAGGTGAGCCTTTGTGGCGTTGCGGCTAACCTGTTGTGGTTGCGCACACCTCTCCAAACGAGACGTACACCTTTGGGTGGAACTCGGGAATACATCCTCGTCTCCGCGTGCCTCGGTTATTTCTATACCCGAGCTTTTTACTTATGCACTTTACATTGTGATAGCCTTCGTGCTTGAAGTTATCTATCTTGCTATCACCTTGTTACTTGTATTGCTTAGCTTAAGTTGTTGGTGCACATAGGTGAGGCTAGTATTTATATCTAGGTTGTAAGCTTGTTAAAGTAAACCTCTAGTTTATTCCGCCTTTATCAAGCATACCGGAATTTCCGGGTCATTCTTGGACCGGATATTCCGGCTCCTCGGAAAAAGTTTTAAATCGCCTATTCACCCCCCCCCCCCCCCCTCAAGGCGACGTCTATCCGTTCACCTGGTGATCAACATTTGCAAGAGGACCCTGTCCGTAGTATGACTCACCATCGATCACCGACTCATCCCGCTCGCTATCAACGATAACACATCAGTTTATCACCTCCCACATGTAACGCTTTGACCAAGTTATAGCGGGGTACAAAACCACATCAAATCGAGGCTGAAGCGCACCGAATGCCTGCTCGACATCCTTTATGCAAGCCTCCTAACTAGCGGCTGGCAAATTAATCTTTGGCGCTTCTAGACACAGGGTTTGGGATAGTCTTCACAAATGTTGATCATCTTGGATAGATGCCATCAGTCAAGTAGTTACCCTTCGTTACGTAGTTCACCGGGGGAGTGTGCCCTTCAACAAACTTGGCAAAGACTTTGGAGCATTGCAGTATGTTGATGTCGTTATGTGATTATGATATCCTGATATTTCAAGAAAGGAGTGTCAAATCCATAGGTCATGTGTAGCAGCTGTCTCAAGTACCACACTGCAAGCTCCATTGTGGCCTTTGTACATCCCTACCTCTCGTAATACAGTTCTTCCATGATTAATGTATGTAGCCAATGCTTTCAAGCATCCTAGTAAATTGTCTTGTTGCATTGGTGTCTAGGATCCATACAGTGGTCTTCCGTATTGGGTGTTCGTAGGTACTTCGGCTGAATATCTCCACTAATTCCCTACAATATACTTGTTTAAAGTTTCAATGGCGGTGGATTCGGACATGCATAAATAATCATTTTGTGCATCACTAGGAGCACCATATGGAAGTATCGTCAACGTCATTGTGCACTTCTGAAGAGCAATCCTTTTTGCACTTGAAGTAGGAGTCCAATTCCTGAATGACGTGAACAATCTCAAGGGAGAGCGTCCGTTTCATCCTGAAATTACACTAAAACCTCTCCTCCCCCTTGATTGGATCATCAACGAAGTAGTCGGCGTAGTGGATACAGTTGGGATCCGTCCGTTGTCTCGGTCTTATCTTCCATCGACCTGGCTCCGAGTCACCTCGACGCGGCTGCTGCGCCTGCTGGAGAATGAGGCCAACAAAAGCGGGGAAATCATGAGGTGCCCTTGATCTTCGATCTCGGTGAAAACTTCCACTTCCAGCAAATCTGAGTGGCTTCAAGGCCGGCCCATAGGCCGGGGCGACCGCCCGGGCCCTAGGGAGGAAAGGGTCCCGGCCCATGTACACAGTCCACTAAATTTCAGATGTCGGCAGGCAATATAAAAATATTTTTG
This sequence comes from Poa annua, assembly GCA_026929855.1. Taxonomy (NCBI): domain Eukaryota; kingdom Viridiplantae; phylum Streptophyta; class Magnoliopsida; order Poales; family Poaceae; genus Poa; species Poa annua. The sequence continues at coordinate 7,924,695 of CM049426.1, forward strand.
GGCCCTCTCGCATAGACGGAAACACACATCACAGAAGAAATCGATCGATCTAGCCCCGCAGTCCCGCACGCCTCCGTTGACCTCCTCTCCAGACTGTTCGTCTCCTCACCCCTCCCCAAATTCTCGAATCCAACCAGAGGTAGCGCCGACGATGCCGCTCCTGTCCCCTGCCGAATTCGAGTCGACGAGGTCGCCGCTCCCGTGCAGCGAGATTAATGGAGACCAACGTTTCTATTCCCTTCCCCAATCATCTCTCCTTCCAACGTCTACCTCCACTCCATGTTAAATAGCCCGGCTGACTTCTCCATCTCATCTCACATTTCCAATTCGTCTCATACCTCTGCTCTAGGCCTGTTCTTCAACGATTCATTGGACCTGCGGGAGTAAAAGGAGCTCGGAGAACGGGGGAAGATTCAACAGATGAGAAGGTCTGTAAAGCTACATTAACAATTCGGCAAAAATTGAGATCGAGCTTCCCATATCCAGGTGCTTTTGTTCCCTCGTATATCATCACATGGAGTGCGTGTGGAGTGAAGAACACCAAATCTGATCGTATAGATCATTACAAATAAATAATTATTGGTTTGTATTTTAATTGTTCCAATACAAAGAATATTACTCTATGCTATCTACTGATAATTACTGAATTGCGAGTGGTAATACAATTTAAAAAATTGCCTATAAGGGCCCCATATTGTCGTCTCGCCCGTAGGCCTTGAAACTTGTATGGACCGGCCCTGAGTGGCTTCCATCCGCACGCGTAGAGGCGCGATCAGAGATGGTCGTGCGACACTTGGTCGTCGCTTCCGTCCGCACTTGTGGAAATTTTCAGGAACCGAATGAGCAAGTTCGCGTAAGGACAACGATCGGATCACGATCCAGTGATCCACCATCCATGCATGTTGGCTGAGAGATCGTCGTCGTCGTCGTGTTGGACGGGTGGACTGAGATTATCTTTTTGAACTGTTTGCATAAGGAAACTGACCAGTGAAAATTCAAAACTTGCAGACTGACAATTAATCAGGAATGTGGCCGGCCGGCTGGGCCGGGCAGCTGTGTGATAAATAGACAGCGATATTACTGGTCTCTATTACACCACACGAAGGGTCAATTTGATGAGTGGATCAAGCTGTGCTCCCATCCACGAACGTCAACACCACTTTTGTGAACCATAGTTGAATTTTATTTATGGGTGGGCCATATGGAGTGTAAGTTGTGCCCCCGTCTAGGGATTATCGTGGAGCCGTGTGGTAGTGTATATTAAGCCTTACTCCCACCATAAGACACACAGAGAGAGAGAGAGCAGAGAGAGAGAGAGAGAAGCATTAGAGCAAGGGGAGGCGCGATCGGAGAACGGAGATGGTGCATGAACAACGTGCTTTGTTTTACCGTAACCTGCTCATGTTGGCTTTCGTGGTGATTTTTACTTTGTTGGCTGTGTCCGTTCAGGGAGGTACGTACGGTACAATAGTAACAATACCATTTGTGCATGCAGCACCAGTAACGCCTCCTCTCCTTTGTTTGATTCAATCAAGATACTAACATATTGTTTAAAAAATTCAGATACTACATATATTTGCATGCCTGCTTTCTCTCGCTTTTTTTTTCTGTCCTGCAAACTACCACTATGGATTAGGCCTAATCATTTTACTCCCTCCGTTCCATAATAATAGATAACTTTTATTTGTTTAAAAATAAATGTATATAAAATTATAATATGTTCAAATATATTTACTTTTATATAAATAGAAAGTCATCTAATTTAAAACAAATGGAATAGTTTATAATGGGGGAGATCAGTTAGCTTTTCTATGTGGAGTCTTGAGTCGGATCATGGTTATATATGACACAACAATAGGGAAATAATTTTAACTATCGAACCATGCATGACACTGTAGGGAGAAGAAATCCAGCGTACGGAATCGGAAGGCCAGTTGGCAACCCACAACCACGTGGCGAGCCCTACACTGGCCGCACATGTAAGCCGGTATATGGTTGCGACCCTGGCGGCGGCGGTGACCAACCTCCTGCAGCACCATAAATTACAAAAGAAGATTTTTGATCCATTACTACTCACACGAATGAGACGTCAACATCTCAAGAATACGAGGAAAATAGGCTACTACATAGATATATGCAGGTGCTTTTTAATTAACTACTAGACATGTAAGGTCTCAGTCTCATCGTTGCCTTAGAAATGAGTAGTATAGTTTCAATTTACTGTTGTTTATCCCTTGTAATATACCTCCTTCCCCGTATAATAGTTAAATTAAAGGAAAGTGGATTAGATGAACTCCCTCTATTTAGGTGTTTAGGGCTTGGTAGAATAATCATCACGACCAAGACACGAGATGAGTGAGCATTTTCCTCCAATCAGGTCGATGAATTTTTACAAAACGACTCACACGAGTCAGGAACAAACAATTTGTCCAGAAATACAAAACATCCAAAAGCAAAAACGATCCGAAACAGAACACCGGGCTACTAGACTAGCTAGGTGGAGCAAAGTTAAATTTTCAGACTCCGCTACATCAGAGAGGAAGAACTACAAGAGTGTAAACAACTAGCACATCCCCTCAAAGAACTTGACTGGTAACAAGTCAAAACAACAACACCCGAAAAGGAAAACAACGAAATTTATCCAGGTTAAAAAATAAGTTTTCATTGACTAGACGCCCATGACGCCCATGAGAACCGGAACGCCTTCAGCCAACACTTTCCTCCACATGTAACAAAACATCACACGAACATAGCTTCTTAAAACCGCGCCACCAATCTTCAATTTCTTTACTTGGCACAACTTCAACAAAGAAAACAACCATCAACCGGTTTCTGCTGCCTGGGTACCATAGCTTCCAATCAAACTTGTCGATCCCCTAGCAGCTTCGTGAGCTTGGATTGCTACATTCTGGATGCAGGTCGCACCCTCCTCTACTTTCTGGCGCAGTTTCAAACTCTGGAGACCTGCCCAGTACCGAAGGAAGCACACAAATAACAGATGAGCTCAACAGGGGAAGAGATAAAAAAATCTCAAAGTAAGCACGATTTCGAGTTTTCCAAATTTGCTCAGCAATAAGGCTGCAATCCCAATTACATGTACTTTTGTATCTAAGTGCAAAAACTTAGCAATCCACCAAAAATAGTGAGTAAAAAATGAAGGTCTACTGTAATACCCAAATCGGAATAATAACACCCACACACACACACACACACACACACACACACACACACATATATATATATATATATATATAGGTAAAATGGTTTCTACCCTCAAAGGTAACTACCCCACGTCTCATATACCAACTTATGGAAGTATTTGTCATAATTTATCGGTTTGAGTATGTTCCTATACTATATCTAAGATATCCAAAAACAACTTTAATGAAAAAATTGCAAATGGCCTAATATTTTACACTATATACTCGAAATATCGTCATATATGCATATAAAAGAGAAGTATGTAGAAGTTTTCTACATACTACTAAAAAAAATATCTATAGTACTGAAATAGCATTATATACTCCATACTACATGATACATACCTCATGTTATGATAGATACTCCATATATTGTGTGAAACACACGTGGGGTAGTTACCTTCGAGGGTAGTATGAATATGTCCTATATATATGCATATATGACGATATTTCGAGTATATAGTGTAAAATATTAGGCCATTTGCAATTTTTTCATTAAAGTTGTTTTTGGGTATCTTAGATATAGTATACGAACATACTCAAACCGATAAATTATGACAAATACTTCCATAAGTTGGTATATGAGACGTGGGGTAGTTACCTTTGAGGGTAGAAACCATTTTACCTATATATATATATATATATATATATATATATACATATTCATACTACACCCGGGTGTAACTACATCCATGTGTGTTTCACACACGTATGGAGTATCTATCATACCGGTAGGTATGTAACATGTAGTATGGAGTATATAATGCTATTTTGGTACTATATACTTATTTTTTGGTAGTATGTAAATTGTTTTTACATACTTCTTTTTTATATGCATATATGACGATATTTCGAGTATATAGTGTAAAATATTATGACAGTTGCAATTTTTTCATAAAACTTATTTTGGGGTACCTTAGATATAGTATATGAACATATTCAAACCAATAAAGTATGATAAATACTTTCATAAGTTGGTATACGAGAAGTGGGTGTAGTTACACCCGGGAGTAGAAAGCATTTAACCTATATATATATATATATATATATATATATATATATATATAGGACATATTCATACTACCCTCGAAGGTAACTACCCCACGTGTGTTTCACACAATGTATGGAGTATCTATCATAACATGAGGTATGTATCATGTAGTATGGAGTATATAATGCTATTTCAGTACTATAGATACTTTTTTTAGTAGTATGTAGAAAACTTCTACATACTTCTCTTTTATATGCATATATGACGATATTTCGAGTATATAGTGTAAAATATTAGGCCATTTGCAATTTTTTCATTAAAGTTGTTTTTGGGTATATCTTAGATATAGTATACGAACATACTCAAACCGATAAATTATGACAAATACTTCCGTAAGTTGGTATATGAGACGTGGGGTAGTTACCTTTGAGGGTAGAAACCATTTTACCTATATATATATATATCAGCAGGGCATGTGAAAAACATGTGGGTAATGGATTCATTAGCAGGGTAAAATCTACAAGTAAAATCACCCCACCCACTTCCTTTTTTCTCCATTTTATAAGTTTGTTTCAATGGAATTATGCCAGATGAGTCATAGCCAGATTTCGATCTTCCGAGGGATCTTGGCTTTGCACAAATGTTTAAAAGACCATCCACTCTAGGAGAGGACAATTTATTGTATAGAGATTTGACGGAGAAGAGGCCAAATTAAGTATACTTCCATTTAGGTCTGTCAACACCATTTCCAAGAGCTACTGCCATCAACTTGTTCCTCAGAGAGCTCATTTGTTGTTGCCCAGCTTTCCATCAACTTGTTCCTCACAGAGCTCATCTGTTGTTGCCCAGCTAGGTCCAACCATCTTTTGAAGTTGAGCTGCCAGTTTCTGTCGCATAATTCTCTAACAATATACTCTTGATCCAAATAGACATCAAATATTCGATATTGCTTAGACAAAGGAGTAGTCCTTATAAACAAAGCATGTGTATAGTTTTTAGACCCGATCTTCCTTATAAACTGGGTCAATATTTTCTTCTATGCGAACTGCAGGAACACTCTGCCCTCATCGAGCGGTTACTTGAAAAAAAAGGAGTAGTCTCACACCAAGCATCATGCCAGAAATATGTCTCTATAAAACCGTCCACAACCATGATCCGGCCTCACATGTAAATGTCCATCAATTTCAACCAATCTTTCTAGTGAGCTGGATCATTCTGCTTCACCCACTCTCCAGATCATTTTCTTGTAACAAGTGTTTGCCACAAACCTTGTTCTTTCTCCAATCTACACCACCATTTACACAGGAGGCTAACATTAAACAACTTTAGGTTTTTTAATTCCCAGCCCACCTTTTGGCTTGGGTTTGTTGACTAGAGTCCATTTAACCATGTGATACTTCTTCTTAGCAGCATGCGTTGAAACACACTGACGTGGGGCTACCTTTCGGGTAGCCCACGATAATGCTACCTGGGCCAAGGATTTGGAGCCCCACAGAAGGCCTACGCGGGGTACCATGTAACCTAGTCCAAGTCGGTTAGGTCGCATAACCTGCCATATCTGTAATTGCCATCGGCATCGACCACCCGAGACCTGGCTACCTATAAAGCCAGGAGGGTGGCTCGTCCCCAGACAACCAACGAAGAGATACGCTCATAGTCATCGCCATCAACCCTAGCGAGATCGCAATCTCGCCATTGTAATCGCTACCCGCATCAATAATCAGACAAGCAGGAGTAGGGTGTTATCCTCCGGGAGCCTGAACCTGGGTAAAACCTTGCTTGTCAGCCGTTGTGGTCACCAACACTTCTCTCTCTCCCCATCAATCAACCCGAGGTGCACAACCCTGGGACTTGTCGAGTTAACACCTCGTCAATTGGTGCCGTTTGTGGGAAGTCAAACAAGTGTTGGAATCATGGTCTCTCCGGCTCCATCCAAAATGAAGATCGGCGTGTCCGCCGCGAGGGAGTCGATCCGCTTCGGCTCCTTCGAGTACGTCCTCCACCCGCCGGCCCACCGCTCGGTGTACGCCGATCTGGACAAAGGTATACACATCACCTTCGGCTCCATGTACTGCTGCATCGATAGTCGTGGAATACTCAGGTCTACGGCTACTGCGCCACGCGCGGCGACGTCACCCGAATTGGCAACCCTCACGCCTTCGTCACCACCCGCGAAGATCACATCTGTCGCACCCGCGGAGGCCGCGCCCGCCTAACCCGCGAAGATCGCATCTATCGCACCCGCGGAGAACGCGCCCGCCGCACCCGCGAAGATCGCATCTGCGTCGACTACATCGACAATTTCAGCAACGGCCGCGCGGATCGAGTCTACTACCCCAACCTCGGTCGCGCGGTCGACTAAGTAAAGATCTACCTCAACTGTCGCACCCGCACGGGCAACCAGAAGCTCGCGCCCGACAGCCACGTCACGCGCGCCTTCATCTTCGTGGAAATCCCAAGTCTACCCCAGGCCAATCGCACTCGCCCCGGCGAGTGCGGACACAGGGACAATCGCGAGAAGACGCGACAACGACTGCGCCACGCACCACGTGGCAGCAATTTTCGATCCCGAGCAAGACTCGGACGACAGAAGCAGCAGCGGCAGCACCAACTCCTCGACTCAAGTCTACCCCAAGCAATTCTTCATGGCCGGCACATCACCACAGGACGACAACGAAGAACCCGCATATCCGCTAGAAGTGGACATGCCGGACCAGACTAAACTTGTCATCACACGGGACATGGCAATCCAAGCCATGAAGCATGTGGACGAGGGCACGTTCCCCCCACCCAACGCACCTCGAGACGACCACCTGGCGGTCCAGTACTTGCTACGCAAGGAAGGCGAGCGACTCCGCGCCGAAAAAGCCGACTTACTCCGGCGCAAGAGGGACGCAGATGCATCGAGTGCCAGGCGAGCCGCCCTCTCCTTCACCTCCTCTACGGAAGTTAACCAAGGAGCACGGCGAAACAGAGCCCGCGTTCCCCTCATGGCAGAAGCCGATCGAACCAGGCTCACCTGTAACCTCGACTCGTCCTTCGTCACTGAAGATGAGCACGAGATACCCATCCCAAAGACGGCGAATGCCGCCCTGATCTCAGTCGAGACATACCTCCGGCTCACGCAGCCACCGGAGGGAGACGCGCGCTCCCTTCTCCACAAGCAGCAAATCGCCTCCATAAGGGCAATCGAAGAAGCGCTGGCGGCCAAGGGGCCAAGCAACCGGGCACACGAACCAACAACCTCGGGCATCCCAGCGGCACAACGACAACCAGCCAAGGACCTTCACGACGTTCTCACGCAGAAGACGGTGGATCGCAACCGCAAGGAGCGCTCGGCTGGTGCGGCAAACATAAACGACCACGCCGACCGCGACTTCGAGCCGTGCGGCGCGGCATGCTTCAGCTTCAACATCCGCGACACCCGCATGCCTAAGGGCTTCAAGCTGACAGCGGGCACACCAAAGTACGACGGGAAGCAAGATCCACGACTGTGGCTCGAGGACTACCTCATCGCCTGCACTTGCCAAGGCGGGACGTCGACTACGGCAATGCAATACATCCAGCTTATGCTGACAGACTCGGCGCGCGGGTGGCTCACAAACCAACCCAAGGACTCTTTCCGAACATGGGAAGAATTCCAGGATAACTTCATAAAAAGTTTCTCGGGAACGTTCGCAAGGCCAACGACCTACATCGAGTTGCAAGCCTGCAAGCAAGGAAAGGATGAGTCGCTCCGTCCTACATCCAGCGGTGGACACTCCTCTGCAACACCATGGAACCCGTCTCAGAAGACCGGGTGATGGACGCCTTCATGCACGGCGTTGCTCGCCGCGACCTCCGCGAGGAATTCGGTAGGCTCCAGCCGAAGACTACAATAGAGCTCATGAAGACAGCCAACCAGTTGGCCGAAGGAGAGGACTACGTCCGCGATACTTCCCCCAAGAAAGAGGTCGAAACAAGCAACTGGCGTGAGGCACGCCAAAAGAAGAAGCCACGTTACACCCACGATTCAATCGAGCTAGTAGCGGCGGGATATGAAACCCCCCGTGAGGACAAACGCGACAACAGTCGACAGTACGATCAAGGTCGACAGTCCAGCTCGAGTCAGTATAACCGTGGCAGCAGCAGCATTGGCCACAATGATGGAGGCCAGAAACGCGAGTGGAAGCGCCCGCTGACCCCAGCAAAGGAGCTGATGCAACCTTGTAAGCACCACTCGTTCCGCAACCCGGAGACAGGCAAATGGGGTTCCAGCCACCTGCTGAAGGATTGCCGCAAAGCAAGAAAGATATACCAAGCCATGCAGCAAATCATAGCTCCAGTACAGGCAATACAGGCAGCCCCGCAACTAGCCATCCAGGCGGCACCCGCAAAGTACAACCAGGTGCAGGCGGCAGGAGATTTCCCCCAGCCGCAGCAGCAACAACAACAAGATCAGTCGGCAGCAACCGACACGTATCCACCCGCACGGGGACAACTGAACATGATCCAGGAGGGACCCCCGTCGAACAGGCGCCAAAAGCTCATCACCCGCCAAGTACTTCAGGCCATCAACAGCCCGCGCGCGGTACTAGACTACATGCGCGGGTCAGAGACACCCATCACGTTTTCCAGGGCAGATCACCCATCCGAGGTAACCCGACCCGGACACGCCGCACTCGTGATTGAGGCCCTGATCGGCGACTACAGCTTGAAGAAGGTGTTCATGGACGGAGGCAGCGGCATCAACATCATATTCGTCGACACCCTGAGAAGAATGAACATGTCGACAGAGAAATTGCCGGAATCGGAAACCACTTTCCACGGCATAGTACCAGGGCAAGCAATCACGCCCATGGGAACAATCACACTCGACGTCATCCTCGGTACACCCGAGCACTTCAGAAAGGAGTCGATTGACTTTGAGGTCGTCGACTGGAAGTCACAATACCACGCCATCCTCGGGCGCCCAACCTTTGCCAGGTTCATGGCAGTACCCCACTATGCCTACCTGATGGTCAAGCTGCCCGGGCCGAAAGGAGTAATCACCGTACGCGGCGACTTCGGCCTCTCCAACAGCTGCGACCGCGAGTTTGCCAAGATCTCTGAGTTCTTCGGGGTCGAAGAGCACTTCAAGGCCATATCAGCCGACAACGACAAGACCCTCTTTCCATCTCGCAAGAAGCCAGCTAAGGACGCAACATTCAACACGAACGACGACACCGTCACCCACCAAGTCCATCCGACTGATAGCAGAAAGACGGTCAAGGTCTCGTCAAGTCTGACCCCCGCATAGGAAAGCGCGCTCGTCGAGTTCCTACGTGAGAACTGGAAAATCTTTGCATGGCAACCTTCTGACATACCAGGGATACCCAGGGAACTCGCCGAGCACTCTCTAAAGGTCCACAAGGACGCTAGGCCGGTCAAACAATCCATGCGACGCTTCTCAGGACCCAAGCGAGACGCGATCACCATGGAAGTCGACAGATTACAGCACGCCAAGTTCATCCGAGAAATCAAGGACTCGGACTGGGTCGCCAACCCGGTCCTAGTGGAGAAAAAGAAGACGAAGAAAATACGCATGTGCGTTGACTTCAATGCAGTCAACAAGTGCTGCCCCAAGGATCATTTCCCGCTCTCGCGGATAGACCAGATCATCGACTCGACAGCAGGCTGCGAGCGCCTGTCCTTCCTGGACGCCTACTCAGGCTACCAGCAGATCAGGCTGAAAGTCGAAGACGAAGAGAAGACGGCCTTCATCACACCCGACGGCGTCTTTTGCTACCAGACGATGCCGTTCGGGTTAAAGAACGCAGGTGCCACGTACCAGCGGACAATGCAAGCGTGCCTCAAAGGGCTCATCGGGCAGATCGTCCAAGTCTACGTCGATGACATCGTCGTCACGACCCGAAAGGAGGATACCTTAGTCGACGACCTCCGCAAGGTCTTCGCCGCACTCGATGTATACCAGATCAAGCTCAACCCAGATAAGTGCGTGTTCGGCGTGCCAGCCGGAGAGCTACTAGGGTACCTCGTATCTGCAAGAGGAATCGAAGCGAAGCCCGAGAAGGTGCAGAACATTCTCACAATGCCAGCACCAACCAAACTCCGCGAGGTGCAGCGATTAGCCGGCCGAGTCGCAGCTCTCAGCCGGTTCATTAGTAAGTTGGGAGAGAAAGCCTTGCCTTTCTACCAACTGATGAAGAAGACGGACAAGTTCGAGTGGACACAGGAGGCGCAGGATGCGTTCGACCATCTCAAGAAAACCCTGACAACCTCTCCAGTCCTCGTAGCACCACTGGAAAATGAGCCGTTATACTTATACGTCTCAGCAACAATCAGGGTGGTGAGCACGGTACTCGTAGTCGAACGGGAAGAAGAAGGGCACAGTCACCCGGTGCAAAGGCCCGTCTACTACCTCAGCGAAGTCCTCACCCTGTCCAAGCAGAACTACCCGCATTACCAGAAGCTGGCGTATGGAGTCTTCATGACATCCAGGAAGGTCGTCCACTACTTCTCCGAGCACCCGATCACGGTGGTAAGCTCCTCTGGACTAGCAAACATTCTCACAAATCAACGCGCAACAGGACGAGTCGCCAAGTGGGTTGTCGAACTAGGACCGTGGGGGCTGAAGTATGCTCACCCGAAATCCATCAAGGCCCAAGTCCTCCCAGAATTCACCACCGAGTGGATAGAAGCCCAGCTACCAAATGTCCCCGACTTGTCCAAAGCATGGACAATGTACTTCGATGGCTCCAAGAAATTCATGTCAGCCGGGGCAGGAGTTGTGCTCATCTCCCCCAAGGGCGACAAGCTCAAGTACGTCCTATAGATGGATTTTTCGACACCGTCTAACAACGAAGCCGAGTACGAGGCCCTGATCCACGGCATGCGGATGGCCAAAAACTGCGGCGCCACGCACCTCATGATATATGGCGACTCCTACCTGATGGTACAGCAAACCATGAAGTCCTGCGACGCCATCGCCGACAACATGATCGCCTACAGAGATCTTTACAACCAGATGGAAGGCAACTTCGACGGCTGCGAGTTGCGGCACATCGGCCGCGAAAGCAATGAAGAAGTCGACGTCCTCGCTAACATGGGATCAGACTGGGTTCCAGTTCCACCCGACGTCTTCCTCGAGCGCATCACGCAGAGATCCATCAAGACTCAAAATACAACAGGCAATGCAACAACAACAAAAGGCGATGCTAACCCGCCAAGCCAAGATAAGGTCCCCATGGAGGTCATGCTAGTAGAAGCTACATGGACAGGGCCGTACCTGGCGTACATACTACACCAGAAGCTGCCAGCAGACGCAGTCGAAGCAAAGCGCATCATCAGGCGATCCAAAAGTTTCACCGTCATCAACGGAGAACTCTACAAAAGAAGCATCTCAGGAATCCTGCAAAGGTGCGTAGATCCAGTCGACGGCCAGGCCATCTTACTCGACATCCATGCGGGTATCTGCGGGCATCATGCCAGCAGTCGAGCATTGGTGGCCAAAGTACTACGAGCCGGGTTCTACTGGTTGACAGCCATGCAGGACGCCGAGGAACTAGTAAGGAAATGCACAGGGTGCCAGGAGTTTGCCAACAAGCCACACGCGCCAGCGTCAGAACTTAAGACAATACCACTAGCCTGGCCCTTCGCCCAATGGGGTCTGGACATGGTGGGCCCGCTGAAGAAATCCTCACCCGGAGGTCACACTCACCTCCTGGTTGCAGTCGATAAGTTCACAAAGTGGATCGAAGCCGTGCCCATCACAAGTCCGACTGCATCCACAGCAGTCAACTTCATCAGGTCAATCATCTTCAGATTCGGAGTGCCGAACGGGATCATCACCGACAACGGCTCGAACTTCACAGCCGAAGAATTCAAAGACTTCTGCTCAGAGCAAGGTATCAAACTCAGCTATGCATCCGTCTCGCACCCGCAATCCAATGGGCAAGTGGAGAAAGCCAACGGCCTCGTCTGCAGCGGCATCAAGAAGTGACTGCGCGTGCCACTAAAACGCGCAGCGGGCGCATGGGTGGAAGAACTACCGTCAGTCCTTTGGAGTCTACGAACAACGCCAAACAGATCCACCCAATACACTCCATTCTTCATGGTATATGGTGCAGAGGAGGTTCTCCCCTACGACATCAAATTTGACGCACCGAGAGTGGTCGCCTACGACGAGTCGGATGCAGAAGAGGCACTCGAAGACAGCATGGATACCCTGGATGAAGCACGCGACATCGCCCTGGCGCGATCAGCCGTGTATCAACAAGACCTGTGCAACTATCACACTCGGAGGCTGCGATCAAGAGCATTCGTTGCAGGCGACCTGGTACTTCGACTCAAGCAGAAGAAGGTGCACAAGCTCGCTTCCCCATGGGAGGGCCCATACATCGTGACAGAAGCAATCGGCAACGGAGCTTACCGCCTGAAGGACTCAAAGACGGGAGCAGACTGCAGCAACCCGTGGAACGTGGCACAACTTCGCCGGTTCTACACCTAGTTCGACCCAATCATTGTACAAGAAAAATCAACGCGGCAGGTTTCAGACGCACTCTTTCCCTCAACAGGGTACCTAAGGGGACTGGAAGGGTTTTAATGAGGCGGCCTGTTCGCAAGAATCAATAAAGTGATTTGAAGAAAATCTGTCTCCTTTACCTTTCACATAGAGGAAGCTAAAATCCTAGGCCGCCACTCGAACCACTCGGGGGCTGCGCCACACAGGTTGAAAGAAAAGCTTAGGCCGCTACCCGAACTACTCGGGGGCTGTGCCATACAAGCATAAATCAAAAAAATCCTAGGCCGCCACCTGAACCACTCGGGGGCTGCGCCATACAGGTCAAGTTCAAAATACTAGGTCGCCACCCGACATACTCGGGGGCTGCGCCAAACAGGTAACACTTGTAACCCTAGGCTGCCACTCGACTCACTCAGGGGCTACGCCATACAGGCCTTAGCAAAAAATCATCAGCTGCCACTCGAACTCACTCGGGGGCTGCGCTGTATAGGTCAAGTCCAAAATCCTAGGCCGCCATCCAACACACGCGGGGGCTGCGCCACATAGGTGACACTTGTAAACCTAGGCTGCAACTCGACCTACTCGGGGGCTACGCCATACAGGCCTTAACAAAAAATCCTAGGCCGCCACTCGAACAACTCGGGGGCTGCGCCATACAGGTCAAGTTACAAAAATCCTAAGTCGCCACCTGATAAAGTCAGAGACTGCGACATGCAGGTCACACTTGGAAAAACCTAGGCCGTCGCCTAACATACTAGGGGACTGCGCCATACAGGTCGAAAATCAAAACAGGCATTTACACAGCGGAGCAAGCAGCTCAATTCTCATTACTCGCAAGTATTTTCAATCTAATACATTGCGATTTGCATAGGCATATTTGCAATCTATAGCTAACCCTGTACAGCAGACGACAGCTACCCTAACCTGCAGGCTCGACCTTCGGCGCATCGAGTGGGCCTACAAGGCGCTCACTCAGCCTCTGAACCTACCCGATAATCTGGCGGGCAGCCGCCAAGGTTTCGGCGAAGTCGTCATCACCGGGCAGGCCATCCAGCACCTTATCGAGCGGAAGATGTGGCCGGTGCATCCGGATGTATGCCAACGCCGCATTCGCCCCAGCCACAAGTTGGGCGTGGATGACCTCCTTCAGCCCATCACTGTCGCGAAACCTCTCCAACAAGGCGGACAGCCCGTTCGGCTGCGCGTTATGCGGGAAGTACACACGATTGATATGCCAGAGTGTCTTCCGGCAATTCTCCAAAAGAAAAGCCGCACGCCATGTACGATCAAGCATAGTGGCAAGGGCGCGCCCTCTCGACTAGTTCACCCAGAATTGACGAGCTTCATAGGAGTCGCCGGACGCCTCTCGGGCAACTCGCTCTTCAACGCGATCCCGCACGCGATCCCGCTCAGCCTGCCAATCCGGGTTCACATCTGCACGCGCAAACTACAAGTCAGAACAAGCAAGTTTCAACAAAGAAAGCAGCCGCCAAGAGGATACCAACCTTGCAACTGTCGACTGATCAGACCGATCTCCCCAAGACAAAAATCCTCACGCCGTGAGAATTCTGCAGTAGGATGCGACCTGGAGCGGTGTAGCGTCAGCTCAGTATTCTTCAAGGTCGCCTCAAGCTCAACCACCTTGTTCTTCAGGTACGTGATTATCCGTTGATCATTTGTACTACGTGGAGGAGCCGGCACCGCCCGACGACTGCGAGCACCCGAAGAAGAAACCTCGCCACTCGGCTCAGTCGCAGGAGAAGAAGAAGCACCACCGCGCACGACAGTCTGCCACGAATATGCAGAGTCAATACAATCATACGACTGTTCAGCAAAGATACACTTGATAGAAGAAAACTCAATTCTACCAAAAGCATTGGTGAAGGCCAAAAGACCTGGCAGGACAATAGTCATTACAGAGCCAAAAGTTTAAGGTACAGAGGACGACGACTGCCGAATTCCTATACTACATCTACTCTAAGGCCGCAGACTGCGACCGGGAGCTACTCTTCCGAGTAGCAGCCGCCTTAGTCGCCTTAGCAAGGGCCCTCTCAAAGAGTGCCACAAGCTGCACGACCAGCTGTGAAGCTCGCTCCTTCACACCACCCAGCGACGCGATTCGGCCATCGGGTCTTCGAGGAAAGCCGCTAACGACCTTCTCAAAGTCACCCGGAACCTGATGTCCTAAGAGGAGCTGGAAGGTGAGCTCGGAGCCGCGTACCGTCTGCGACCGCGTGAAGTCGGCGATGGTGGTCGCGTCCTCAAACGGCGCAGCCAGGGCGTCCACGGCTGCCGGGGGCTGGTCCCTCGGGAAGATGCTCCGGTGCACCACAGTGAGGGCTCCCGTCGACTTCTTCAGCGCGGCTGTGGACTTCTTCAGCGCGTCGGACGCATATGCGTAGACCCGGTCGAGGAAGCCGACAGCAGTCGCCAAGTCAACCGCGTCACTCGACGCGTCTTCCGGGGGAGCTCCACCGCAAGTCTCTGTACAAGGGATTCAGGGTCAAAACAAAGGAAAGATCAAGACAGAGTAGGCATTAAGCCGAAACTTACCCCCAAGAACACCGGCGAGTGAGAGAAGACGGTCGACTTGAGTCTTCTCCTGGGCGACCCGCGCTAGCTCCCGCTCTTGAAACTCCTGCAGGGCCTTCTCAAGCTCAGCAACCCGCCCAGTAGCCTGGTTCAGAGAAGCACGCAGCTGGTCCCTCTCCTTCTCCAGGCGAACATAGGCCGCGGCTGCGTCAAGCTGCTGGCGGTAGTACGGCTGAACAAAAGCAAGATATTAATAAAGTTGCGGGCGACTATACTAGTCACCCACACCTTCGGGGGCTACTCCCATCGGGAGCGCTGATCGCGCACCCGATGAAAAATCAAGAATGCAAGTACAAGCGTAACGGACTTACGTGGTCCAGGAGGTCAGGGTCCTCTGAAGCCGAAGGAGGAGCGCGACTCGACCACGCAATGCCAGCAGGCTATGCGCGCACCTCCTCCACCACCACTTGAGTCACTAACTCAGTCGAAGGGGCGGATGTATGCTCCACGTCCCGAAGAGGGGAGCTAACATCGCCAGAACGATGGTTGCAGCAAAGACAAGCACACTCGTCAACTCAAAGATGGCAGCTACAAAACACAACTCGAAGAAAGTAAAGCACCATGAAGTTCACCTGGCGGTTTCAAGGTCGTCGTAACTCCCCAGGGAGGGCGATGCCATCCGCGCAAAAGAACGAGGAGCCGCGGAGCTGACCGGAGGAACAACCAAGGGCTCGTTCCAGTCGCCCGAAGACCGCGCACCCGACGACGTCGCGATGGCTTCCTCCAGAACAGCGTCGGCATCCCTAGCGGGTGACGACGCGGTAGCAGAATCACCACCACTCGGGAGCTTCCGCTTCTTCCGTACGGGTTCCTCCTCTTCATCTTCATCCTCCACCTCTTCGTGGGGAGAATGAGCGGAAGGAATCTCATCGTCGTCATCCTCCTCCTCCACCACCTTCGCCTCGTCGGCGGGTCCGTCTTCGGGGAGAGGAGGAAGGCTAACCATAAGAGAACGACCCTGAAGCGAGTAGGCGCAAGTCGAACAAATGAGCAAGTAGACGCAAGTCGAATACAGAATCAAGAAGAACAAGGAAGAATCAAAAACTCACCTCTGGAATAGGGTTCGCGACTCCATATGCCGCGACGGGACACTTGACGTTTCAATGGTCCGCGGCTCGGAGATTGGTGATGCTCCTCACCTTGGTTTCCACCCCTTCATCGTCAAGTGGCTCGAGGCTGGCACCTTCAGCGGCCCACATCGGGTGGGGCCGAGCAGCGAGTGGCTGAACCCGGAGACGGAAGAAAGTGGCCATCAAGAAGACGCCACCCGCATCTCGCCCGAGGGTCTTGAGGACGTCGCGCAGCAGGCCCAGCAGAGGCATCGTCGCCTCCCTCTCCTCCGCGGTGAGCGGGTGCGCCCAGGCGCGAGTCTTCCGCAACCCGCGCGCGCTGTCGAACTGCTCCACGCCCTCCTGGCTCCACTGGATGTAGAACCATTTCTTCCGCCACCCCTGGACGGAGTCAGATTTCTTCATCTCGAAGTACGTGGTGTCGCCACGCACCTGGATGCCGAAGCCGCCCACTGGGTAGGGCAACCCGCCCTTCCCGTTGTTCTTGCGAACAAGGAAGAGCGACTTCCACAGCGCCCAGTGGGGTGCGATCCCCAGGAAACACTCGCATAGCACGATAAAGCTAGCGATGCTCAAGACGCCATTGGGGGTCAGATCGTGGATCTGCACCCCATAGGCATACAAGAGTCCACGAACAAAATCGTGGAGAGGGAACCCGAAGCCTCGTGGAAGAAAATCCACGAAACAAACGCGCTCCCCCTCGCGAGGTGCCGGGGAGGTCTCCTTGCCAGGAGCGCGTACCTGAGCCGTGCCGGAGGGAGGCAGGAGGCCCTGCGCGCGAAGCCCGTCGAGGTCGGCTCTCTTCACGATGGATTTCTGCCAATCACCCTCGACTTTCTTCAAAACAGCTCCAGCCGCGGCGGCGGAGGACCCAACGGTGGCCTTCGGCTTGCCCATGATCGCAAGGAGCAGTGGCAGAAATGGGAGGACAAGAGGTTTGGAGCTCGGATGGCGGCGAAAATGGTAGAGCAGAAGAATAGGAGGCGCAGACGATTGGAGAAGATGATGCCCTCGCGTCCAAACGTGGTACTTATGCCTCGAAATATCTCATCTCAGCCGTCCAAAGAGAAACGGTTACGAGCTGCCACATCCACCGTCCACGTGTCGCGTGGAGAAACCAAACGACGCCGCCCACTTCGTCCACTACGCACGAAAATCGAGGCGTCATCATCATGGCGCGCAAATTTCGCGCCCAGTTCGGAAACGTGACAACTGCTGACCGCGGTCAGCTCTGACAGTGGGCCCCGCCGCGTCATGTCCCATCAGGCGCAGAGGCGTGCAGCGGATCATCATCAGTGACGTCATCAGGCCAACGACTCTAAAATCAACTGAATGAGCTCGACAACTCGACAGGATGATTCGAGTAGTAAGCTCCTCAGCTGAAACAAACAAAGTAGGATCGACAGTTAATCCGAGCACCCGAAGGAATCATTCGGGTGACAAAGAAAATCGAGTAAGCTCAGTCAGCTGAATCCATCTACAAGTAAGCCAGCAGGCTGAACTGACGCTTCGCAAGAAGACCAAACCAAAGTAATTCGACTGCAGGTGTTACTCCCATCGGGATACCCCGGTTCGACTGAAGAAATCGAGTTCAAGCTCAAGATCAAGCAATCCAATGGCGCCTCCAGGAGGAAGAAGTCCTTTGCCCGACTCTACGCTTCGACCAAGCACTCGGGGGCTACTGACGTGGGGCTACCTTTCGGGTAGCCCACGATAAGGCTACCTGGGCCGCGCCAAGGATTTGGAGCCCCACAGAAGGCCTACGCGGGGTACCATGTAACCTAGTCCAAGTCGGTTAGGTCGCATAACCTGCCATATCTGTAATTGCCATCGGCATCGACCACCCGAGACCTGGCTACCTATAAAGCCAGGAGGGTGGCTCGTCCCCAGACAACCAACGAAGAGATACGCTCATAGTCATCGCCATCAACCCTAGCGAGATCGCAATCTCGCCATTGTAATCGCTACCCGCATCAATAATCAGACAAGCAGGAGTAGGGTGTTATCCTCCGGGAGCCTGAACCTGGGTAAAACCTTGCTTGTCAGCCGTCGTGGTCACCAACACTTCTCTCTCTCCCCATCAATCAACCCGGGGTGCACAACCCTGGGACTTGTCGAGTTAACACCTCGTCACACACCACATTTTGAATTAATTAGGTGATAGGGAGAAAAAATGCATGCGTTCGTCAAATGTTTTCACAAATGACGGAGTTTCTATTGAAGAGAATTGACCAGTTTCTATTAATATAAGAAAAGAGAATTGACAAGTTTCTATTGAAAACTGATACAACATAAAACACACCAGACCGGTACCAAAGCAACCAAAGACGAGTCCCTAAAAGCCCACAAATGACGGAGTCGAACATCCAGAGCCGCATACTAGTAGGAAAAAGTTTAGTGGCAATCTGACATTAGCGACGTGCCTTGGCCAATTTAGTGGCAATGTGAAGTCCACTGCCGTGTTGCCACTATAACAGTCCTGACAACGTGTCGATGGTGTACACCTCGTTGCCAATAGCTTTTGGTTGACCATGAGACTCGGTTTATTACTGGCAACGTGCACCGTAACGAAACGTTGCTAGTATCTCCCTACTTGCAACAGGCAAAATAGGCACACGTTATTGCTATTTCATACTAGCAATGTGCACGTTTTCTATGGTGGCCCTTATAGCGACCCACTTTGTGGTAATATGATCTCGTAACTTCGCACATAACTAGACTTGAATACTAGCAACATGCGAGTGTCACGTGTTGTCAGTGTGTCATCCAGATGTACTTTAGAGAATCTTATCCCCCTTCTCACCCCCTTCTTCTTCTTCTTCTTCTTCTTCTTCTTCTTCCTCTTCTTCTTTTACCCTCCTCTATTATTTTATTCTCCCTCTCTCCTCCACCCACTCTATTCATTAACACATTCTCTACTCTCCACTCTCACTCTAGCTCTTTTCCTCACTGGAATCACCCCCTTATCTTCCCTTCAATGGCCTTATATATGAAGCTAGGTAGTTCATAAACCTTGATGCACTAAATATCTGTGTGTAGAAAAAAGCCGTCCCATCACTAATACATTTACATAATAGTAACTACTACATTTACATATAAAATGTTACTCACGTAAAGTACATCTATAGTGAAATTTCTATTTGAATGATTTACGCCAATTGTGCTAAAAAAATCTTGTAACATACTTCAATGCAAGTGTCGCTCATGATGGTATATCAATATTACTCTAACCGGTCGTCATATCGACTATGTTTGAAATCACGTCGTCGTGTTGGTCGGTACGCACAGTGAGGTTTCCTATGAGCTTTGCCGCCTGAAGGCCCTCGATGGTGCCTGAAGGCCATCGATGGTTTCCTCTCGAGTCGTGGTCCAGGGAGTGGACGATTTGCTCCACACACGACACAACAATAGACCGAGAATTGGACTCATATCTAGCCATGATCTTGCTATTTACCCGGGTTGCTACCTTTTTTCGAAATGAGGGAGCTGCCCCAACCTTCTTGCATCAGGTTGTTGCATACAAATTTATTGCTTTTATTAAAAAATATTCAAATGTCTCACAGTTTAAGGATCACAAATGGTTGAGACATATATCAACCAACGAAAAACACATAACAACATGAGCATCCACATGCGATCCTATTTGCATATCGTCTGCCGAATTGGGTGAAGAGCTCATGCGCGACCATCTCCAAACGGTTGCACTCAATATTCATATCCTCCTGATGGTTCTCCGTTTGGAGAAAGGACCAGACTCGACTGCTCCCGCTCCCGCGACTCCTCCTCCCTCCCCTCAAACCCTAGCCGCCGCCAGCCGGCCGCCGCCCTCCCTCCTCTCCCCCCCACCCCTCCTCCCTCCCGCGTCCGCGCCGCCCCGCGGCGGCCGGGCGCGGCTCTGCCCTCTCCCACACAGCGAGGCCTTTGTGCCAACTCCCCTCGCCGCCGTCGGCTGTGGCCGCTGGGCTCGGCCCGGTGGGCGACGCTGGCGGCGGCGGGCCCCTTTTACTCTCTCTCTCTCGTGGGCGCGGCGCGGGCCGAGGTCGCAGTAGGGAGCGCAGCGCTTTGCAGGGGCGCAGCGGCGCGGCTGAGGCGGCGTGGTGGCCTGCTTTCGGCAAGGCGTGGCGTGGTGGTGGCTTTGCGGTGCAGCGGCGCCCGGCTGGGGAAGCTCCTGCAACGGGGTGGCCGTCGCGTGGGCGGGCTAGATCTGGGCCAGGCGGGCCCAGATCTGCCGACACGTGATGCGGGCAGGATCTGGGCCAGGTGGGCCCAGATTTGACGGCGCGCGCCACCTCGGCCTGCTGTGGAGGTTCCATGGCATGGCCGGTGAAACCGCTGCACTTCGAGGTCAGGTCGGTGGAGTGGTGGTGGCGGATGGTGCGTGGCTGCGGCTGGGACCGTGACCCTCCGGGCGTCCTCCCCCCCAGCCTCTGCATCGGTCCGAGTTAGCGACCTTCATCCTGACGGTTTGTGTGCGGCTGTGGCTGGGACCGCGACCCTTCGGGCGTCCTCCCCCCTAGCCTCTACATTGATCCGTGATCGGCGGCATGCTCACGACGGCGAGTGGTGGTGGCGTGGTGGAAGCTCTGTGGCGACAGCGGCCTGCGGGCTGCAACATGGTGGTGGGATCTGTACGGGCCAGGTGGGCCTGGAATGATCCAGCTACCGTGTCCGGTCGGCAACCGTCGAAAGGCGGTGGAGGGAGGTCCCTCTAGTGGGTGGCGGCGCGCTAGGCTTCTCTCTCCGACCCGCCGCTCATGCCGTGTGTTTGTCTTCGTGTCATAGGATGGAGTGCGCGGATGCCGGGGCGGCGGCCCTGGGTGGCGGGTCACATGGGTTGCTCTTCGGCAAGCACCATGATGACGGTGGTGGCTGCTTCGTTTGGTTGTGTGGGCAACAAGGGGTGCATCGGCGGGTGGCTCGGGCGCGCTTCTAGCGTTGCTTGGATCCGGATTGGGTTCCTTTTCGCTTGCGCCCTACGACCCTCTTCGTGCCACGGGGGAGTGAACGAGCGAAAGCTTTTGACGTCGGCGACGCCCGCGGGTGCCGCTTTCCTCTTGGGGACGTCGTCTTGGTGATCTTCCGCGTGTCAGGGTTTCAGGTGAAAACCCAAGTCCTTTGGACTCGGCGGCGGCGACGCTTTGCGCCGTTACCCTCTTGGGGGCGTTGTCGTGGAGATTTGGGGCGGTGGGGCGTAGCGTGGAGCTGGTGTGCTTGTCCGGCTTCGTAGTCATGGTTTGATGTGGCTTCTGTAGCTCGGTTTTCTTAGGATCTTCTTTGTAATAGTGCTACCACACTACTTTGTATCGTTCTGTCGTTTCTTGGGCGTTGTGCTGTCTGGCCCAGCAGCGGGCTTAAATGGTTTGGCTTTATTTATAAAGCGGGGCGAAAGCCTGTTTCGTGGTGGAGAAAGGACCATGTACAGATCCACTGCTGCTAGGTGAATGGATTTTCTGATTTTGTTTGGTGAAAGCAGTTTTATCATGGATGATGGATTGTCCTATGACGTTTTTTCTATGCATAGTGGCCATCCCCAAAGTTGATCTTTGATATCTCTTAGGTTTATTGCCTTGATACGTTAGCAAGGATCATTAAAATGCTTCAGTATTGGAAACACTGGAGATACGCTGCTTCACCATCATTCGGATTAACGGATCATTTTTTTCTGAATCTGTCGAGCAGATCAAATCTCATAAAACAATATGAGAAATAAGAAATGGATCCCTGAGTTGAAACGGAGGATAGGACAAATTACTTGTAAACTGGCCCTATATGGGCTGGAGTTTGGGACCGTCAAGATCTATGACCTGAAAACTCAGCCCAAAGTCATTAATTCTTTGGGCCTTCCTTGTTTTTTCTTCTTGCCATTTTTCATTCTTTCTTCGCCCACTGAAACTCCTCTGCAAACCGCCACAAAGTTATTAGAAAATGCTTGCTACAGGTCGACCTATCGCGCCTTATCTTAGGCCGCTTCCGCAGTGCGCGCGAGGGCGCATGTGCTGGGCCCAAAGGCACGTGGGCTTCCATGTGAACACTCGGCCTTCAGTTTTTCGTCCGCGCCTGACTTGCAAGGTTGGCCCAACTTGCACACGTGTGGCAAAAAAGCCTAACTCTTTCTCTCTGCGACCAATTCGCATCTAGTGGACAGAATTGACCACACACTGTCTTTTTTCTATAGCTTTTTCTGTCTCATGTAGCTGCTTGCACGCACATAGCTAACACTAGGTAGTAGGTATCGTGTGCGTTATTGCTTGCTAGCAGAATGTATGCTCCATATAGTCTGTCATTTTTAATGTTGCATACGTATTTAAGTTTTGTAACAAAGTTTCAACACTTTTATTATCAAAAAATAAATGATGATTTTTGTTGAAAATGAATCTATATCAAAATTTGGTCTCGGACACATTTTTATCTGTGCAAATTTTGTTGTTGTTGTAATCGTTTATGAGGTTTGTTGAAATAATTGTTAATTTTTGTTCTAAATGAATCTACTGCAATGGCATCCTTGCTTATGTACATTTCCGTTGCTACAAATAAATTATAATTTTTGTTGTAGTAGTTTGTGATTTTTGTTGAAATTGTTGACGGTTTTTGTTGTGAAGCAATCTCGTGAAAATAATAATTGTTTAACTACTTTTAATATGAATTTTTTGTTTTAAAATGTTGCGGATATTTGTTGTAATAATTAGTATTTTTTTTTACACAGGCAAGAAATTATGTTTCATATTCATGAATATGTTGCAATACTCTGAGAAAATCACCACGGTGGCATTTTTGGTGTAAATAACATGAAGGTCAGGGCAACTCAACATACCCATCCGTTTAAGTGAGTTTTGTTGTGGAGTGTGGGTTGAGTTTAAAAAAACTGGGGGGCTAAAATGCAAAAAGGTAATTAACAGATCTGGGACGCAGGATGATGATCCGACGGCTCTTGAGGGGACCTACCGCGCCCCTTTTTTAGGGCGACCTACGCGCGTGCCAAAGTTATTCCACTTTCTCCTACTCTTGCAAGCTGCAACGGTCGTAAAATTTTCCTGAGTAAATTTGGAAGGACGAGGGTCGGCGGAAACTGTAAATTCGTGGTGTGAGCAAATTGACAAAATTGTACCATAACTAAAAAAAGAGACCATCCAGGACTAGCGCATGACGGTTTTATATTAAGTTTTCAGCGCACAGAAGTGCCAACGGTGAGTCCGCACCCGGCAGCGAGCGCTAGGACTCGAACTCGTGCGGTCGGGCATCACAGGTATCAACACCTGGTAGCCATCCGGGCCAAGCCTCAGTTCTCAATTGTACCACCCTCGCCCCCTCAGGTGAAGAAACGGATCAGAAGCATTCGTCCACAGGAACTTCGAAAAATGAAAGCAGAAAACAACAACGAAATGTTCAAATCATCCCCAATTGCTTCCAAAAGCCTCACTAGTGGAGTGGAGCGGAGCGCCGCTACGCTCACCCCTGGACGACGCCGACGCGTGCCTAACCCGCAAGCTCACCCAGTGCCACATTATCCTCCCACAGCAAGTTCCACTAGTTTCTCGGCGAGAATGGCGATGGATCTTTGGACCTACGAGGCAGACAGGATCATCAGACGTCGCTCGCCTTCTTCGCTTCGTTGAAGAAGGGAGCGTCAGGACGAGACTACCGTAGCCCTCGCATCCATGGAAAATTCAGGAAGAAGCTCTTAGTGACAATTGACGCACGAGCACAAAGCGCCGGCAAAATAGATCAAAGGCGGAAGGCCCGGCGACCGGATTTGAAACCCTCAGTTGCTTCCAAAAGCCGCCGCAAGCAGGCACTCACCAGTGAAACCGACGTGTGCCCAACGCACGCTAGCTCGCCAGTGCCACATTCTGTATCCACTCCAAGCTCTTCGTTGAAAAAGGGAGCGCCCCGACGATACCGTAGCTCTCGCTCGCACGCATGGAGAACTCAGTTGGATCAAGCTGCTGAATCACATAGTATCGGAGCTTACCAATCCAAATACGTATAGGAACAGCTGCTGGGTGAGCACTTACAATAAGACATATAGTGCTGCAGCAAGAAATTTCTGAACTTCGAGACTGATAAGTCGAACACACATGCATGTCTCCCCCTGTTTAACTAACGAGAAGCTCAGGCACTTAATTACTGCTCGATTTTCAGAAAAGATAGAAGTAGGCAAGTAGCATTACCAAAGAGCTGATAGGTAGCTACCGTAGCAAACAGCTGTCCGTTCATCATTCTAATTTGACAAGTTTTGACCCTAGCTCTCCAATCCGACCTGTCGTCGTCGATCGCCCGTGGAAATTTCAAGAACTGAATGAGCAACGAACGCCGCCTGCGGGAAACACGATTGGATCAGGATTGTCTGGTGCGAGATCGGCGTCGTCGTCGTTGGACGGATCGATCGAGATTATATTTTCGCAGTGTTTGTATATGCAACCTGACATAAAAAAATCCGAAACAGTTGCGAACTGACAATTGAGAAATGTGGCCGGTCGGCCGGGCCGGGCAGCTGTGTGATAGATGGTAGACAGGCATCTTTCTCTGTAGCTATAGAGTCTGGCGTGATTGGCACCCATCAACTTACAAACTTGTTAGATTTTGGGACTGTGCATGCACTAACCCTTCCTTGAATAGCATTAGCAGTTGAAGATGATGTGTGACAGCGCACTGGACTCCAGGACAAATTTCAAGTTGTTATGTACCAAAGTGTGTGTCTATGCATTTCTGTGGTAAATCTAACCTTACCCTGTGTTTCAGGTGTTGTATTAACAGTACAGGATTCGCTCTATCCTCAAAATAGTGACATCCAAGTTAAGATTCGTGGATGGGAATATGCTCGTACAAGTGATCAACAGCAGTCAGTCTCAATGAGATTTTATGTCACAAAAATGTTGACTGGAGCATTAACCAGAGAATGGTTACATGTATGCAGTCAACAAATGATGGATAAACACATGCATGATACGTCTCTGCAGATTTGTACACCATACATATATGCAACATGTTATTCATGTCTCCACTTGCATATCTCAATCACTCAAAATCAGTTCTTTACCTGTATCGCAGGGTTCCAACTACAGACAACACTACGGGAGTGGCAGACCAGCCCGACGGCAATTATAACGCCGACGGCCAAACGTCGGGGCCGTCGGCGTCACAATCTAGCACCGACGGCCAGAGAAACATCGTCGGGCTCAAAACACCGTCGGTGTTCTAATGTGAGCCCGACGGCCACCGTCGGCGTCAAAACACCGTCGGATTTCTCCCCCCGTCTCCCCCGCTTGGGGGTCCTGGACGAAGCGACCTGATCACATTGTAAGCCCGACGGTATAACCGTCGGCCTCACTATACAGTTTTTCAGTTTTTCTCAAAAAATTAGATTACATTCGGAAAAATATGAAAAAATACTAAAAAAAAGGAAACCCTTTGGCATGAAGTCTTTTGACGTGTACTAGTTTTTAGAAAAATGATAAATTTGAGTTTTGGCAACTTTTTAAAACAAAACTTTACAAAAAATATCAATCATATACAAATATGCAATAGTTTTAACACATATGGGTGTCCATTATCATGTCATAGTTTGTGATAAAGTGCTCATAATCAGCACATATGTGTGTCATGGTATGTAAAACAACGTCGTCGAAGCGATTTTCAAAATTCTTTTTAAAAATATCATTTTCCATTTTTTAAGTGTGAAAAATGACTTTTTTTGTGAAGCAAGTACATAAAATATGGTCCAAAATGACACCCATTTAATTTTCACAAAGATTAGAACATATTTTATGGATAATAACTTAATATGAGGATTTTCCTTGTTTTCTATCTAAATTTGCCTCTTTAATTGACTTTATGTCAATTTTCCGGAAGTAATTCAAATTTGAACTACAACTGTGTGATAGTTTGCTCTGAAGTTCTTACAAAAATAATTTTAAGGTACACAAGTAGTGGTTACAACATAGAACCGTCAATAGTTTTGAAAAATTCGACCACTTTTGATGAATAGCCATGCTCTCCATTTTGACCGTTTTTTGAAAGAAATGGAAAAATATGAAAAAGTACTCAAAAAAAGAAACCCTTTGGCATGAAGTCCTTTTACGTGTACTAGTTAATAGGAAAAATGATAAACTTGATTTTTGGCAAACTTTTCAAAACGAAACTTCACAAAAATGTCAAACATCTATAAACATGCATAGGTTTCAAGACAAATGACCAATGTATGACCATTATCATGTCATAGTTTGTGATAAAGTGCCCATATTCAGCACATATGTGTGTCATGGTATGGGAAACAACGTCACCGAAGCGATTTTCAAAATTCTTTTTAGAAATATCATTTTCTATTTTTTAAGTGTCAGAAATGACTTTTTTTGTGTAGCAAGTACATAAAATATGGTCCAAAATGACACCCATTTAATTTTCACAAAGAGTAGAACATATTTTATGGATAATAACTTAATATGAGGATTTTCCTTATTTTCTATCTAAATTTGCCTCTTTAATTGACTTTATGTCAATTTTCCGGAAGTAATTCAAATTTGAACTATAACTGTGTGATAGTTTGCTCTGAAGTTCTTACAAAAATAATTTTAAGGTACACAAGTAGTGGTTACAACATAGAACCGTCAATAGTTTTGAAAAATTCGACCACTTTTGATGAATAGCCATGCTCTCCATTTTGACCGTTTTTTGAAAGAAATGGAAAAATATGAAAAAGTACTCAAAAAAAGAAACCCTCTCATTATGAAAAAGTGCTCTCCATTTTGACATTATTCATTATGAAAATGATGGCATGGATGTCATATTTGGATTCCTCTCATTTTTATGATCGATATAGACATTTTATTTATTAAATTCTGATATATCAATATGAAGATATGAATTATTTCTTATTAAATGGAAAAGACAAAACAAAAATAAAATAATTGATTATTATTATTATTATTCAAGTATTATTAAACATAGTTATTTTGTTTATTTAAATCTTATTTTTGAAATTTTAAAGATTAAAAAATATAATATCCGAGATGAGTGTTAATATGATTGCTATCATACTAATAGCAACAAGGTATGACATCTCAACTGGAATCTCATTTGAATAGAACTCAATAGTTAAGCGTGCTTGACCTGGAGCACTCTAAAGATGGGTGACCGTCTGGGAAGTTTGACTAAGGGTGAATAGTTTGAGCTAAGATTATGATTAAGTGTGTGAGTGGATAGTTTGAGCTAAGATTATGATTAAGTGTGTGATATGAGATTAAATATATGACTAAATTGGAGTTAAAATAATAATAATAAAGTTGAAAAAAAATGATTTTGAAAAAAATTTTGGTAGAGCCATATATGAGCCCGACGGCATTGCTGACTAAATTTGTAGTTATAAGGCCGACGGTTATACCGTCGGGCTCACTATGAGCCCGACGGTATTTGCGACGCCGACGGCCACAGCGTGAGCCCGATGGATCACAGCCCGACGGCCTTAGGCCGACGGTGGCCGTCGGGTTCACTTAGGCCGAGGGTTTCTGTGATGAGGAAGAACTGAAATTTTCTTTTGCTCGGACACCATTTCCATTGGGCATCAGAACAATTTCACTCCCTCTCACGTGTGACTCTTATGGGGGTCTACACGCTCTGATACCATGTTAAGTTCCATCTACTAACCAAACGAAGAAGACCGATCTGATGAATAAAAAAGGGGTCAGTCCACATGTAGTTTAACATAAATAACTGAAAAGGCTCTCCGTAGATGGAAAATAAAATACTTATCAATAAGTGAATGACTGGTATTACCAACTGCGAACCTAGTGCTACAGAGGATATCTTTTTTTTCAGTATTGACGCACCGACTAATAGGAAAACTGAAAAATGACAGTGTCATTAAAATATTAGTATCTTTATGTGTATCTAGGAGGAGAGTCATGTTAACAAAAGATAATTAATCTTTGAAATAGTACTAATCAGCATGGAAGTAAACAATGTTGTTTACATCAGAATCAAACAATTAGACATTTATTTGTTCGAATGTAAATTCACTGGGGCTGCATGGTCTTTATTTAGTTAAGCAGTCCCTGAGCGGCCGAGCTCTAGGCTCGCAGTAACTTTTAAGCTCACTTTATCGAAAAATTTACATCTCCACTTGTATATCTCCATCACTCAAATTCGGTTCTTGACTTTTCTCACATAGACTGAACTTCGGACAAACTTGCATCATTGCATGGTTGGCAAGCTACGGGTTAACAACCACATGAGTTCGGTGGAAGAACTGAAATATTATTTCGCTCGTACACCATTTCAATTAGCCATCAGAAGAGAAATCAAGTCCACCATTACACATAGTTTGCATTTCACAAACACAGATAGAAAGATAGCTTCGGAGTATCTTGAATGATTGTGTTTCTGCATATATTAGTCCGACTGCTTTCAATATTAGTGCCTGTAGGAGGTGCCGGGCAGGTCAACAAATATTCTGAACCATTTGGTGAGGCATGATGCGTCTGAACTTGTGAATCCTAGCCTGCCAGCCAATATCTTCCCCATTGTTCATTTTTTCGTTGCATTATGAATCGCAAACCAACCATACTATATCCCCGACCAAAATAGATGCTGCATCAGACCTCTAAAAATAAGCAGCATCGCTTGTCATGGCACCAAAATGCACCGTCACGGGCTCAAATAATCGCTTGAAATGTGTCTGCTATATATACAGGTGTAAGGAGTTCATGCTAATGCAGGCCGCACAGAGTTTAATCAGAACAGGATTAGTGTCTTACATATACGTACACTGGCAGCCATGGCCTCTCCTCTGTCAGCATTGCTGCTCCTGTGCCTAGCGGCGTCGGCCTCGGCGCAGCTTTCGCCGAGGTTCTACGCGAGGTCGTGCCCCAGGCTGCTGGACACCGTCAGGCGCGTCGTCACCGCGGCGGTGGCGCAGGAGCCCCGCATGGGGGCGTCGCTGCTCCGTCTGCACTTCCACGACTGCTTTGTCCAAGCAAGTCCCTCTCATGCATGCATTACGACTGCTACTTAAATTAATATAAGTTCGCATAGATTGATCAGTTTAAACTGCGGTCAAAAGTCATTAGGGTAATTTTGTACGTATGTGTGATTGTGTGTGTGAGTGTGACAATGCATCTACATCTGCAGGGGTGCGACGCGTCCGTACTGCTGAGCGACACGGCCACCTTCACCGGAGAGCAAGGGGCCTTCCCCAACGTGGCGTCCATCAGAGGCTTCGGCGTCATCGACGACATCAAGGCGCGGGTCGAGGCTATGTGCCCGCAGACCGTCTCCTGCGCCGACATCCTCGCCGTCGCCGCGCGCGACGGAGTTGCCGCCGTAAGCTCCTCGGCCATGCATGGCCGTGCATGTGATATCACTTCATTAACTAACTCTCACACAAGCATGCAGATGCAGTGGATTTAACTCTCCAGTTCTTGGCTTCGCAGCTGGGAGGGCCTTCGTGGAACGTTCGTCTGGGGAGGAGGGACTCGACGACGGCTAGCTTGGATCTTGCCAACAGCGACCTGCCGCCGCCGTTTTTCGACGTCGCCAACCTCACCGCCAACTTCGCCGCCAAGGGGCTCAGTGTGACCGACCTCGTCGCCCTCTCCGGCGCCCACACGATCGGGCAGGCACAGTGCCAGAACTTCAGGGTCAGGCTCTACAACGAGACGGCAACCATCGACTCCGGGTTCGCGGCGGCGCTCAAGGCGAACTGCCCCCGACCAACAGGCTCCGGCGACGCCAACCTTGCGCAGCTGGACACGACGACGCCCACCTCGTTCGACAACGCATACTACAGGCACTACGGGACTGGCAGCGCAGCCCGACGGCAAAGATAACGCCGACGGCCAAATGTCGTGGCCGTCGGCGTCACAAAATAACACCGACGGCCGTCAAGGTACCGTCGGGCTAAAAGTGCCGTCGGCGTCCAAGAAGCTAGCCCGACGGCCACCGTCGGCGTAGAAGTACCGTTGGTGTTCCCCCCTCGTGCACGTCTCCGGACGCGTCGATCTGACGGCGTAATCCCCCCTCCCCCCTCCCACTATGACGCCGACGGCAATACCGTCGGGCTCACTACACTATTTTCCAGTTTTTCTTAAAATATTAGATTACATTTTAAAATATTATTTGTAAGACTACTAAATCATAATAAATAACATAAAAACTAATTTATACAAATGTGGCCATAATATAAGGACACATATGCGGGTATCTCCGGTGTTTTGTTGTGCCGGGGTTCTTGCACTTAGAGGTGAAAACCCCCGTTTCGGGTGTCGGGCATGGAACCGTGCGACGGAACACATGAAATGTTTGTTTTTTATGGTCCAATATACCAACCTAACACATCCAAGCAAAAAAATCCATGCGTCTACCCCCTCCCGACGCCGTTTAGAGGGGTAGATCGACGGGTTCAGACTTTTCTCCAGCGGGAGTAGGGTTTTGCCGTAGAGGGGGTCCGGAGTGTCAAGACCCCATCAAAACTTGCATAGACCCCTAACATATGTATACTAGTGTGTTGGTAGTTTGTGGGAACCAAGATACATCTCCGAGGTGCGACCCGCTACACTGACCCCTCTTTCTCCGTCGTAAGTTCTTGCACTTAGAGGTGAAAACCCCCGTTTCGGGTGTCGGGCATGGAACCGTGCGACGGAACACATGAAATGTTTGTTTTTTATGGTCCAATATACCAACCTAACACATCCAAGCAAAAAAATCCATGCGTCTACCCCCTCCCGACGCCGTTTAGAGGGGTAGATCGACGGGTTCAGACTTTTCTCCAGCGGGAGTAGGGTTTTGCCGTAGAGGGGGTCCGGAGTGTCAAGACCCCATCAAAACTTGCATAGACCCCTAACATATGTATACTAGTGTGTTGGTAGTTTGTGGGAACCAAGATCCGAGGTGCGACCCGCTACACTGACCCCTCTTTCTCCGTCGTAAGTTCTTGCACTTAGAGGTGAAAACCCCCGTTTCGGGTGTCGGGCATGGAACCGTGCGACGGAACACATGAAATGTTTGTTTTTTATGGTCCAATATACCAACCTAACACATCCAAGCAAAAAAATCCATGCGTCTACCCCCTCCCGACGCCGTTTAGAGGGGTAGATCGACGGGTTCAGACTTTTCTCCAGCGGGAGTAGGGTTTTGCCGTAGAGGGGGTCCGGAGTGTCAAGACCCCATCAAAACTTGAATAGACCCCTAACATATGTATACTAGTGTGTTGGTAGTTTGTGGGAACCAATATACATCTCCGAGGTGCAACCCGCTACACTGACCCCTCTTTCTCCGTCGTAAGTTCTTGCACTTAGAGGTGAAAACCCCCGTTTCGGGTGTCGGGCATGGAACCGTGCGACGGAACACATGAAATGTTTGTTTTTTATGGTCCAATATACCAACCTAACACATCCAAGCAAAAAAATCCATGCGTCTACCCCCTCCCGACGCCGTTTAGAGGGGTAGATCGACGGGTTCAGACTTTTCTCCAGCGGGAGTAGGGTTTTGCCGTAGAGGGGGTCCGGAGTGTCAAGACCACATCAAAACTTGCATAGACCCCTAACATATGTATAGTAGTGTGTTGGTAGTTTGTGGGAACCAAGATACATCTCCGAGGTGCGACCCGCTACACTGACCCCTCTTTCTCCGTCGTAAGTTCTTGCACTTAGAGGTGAAAACCCCCGTTTCGGGTGTCGGGCATGGAACCGTGCGACGGAACACATGAAATGTTTGTTTTTTATGGTCCAATATACCAACCTAACACATCCAAGCAAAAAAATCCATGCGTCTACCCCCTCCCGACGCCGTTTAGAGGGGTAGATCGACGGGTTCAGACTTTTCTCCAGCGGGAGTAGGGTTTTGCCGTAGAGGGGGTCCGGAGTGTCAAGACCCCATAAAAACTTGCATAGACCCCTAACATATGTATACTAGTGTGTTGGTAGTTTGTGGGAACCAAGATACATCTCCGAGGTGCGACCCGCTACACTGACCCCTCTTTCTCCGTCGTAAGTTCTTGCACTTAGAGGTGAAAACCCCCGTTTCGGGTGTCGGGCATAGAACCGTGCGACGGAAGACATGAAATGTTTGTTTTTTATGGTCCAATATACCAACCTAACACATCCAAGCAAAAAAATCCATGCGTCTACCCCCTTCCGACGCCGTTTAGAGGGGTAGATCGACGGGTTCAGACTTTTCTCCAGCGGGAGTAGGGTTTTGCCGTAGAGGGGGTCCGGAGTGTCAAGACCCCATCAAAACTTGCATAGACCCCTAACATATGTATACTAGTGTGTTGGTAGTTTGTGGGAACCAAGATACATCTCCGAGGTGCGACCCGCTACACTGACCCCTCTTTCTCCGTCGTAAGTTCTTGCACTTAGAGGTGAAAACCCCCGTTTCGGGTGTCGGGCATGGAACCGTGCGACGGAACACATGAAATGTTTGTTTTTTATGGTCCAATATACCAACCTAACACATCCAAGCAAAAAAATCCATGCGTCTACCCCCTCCCGACGCCGTTTAGAGGGGTAGATCGACGGGTTCAGACTTTTCTCCAGCGGGAGTAGGGTTTTGCCGTAGAGGGGGTCCGGAGTGTCAAGACCCCATCAAAACTTGCATAGACCCCTAACATATGTATACTAGTGTGTTGGTAGTTTGTGGGAACCAAGATCCGAGGTGCGACCCGCTACACTGACCCCTCTTTCTCCGTCGTAAGTTCTTGCACTTAGAGGTGAAAACCCCCGTTTCGGGTGTCGGGCATGGAACCGTGCGACGGAACACATGAAATGTTTGTTTTTTATGGTCCAATATACCAACCTAACACATCCAAGCAAAAAAATCCATGCGTCTACCCCCTCCCGACGCCGTTTAGAGGGGTAGATCGACGGGTTCAGACTTTTCTCCAGCGGGAGTAGGGTTTTGCCGTAGAGGGGGTCCGGAGTGTCAAGACCCCATCAAAACTTGAATAGACCCCTAACATATGTATACTAGTGTGTTGGTAGTTTGTGGGAACCAATATACATCTCCGAGGTGCAACCCGCTACACTGACCCCTCTTTCTCCGTCGTAAGTTCTTGCACTTAGAGGTGAAAACCCCCGTTTCGGGTGTCGGGCATGGAACCGTGCGACGGAACACATGAAATGTTTGTTTTTTATGGTCCAATATACCAACCTAACACATCCAAGCAAAAAAATCCATGCGTCTACCCCCTCCCGACGCCGTTTAGAGGGGTAGATCGACGGGTTCAGACTTTTCTCCAGCGGGAGTAGGGTTTTGCCGTAGAGGGGGTCCGGAGTGTCAAGACCACATCAAAACTTGCATAGACCCCTAAAATATGTATACTAGTGTGTTGGTAGTTTGTGGGAACCAAGATACATCTCCGAGGTGCGACCCGCTACACTGACCCCTCTTTCTCCGTCGTAAGTTCTTGCACTTAGAGGTGAAAACCCCCGTTTCGGGTGTCGGGCATGGAACCGTGCGACGGAACACATGAAATGTTTGTTTTTTATGGTCCAATATACCAACCTAACACATCCAAGCAAAAAAATCCATGCGTCTACCCCCTCCCGACGCCGTTTAGAGGGGTAGATCGACGGGTTCAGACTTTTCTCCAGCGGGAGTAGGGTTTTGCCGTAGAGGGGGTCCGGAGTGTCAAGACCCCATAAAAACTTGCATAGACCCCTAACATATGTATACTAGTGTGTTGGTAGTTTGTGGGAACCAAGATACATCTCCGAGGTGCGACCCGCTACACTGACCCCTCTTTCTCCGTCGTAAGTTCTTGCACTTAGAGGTGAAAACCCCCGTTTCGGGTGTCGGGCATAGAACCGTGCGACGGAAGACATGAAATGTTTGTTTTTTATGGTCCAATATACCAACCTAACACATCCAAGCAAAAAAATCCATGCGTCTACCCCCTTCCGACGCCGTTTAGAGGGGTAGATCGACGGGTTCAGACTTTTCTCCAGCGGGAGTAGGGTTTTGCCGTAGAGGGGGTCCGGAGTGTCAAGACCCCATCAAAACTTGCATAGACCCCTAACATATGTATAATAGTGTGTTGGTAGTTTGTGGGAACCAAGATACATCTCCGAGGTGCGACCCGCTACACTGACCCCTCTTTCTCCGTCGTAAGTTCTAGCACTTAGAGGTGAAAACCCCCGTTTCAGGTGTCGGCATGGAACCGTGCGACGGAACACATGAAATGTTTGTTTTTTATGGTCCAATATACCAACCTATCACATCCAAGCAAAAAAATCCATGCGTCTACCCCCTCCCGACGCCGTTTAGAGGGGTAGATCGACGGGTTCAGACTTTTCTCCAGCGGGAGTAGGGTTTTGCCGTAGAGGGGGTCCGGAGTGTCAAGACCCCATCAAAACTTGCATAGACCCCTAACATATGTATACTAGTGTGTTGGTAGTTTGTGGGAACCAAGATACATCTCCGAGGTGCGACCCGCTACACTGACCCCTCTTTCTCCGTCGTAAGTTCTTGCACTTAGAGGTGAAAACCCCCGTTTCGGGTGTCGGGCATGGAACCGTGCGACGGAACACATGAAATGTTTGTTTTTTATGGTCCAATATACCAACCTAACACATCCAAGCAAAAAAATCCATGCGTCTACCCCCTCCCGGCGCCGTTTAGAGGGGTAGATCGACGGGTTCAGACTTTTCTCCAGCGGGAGTAGGGTTTTGCCGTAGAGGGGGTCCGGAGTGTCAAGACCCCATCAAAACTTGCATAGACCCCTAACATATGTATACTAGTGTGTTGGTAGTTTGTGGGAACCAAGATACATCTCCGAGGTGCGACCCGCTACACTGACCCCTCTTTCTCCGTCGTAAGTTCTTGCACTTAGAGGTGAAAACCCCCGTTTCGGGTGTCGGGCATGGAACCGTGCGACGGAACACATGAAATGTTTGTTTTTTATGGTCCAATATACCAACCTAACACATCCAAGCAAAAAAATCCATGCGTCTACCCCCTCCCGACGCCGTTTAGAGGGGTAGATCGACGGGTTCAGACTTTTCTCCAGCGGGAGTAGGGTTTCGCCGTAGAGGGGGTCCGGAGTGTCAAGACCCCATCAAAACTTGCATATACCCCTAACATATGTATACTAGTGTGTTGGTAGTTTGTGGGAACCAAGATACATCTCCGAGGTGCGACCCGCTACACTGACCCCTCTTTCTCCGTCATAAGTTCTTGCACTTAGAGGTGAAAACCCCCGTTTCGGGTGTCGGGCATGGAACCGTGCGACGGAACACATGAAATGTTTGTTTTTTATGGTCCAATATACCAACCTAACACATCCAAGCAAAAAAATCCATGCGTCTACCCCCTCCCGACGCCGTTTAGAGGGGTAGATCGACGGGTTCAGACTTTTCTCCAGCGGGAGTAGGGTTTTGCCGTAGAGGGGGTCCGGAGTGTCAAGACCCCATCAAAACTTGCATAGACCCCTAACATATGTATACTAGTGTGTTGGTAGTTTGTGGGAACCAAGATACATCTCCGAGGTGCGACCCGCTACACTGACCCCTCTTTCTCCGTCGTTAGTTCTTGCACTTAGAGGTGAAAACCCCCGTTTCGGGTGTCGGGCATGGAACCGTGCGACGGAACACATGAAATGTTTGTTTTTATGGTCCAATATACCAACCTAACACATCCAAGCAAAAAAATTCATGCGTCTACCCCCTCCCGACGCCGTTTAGAGGGGTAGATCGACGGGTTCAGACTTTTCTCCAGCGGGAGTAGGGTTTCGCCGTAGAGGGGGTCCGGAGTGTCAAGACCCCATCAAAACTTGCATAGACCCCTAACATATGTATACTAGTGTGTTGGTAGTTTGTGGGAACCAAGATACATCTCCGAGGTGCGACCCGCTACACTGACCCCTCTTTCTCCGTCGTAAGTTCTTGCACTTAGAGGTGAAAACCCCCGTTTCGGGTGTCGGGAATGGAACCGTGCGACGGAACACATGAAATGTTTGTTTTTTATGGTCCAATATACCAACCTAACACATCCAAGCAAAAAAATCCATGCGTCTACCCCCTCCCGACGCCGTTTAGAGGGGTAGATCGACGGGTCAGACTTTTCTCCAGCGGGAGTAGGGTTTCGCCGTAGAGTGGGTCCGGAGTGTCAAGACCCCAGCAAAACTTGGATAGACCCCTAATATATGTATACTAGTGTGTTGGTAGTTTGTGGGAACCAAGATACATCTCCGAGGTGCGACCCGCTTCACTGACCCCTAATACATGGATGAGGAGTGGTTGGGAAAAGAAAATCCTACTGTATCGGAATTTAATACTCTTTTAAGGAAGGGTGCCCCCAGAAG
This sequence comes from Poa annua, assembly GCA_026929855.1. Classification (NCBI taxonomy): domain Eukaryota; kingdom Viridiplantae; phylum Streptophyta; class Magnoliopsida; order Poales; family Poaceae; genus Poa; species Poa annua. Next base: position 7,961,341 of record CM049426.1, read on the forward strand.
GCAAAATTTTGTGGCTTGGTTCATGGAAAAAGTAATTTCTAACTCACCCCCTTGTCTATTGTAGTTTATGTAAACACAAAACTAACAATTTTGACTAAATTTGTAGGGAAATCAACAGAAAACATCTATGACAAATGAATTGAGATGGGTTTCGCAGGGTTTCGACCCTAAGGTGGCGACTTATGAAAAGTATGATGTGAATGGGTATCGTTTCCATACCGAGAAACACCAAAATACTCGGCCAAATGCGAAAACAGTAAATACTGGAGTGTTTACCGGAGGTCGAAATGAGGATGAGTACTATGGAAGGTTACAGAACATATATGAGGTGAAATTCGATAAAGGGGCCCATCCTCTCACTCTTGTTGTGTTCAAGTGCCATTGGTTCGACCCAGTGGTTGGACTAAAAAGTACCCCTTCCATTGGTTTAGTGGAAGTGAGGCCTTCAACCACCTATAGCGGGTCCGATGTATTTGTTGTGTCTAACCAGGCAACACAAGTTTATTATCTACCATACCCATGCCAGAACGAGGAACTACAGGGTTGGGAAGTTGTGTTCAAGGTATCGCCACGTGGTAAGCTACCCATGCCAAACGTGGACGATTACAACAATATAAACCCCATCACATACGAGGGAGATTTCTACCAGGAGGAAGAGGATGGCGGTGACTTTGATGTCCTTATGGGTGGTCTTGATGAAGTCGATGATAGTGAAAGACATGGAAGAGGTGAGGCAGTTGTGAATGTAAAGGACATAGATATGCTCAGCAAGTTACATCTAGATAGTGAAAGTGACGAGGATGAGCCTCCACCGTTCGATGGCATACCCTACTACTCACGTGATAGTGATAGTGACCCCTGATGATGATTAGACCCGAACACAACCCAAAACTTGGTGAGCGTCTTTTATGTTTTATTTCCAACTTGCTTACTACGTCTTATTTTTTCATCAATGTTCTCAATGCTTACTTTTGCTTATTTTCGAGTTCTCAATGCTTTCTTTTGCTTATTTTCGCATGAAATTATAATTTCTGCTTACTAACATTTTACATGTTCTCAATGCAGGTGACTAAACCATGAGCAAGAATTCCGCGGCATCCATGCTTAGGAACATTTGTCGTTTGCGAAAGCCCCCTAAACGCTTAGGGGAGAGTGACGACGAGGACGATGGACGAGGCGGGGGTCAACCCCCTAGAGGACGAGGCGGGGGCCTACCCCCTAGAGGACGAGGCGGGGGTCACCCCACTAGAGGTCGAGGACGAGCCTCGAGGGAGACCACAGTTGAGGTCGAGGTCGAGGACGAGGACGAGCCTCGAGGGCGACCTGCACCGCGAGCTCGAGGACGAGGACGAGGCTCGAGGACTAGACCTTTGTCGGAGGTTTCATCTTCACGGATGATGACACCTTCGACGTCTTACTTCAGTGAGGTAATTGCTATCATGCCTACTGTCTACTATCATGCTCATACTCACTAACTGCTATTTTATTTAGGTTCCCTCCGCAGCAACCCACTCGGAGGACAGGGAGGTGGAGCAGCAGCACTTCGTGGTGCAGGAGCCTCAGCATCAGTACTTCGAGGGGGAGGAGCCTCAGCAGCAGTACTTTAGGGTGGAGCAGCCTCAGCAGCAGTACGTCGAGCAGCAATACTTTGGGGTCGACTTGGAGCAGCCCGTTGATGAGGACCCGGAGCAGCCCGTTGACGAGGACCTGGAGCAGCACGCCGAGGAGGAGGAGGAGGAGGATGTACGCTATTTTCTCCTATTCCTACCACTTAGTTTTGTTCACTTACATTTTATTTGAACTCTAATTTGTATTTTAATTTTAATTTGCAGCACGAGGGGGAGGATCTTGGGCCCTTGTGGACTCGAGGAATAAAGAATCTTCCAAGAAGATCAACATCTCAAGAGGGCAAAATTCTTATTAAGCCGGTCAACAAAAAGTAAGTGGCTATCTTTTGATCATATAAGTATGTGGCTAACTCTCCTTGCATACTAATATTGTTCTTTCATGTGCAGCAATTTTCAACTCGTCACCAGTTCGGGAAATCTTCCAGGTGGTGTACTTGTGGGCCTTCTGAAGAGGCATTGGCCAGGCCTCTACAAGGAGAATCCTGAGGATCCAAATTCTCTGAAGAAGTTAGCCATGAGGTGGGAGGACTACGAGGCCGCTCAGGGCTCCGGCTACATGGAGACTGTGGAGGGTGAGAGTTTTAAGCCTAGCTGTGCAGAGGTTGTGGTTCACAAGTTCTGGGTAAGAACTATTATATGGTGTTTTGTTTACTTGTGATTCTCAACCATAGTTAACCATAGTTTTGTTAACTTGTGATTCTCACCCTAATAAGATTGTCTACATGATTGTAGGAGTTCTATCGCGTGCCTCCCGAGCACGAGCACACGAGCAACGAGGTCTTCTTTACGATGGTGAGGATCAAGTTATGCCAGATGTGGTATGATGTTAAAATTACAGCTATCGCTCAGTTCTACGCCGAGAAAGGCACGAGATACAACAAGAAGAAAATCCTTCAGCTCAAACTTGGTGAGAAGATGTCCCACGAGGATTTCATGGGGGTAATGAAATTTTCTTTTTATTCCATGTCCATCGTAAAGTGCATTATCTGTTATTCACTTGAGATGTTGACTTGAGATGTTTTCATCTTAAGATTTGTCCAAAGTGGGCTCTGGGAAAGAAGGATGGCTGGGAGAAACTGGTGGACATGTGGACCGGGAAAGATCTAGATTTCAAGGCCAAGGGCATTCAGAACAGTCTCAATCGCGGTCATGAGGGAACTCACTGTCAAGGGAACCGACACTTCTACCACTACAAGGATCATCAGGTATAAATATGGAACAACCTACTCGTTTTCCCTGGCAGTGTTGTATGTATTTTAGATGACCACTAATGAAGGGCGGGAGCTGGGAGAGTTTGAAGTGTGGCAATTGGCTCATAAGAAGAAGGTGGTCAAGGACGACGATGATCAATACTATGGCACAACCAGTTCAGACCTTGAGGAGTACAAGACCAGGTTTATTTTTCAAGATCATGTTTACTAAATGCAAGTAAGAAATAATTTGTACTTACTAATTGTTTACTTGTTATGAATGCCATCAGGTACAAGGAGCTGAATGGACCGGATTCTGACCCTGTTAAGGAGCCAGTCGACGAGAGGGTCGTGATTATCGCAGGAGGTGGAAGGCCACATGGCCGCTCGCGCACATTTGACACGGTGATCAAGCCTACCACCAACTACACACGTGTCAAATCACTCACGAGTGTTTCTGTTACACCTCGTGCACCGCGTGCTAGAGCCGCCCATGCTGTGGACCATGTAAGCTTTCTCTCATTTTTCTTCTTCATTCTTAGTTCCCATTCTTATAAGGGTATGCTCATGAGATTCACTATGTCATATTTAAGGAAATGGAACAAGCCTGGCAAGAGGCTCAGGATGCTTGGATGCAGCAGCTGCAGGATCATTCGGCGGCTGTGTATCAAGCTCAGCAGTCGCATCAGTTTGCCTATATGACGGTGAGTTGTGGTCCATCCAATCCTAGCCAATAAATTTCATTGTCCATGTTTGTACTTCATAATGCATGACATCTAAACTCACTTGCAGGCGCTTAGTACGGCAATGAGAGAGGGTACTCCACTACCCGAGCCAGTACCGGCTCCGCCACCACCGCCGTACCCTCCACGGCCGTGCTACGCCGATTTCGTCGCACACTACACCCAGACTCCTGTTAGTACTTCACCAAAGCTTCACCAAGTTATTTCTTGTACATCTAGATATTTACACTTAGTCATATTTTGTTCAAACATGTAGGGATCGTCTTCTTCACGGGCAATGGCTCCGTTTGGTCGAGCTTCTGCCTCACCCATGGCCACTCCGGTTCACTCACAAGGTCCTAGCCCGGGTGCTTCTACCTCGCTGCGTCGATCACCCCACCACGAGAGCCGCGAGATGCGTCGACAATCGCCAAACCCGCTTAGTTCATGAAAAACTCTGACATAAACCAACCATAGACTTAGAACTATTTTTCATGATTCAGTTTGGACTTAGAATGTTTGCATGAATTTGGACTTAGAACGTTTGCATGAATTTGGACTTAGAACATTTACATTACTTTGATCATTTTTCCTTGCATTAATTTGGACTTAGAAGGTTTGCATGACTTTGATCATTTTCTCTTGCATGAATTTGAACTTGATACATTTGCCATGCTAACCGGAGTTCGTTTTCATTTTGTAGTGATCATGCTCTTGGCGGTGGAATTCGTGCTAGAGAGCAAAGGACGGAGAGATCATTTTGTAGCTTCATGGAAAGAGTCATGTAGAAACGTGTGATATATGTTGTGTGATATAGAAACTTGTGATATATTTGGTCCCTATATGATGTTTATATGTTTGATGATCCCTATTTGATGATGTTTATATGTTTGATGATCCCTATATGATGATGTTCATGAGTTTTATGATGTTTATATGTGAATCCCAGAAAAAAATTGAAATTTGCAGGGAATAATAAAAATGCAGCAAAATGCTGCTGTTTTCACTCCAGACTGAGCCCGACGGCATTGCCGTCGGCGTCACTCTATATTGCATTATTATGCAGTGGTGAGGCCGACGGTTTTTGCCGTCGGCGTAGTAACCCTGTGGTGAGGCCGACGGCAATGCCGTCAGGCTCAATGTAAGACCTGTGCAGCTCCAGCTGACGACGCGTGTCTCGTGACGGAGCGCCGTTACGAGTTTCTGCGCCGAGGGTTTTTTAAGCCCGACGGCCTAATATAACCGTCGGCGTCACGCGCTAGCCCGACGGCATTTGTGAGCCCGACGGCCACGGCGTGAGCCCGATGGCTCACAGCCCGACGGCCTTAGGCCGACAGTGGCCGTCGGGCTCACTGAGACCGAGGGTTTCTGTGGTGAGCCCGACGGTAAATGCCGTCGGGATGGGCTGTTACTCCTGTAGTGAGGAACCTGCAGTCCCGGAAGGGGCTACTGCACTCCGACCAGGTGCTGCTCAACGGCGCCGGCAGCCGTCACACTGGCAGCCTGGTCCGGACGTACGCGTCGGCGCCGTCGCGGTTCAGCAGGGACTTCGCGGTGGCCATGGTGAAGATGGGGAACATCAGCCCGCTCACCGGTGCTCAGGGTCAGATCAGGCTCAGCTGCTCCAGGGTGAACTACTAGAGCTCCTGTACATGCATACAATCCGAGGTGGTCAAACGGCGACCATAATAAGGCTAGCTGTGCCATATGTTGTGACTTGTGAGACGTACTCGTGCCATATTTTGGTTTCTTGGATCGCCATCGAGTTTGGACGATGAGAGTGCAATTTCAAGGGTCTTCCTCAAATCTGTAATTATTTCCTTCCAATGCATCGTTTCCCGTGTCTGAGGCTCTGAGCCTTTATGCATATTAATGTTGAATAATTATGCAAGTTCATGAATAATTTCTAAACGTAATCATAATTAAACCAACTATCATCATTACCGTCTTGTAAGTCTATAACCGCTAAATACATTAAACAAAACGATTAATGGAACCATGTAATCGCAAAACATGTTTAAGAAGCACTTAGGTCAGAATACTCCCTCCGTTCAGGTGTATTAGGCGCCTAATGAAAAACTATTTGTTCGCTAGAATAAGGCCTCTTCCTCTAGTTAATGCTCCTAACTAATTACTTTGTGGCCTTGTTTCTCTCAAAAATTACTTCTCACCCAACCACCGTCCTCTCTCTATTCTATGCATGTAAAAATTAAAATGGCTTGACCAATGCATGCACGTTTTTTCTCTCCTCCAATTAATTCAATGACTAGATTGGAGGAAACATCACTCAATCTGTTTCTACCTTGGTCACGATGATATTTCTTAGGGGCCTTATACACCTAAACGGAGGGAGTACGCTACATGCACTAATCGTTTGTAAATGAAGTAGTCGTAGTCCATGCAGTAGTGATGATATTGACAACAAAGTTGGTGAAGAGTCGCAGTAATCAACATTGAATATGGCGGTGATAACTAATAAGCATCACCGTCTGACTTGAACGACAAACGACTCAGGATGAAAAACGTGAACATTCACGCAAAGCGCTTCCCAAATTCTAATTCACCATCTTATCGACATGCTCACAAGAGTGACGGGTTCTGAACACATGCTCTCCTAGTCGCCGGTGCACCCCGGGTGTTGAGATGGAACAAATTACGATGACAATACAATTAGTGAGAGTAAGTGAAACCTAGATAAGTTTATTTGAAGGGTTTCTTGGCGGCGACCATATATACGCCTGCAAGGCAACATATTAGATTCCGATGGACCATCACGCGCAAGTCGCATTCTTGTACCAACACGCCCAGGCTTGAGCCTGAGTCCGGCGAGCTAGCCGAGGAAGCGAGCACATGTGTATGGTGTTTTATTGCTCTTCTTATATCAATAAGTTAGTGAGTTAATGAGACTCCACTATATGAAGTGGTACCATTCTTTCTCAACTACTAGCGTGAGACCAAAGATTGCACTCAACATCTTTAGGAGAGGGACTGCCCCTCCTCTCTTTATATAGAAGGAGGGTGAGACGCCTCGAGAAGAAGGGTTTCCTCCCCTCGTAGGGCCGACGTTCTAGGTGGGCCGCACCCTAGGGATGGTGCATGGGAGGAGGGTTACCCCCCACCCCAGCCCTAGCTGCTCTAGATTGCTGCTTCCCGAGAAAAAAGGTCTGCCTCTTTCCTTGGACCTTGAGGCCCAATGTGGATGCCCTCACTTGGTTTAACCTAGTTGTGCATCCCATGGGTTCTTCTATATTGTTCTAAAACCTTCCGGATTCTTCAAGTGTCCTCTAGTGTTCATCTGGTTCCATGAGACCTTCCTGAAACTATTTTAATTTCTCTGTGAAACTAGTTTATTAAGTACGGAAGTGTTTTGGTGACATACTCTCATGACTCCGAAGATTCAGCAACGTATATACATGACTCAAAACCTTTGGTAAATAGTTAATAACGAGATTTGGATGCTCAAACTGATTTCTACACTTACACTAATGGATTGGTAAACCTCCTGTTGACGTACACCATTCCCTTTGCTAAAAAATGAGGCATCATGGGAGGCTACCGTTTGAAGAACCTCGTGAAAACATTTAAATCATTAAAGAAAAAATTGGAACAACGCATAAAAAAAGGGTTTCGCAACACCTCAGTTGTGCGTTCGTAGCAATACACACTAAATTTAATTTTGAACACATGTATATAATATTGAATAGTCGGCGAAAAACTCAACTTATAGCAAATTCACAAAATCGCTGTAGCATCTTGCTCGTGTCTTCATAGAGAAACAGACACGCGTTTTAATTAGGGGCGGGGAGGCTGGGGAGGGGGGGGGGGGGGGAGGGGGTGCGATGAACGGCGGGGAGGGGGTGCGATGAACGGCGGGGATGGATGAGAAAGACGAGAAACAACACGTTATAACGCTAGGTGAGCGAGAGAAGCAACCGTTTTCCTTCCTTAGTGGTGCACATGCTGAGTGTGACGAGGCCAAACAAATTTACCCGAAACTCAAACTTCTTTCAAGGTAAAGTGCGTGGACTCTCTTTTTTTTAGCAAAGTACATGGACAAATAGTATGCACGTACAGGTTGCGCGCCGAATAAGGACCCGGTATAGGCCGGAGCCTGGAAAATCCAGTCAACAAAACATGACTAAACACATTCAGCATCCCTATCTGCAGACTAGTATTCGCTGCAATTCGTTCTCCACTTGCGTGCATATATGGATGCATGTCGTGATCATTGGATTAATGAAATCAGCTATCAGTTAGTGTGTCCATGTACAGAGTTACGAGCCGAGAGCAATCCTGCAGCATGGCTGGCATGCAATACGGGCCTGCAGTTAGGCACTTAAGCTCCACATGTTTTATTTTATTTTTTCTTTTGAATCTACTTAGGCTCAACGTCTATGTGCATTGTCTAGTGGAAAGAACTGTTTATTTTCCGTCGCTCGCGTGCATTCGTTGCATACTTGTTGACCTGAAATATCTTGGACGCAAAGTTCGTCGACCCTTATCTTATTTCGATCTGAATGATGAGCATACGCTCGCGCGCGATTTGCACGGCCTGCCACTTGCTGCAACCATCAGCAAACCTATCAGGCCATGATCGATCGATTTTCGATAATGGAATACCACAGTTGCAGAAACATTATCTTATAATTTGAGATGTACTATGCATGTTACATACAGTACATTATAAAAGTATGATAGTAAAAGTACCGATGCAACACGTACATGGTTGCACGAAGAAGGAAGAACCACGGTACCATTTCAGCGCTCAATTTGAGGCTCATATGTAGCCAGAAACCGCGGAAATTCGCAGCATCGATCAATCATACATGGCCATGTGCATAGCGGACAAAATTGTGCGACCATCTCTCGTTGACCGTTAATTAGACAGCAAACTGAACATCCGTCCCCAAGTTGATCACGCCGAAGCAACCAAGAGTTTTCCGTTGATGATTGGGCGTCTGTATTATCCTGCAACTGTTGATTTGACTCTGCGCCTGCACTATACACTCCAGGAACGAACTGATTGCAGCATAACGGCCTCCCTTAAAATAGGGAAATTTTGTGCACGCGAAGGGCAGTCGGCAGATGTGGCCACCACAAGTGTGTGTCCTAGTTGCCATGTGCCAGAAATCGCCAAGCTCGCCATACCTCATCCCCCAGCGTCGCTATATATATCTGCATGGAATGCAGGGCATTGCATTGCATCCAGCACAAGCTAGTCTACGTCTCGCACTAGCTGCATTGCCATGGCCTCCTCTTCCCTATCAGCCGTGCTGCTCTTGTGCCTGGCCGTGTCGGCGTCGGCGCAGCTCTCGACGACGTTCTACGACACGACGTGTCCCAAGGCTCTGGCAACCATCAAGAACGCCGTGACGGCCGCCGTGAACAAGGAGAACCGCATGGGGGCGTCGCTGCTCCGGCTGCACTTCCACGACTGCTTTGTCCAAGTAAGTTTTTTTTCCACAGATCGATATAGCCCGCACGCACGCACCTTGTAAGTTTTTGCTTTGGTTTTACTATCCAAATACAAATAGAGGGTTAACCAGTTACGTAATGCTTGACTACAGGGCTGTGACGCATCCGTTCTGCTATCCGGCATGGAGCAGAACGCTTTCCCGAACATCAAGTCGCTACGAGGCTTCGAGGTCATCGACAGCATCAAGGCCAAGCTTGAGGCTATGTGCAAGCAAACCGTCTCCTGCGCCGACATCGTCGCCGTCGCCGCCCGGGACTCCGTCGTCGCCGTAAGCTCATCTTCAACTTACACTAGTACTCCACCTAGCCATGAACTCACACTCAAGTATTCTCCAAACTATGCAGTTGGGAGGGCCGACGTGGACCGTTGGTCTGGGAAGGAGGGACTCAACCACTGCCAATGAGAACGAGGCCAACAGCGCCCTACCAGCTCCATCCTCCGACATCTCCAACCTCACCGATTCCTTCGGCCCCAAGGGCTTCACACTGACCGACATCGTCGCCCTCTCCGGCGCGCACACCATCGGCCAGGCGCAGTGCCAGAACTTCAGGGACAGGCTCTACGGCGAGACCACCATCAACTCCGGCTTCGCCACCTCGCTCAAGGCCAACTGCCCGCAGACCGCCGGCGCCCCCGGCGACAGCAACCTCGCGCCGCTCGACGTCACCACCCCGTACTCCTTCGACAACGCCTACTACACCAACCTCAAGTCACAGAAGGGGCTCCTGCACTCCGACCAGGTGCTCTACACCGGCGGCACCGGCGCCGCGGACAACATCGTCAGCAACTTCGCCAGCAACCCGGCCGCGTTCAGCAGCGCCTTCGCGTCCGCCATGGTGAAGATGGCCAACCTCAGCCCGTTGACCGGCTCCCAGGGACAGGTCAGGCTCACCTGCTCCAAGGTGAACTAAGAATCGCCATGCATGTGATCAACAAAATGATTACATTGCGGGGATTAATAAGGCTAGAAAGCCATTTTATAACGTGATACTCGAATCCATGATGTACCTAGCTAGCTAGGCGCCCTTTCTTAGCTCATAAGCGTGTGAAAACTAAGAAAGTGGCATGTGAACTCAATGGTGTTATCTATGTATCTCCACTCTCAAGGGCCTCATGCAAAAGCATGAAGAACTCCCACGTTTACGTTTAATCTCAATCCATCGCAACCAAGATCGATGGATTATATATTTCTAACATATGTGGGTTAATGTGGTGTCTCTATTAGAGCGTTGTACATATTGCTTTCAGTATATAATATAGATAGATTTGTTCATCTAGTGCAAAAAATATTAAACGTTGGCTCCCACACTTTAGATGGATGAAATCATGTACAAATGTCAACGTCGAATCAGCGGTTCTCAACTCGATTGGTAACCAAAAAACTATAGGCATGTAGACAACACCCAGAGAATATGAATTTAAAAGAATGGTGTGACTGTTAGAATTTGGTCTCATTAGTGGGCAACCCAATAAGCAATTTAAATCTCAAAGCCCAATTTTGTGACAACTCATGTGAGAGTTAAAGTTTAGTCTCATACGGCTAGTTGGATATGAGTGGCACCACTTTATATAGTGGAGTGGTGTGCTACCTGATAAGATTATGAGAACAAGAGCCTCTCTCACGAGCTCCTCCTCCGCCGCTCGCACGCACACACGCACTGCCCGCCACGTCACGCCGCGCCGTGGGTTGCTCAAGTTGTTCATCACGGCTCGTCTTCCTGGACGATCTCCGGGTCCGCGGGCGACTCGTATCTAACATCATTTTCTTCAAGAAGCTGTCGTCATCGCTGCTCCAACGACTTCTTCATCTACTACTGTTCGTTACGTTTTGATGTGATGTTTTAATATGTCTAGTATTCTCGAGGTTAACATGCTAGTAGGTCTTCCGATCATGCTTTAAATTCTGAAATTAATTATGAAAATTATGCCTAATTATCCAACATTAATTGACTACCTCTCACTAGACGGAGAACTGAATTATATCTACGAAATAATGTCACCTATTTTCAAGGAGATTTTTTTTGGCAGTGTTGCACCAATGTATGCAGCAGAGTTTGTTCAGTTTCAATTAAGGTTGCCAAATGAGGTATATAAGTTACCATCTTGAAAAAATCCAGCTACAACTAGGTAGTATGCAACTGAAGAAACAAACTCCGTTACAACTAGTACCCAACTGAAGACGAAAAACTGTTACATCCATAATGCAATTGGATAATAAAGTAGTTGCGCCCAAACATAATGAATCTCTCAGTTAAGTCCAAAAGCTGAGGACTATACCAATCTCTAAGTTAATTCTCATTGTCGTTTAAAAACCTACTAGTGCTCAGCTAATTTCTCCCAGCTCAGCAAACTTGTTTCTACATCTAACAAGATTTGAAGGTACACACACATATATATGAAACTCAGACGTGTTCAGTTTTCCATAGTTACTTACAAAGTGAAAGTATTTTCGCATGTAGTTCAGTTTTTGACGAATTTTGATTGGTATAAAAAAATACCACAAAACTTCACACTAGAATCAATTTAATCCAAATTTGGTGAAACTTATTCAAACTATTCTAAACATTCCAAATTTTCAAAATTTCTTACGAGGTCAGAAATAATTTTGTTACCAAACATTTGATCCATGCAAAGGGCCTTGTTTGCGAATCATGTATCTGATATATTTAGTCTTAGCCAGGCCACTATCCAGTATCATGGTCGAAAATCATCTCCAGGAATATATACTCGATCGAGGTTTTTAAAGCGCCAAATAGTAGAATATCTGCTCATGAAGCTCATGGTGGTAAAATAGACTAATCACCAAAGTTTGGAAGGTAGTGACAACATTTTCTTTTGTGTACGGACGATAGCTGCACATGCCTGTGCGAGCCGTGACTGAATATATAGCTATCTCCAATTAGAGAGCTACTTGCTGGGCCAAGTGCCGATATCTAATTTTTTTTATGCATAGCGGACAGAGATTGGATCATGTCAAAGCTAATCAAAAATTAAGTTCTCGCCCGTAGTGGAAAGTGACAGTACAACGTACGGTCGGACCGTGATGGAAATTTGGTAGACAAATACCGACCTTCGCGCCGAACTAGTCAAACTGAGCCTACTGTTTTCGTCCGCTAGCTAAGTAGTGCCTGAACTGCAGTGGACCGATATTTTGATGGATGTATATTTCCAAGCAGGGTCAAAATCACCTTGTAGTGGCTGAAATTTGCAAGAGAGAACAAGAAACCGCATCCCATCTTCTTTTCAAGTGTAGATATTCCTTGCGTATTTGGAGCGAGTTAAAGGATCTGTTGGGGCTCCATGAGCTAGTTTTCGAAGATTGGGACAATTTTGGTTCAGTAAAGGAGTGGTGGGAACACCTTTGTCTCTCCAACGGACATAGAATGAAGGCCATCGCTACCTTCACCATGCTTATGACGTGGGAGATATGGAACGAAAGAAATGCACGAGTCGTCCGCAACACGGCATCCATGCCTCGTAGTGTTGCTAATTTCTTAATGGGATGTTAAACACTCATGCATGGTAACTGTTCGGCTCTCACTTCGGCTTCGGCTTGAGACGGTTTGGCTCCTCATGTCGTGTCTATAACATAACTCGCTTCTCATCCAAGTGAGATACGATACCACACACAATACCACATGAGATTGTCACCCGGTCTAGAGCATTGTGACCTGCTCATTGTTTCTACATCTCATTTTCTAGCATGTGCAGCTAGAGAGAGACAGACAAAATGCTTCCAGAATTCCAATTCTCGTGGTACTGTGTATGGGAGACGCACGATCAAAATTTTGAAACGCGCTCTCGCACACATACTGACATTTTATCCAACACCAATTCCTGCGACTACGTCCCCGATATCAAATAACATTATAACGACATGGCTGGTACTAACAAAATTGTCAATGTAGCGGTGCTTCTAAACCTCCAACGGACATGTTATCCCTTCTATAAGGTATTATGTTATCTCTACTAGTTTTGCAGATCGATTTGGACATGTTATTACTAACAAGCTCACTAGATCAGATACATAGTTTAATGATTAATATGTGTGGTCCATTTATCATGTCGGTCATAATTACCATGATTTGTCTCCTGTATTTATAGATTAATTCATATGGAAAATTTCTGATATTCTTTCGAGCGTAATTTCTTATATTTTCAATTCAGTTGCACAGTTCATATGGAGATATTATATCTGCCACTGGTGTGCAGGCTTTGGCCTAATCAATTTGATAAGGCAGATCGAGCTGATCATGAAATCATGCGTACAATACTGGTTGAATATTGAATTTTTTGTCCAAATAATTCAGAGCTTGTGTTGGCCATATAAATTTGTGTCAAATATGCTGTACCAGAGTTGGTGAGAACTTTCTATGCTAGCTCCTGGGAATAGTCATCTGTTGTGGGGTATTCTTGATCGACAATATTGGTTGCCAAGATATCTATGGACTAGCTAGTTAGGCACACGATTTGGAGGTTTTAGCCGTGGGGCACTCAGTTGAGCCAAACCCTCTGGCTATATATATATGTCCATACATTGTAGTGTTCTCTTGCAAGCTAGCTCACGGCATACACAAGAAAGTTAAGCAGAACCACAGTCTCTGACGCTTAATAATTTCCCATGGCGTCTGCCTCTTGTCTTAGCTTGTTGGTGCTCGTGACGATGGCGTGGGAGGCGTCGGCGCAGCTGTCGTCGACATTCTACGACACATCGTGCCCCAACGCACTGTCCACCATCAAGAGCGCCGTGACGGCCGCCGTGAACAGCGAGGCCCGCATGGGGGCGTCGCTGCTCCGGCTGCACTTCCACGACTGCTTTGTCGACGCAAGTCCCTGCTAACCATTTCTGCAGAGGAAGTTGTATATATGAAATGGGGTATGATATATACAGGGAAATGATTAGGATATCGTCTGAACTTCTTTCCAGGGATGTGACGGGTCCGTCCTGTTGGCGGACACCGGGAGCTTCGTGGGCGAGCAGGGGGCGATTCCGAACGCCGGTTCTATTCGAGGGATGGGCGTCGTCGACAACATCAAGACCCAGGTCGAGGCCGCCTGCAAGCAGACCGTCTCTTGCGCCGACATCCTCGCCGTTGCCGCCCGTGACTCCGTCGTCGCGGTAAGACTTCAACACCCACACATATGTGATCGCTGAGGGTAGTACTACTGATACTTTCTTGCTTGTGTGGTTTGGAACTAACTCTCTGTGTGCATACATGCCATGCAGCTGGGAGGGCCGTCATGGACTGTTCTTCTGGGGAGGAGGGACTCCACCACTGCAAGCAAGAGCAATGCAGAAAGGGACCTTCCAGCTCCTTTCCTTGACCTCCCAAACCTCACGGACGCGTTCGCCAACAAGCAGCTCAGCGTAACAGACATGGTTGCGCTCTCAGGTACTATACACACCGTAGATTTCTCTGACTCAAACTTCACAACGGCTTGCTTGCGAGTAATACTCTGACGACAATAAGGACAACACACCCTATCTGCATCTGCAGGCGCCCACACGATCGGTCAGGCGCAGTGCCTGAACTTCAGGGACAGGCTCTACAACGAGACCACCATCGACACGGCACTCGCGACGTCTCTCAAGGCCAATTGCCCGCGACCGGCCGGCTCCGGCGACGGCAGCCTCGCGCCGCTGGACACCACCACGCCCAACACCTTCGACAACGCCTACTACAGCAACCTCGTCTCCCAGAAGGGGCTCCTGCACTCGGACCAGGTGCTCTTCAACGGCAGCAGCACCGACAACATGGTCAGGAACTTCGCCTCCAGTGCGGCGGCCTTCAGCAGCGCCTTCGCCACCGCCATGGTCAACATGGGCAACATCGCCCCCAAGACAGGGACGCAGGGGCAGATCAGGCTCAGCTGCTCCAAGGTGAACTCCTAGTGCTTAAATTGGGCGTCCCGGGCAACTCAATCGGTGCTAAGCATGAGCTAAATAAGGTCTCGGTGGCCAGTAACAGTACCACTTTGAATGTGTGTAGTCGTGGACCGGTGGTTGTGTTGTATCTGTATGTGCATACAACCCCGCGTGTAAAATGTGTCGAATCCTCGTGCAAAAGGCATGGATGATTGATTACTTCAGTTTATCTCAATCATATTTCAAGAATCGAGATTCTACCATCTACTTCACCTCACGTACACCGAGTCAATTTTGGGTCTAATGTAGTCAACCGTAACTGATAGTGAGACCAAAACACTCTCGATGATGGACAGAGATAGTGACAACTTAAATGCCTTCTCAGTGGGATTTTACTTTATAAGAGGTATGGATACTAGAAAGGTTCAATGTTGTATTCATTGATCACGAAATCAGCGGTGTGGACTGTGGAGCTGTTGGTCCAAAGTTTAGGCACCCGATTTGCAAGCTGGTAGGGGAGCGACTATGTAGCGCAGTATGCGGGATCGATTAACTACCGACTATTGCGTTCCTGCTAGGCCGTTCCGAATACATCCCAATAGAATGTAGTGTTATTTTTCTGTTATTCTATTTTCTTTTATAATAAGAAAATATAAACTTTTTAATTATGAATAATTTATAAATACTAGCCATTTCCTAAAAGCACATTTTACAAATATGAACGTGGTTTAAATCTGAACACTTTTCAAAAAGGAAGATTTTTAAAAATAGAGATTTTCAAATATGAACAATTTTAAATCTACAACGGTTTTGAAAATAAACAATTATCAAAATTAGAAACATTTGTGAAATATTTTTTTTTATTTTGAACCATTTTTAGAAATGAACATTTTCAAAAGTGAACATTTTTTAAATCTGAACCATTTTTGAAAATGATAAATTAAAAATGAACAATTGTCAAGAATGTATACTTTTCAAATTTGATTATTTTATATGGAAATCAAGGAAAAAAAAAGAAACTTCAGATGAACCAAAAAAAAGAACAAAAACAAATATTAAAATGAATAAAGAAAACCAGAAAAGACAAGGAAAAATAAGAACTGACCAAAAAGCGGAGGGACAACCGAGTGGGTCCGCCCATCTACAAGATACGCACGAGCAAAATGCACCCGTGGTATGAGAATTATAGGTTTTCCCGCTCATATGTCAACTCGCACACACATGGGGTGCTCATGTACGGTTTGGGCTGAATTGGAGGCCCAACACATGTATAATATGTTTTAATTTTGCATAAAGTTATTTTTTTGTCTATACTTTCCATTGAAAATGTTAAGATTGAAAAATGTTCAAATATTTTAAAAAACAAAAATTGTTCTAAGTTTACAATTTCTCAAATTTTAAAATTGATTTTGATTTGAAGAAGTTTCATAATTTAAAAATGATTCAGATTTAGAAATATTTTAAATTAAAAATTGTTCTGATTGGAAAAATGGTTTGGATTTTGAAAATTGTTCGTATTGAAAATGATTCAGGTTTAAAAATTGTTCATATTTGAAAATGGTTCAAATTTAGGAAAAAACTGTATTAAAAATGGTTCAGATTTTTGGAAAGTCTTCATTTTTTAATATGGTTTCAGATTTGATTTTTTTCATATTCGAAAATGATAAATAAGTTCAGATTTCAGAATATTTAGATTTAAAAAGTTCACATTTAAAAAGTTTGGATTAAAAAACATTAATAAAAAGAAAAGAAGATGAAAAAACAAAATTAAAAAGAAAGCAAATAAAAAGTTAAAACATAATGGGCATAGCTATGTTGGCCACCCTCTACTTGTGAGTCTGTGCTGACGCTTGTAAAGGGCGATACATAGTGCTCGCGAACAACAACATCTCCACCGAGGTGGTCGATGTAAATAGGCCGAGTATACTACATAAATAGGCAAGAAGGTTCAAGTAATAAGGTATCCAGGGCCATAATAACTAGTTTAGAATCTTCAAGTAATATGTCCAACAGGCATATGCGAGAAGTTGGGAAGGGGACAACTTATCTTTTAATTAAGCAGCAAAAGGAACTAGGGCAAACCCTTGTATGCAATGCAAAACATATGTGCAAAAGGCCACCCGCTGTTAGGGTTATCCACTCATCAAGACGGACCAAACCCATGATATAATTAATTACAAAAACGGCCACTCTATCTATATGGATCGGTGCCTATGGTATATATCCAGTCGAACGCCAATGGAAGCAAACAAAAACACATGGTTAAATTGCCAGCCTTAGAGACAAACCACACGTGCTTTAATTTATGTATCCTGCTAATCGTGCAGATATTATATGCCACTGATGTCCATTTTTTCGGCTAAGCAGTATGATAAGGCCCGATCGAACTAACCACATGCAATAATGCAGCTAATATTTTGAATAATGCAGGGTTGGTATTGGCCGCATGTTAGAATACGCTGTATTAAACTGGTAATCAAATCAATGCGAAATACTATCATGCTAACGAGCACACATGCAAAACCGGCAATTAGTATTTGTCTGTATCATTGATCTAGGATGATGTTAGCAAACATATCCATTCATGTACTAGTTAGGCAACAAAATTTGGATGTTTTAGCCCCAGAGACGCCCGTGGCGCCAAAACCTGTGGCTATATATACGTGCAATGCGACGGAGTGTTCTCCATCGATCAAGGCACGGTCGAGCAACCCAAAAGAGTGAGGCAGAAACATAATCCTGCGCTTAATAAGTACTAGCCATGGCTTCTGCCTCTTGTGTTAGCTTACTGGTGCTCGTGGCAATGGCCTCGGCAGCGTCGGCTCAGCTGTCGCCGACGTTCTACCACACGTCGTGTCCCGGCGCGCTGGAGACCATTAGGAGCGCCGTGACGGCCGCCGTGATGAACGAGCCCCGCATGGGGGCGTCGCTGGTCCGGCTGCACTTCCACGACTGCTTTGTTGATGTAAGTCTCGCGTATCCTTTTGTAATCGATCAGTTAACTGTTATACTGTAAAAAAAAACTTGTATATCGTACATGCACACGGGTCCATGTCTCCATGATTAGGATATCTGCACTTCTTTTCTACAGGGATGTGACGGGTCCGTTCTGTTGGCGGACACCGGGAGCTTCGTCGGCGAGCAGGGGGCAGCTCCCAACGCCGGTTCCATTCGAGGCATGAACGTCATCGACACCATCAAGACGAAGGTGGAGGCCATCTGCCCGCAGACCGTCTCCTGCGCCGACATCCTCACCGTTGCTGCCCGGGACTCCGTGTTTGCGGTAAGCTCGTTCGGACGGTTATAACCAGTCACACGGCCATGCATGTGATGATCTCTTAAGTTCTTTTTTTTGCTGTGATGGGTTAAGTTCCTGCATTTGTGTGGTTTGGAACTAATTTTGTCCATGACATGCAGCTTGGAGGGCCCTTTTGGGCTGTTCCTCTGGGCAGGAGGGACTCCACCACCGCAAGCAAGACAAATGCAGAAAACGACCTGCCTCCTCCTTCATCCGATCTCCAAAGCCTCACCACCAAATTCAGCAACAAGGGCCTCAGCGTAACCGACATGGTCGCTCTCTCAGGTATATATATGATCACTCGACAACAAAACAATATTCTTAACGCACGCATAATGATTGATTTGCACTTTAGGCGCCCACACGATCGGGCAGTCGCAGTGCAAGAACTTCCGGGACAGGATCTACAACGACACTAACATCAACACGGCCTTCGCCACCTCGCTCAAGGCCAACTGCCCGCAGCCGACCGGCTCCGGCGACACAAGCCTCGCGCCGCTGGACAGGACGACGCCCAACGCGTTCGACAACGCCTACTACACCAACCTCCTGTCCCAGAAGGGGCTCCTTCACTCCGACCAGGTGCTGTTCAACGGCGGCGCCACCGATAACACAGTCATGAGCTTCGCGTCAAACCCGGCGGCGTTTGGGGGCGCCTTCGCCACGGCCATGGTGAACATGGGTAATATCACGCCCAAGACGGGTACGCAGGGGCAGATCAGACTCATCTGCTCCAAGGTGAACGCCTAGTTTGGGCGTCGCCAAGACGCCAACTGTGGTGCTACGCATGAACTATAAATAAGGTCACAGCAGTACCAGCCTAGCACCAGTGCGTACTACTGCTACGTAGCGTGTGAATGTGTAGTGTGGTGGTCGTTGTGTTGTATCCGTGCATGCATGCGTGCGTGCGTCTACATGCATGTGTAAGTGTAGTGTGTATCGAATCCTCGTGTAAAGGCATGGATGATTATCTGTTTATCTCAATGATACTTCGAGAATCAAGATATCAATGTTATCATGCTACTGTCTATTTCACTTGCCGCGGAGTCATCTTTTTCGTCTTATGTATACTCCCTCCGTTTTATAACATAAGATATTTTCGCCCTTTTTTTAATGCATATGTACACATTTATCTATACATGTTTTAGTTCATATGTGCACTCATTTCAATCTGAATCTAGACAACATCTATTACACTTAAAACATTTTATATTGTGGAACAGAGGGGTACTAAACACAACTTCTCGGTGGCCATTATCAGCATAAATCTGGATGTGCATTGGTGCTTGTGTTGTATCTTTTTTTCTTTACGGATTAAGGCCTTTATATATTAGACATGAGGATCACATGCAGTCTAGATACAATCCCGAACAAGTTAACCAAAATTCATCTTCTCCTATCCTTAGAGGCTTGGTTTCACACATCTATGGGGAGCTACATTAGCAGCTTGGCCAACATGCACTAACCGAGTATACCAAAACTTTTAAAACCTCGTACTCAGGTATGTGATTTCATGACATAACGGCGTACCTCGAGGTCTCATAACTTCATCCAGCCTTCCATGTACCCCTTGGAAGATTCAGTTATATGCTCGGTGTGTCTCTTTTGTTGGCATAAGATTTTATGTGTAGACCTAACCGTGAAGTTAACCAGTATGTCCATATGAGAGAAAAATATGGTCAGACAATATAAAATAATTGTCCACGCTATTCCAAAATATTTTTAAAGTATTCACAAAATAAAAGTCCATATGGTAGTAAACGTAGAAAAAGAAGAAGAAAAGAAAATTGAAGAAGAACACACAACAAAAATGAACGTACCTGGGCCAGCCAAGCAGGTCAGTTCGGAACGTCAGCTCGCTAAGAACGCAATGATGGCGGCCCATAGCGGCCATAGCCCATAGCCACAACAGGGCTGCGTCTGCGCGTAACTGTACTGTTTGTAAGTGTAACCACTCAAAAACAAAATTGTATTGCGTGCAGCCGGAGAGGATACGTCCGGCGATCATCTCAGCATCACATCCGCTGAATTTCCTTGCATTAATTCACAGGGCTTCAGCCGGAGAGGAGTACAAGGGACATCAAATCCGGCGATCATCTCAGCATCACATCTGCTGAGTTTTCTTGCATTGCATTGATTCACCGACGGTGACCGGGTCGCAAAATGAGTGTGCAGCGTTCAAGGCGAGGCTGACTTGCCTTGGACATACGCTCACTCCGGCATCCATGCGTGCGTGTAGCTCCATGTAAAAGTTCCGGGCAGCTTCAGTCCGCACATGAACTGATTCAAATTTAACAAAGCAAGGAGTTCGATCCCTTGTGTGTTTTGTATGTACAACGCAGGGGCGGAGTCAGGATTTGAACTTAGGGGGGCGAGCAATAAAAATCTCGGAGCTAGCCGATGTCTTCGGGAGGCTAGCAATGGCAACTTCGTGCATAAATACTTAATTCTGACATAAGTACTACAACATACAATGATTAGCTATGGTCATTAGTATGTATTAGTATGTTCTACTCAAAATTAAATGAAATAAACCAATAAATAAATAAGTACCCAACACATTCTATTTTTATTATTTAGGTGAATTCCTAAAATATAACTAAAGAACTAGATGCAAGATGTAAACATGATAATGGATGGTAAATTAATATTCATTATATTTTTCTGATCAAAATTTATATATAACATATTCATATTAATCTATAAAATGAAAGATATGAATATAGTCATAATTTACAAAAAAGAAAAAAATGTATAATAGAAAGAGAGAAAGGTGTTGTAGTTGGATATTAAACTTGGGTCTCCCTGTGTGTAGTAAAAGTACACAGCCATTAGGATACGAGAGAGCTTCTGCTGTTTTAAGCATTTGATGGGAGATAAAGGGTAAACACGACCGAATCTGGTACTAATTGCTGCTGTAATTTCTTTAGGGGGGCGAAAGGTTGGGGGGGGGGGGGGGGTCTGACCCCTGCTAGCCCCCCCTGGATCCGCCCCTGGTACAACGTGATTAGTTGAGTGACCAAAGCAGGTTCACAAGCACCTCCGGCCAGTAGCTACTATAAATCTGATCTGCAGATGTTATATATGCTGCCATTGATTGGCAGGGTTTCCGCGAGCACGCGAGATAAGGCCAAAGGCCGAGAGATATCATTCGACCTGGGCAAGAAAATGCAGGGTTTGTGTTGGCCGTTAGCGATTTAATAAGCTGGACTGATGGAGGTTGCCACCCTTGGATGCACGCGTGCGACCCTTCTAAAAATGCGGCGAATTTGTCGATGCTAAGAGATCGACCCTTGGACGTCGATCTAGCTGGCCGCACGACGGTCGACGGCGGTACTGGACGGAACGGATCGTGGATGCCGGCTACTACGTCGACGTCGTCAGAGACTTACCCTGGACTAATCGGACATGGAATTTGGATGCATTTTCCCTAGTGGGAGACAGGGATCGATGCACAGGTGCACGTACGTGAGCTGAATCTTCGCCTATAAATATGCATGCACTTCTGCATTCTCCTCCGCAAGCCACGGCAAGATTACAAGTGTGCAGGCAGCAAAGCATAGCTTCGATCGATATTGTAGCTAGCTAGCCATGGCGTCTGCCTCTTGCATCTCCTTTCTTGTGCTCGTGGCTCTGGCAGCCACGACGGCGTCGGCGCAGCTCTCGTCGACGTTCTACGACACGTCGTGCCCCAGGGCTCTTGCCACCATCAAGAGCGGCGTGACGGCAGCCGTGAGCAGCGACCCCCGCATGGGCGCGTCGCTGCTGAGGCTGCACTTCCACGACTGCTTTGTCAACGTACGTGAGCATGTTTCACCATATAACCGGCACTTAGTTTTCGTTCGATAACCAATTAACTTGCCTGATATAAACGACGGCATGTACGTTTTGCTGGCTGCAGGGCTGTGACGCGTCCGTTCTGCTGTCGGGCAACGAGCAGAACGCGCCTCCCAACGCGGGCTCGCTGCGGGGATTCGCCGTCATCGACAGCATCAAGACCCAGGTGGAGGCCGTGTGCAAGCAGACCGTCTCCTGCGCCGACATACTCACCGTCGCCGCGCGTGACTCCGTCGTCGCCGTAAGTAACATGAAACACCATGCATCACCTTACGACCGGTTACATCATCAAGCAGTCTACCCCTGAGACGCCATTGCTTTATTTCATTTTCTGTGCAGCTCGGAGGGCCATCATGGACCGTTCCTCTCGGAAGACGGGACTCCACCAGCGCAAACGCGGCGGCGACCTCCGACCTCCCAGGCCCGGGCTCCAGCCTAGCCCAGCTCCAGGCCGCGTTCAGCAAGAAGAACCTCAACACGGCGGACATGGTGGCGCTGTCGGGCGCGCACACCATCGGCCGCGCGCAGTGCAAGAACTTCCGGTCCAGGATCTACGGCGGCGACACCAACATCAACGCCGCCTTCGCCACGTCGCTCAAGGCCAACTGCCCCCAGGCGTCAAGCGGCAACGGCAACCTCGCGCCCCTCGACACCACCACCCCCAACGCCTTCGACAACAACTACTACGCCAACCTCCTCTCCCAGAAGGGGCTCCTGCACTCGGACCAGCAGCTCTTCAACAATGGCAGCACCGACAACACCGTAAGGAACTTCGCGTCCAGCCCAGCCGCTTTCACCAGCGCCTTCGCCACCGCCATGGTCAAGATGGGCAACATCTCGCCGCTCACCGGGACGCAGGGCCAGATCAGGCTCAGCTGCTCCAAGGTGAACTCGTGATCGAGCCGCGCCACTCGTGGTACACGTACGTGGATCAGTGGATGAATAAGGCCACAGAACCGGTGGCCAACATACCGATTAATTAGTACCAGCACCCACAAGTGCGTATTTGTAAGTACGTGCGTGCAGCACAAAATCATGCATGCCTGCATCTACGAATATGTGTTCTCAGTTCTCATGCAAAGGCATGAAGGATTACTTCAAGATATATATACAACGTGGTACGACGATTCTACTAGTGCAACAATATCGCATCTCATCCAACAATCAACCAAACCTAGCTCATCACAAAACCCAATCGCATTGGCAGACACAAAAACAATTCCTTAATTATGTGAACACCATGGATGTTTGTTATATGTTCCAGTGTCTATCAAAAATATCCACACAGTTTATGTGTGTGCTTAAAATGATGTTCACATATTAAGAAACATGATGTAGTCAATATGTTTTTTTAGGTTTAGAACTGATCATATCTATCAGTGAACGAAAAAACTATTTTTTTTAAAGTTAGCAGATAAAAAAAATCAAGAGACAAATAAGACTAACTTAAACAAGTAACTAGCCAAGTAAAACTGTGTTGCCCTTATTTAATTTTCCAAACAGTCCAGCCATATAGTTTAATCGGATAACTAAAAAACACAAATAAATGAGTCCTGATTTAAATTAATGAAAAATTACAAGTTTTACCATACTTGGTAATTTTACCCACCGTCCATCCACTCTAATCAAACGGTAGAAAAATTAGAGCTACCTAAAACTACTTGATTAAAACTACCTGAAACTACCAAAAAATAATTATTTAATGTAAAATAAAAGGACATGGTGGTAAGTTCCTGCACCAGGTGCAAGTCGCCGGCGTGGCGCACTGCCGCACCATCTTTCCCGGCGGCTCGCGCCACCCTCTCGCACCGGCGGACCTCCCTGCGCGGCGCCGCGAGCAAGAGGCCCAGTCCATGCCGGGCGGCGACCAGGGCCAAAGAGGCCTCGAGCGCGGGCCCAATTCCGTATGCGATGGCCAAGGAGGCGCACAAGTATTTCAACTGCACGGGCAACGGCGACCACGGCGCCGTCCTCAACATGCCGCCCAGCCCCTCAGCCCCTCTGTGGGCGTGTAAGCCATGCCTGTGTGAGTGTGTGTGCTTGAGTATGTGTGTGCGTGTCCGGGAGCGTAGGTGAGTTCAGTTAGCTGTTACTCTGTTAGTGAGTCAGTTAGCTGTTAGAGAGATTAGGGGTATAGGCTGTTGGAGCGGACGTGGGCACGATCTGATCGCGAGTGGGGTGGGCATCGTGCGTACGTGCTGCAGCTATAGAGCCCAGCCCTCCGTAATCGCCATACCGTGAGTTTAAGGAGTAAAGGAACTCGGACGTTCGTGCGCCGGCCGGTGAAATCTCATGTGTCTTCACCCCGGCCACCATGTCTCCACCTCCATTGCTTGTCCGTGCGAGCTTGAGAGGTTGAAGAGAGAGATGCAGCCAGAGCTGCACCAACACCCTCCATGGACGCCACCCCTAAATCTCACGGCGGCGGCGGCAGGGTGATGTACGCCGATGAGACCGAGGAGCGGTAGTTGGGGTTCGTTTCCAGGCCTGACTTCTTAGGAAAAAATAATTTGGTGCTTGAAGGTTAGTATAATTTAGAGATGAAGGAGATCAAATCAACGGTTGATTTTTTTTAGAATAGGAACTACCCAAAACTACCCAGGTAGTTTCAACAAGCACCGTAAAAGAGCTCATGAAAAATTCATACTACATTACTTTCATACCTCGGTTCTAAATTCTATTTATGTATATCGGTGTTCTATGGTGAAAAAATGTATACGACCAACAATACAGAAGGCCCAAGAAAGACTAGCCAAGTGGGTGGTATTAGTTTTTTTGTTGAGCATAAGTTTTCTTTAGATGATTTTGGAGCATAAGTAGGTGCGATTATGTGTACAACAGATCCAAAATAACCTGCAGGCCTACATGAATGTCCATGCCGCAACTTGCACTTGTGTGTGAAGTATTTGCTCAAAAAAAATCTTATCTATGGAGTCAAAGTTGTTAACATCAATTTGTCCTGCCGAAAATGAGACCTGAACGCAAAATGACGGCGGAGCGATCCAAGCGATCGAGATGGAATTTGTCTTCGGCAAGCTTCATTATTTATCATGGTCGATTTCGCACGTGGGAATTTTATCCATGGCAAGGACCAAGAGGAGATCATTCGGACTGGCCATAACCACATAGAGTTGCAGCTAGCGTTGGCGTTAGCAATTTAAGTTGTACGCTGTCGCCCGTGCAATTGTATGGCCAATACTACTAGTCTACTACTATCCGTATCCAGACATCAAATGAGGATCCTTTATCGCCAATGGGAATGAAATGCAAATTCATGTGGGCTGAAATATGCGGCTACATTTAACATGGATGCAGTGTTGCATTATCCGACAATAACGCTCAAACAGAACCTCTGCCTCATCATCTTGGCATTACCAGCCTTAACCTCTCCCTCATCAGTTTTGCATTTCCCAGGCCGAAGTGGTAACCGTAGTGCTGGCCTGCTGGGTGCCAAGTCCTAGAACTCAAAACGGTGAACCAATTTGAGTGGTTTGTACTCGGCTAGCAGTCCAGCAAGAAGTTATCATGGTGGCCTATATTCAGCCCATATGTGTACCTTTTCACATCATTGTCTAATACGGACATAGAACAGCCACAGCCCACAGCTGTGCAACACGGGCCTAATTTACTTACGGCTTAAAAACTATCCAAATCTCCTTTAAATAGTTAATTTCAAAAGGAGATTTAAAAAGTTTGGAAATACGTTGCACTTAAACGGAAGCCATTGTCAGTACTTCTCATTACAACGTTCAAGAAAAACATCGCTTTCACTTCTACTCCCTCCGTTCGGAATTAATTGATTCAGATTTAGTGTCACTGGCATTAAATCGGAGTCAATTAATTCAAATGGAGGGAGTAGTCTATTAGAGAGTGTTTACGGCATGATATCGTCAACGGAACACATGTACGCATAAACCCATGTGTTTTAAAATTAGCAAAAAATGTATTCTAATTTAGAATTCATATTGAGAAGCTTACTGAACCGGTAAAGGAGGGGCGAGCGGTGGAGAAAAGAAAGATCCTCGGGATAGGATTTGCGCCCCACCCCTAGTTTTGCCAGTACGCCCACCTCCATGGCCTTTTATGTCTTCAGCGGTGGATTATGGCCCCTTGTTGGTGGGATGGTTCTCATTGATTATTATGTGTCCTCGTCCAGCGGCGAAGGTGGGAGTGGGATGGCATCCTAATGTCCCATAAGACCCTCATCGTGCTATCCCTGCTCCGATGGTGCGCCTAGTGCCAGCGGAGGTTGCTTGGAGATGTGTCTCGCGGATTTCCTGGGATTTGAATGGTTCTTGTGTTAGTTGTTGTTGCTGAGATTGAAGGTCTGACTACTCTTGAGAATTTGTTATTGTTCTCCTGCGCCTTGGGACCTTTTTGTCAAAAAGTTTTAAAATATCATGGAAAAAATCACACATGTAGGTAGGATAGATACTTAGTCGTGCAATGAAAACTTATGAAGTGTGCAAAAACCGCAACATTAGAATCATCGTGTTTAACATGTTTTGTGACTCACGCACCGTGTCCTTGCATTCAGATAAATCTCCAAGTGAAGTGGGCATAGCTCAACTGGTTGGTTCCTTGTGGTGGAACCAGCCCACCCAGGTTCAAGTCCTAGACTTGACATGGGTGGTCACACTTTTCTGCAATTTTTAGGAATTAACCGGCGCTATGCTTTCAGTGGTACGTGACGTGCCCGTTAACAGCGAGGCGCCTGTGGTGACTTCGTCAACCTCAAGATCTACCGAACCGGTCTCTCGGAGGTGCTCACAGGGTAGGATTTGTGTGCGTACGTTCATAGGGGTGTCTGTACGTGTGTGTTTGTGAGCGTCTGCGTCTGTACTGTGTTTCTCAAAAAAAAAAGATAAATCTCCAAGATTTTTTGCAGGGAAATCTCCACGAACAAGTTTTTTTTGGCGGGTACTCCAAAAACGATTTAAATACATAGCCAAACCGTGACAAAATCAAGAAAGTACATGCAAGCCCAACACGTGCCACCATCGATTATATTACTCTTGGTTCACGAACCGGCAGTCCTCCCTGACCTCGCCATCGTCGCCGGTGAGCGGGCTGAGACCGCCCAGCTTCAGCATCGCCACGCCGAAGTCCTCCCAGTACTTGTCCTGGTTCTCGGCGTAGTACCTCACCAGCCCATCACTGTCGCCGCCTTTGCCCTGATACAGCTGCTGGTCCGTGTGCAGCAGCGCGCGGCCGTTCATGAGGCCTTGGTAGTAGTCCGTGTCCACGGTGGTGGGCGTGTCGTCGAGCGAGGCGAGCGGCTCGTCCTCGCCGGCGGGCGGGCACCGCTTGTCGAGCGACGCGGCGTAGGACGGGTCCATGGTGTCGCTCTCGTTGTACAGGTGGCCGCGGTAGAAGACGCAGCGGGAGTAGCCCAGCGTGTGGGCGCCCGAGAGCACGACGAGGTCCCGGAGGGTGAGGCCCTGGGCCTTGAAGTTGGCCACCAGCTCCGGGAGGTCCATGAACGGGTTCGGGATGCTGTCGTCCGCGTCGTGTAGGCTCGCCGTCGTCGCGTCCCGTCGGCCGAGGAGCACGTCGTAGGAGCTTCCTCCGAGCTGCACAAACGATCGACCATATGAGCTTTGAGCTTGTGACGTCGTAATTTTAGGGATTCTTTGGATTGTAAATTTTTTGAAAGAACTTCATAGGATTGCAATCCTTATATATTTTCCTATGGATTGCCTTTGGGTTGAAAGAATGATGTTAACAAAATCGTATGAATTGGATTCTTATGCCTCAATTTCATAGGAATTTGAACATCCAATCTAACCCCTTTTATACACTATCGAGATATTTTTCCTTTATTTTTCTTGTGTTCTATCCAAACGACAATTATCGCACAGTTCCCGTGTTTTGCAATCATCTCTTTTGCACTCACAAACCTATAAAATTCTCTGTTTTTTACATTATTGTGTTATTCAACCCTGCGATCTAAAGATGTTTTTAACCAGACCAAGTCAAAGTTGATATGCATCGACTTCTTGATAAAATAAAAAGCGGCGCTGCAAGTTGTGAGTGAACGACTAAGTGCGATTAGGTTGGAGAAAATGTGGCTCGTACTGGTAAAGGTGCTTTAAGAATTCTTATCTTTCAGCCGTTAGTGCTCGTCCCTGCATATTCAGTTGACTTTTTTTTGTGCATCATTTTGATGGAGAGGCCGGAGAGCCGCACCCTATTTTCAAAAAAAAAAGGTAGTGCTGAAGTTGCTGAACTTACTGCTACAATGGAATCGCGAGCAGCAACCGCGAGGATGTCAGCGCAGGAGACGACATTCCCCAGGCAGGCCGTGTTCACGGCGGACTTGATCGCGTCAACCACGCCGAACCCTCGCACCGACATGTTGTTGGCCTTGGCCGTCTTCTCCCCGACCATGTCGTCGGTGTCGTCCAGCAGAACGGAGCCGTCGCAGCCCTAGACACGTTTCAAACTGTAAGAACGTCGTCGCGCACTTGCGTCGAAGTACATAACTGATTGATCGAGCTCACATTGACGAAGCAGTCGTGGAAGTGCAGGCGGACCAGCGACGCGCCCATCCGGGGCTCCTTCACGATGGCCGCGCCGACGACGACCTTGATGGTCGCGAGCGCCTGCGGGCACGACTCGGCGTAGTAGTCCGCTCTCAGCTCCTGCCCTGAGGCGCCGGCGAAAGCGGCGGTGGCTATCACGGCGAAGCAGACAAGAATCGCTGCCATGATCCGAACAATCAAGCTATCACTGGCTAAATATGAACAGTCCCTCTACCAGTGAGTGATCTATTTTGGTGTGTGATGTATGTATCCAGCTGATAGGATTCGAGCCGTGTGCTTATATATCAGCCACGTTTACCAACCGGTGCTTGCCTAGTGTTTGCTAGAGCCGACAGGGGTTTATTCAGTGTACGAGGCTTGTGTGTGAAGAAACCAGTTTCTTCTCCACCTTATCGATGATTACTCATTGACAGACAGGATTGTGTTCTTTCTAGTGATGCGAAAGTGATATGTAATGAAGACTTGTTTACAAATTTACCTAAACCGCGTTAATTTGGTTAGTGCTGCGTCCAATTGCGCACAGCCTTTTTATTCATCCTCGTCATGTTTTTGAACTTTGAACAGAGAAACTTACCATCAAAGAAAGCAAGTTGGTGGGAGTAGGAAATTTTAGGAGGTTTCTTGGAGAGGCTATCTGCTCTGCACGCGGTCCTCTCCATGCATAGCTTTCTCAGGACTAACGGACGGGTCTGTTAGTTAAACACGAAAAGAGGCCACCTGAATGCTCTAGTTTATGCTCCAGCAAGGTATACAAGAAACATAATAATGGCAAGCAACTGTCACGATTGGTTTTGCATGTTTAGAAGTTTTCCTAACCTGCTGGAAGGGCCTTTAAGCAGGGGCATGCGTGCATGATATCCGTCGGTAGAAAGAAAGAGATGGTTGAGGTAATTGTTAATGAACCTCATGGTTTAGGCGGTCACGACATTGAACAATGGTTTATAAATGAGTTTTCCATCCACTCTGAATTTGAATAATTTCTATGATTCTTTGAATCTTCGTCGGTAATCTTAAATCAGCGGCCCCAACCACAGCCAGTCTATAGGACCGGCAAAAAGAGTGACCACCCAGAGTTCGGAGAAGATAAGGGCCCAAAATGGTAAACTATATAGTAATCACCATGATATTTTCAATTACACTCGATAAAGTATTTCATACTCAATCTTTACCGTTTAAGATGGCATTTGGAAGCAAAGTTTTTTCATGTGGGGGAATACTATGATTTACAAAATTACTACGGTTCAACATATTTTGGGGTGTTTGCCTGAATATTGCTTTTTTTCAAAATCATGGTATTCCGAAAAAACATTAGGTATAGGAAAAAGTGGTTCCCCCCTCCTGTTTTCTAAAACCTAGAAAAAAGAAAAAACTAAATTACAAATTGCATACGTACTAAAATACTATGATATTAATTTATTTTGTTTTTGAAGAAAATAAAGATCCCAAACAAAGCTTAAAGTGTAAACAACTTTTCTCGTTGGCGACACACATCTTCAATTATGATTAGTAAGAACAGCTATGAACAAAAATACGTCACAAGACAAATTGCAACAACGTCGTTTATAAAGCTCAATCAATACACTTCAGAAGTTTTTTCATGTTTAATTCTATGAAATAATTTTATATTAGGGCAAGTATACACCAGATGATAATAAGCATATTGCATAAGGGTATGTCAAATTGGATTCTCATATGCATACATATTAGAATCCACACCAGTTTAATATTTCTGGTGATTAATGTAAGCAATATTTTCTCAATCCCGAGTAAAGAGCTAGCACACTTTGTTAAATTGTGACTTGTAATAAAATTTTGACCGTGAAAAAAAAATGATATTCCTATTACCCAGAGAGGCGATGGCGACCCCCCCCCCCCCCCCCCCCCCCCGAGCTCTGGCGACTCCCATGGCGATGGCGACTCCACCTAGGGTTTCTCTCTGGGCTGACCTTAAGGTATGGATCCCTTCAATGATCCATCCTCTATTGCTCACATCCTGGATTTCTCTATTGGTCATCGGTTCAGATCTAAGGTTCGTGATCGTTTTGCCACCTCGGTTAGTCCAACCTCCTCCTCCCATCGTTTCTTCCTTGTGGTCTCTTTTGGTCATGCTTCTTTTCGTCTGGATGAGCTCAATGTTAGTCTGGCCCTCTCGGCGGTTCTGGGTGTTGCTTACAATGAGATTGGTACGGAGTTTCTTGCGGAAAGGGTTTTCAAATTTGCAGTCTGTTCAAAGGCAGTGGGATTCTTGATTTGCAATTTGAGATCAATAGTTTGTGCGCAGTTTAAATGTTTCTTTCATCTCTGGGGCCGTGGAGGTCCTATTTGGCAAAGGGAGGAACAGATCTGGTATGCACAGTCTGATTCGGAATGGATTTCTGTTTCTTCACGACGATCGGATACTCATGAAAAGCATAAACCCCTTGCTGTTAATCAGGTCTTTGATCGGCTGCGTGTTAATCTTTCTGCGCATGTTCTTGCTGATCCTATTCTCTCGGGTGCTAATTATGTTCCTCTAGGCATTAGATCTATGGATCTTTCAGTAGATCATCAGGATCATGTTCAACCGGTTATCACGGATCAGGCGCGAGATTCTCGCGTCCAAATTTTGAACAAACCATCATGCTTGGTATGGAGGCCGGTGGCCCAACCTTCTAGCCCACCTAGGGGGGACTGCTCTATTTCTTTGGAAAAACCCCACCCAGCATCAGTTGTCTCGGCCCAAACTGCTATAGCTGGAGTTGCATCAGGTTCCTCTCGCTGTCTCGGTTTTAATCACCTTCGTAAGGATTGTAAGAACCAGTTTAGGTGCAAAATCTGCTGGAATTATGGTCATATCTCCAAGAACTGTTTTTCTCGCTTTAAACGGAAAGGGCTATTTCGTCGTGTCGTCTCCAAGGAGGACTCTGAGCTGAATATTATAATACCAGACGACGGGATATCCCCTGTTCCTAACTCTGTTTTGCCCTGCAACCCTTGCCCCGACGACTCCGCTTCCTCGCCCGCCACTGATTCCCTGCACATTGTCGCCATGGCGAACTACCCTTGTGACCCCATCCCCCACCTTCCTCCTGGTGCTGGTTATGTGCCTTTCAACAATCGCCGTCCGCAACGAGGTTTTGTTGTGGTGGGAGGCTCCACCCCGGAGGTCTGCGACGACTGGGCGATTATTCGACTCGAACCAGAACCATCATGGGAGCAATTTGAAGGTACCTCTATCTTGATCAGAGCCCAGATGGCCCAGCGTGGTTTTGATATTAGACAGATTAGCAGATGTGCAATGGGGGCAGCTTTGGTCAGATTTGAGGGGGTTATTGATCGTGATAGTGCTATCAGGAACATCCCTTACTTTATTGGAGACTCTGTTTTGCGTGTCATCGAGCATGACAAGGGATTGAACTAGAGGTCGGCCACATTCACTCATGATGTTTGGCTCATGCTCCTTAACTTTCCACCTGAATGCTGGAATCTTAATACTATTATTACTACACTTGCACCTTATGGTCGTTTCCTGGTATGGAACAGAGATGATTCCAACAAAGCCAGGATTCTGGTGAAGATCAGAGCTTTTGACTTGGACTCGATTCCTGGCAGCATTGTGGTTGTTCAGAATTTCAGTGAGGAAGGTTATGGCAACTCTTGGTCATGCCCTTGTTATATATTGAACACTAACATGCTAGGGGTTGGTGCTGGTGATGAAGACCCTCTGCCACCAGATGGAACCAACCCCCATCCTGTTCCTATTATCATTGTTGATTTTGCTATGTGGCAAGAGGATGATGCCCCTGCAATGGCCCCTGCAATGGCCCCCCCAGCCAATCAGAACAATGAAAAACCTGTCTTAGTCACTCCTCCTCAAAGCCCTACCCAGGTTATTAACAATGCACCTGTTATTGAGGAGCCTATGGATGGCATGCATGCTGTGATTGAACCTGCCCTGCCTCAGATGGATGAGAAAGCACATGTTGTTTCTGCACCGCAGCATTTCTTTGTGGAGGTGTTCCCACCTGTGCTAAATAGGCCTACTCAGCATGTTCTTGTGTCTGAGAATAACTGCAACATTACCTCTGGGACATCTGCTGCAGTAGGACCTGCTACATCTGTTGCAGTTGAATTACAGAATCCAGAGGCCTCATCTTCTGCTAGTGAGATACAGGCTAACCCCAATGCTCATGCTTATTCTGCTGCCTCCAGGAAGAGGAAAGGGAAAGGGAAAGCACCTAGATCATGTGAACATGTTAGAAGAAGCTCCAGACTAGCCAAGCTGAAAGATGGTTTCAAGGATGCTACATCAACTGATGATGCCCAGGAGGAGGATGAGGAAGCATACGAGGCAGAGTACTTTGCCCAGATTAGAGACCCTCATGCTGCTTCACCACCACACCTTCCTCCAAAGACTATTCAAGCCCTGGCCACTGGGCCATGCCAGATACCTCTTGATGATGTGTCTGAGGAGAACCTGAATTATGATAGTACTAATGATAGTGTGGAGTAGCATGTATTTTGGGAGTGTGTTGGTTCTGTTCAGCTCTGCTCTTTTCATCTATTTGTGGGTTTTGGCATGTAATATTTTGGTACTTGGTTATCATCTGTTGAACCTTTTATGTTTCCCTTATCTAGTTGATGAAGTACTGTGTGATCATACATATCACCCACTTGAGCTATTTTGGTGCATGTTTGCTTATCTCTGGATTCATTTATACCTGCTCTGGCTGTTCTGCTTGTACCACAGTTTGCCAATCCTCAGATATTCAGTGACAAATGATTTGCTGGGCTTTTTAATATTGCTCAGAGTTTCTGCCTTTTTGTTGGTTATTTAAGGAGTAGACAATGGATTGTCTTTGACTGGAATCTGAGAGGGATTAACTCCCAAATCAGATGGGACGATATTAGGAAGAACATTGAGGAATCTAACTGCAATATCATCTGTTTTCAAGAAACAAAAAAAGAAGTTTTTGACCTGTCCTATATTAGGAAGTTTTGTCCGAGAAGATTTAATCAGTTTTCTTACTCTCCTTCAGTTGGCAGTTCAGGGGGGTATCATAACCATTTGGAATGGCAGTCTTTTCAATGGGACAGAAATTTCATCTTCCAGATTCCATGTTACAGTGGAACTGATTTGTAAGATTAGTGGTCAGGTTTGGTACCTTACTAATGTATATGGTCCTACTTCGCCTGCTGATAGAATTCTATTCCTTAATTGGCTAGTAAGCATTGATACTTCTCCTATGCATCTATGGATAATTCTTGTGGATTTTAATCTTATCAGAGAGCCAGATAACAGAAATAGACCTGGAGGGGATGTCCACAATATGTTGGAATTTAATAGATTCATTAGCCACCATGATTTGCTGGAAATCCCACTGAAGGGCAGATCTTTCACTTGGAGTAATATGCAGAATGACCCTCTATTGGAAAAATTGGACTGGGTTTTCACTTCTTCTAGCTGGACTGGGTTTTTCCCTAATACCATTGCCTCCCCTTTGGCTAAGCTATCATCAGATCATGTACCCATTAAGATACAGATTAGACTTAGTATCCCAAAGGCTAAGGTCTTTCGTTTTGAGGAGTTCTGGCTGGATATGCAGGGTTTTTCTGAAACAGTTTCTACCTTTTGGCAGCACAATGGTGTTTTTAAAAATGTAGCACAAGATATCACTGCTCGTCTTAAATCCCTGAGATATGGTCTGAAAAAATGGAGCAAAAGTCTTTCTCAACTAAATAAGACAATTGACTCCTGTAACTTTGTTCTAGCACTATTGGATGGTTTAGAGGACCAAAGGTTACTTTCTCTGCTGGAAAAGAACTTTAGAAGATCGTTAAAAGCCCATTTGCTTAAGCTGCTTGAAGCTAAGAGGATTTATTGGAGGAATAGAGCAAAAATTAGATGGGCGAAAATGGGGGGTGAGAACACAAGGTTTTTTCACACCTATGCTACCAAAAGTTATAGATGCAATTTTATTGCTATGTTCAATACAGAGGATAACAGAATGGTCTGTGATCATGACGACAAGGCAGCTGTGCTATGGCATGCTTTTAAGCAGCGCATTGGGTGCTCCGATAACCCAACTATGGCTTTTGATCTGAGCAATCTAATTGTCCCCAATCCGGGAATTGATTTTGCCAGCCTAGAGGTTCCATTCACCAAAGAGGAGATTGATGAGGTGATCAAATGCATGCCAACAGATAAATCCCCTGGCCGTGATGGCTTTAATGGGGCCTTCCTCAAAAAATGTTGGAATCAGGTTAAAGAGCAGTTCTATCAGCTGTGTTTTAGGTTTTATGAGGGTAACCTTGATATTCATAGCATTAATTCTTCTTATATTACTCTTATTCCCAAGAAGAGTGATCCGGAGACTGTCAATGATTATAGACCTATTTCTCTGGTCAGCCTAACTCTTAAGCTACTTACCAAGGTATTGGCAAATAGAATGCAGAGGGTTATTGTTCATGCATTACACAAAAACCAATATGGATTCATTAAGAGTAGAACCATCCAGGACTGCTTAGATTGGGCCTTTGAATATATCATCCTTTGCCACAAATCTAAGAGAGAGATTATCATCCTTAAACTAGATTTTGAAAAGGCTTTTGATAAAGTTGAGTACAGTGCTATTCTTCTAATGCTGAAGAGTCTTGGTTTTGGTGATTTGTGGTTAAGTTGGATTGCTCAGATCTTATTTTATGCTTCAACCTCTGTACTATTAAATGGGGTGCCTGGTAAGAAAATTTGGTGTAAAAGGGGTGTAAGGCAAGGAGACCCTCTATCACCTCTCCTCTTTGTATCAACGGCAGAGTTGCTACAATTTGTTATTAATGAGGCCTGGCATTCTGGAGAGATTGATTTGCCTCTTGCAGATTCCTTTGGTTTGGACTATCCCATCATTCAATATGCAGATGATACTCTGCTTATTATGCCTGCCTGCACTGAGCAATTGAGGAGATTAAAAATCCTTCTTGATAAATTCTCATCATCTACTGGACTGAAGGTGAATTATTGTAAATACTCTTTAATACCCATTAACCTTGACCATGAGAAAAGTTCAGATTTAGCCCAGGTTATTGGGTGCAAAGTGGAGTCACTACCTTTTACATATCTGGGACTACCATTGGGAACAACCAGACCAAAGATGGGAGATCTGATTGGTATTCTCCACAGAATTGACAGAAGGTTAATCGGTATTGCAGATACCTTATCTTATGATGGAAGATTAGTTGTTATAAAATCAATCATTTCTACTATCCCAAATTTTGCTATGTGCACCTTAAAACTCCTTTGGGGTTCCTGGATTATATTGAGGGTTCCACTAGGGGTTTTTTCTGCAGAGGAAAGGATATTCACCAGAAAGGAAAATGCTTGGTCAAGTGGGAAAATGTCTGCAAGCCCAAGAGAGTTGGGGGGCTGGGAGTTCTAGACCTAAGAAAGCATAATATTGCCTTACTCATGAAGCACTTGTTTAAATTCATGAATAGAGAGGACCTTCCATGGGTGAAGTTGATATGGCGGGCTCATTATACACATGACAAGTTGCCACAAAATACAGGATCTGTGGGATCCTTTTGGTGGAAGGATTGTATCAATATTCTGAATACCTTCCTAGAAATTGCTGCTTGTACTCCAGGGGATGGAGGAACCATTAGATTATGATTAGACCAATGGACTGATGAGATGCTACGATATAAATTGCCTCACTTGTGTTCCTTTGCCAAGTCTCAGTCCATTTCACTTAAGCAGGCGGTTACTATTTGTGTGGATGAGGATATTGCTGATATGTTCCACATACCTCTCTCAGTTGTTGCTGACCAGCAATGTGACCAATTGGAAACCCTTCTTGCCACTAGCACTGAGCTTAACATGTTGGATAAATGGACTCTGGCCCAAAATGGAAAGCCTTACTCTAGTAAGAGAGTATACGACAGCCTGATGCCAACTGAGTTGGCCCCTCCTCCTTTTAGGTGGATATGGAAATCTTGCACACTCCCAAAACACAAGATATTTTTCGGGCTCATGTTGCAAGATAGACTTAACACAAGAGAACTGTTAGCCAGGAAAAATTTCGTGATTGAGGATTATGATTGTGTGTTGTGCACACATGGAGCTAGTGAAGACTACTTACACCTTTTCTTTGAGTGTGACTTCAGCAGAAACTTTTGGTGGAAGCTATTGCTAGAATGGAACAATGATCTTGATTTTATCTCTATGTTGCTCGCAGCAAAAAAGAGTTACAAGTTGATCTGTTTTAAAGAAATCCTGATTGTGGGATGCTGGAGCCTATGGAATCACAGAAACAGAAGTATCTTTGATAACCAACCTGTATGTCTGGATAGTTGTTTTCAAGACTTTATTTATTCGTTCAAGCTTATTATGCATAGAGCTAAACCCTCTCTTAAAGAGGGCATGACCCAATGGGTTGATACATTATGAACATTTCTTGTATGTACAGTTTGGACTGATTGAGAAAATTGAAAATTAAGCAGTAGGGATTTTCCCCTACTGTTTTGCACCTAAAAAAATGAGTAAAGAAAAAAATGGTTCAGTTTATACACTTAAATTTCAATAAATATGCTTGATTATAGAACGCTATTGAGATATTTACTACTCCCTCCGTATACAAATAAGTGTCTCAACTTTGTTAAAAAAAAGATGTATCTAGACATATCGTATTCTTTGCAGATCTTTACGATAAATACATATCAATTATAGATTAAGCATAATAGAAATAAAAAATTTAGAACAAAATATCGTTATAAAATACAACTTACTATCTTTCACTTATATTTAATAGAAACAAAGAAACAACAAAAAATTGAAAAAAGTCGGTCTATCTCACGTCACCCCGTCCAAATCCTCACGAAAGCGTTAGGCTTCGTATTATTCGAGAAAGTGATTGTAGGAGCTTCCCTACCGTATTACTAAAAAATAACTGATCTTTAGTTACGTTACCAATTATATGTTAAACTATGCAATCAAATAAAAAATCGTACCATGCTAAAAATGAACATATAACTATAAAAGTTTAGTAAAAATTGTATAGGCCCAAGTTATAATTTTCAGTGAACCTCGCATGGTTATTATGGATTTTGTTGGATATGATAAAGGTTAGGAAAATGTTAATCAATTAAGGAGTTGTTTGTTTGGGCTGTTTGTGGCTTTCAAATGGAAAAAAGCAAGCAAACCAAACCAAACGAGCCTGCTTTGGCAAAGCTACCGAACGAAATTGGCGCGGGATTCTTGGGGGTGGGGGATACGAGGAGGCAGCGGAGGGAGCTCTGGTGAGGCTGGGGAGGAGGTCGGAGAGGCGTAAGGGGCGGCGGTGGCTGGGAGAAGGAGAGCGAGGAGAAAGGGGATCGGGAGGAGGCAGTGGGGCGAAGGTCGGGGATGGAAAGAAAGGATAAGGGAGAGAGAAGGCGCGCGGGCAGGTGTAAATTACAACCGCACCCGACGCTAGCGACGCGATACCACCGCTCTCGCACGGAATAAGAGGTGCGCCAGCGCCACTAATTCTACCGCTGGAGATTAGCGTTTTTGTTCCCAGCGGTAAGCCCAGAGTATAACCGCCTCCAGCCAGACGCTACCGCTGGCGAACAATTTTTATGTCCACCAGCGGTAGCAGTTTTACCGCTGGGTGTGTCGGCTATATGTTCGCCAGCGCTATAATTGCTGGCGCACATTTTAATTTGTTCGCCAACGCTATCGCTTTGCTACTAGTGAGAAGAAGAAGTAAGAAGTGGATTGGTCGGAAGAATACAAAGCGTTCCTTAGAGCAAAGACAATTTTTTTATCGGTAGTAGTCCGGTCGCAGAACCATAATAATCCAGAAGGAAATGCACCTATGATCAAATATTTTGAGTCGGCTTCCGTGGAAAATTCGTACTTTCTTCCACTATTGCAACACATAGTCTCAGACAATTCATTACTCTAAGGTGTAGCCCTATGAGACCATATATGTGAAGTAATATGCAGTCGATGTTCGCATACCTGTCGGCCCAGTGGGAACTGGGGTATGGAGAGCCCATTCCCCCGCTGGCCAGACAGACGAAACGACTAAGGACCAGGCATCACCGCCTGGCGGGACCCTCGAGAGGCAATTCCCCTCGAGGGACTGAAGAGGAAACGAGTGCCTCAAGGGATCCCTCGCCTCAGGGGACCCTCCCGAGGCGCCAGCTCGCCTCGGGGCAGTCCCGCAGGAATCTCCCCTCAGGCCTCCCCGCGCCTGAAGGGAAACGTTGCGGCCAAGGAAGTACGGCAAGGCGCACATGGGCTCTGCCACGCCCACGTGGTGACGCAAGCATCCCCGTTGCCGTTTTGGTGATAAAGGGGTCAATAAAGCAGCTCCGCCTGCTGCGCAGCTGCCAGGACCTTCTTCTTTGGCAATAAAGCAGGTGGACGGCGCAACCCTCCAACGGAGAACGTCATCGTGGGCTCCACCTCAGAGACTGCCCTCTCTGCGGGCAGTACAGCGCGGTCGACCACCGCGCCCGCCTTTACTAGCAATGGACCGCGTCCATGGACGAACGGACCGCGGTGGACTCCAACTCCACCGTGCCTCTGCCATGTGGGAGCCACCTTGAAGGCCAAGCCGAAGGAGAAGGCCAGAGGCGTCTATAAAAGGGACAAGACATCCATCGTAGCACATGTCGACTCTTTGCGTGCTACAACCCTTGTAAACCCTAGCAATTCTGGTTAGGATAGCCTTGAGCCGGAGGAGGAAGAAGATCATCGCTTCCCTCCTCAGGCAAGAACTGCCTCAAGGGGGCCTCCGGAGAACTCCACTGTACTGTAAACTCCATCATCTAATACAGACAAGCAGGAGTAGCGGTCTTACCTCCTCACGAGGGTTGTGAACCTGGGTAAGTGCCGGTGTCTTCCTCTGTCGTGTGCGTGTCTTCTTCGGGTCCGGCGAGCAACGTCGCGGAGCCACTCGAGTGTCTAGACCTCCGCGTTCAATCCCCTTCACGAACTACACTTCAGGAAGTGACTACCCCCGATTCTTGGGGGTCATAACCTCACAATACCAATATAAAAAAAAACACATAAAAGATATAAACTTGACCAAACACTCAATATATGTCATATAAACAAACATTATCAGTCCATTTCTAAGTAAATGTATTATATATTTACAAAAAAATTGAAAAGAAAAGGAGAAACTGAAAAAAACACGAAAATAATAAAAAAGGGTAATGAGTTAACTCTCCCAAGAAAAAAAACAAGAGAAGCAGAACAAGAAAACCAAGCATTCACACGGTGCCCACTGTGCTGCGGAGCGAATGGGTCGGTCCATCACCTGACGGGTAGACGAAACTGTGGAAATTGTCGCATAAGGCGATGAATAAGAAAAGCGGCTCAGCCCACCGGGGGAAATGAGTCTGGGTAGGAGTCGCGTGAGTGGTGTGAAGAGGGTCCCGAATGTTTCGACCGTACTATTTTCGTTGGTCTCCAAATGCGCTTTCTCTAGGCCTGCCTATTGTTTTAGCGGGAGCAAAAAAAAAAGAGTGAGTGAGTGAGTGAGCGAGAGAGAACGTTTGGAGATAGAAGGAGAGAAGATGAGTCGTGAGCAGCAGTGAGAGTCACTGAGAGAAGAAGCATCGTCGGTCGGAGGCTTCGGAGCAACGGCTGGATATTCAGTGCACCCTCGTGACGCGCGCCGCCGCCGACGGCAAGATTGACGCCGTTGTAATAATGCAGCGCAGGGCAGGGCAGGACGCCCGTGTAGCGTGCGGTGGGCTGTCACGCAGTTGCAACGACCCCCCACCCCTGTCCCTGTCCCTCTCACAAAAGATACTTCAAAGAATCTCCGGCGGGGCCCCCACGTTGTTCACCAGCAG
Source organism: Poa annua (assembly GCA_026929855.1). NCBI lineage: Eukaryota > Viridiplantae > Streptophyta > Magnoliopsida > Poales > Poaceae > Poa > Poa annua. The sequence continues at coordinate 8,001,729 of CM049426.1, forward strand.
AGCTCCGACGGTTTTGCGTCATCCATGGCTCACGCTCTTGCACGCTTGTTGGAGGTGCCAATGCGACACAACAAGTGCTGTAGCTCGCAGATTAATATTACACCGCCATGGCCGCTGGTCTGCTTGCACATTGTCCATTGCCGCCGTGTTTAGCGACAAGCGTGCAAGAAGACGCAGCAGAGACAGTGTCAGGCCAACGGCTACCACCCACCGAAACGGCTCTCTCTCCCCGGAGTCAACCGCTCCCTCCCGTTAAAACCCGAGCCCGGCCGTCCCCTTCCACTCCCTCTTCGCCCAAACCCCAGCAGCACAGCACAGGACCCGAGCAAGAAAGCAAGAAGAGGCCCTGCACGGCTGCACGCGTCCCGAGATGACCGGCGAGGTGCTGCACGGCCTGCCCCCAGCGGCCGCCGTCGGGGGCGGCAGGGCGGAGGTCGACACCTCGGCGCCGTTCGAGTCCGTGCGCGAGGCCGTCGACCGCTTCGGCGGCAGCGCCGCCTGGAGCTCACACCTCGTCCGCCGCATCTTCGCGCACCACAAGGTCAAGGTCAGTGCAACCTCACCTCACCTCACCTCCTCTTCCGGCCTCCGGCGGCTAGCTAATCTTGGCCTGATTTACTTTCTCCGTCGAGGACTCGCGTGCTGCTGCCCTGTAATCTGGTACTGTAGAGCACTTCCTCTGTACTTGTGCGGTACATGCCGTGTACTATGTAGTGTAGCTCTACCCGCGCCTGTACTTTGCGGTTGCGGGTTAGTTGGCCGTCCATTCAATTAGGAGCAGACCGGTTGCTCTCTTGCCTCTTGGCGCGGTGGCAAATGCAGCTACAAAATCAGCATTGATCTTTGTCTTTCTTTCCCCGTTTAATTTTGTCCGCTCCTGCTTCTTGGCCTGCAGAAACAGGACCAGTGTGGTGGTGTGGGGGCTGAAGATCAGCAGCAACGCGTCGACGGCCTGGGGGAGCAGACCGCGCAGCTGGAGAAGGAGCTGGGCGTCAAGGAGAGGGAGACGCTCGGTGTGCTCAAGGAGCTCCAGTCCGCCAAGAGGATCATCGCGGATTTGAAGCTCAGGATACTGCACAAGCAGATATCTCTTGACACTCCGTTACAACCTGAGGCGAAGGAGCCCGAGGACAGCTGCTGCTGTGCCATCACTGGAGCTCCCACAGCAGAACCTGAAGAGAAGCTGTTGCACGAGGGGGAGAATGCTGGAGCTGATGTGGAGATGTGTGGCGGTCGAGGGGAACAAGAGCCGCCGCCGCAGCAGCAGCCTGCCTCCGTTCTGGTGGAGCTCGAGCAGGCCAAGTCGAACCTGAACAGGACCACGAGCGATCTGGCAGCCATAAGAGCCTCCATCGAGTCGCTGCGTACCGACATAGCGGCGGAGAAAATGCTGGTGGAGGGGAGCCGGCAGAAGGTGTGCTCGGACGCCACCTTGGTTTCGTCGCTGGAGGGGGAGCTGGACCAGACCACGCAGAGGCTGCGGACGCTCAAGGACCTGCGGAGAAGCCGTCGTCGGGAAGAAGACCCCTCCGACATCTTCGTCGAGATCAAGAGGATGACTTCGGAGATTGAGCAGCTCAGGAACGCTGCGAACGTGTCCAAGTCTGAAGCCATGGTGCTGAGTGCTGAAATTGAGCAGACGAAGGCCACCATTGGCACTGCTGAGGTCAGGTGTCTTGCGGCCAAGAAGATGGAGGAGGCAGCGAGAGCGGCTGAAGCTCTCGCGCTCGCTGAGATCAAGTCCCTGCTTAGCAGTGAAGCATCTGCTGAAGGTCTCAATGGCGCAGACGGGGTGAACCTTTCGGTGGAGGAGTACTTTGAGCTTGCTTCGAAGGCTCGAGAGGCCGATGAAAGCTCAAGGAGCAAGATCGCAGCTGCCATGCTTCATGTTGACGAAGCCAACCTATCAAAGTCGGAGTCACTTACAAGGCTGGAGGAAGCCAAGTTGGAGGTCGAGGAATGCAAGAACGCGCTACAAGAAGCCCTGAAGAGGGTAGATACCGCCAACAGGGGGAAGTTTGCAGTGGAAGAGATCCTTCGCAGGTGGCGATCTGAGAATGTACACAAGAAGCGCTCGCTCCGTGCCTCTCCTCCCAGGTTCAAACATGCAGCACATCGTCACAAAGATTCTCATTGCACGGATATCACCGACGTTTCGAGCAACTCCCTGAAGCCGACGCTGTCGATCGGGCAGATACTGAGTATGAAGCTAATGGGGCCTGACGGGTATGACAAGAGCGTCTCGGACGATACGAGTGAAACTTCTAATGTCTCCCTTGGTCAGATCCTGAACAGGAGGCAGGCAATCTTGTATAACAGTGATACAAGTGCTAACAAGAAGTTCTCAGGAAAGAGGAAGAAGTTTGCCTTCACTGGCCTGTCAGTTTTCTTGGCAAAACAAGCTAGGAGCAAGAAGAAGAGAGAATCCGATTAGAACTGATGTTTGACTTTGCAGGAGCCATTAGCTAGTTACCGAGTGTTGTGACACCAATTACTGACGTTAACTTCTGTAGCAGATGTTAGAACTGACGTTAACTTCGTTGGGGCCGTTAGCTAGTTACCCAGTGTTATGACACCTATTACCATGTTCCTATGCAATGTTTCCTAGTTGTAGATCAGGAGCCATTAGTAGTACTATATGTTTGTAGGTCCTAATCAGATTCTGATATCTCTCTAGCAGATGTTGGTCAGTTGGGTAGTTAGATTAGTAATGTTCTCTATGAAAATGCAAGACTTCAATTCAGTTAGCTTTGTATCATGTACCATGTGGGCAAAAGAAACACAAAGGGTGAGTATGTCCTAATCAGATTCTGATATCCCTGTACCAGACGTTGGTCAGTTGGGTAGTTCGATTAGTAATGTGCTCTATGAAAATGTAGACTTCAATTCAGCTAGCATTGTATCATGTACCATGTGGAAAAAAAAACACATTGGTTCTATAGCTCAGTACCTTGTAGGCTTGCACCATGTGGACATGGAAGGCATTAATTTGATGTATTCTGATGTGTTTGGGGTGAAACTAAGACATTGTAAAATAATTTGGTGGATCAAGGTAAGTTGATAGCTTATAATGAGTTATAAACTACAAAATTAACAAATAGATGATATTCATATTCTCAGAGATATTCAAGAGCAAAATACACATATACAAAATGATGGGTGTTCATTGTGTCTCGTAAATTTGAATACTGAATCAATTCATACAATGTAGATTTCCTACTATGTATTTATGCTTGGGCGAACCAATGTACGTATTTAAGATTTAGTCTAATACAATATGTAATTCAGATTTAACCATAAACAGAAGATTGTTGCCTCCACTGAACTAATGGTACACCTGGGTCATATAAAGGAGGGAGCAGAAGTTAGCTGAAATGTCTGCAAACTTTCAGAGACCGTAAGTTGTCTTCACTTCGTAAGCCATCTTTTTGTGCTCTGATAATTACTTGTGTTACTATAAATAACGATACCCTATTCTAAGTCTTGTCCGACCAACTAATTGAACAGTTCATGTGTTAATGTTTGCTAACAACATAGTATTAAACATTCGAGCGAGATTGTCAAGTGAAGCAGAGAACATTTACGAAAGTAGTCTTCCCCAGCCAATCATGCAACAGAAGTCAAAGGATAGGATTTTACAGGTACAGCCACAACATGTCCTATGCGCATTCTGTCGAACAAGGGGTGTGCAGAGTGAGTTGTATGTACCTGGGCACATCTAAGCTTTGCTGTTTGGTGGAACTCCGGCGGAGAAGATGGAGTTGTACACGGCGGCGCTACAGTCCGTGACGGTGCCAGAGCCTCCGACGCTTGCACCGGAAGGGGATGCCGGTTGCGGAGGCCTCGACATGGTCGGTGCTCGCATCCAGGACACACACGGCGGTAGAGTCTGAATGCGGCACTGTCGTAATATAGATGCTCGCAAGGTTAATATTTCCAAAAAAAAAAAATCTAAGATCTGCGAGTAGGGTTGTGATGTATAGTCTAAAAAGGTTTCGATTAGCAGCAAGTCGATATGTCCGAGTGGTTAAGGAGACAGACTTGAAATCTGTTGGGCTACGCCCGCGCAGGTTCGATCCCTGCTGTCGACGATATCTTTTGCCTTTTCTCTCTTCGAAGCCGTGGCTCTCTTTCTCCTGGGCTGGGCCTTTCCTTCTGCCATCTTACGGACCGGGCCATCTTAGTTTCATTTCTTGATTTCTAGCAAAAACAAAAATCTGAAATCCACCGTGCTTATACGGAGTAGCTTGTTTTGCCCCACACAGTTTTTTTAGATACACAGTACATACGTAAATGTTCATATATATACATATGTATATACACTTCTATGACCGCACATACGTAAACCTAGAGAGAATGGTTCGACATATCTTGAGGTTAACAAAGTTACCACATACGGTTCGTTGTTCACGGGTACATCACCAACCACTGAACGTATAGTACTGATTAAATCTAGAAAAATGCGAGAACCCATATCAAATCTGGGACTTAAACCTGGGTGGGCTGGTTCCACCACAACAAAACAAACCAGTTAAGGTAGGCTCACTTCGCCACACACAAAGTTCTCGAGAAACAAATGACGCATTACAATTCCACAAGGTTTGTCTCGTCTCTCTTGTCTCCTCTCTTTTACTGTTAGTATGTAGGAGAAAAAAACAGAGAGAAAATTCACACCTCAGATCATCACTTGCTGCAGTGTTCTTCATGCTCACTAGAACGAGCATGTGTGCTGAGACGCTTCCAAGTCTACAAAATGTCCCTATCCACTTGGTGTTGTTCCGCTGGTGGCTTGGTCCAGGTCGTCAAACATGGCGGCACTTGAGACTGAGGAGAAGAGCCACCGCAGCGCCGTCGCCGTCACGCAGGTGGATCACGTTTGTGTGCGTGGAGCAGAACGCGATAGCGCCGCCGTGCTGACCAGTGACCAGGGTCGTCGCTCGCCGGTATCCATGCAGGTTCGACGCAGGTTCCATTCCGGTCAGTACAGCTGCGTCGCGAGGAGCTGGGCCAGACACCAACCCGTCCTGTGAAGTGTTCAAATAACGTGAAACTTCTGCCATTGGCCACTACTGGGCTGGACCTTTCTCCATCAGATCTTATGGGCCATTTGGCTTCCATTTCTGGGCAATAAAAATATTAATCCCGTTTTCCCTTTGGTATGGTATAAGAGAAAGACCTACAAACCTCAAATCATCACTCACTGCAAACTTTGCAGTGTTCTTTATGCTCATGAGAATGAACAGGGGCAAGGCGCTTTGAAGTCCAAGAAAGTCCCCATATGTTTTTCTTTTAACTAACACGGTGGCCCTCGCAAATGCGAGGGCATCAACTGTAATAGATTGAAAGTGTTTCAAGAATTTAAAATATGGTTTCATCAACACCACATCAGTTCACGTGAAAACAAATAAAATTGTTCAATAACTAATGTAAATGTTTGGGTAAGCAAAATTTAACTTATGCGGATAATATTTTTGGCATTGTGAATTCTGGGGTCAAACGATTTTCATGTTATATGTTGAAACACCCAGTAGATGTTACTGGATCCGTGGCTAGGTTAGTTATCTTTGATTAAAATCGTTAAATTAAGATAGAACGGTTTATCCAATATATATGCTGCTAAGGATAAATTATTTTGCTCTGAACTTACTCAGTAACATGCATGTTTGTATATCAGTAGTCAAAGTTAGAGAAATACGACTCTAATTAAGACTCCTTAACTTTCTCTGATCTTCATCCATTGGTTGTACACACCCGGAAATGATTATGTGACTTAACATAGCATATTTCAAAACTACTAATCAGTCTTTTAATTTATTGTGCAACTGAAATGACATGTTCTTATATGTTGATTTTTTAGCTGAGATAAATGTGTAACATATACAAACCATTCAATATCCGTGAAAACTATTCATAAAAATTAAGTGTACGATATTCTGGTTGTCAGATTAAAAATAGTATTGTCACACCGTTCTCGGTACTAAATATGAAACTTATCAAGGTGGAATATATGGTGAGCTAACACCGTGTGAATCAAAAAGTCAAAATATCTATAGTGCTAGGGACATTCCCATGGATAGTGTATCGACTAATGTTGCATCTTCATTAATTGCGAATGTTGGCGCTTTGGGTTTTATTAAGCATGATATTCTTAAGGGAAGGATATTCTCATCCTTGTGATAATAGGTGTTGACTCAACCCATGTGTGTGTATCCGTTAAGTCTATAATTTACTTAATGATGGACACTCCCATCGATAGTGTCGTCGATAGTGCGGCTAATGTTGTGAGTTCATTAATATTATAATTCCACGACTTTGAGACATAAACTTTTGCATGTGTTTTATAGTGTTGGTCTCGTGAAGGTCTAAAATATCTACTTAATAACAGAAACAATGTACGTGGTATGACTAATGTCGTGACTATTAAATTTTAATATTCAGTGACTCCAAAGTTCTACATACGTTCTGTGACTACTTTTATATGAAGGTAGTCGAACAAATTTTTCATTGACATGTACACAATCATTGAAACTACATACTCCCTCCATTCACAATTATCATGCGTTTTAAATTTAGGAAAAATCAAACTTTATAATTTTTGACCAAATATATAGGAAAACAATATCTAATTTATACAATCACCATAAAATGTATTTTCATATTATATGAATATTGATATTTCTTGCTATATGTTCATAAATTGTTTATAAAAATGATTTTGACTAAATTCAGAATCTAGTTAAATAAAAAAGAGGATTTACTAATTAAAAAATCCATATCATAGCAGCTTCAACCCTTGACCACCACGTACAAATAATTTACCTTTTTTTCTAGCTATCACGAAGATAGGTAGACCACCACGTACAAGTAATATTTCGTTTTTTCTAGCTATCATGTAACCGGAAGATATGTAGACTCGTACATGGCTGGGTTTCTAAAAGCTGCCCTTTTTTTACGGCTATTGGGTTTTATCTGGTCTCTTGCACATGGCTTCGAGTGGATCCGACCGGCCGGATGCGTACATATGATGGACTCTTCTATTAACGTGTTGGATTCAATGTGGTGTACAACATGTTGCACTAATTAAATCATGGTCTTGATTTTTAGATCCAAGGGTCAATATAATTAAGGGGACGTGGCTTAACCTGGTGCCTTAAAAAACTAACTTATTTTACTTTTAGTATATAATAGATTTCACGGGCTGACTCGTTTCAAAAAGAAACAAACAGAAAGATCAGATCAAGTCAGACATGGCAGCAGGTTAGACATAAGAGAGAGTTCGCATCTGTCGTCGCCGTCACACAACATTTTTGTTGTATATTGGTCCAGTTAATCTCTGTCAAGCAACATTTTTGCTGAAGTTTTGGTATGTAAAAAGCTCAGGACGAGCTGCCCGGCTACTTGCATGGTGCATCATGCATGCATTCATAATGCATACCACTATATATCAGGATCAGTCGTCATTCAGTCATCATCGGTGAAATGTATGCTACCACGTAGTCGATCTCCAATAAAACTAGGCAGAAGGGTACAAGCTAGAGAGCTAGGTCATCACAAGTGTACCAACTAACCGGTGCAGTGAGACATGGAGGTCCACGCAAACCGCCACGCACTCAGCTATAGCAGAGCAGTAGGGCCGTCGCTACCTAACAGCCACCTAAATGCAGCTCTATCGATGTCTCAAATCTAATGGTAGCCCAAATAAATCGGCACAGGATGTGGGCCCTTGGTTAAACTCCTCCTTATGTTTGTGTTTTGACACGTCAAACTGCTTAATTAAACTGGGTAATGGCGAGACGCACGTAAGGCCGGCCGTGCAGTTGCTACGTTAGTAAATTATTATAACTTAACCAGCTCCCGATCTTTTTGCTGAATGAATCGAGAACCTTCTGAACCTTCGCCGGATCACGTCAGAGATCAATTATGCAGGGAAACGAACAGGAGACTATCATTTTTCTGTGGGGTGGACATACGGCCGGCCTTTCCACCGCGCCAAATGGCTCGGGACGCGGTGCACGGTACAAAGCTTACTGTGCGGTGAGCAGCAGCAGCAGCCTTGGGAATGCCTTGCTATATATGTGTGAGCACGAAATAATTGTGATCATGACGTGTGAGTATTTGTGGCTTGACGACGACGTCCGGATAGATAATTGGTATGTCCAACTTTCTAGTGAGGTGGACGTTCCCTTGAGAAGAACTTGACATGGACGCCAGATTCCGCCGGCAGCTGATTAATTTCACAGTGCACTAGTTGAATGGTGAAGCAAAAGGATGGACATTTTCAGCGCCGTTGATTTTTTTTAGGTGTGGTGGTGAGTCGTTGATGTAACATCATCAGCGAAAACAGACGCGAAAGACCCGGTCGATTGGTGAAACCGATGCTTACTCCGATGAGCTGAAACAACTGATCTTGGATTCATGCTCTATGCTTAAATAATGCAGCCGTCCCGTGAATTGTTCCTCCTGAGCTAATATAAGGAGGAACTTGTTTATCTAAATTTACATATATCTATCTATGTTAAGTGTGTAGATACGTTCAAATTTAAATAAAATTGAGACATCTTTTCATAAATGAAGCGAGTACTATCTACGTATGGGCAGTGGTTCTTTTGGCACCACCCGGAACACTATGCTTAAGTTCTTTCAAAACCATTTTGATATGTCAAAAAAGTTCTGTCAAGGTGCTCACGAAGTTGCTTCATAAAAAGTAGCAGTTTTTGTGTCGCGTGTGAAAAAGATAAAAGTGTGGTGCTAAAGCATTTTTACATGATTGTTTTTGTCTTTTATGCAGACAACAAAGGAAATTACATGTTTTCCACACTGAATTGCCGTTATACATGTTTCAAGTATTACCAGAAGTGTATTTGTGTCATTTAGTATGTACTCCCTCTATTTCATAATATATGATAATTTAGCAATTTTCTATTATTTAGACATCTTTATTTAGACATGTTTAGTGTGCATGTACAATCATTTTATTGTGAATTTAAACAACATATGTTACCATAAAATATTTTATATTTTGTAATGGAGGGAGTACAAACTAGAACCAAGGTATGTCCAAGTGTCCACGCAGGAAGTGTGCAGGTGGCAAGACCTGTACTGTGGTGAGGCGGCAGCTAACCCGGCCCGTTGGCGTGCATGCATCTCTGCAACCTCTCGCAAGCAACGTAGCAACTATTGTTTTGACAAACCTGTTCAATTCCCATCAACAACTACTGTGACCAACAGCTACTGTCCCGTGATCAAACAAAGACAGCTAAGTAAGGAAGGTAAGGCCGTTTAAATTTGACTAAACCCCAGCTAGATTGGAAGCTGCAATATATTAGGAGTAATTTGTCCAGGTCTTACCCTTTTTTTGAAATCCTAATTAACTAGTTATTAGTAAAGCGAGGCTGATTTGATGAAAAAACCCAGCAAGACACGGAGTTGTAATATAGTAATTCGTCAAGTCTTCACCCTGAGTTGGAACAGTATGTTACCGAGTTATTCTCTAAGTTAGAGATGTAGAAGATGCTTATTTTCCAATTAACATATATAAAAATGTATCTAGTGTTACATGACTATTATCCGTTTTTAATTATGAGAAACCATTTCTAATAGCTATACAACCTAGAAGGTCCGAATTAGGTAGAAACTCTTTTTGTTGCTAACTTTTTCTATAAATGTTTTTAGCTTCTACGATATGGGTGGTGCACTTTGTTCCCAAAGATAGTACCATTTTAATAGTTTTGTAATTGAAAAAAGGTATAATAATTCAAAGTAACATATATTTGGCATGGATGTATTAGCTTGATTTTGTGATAAATATCTACCGATAAAATGGTGCTTCTAAGCAAGCATAGTTCCCCGTTTTCTTTTTTATTTTTGCAGAAATTTGGTTGTACGTTGTTTCCTAGTTGGTCATAGAAAATATATGGCCATAAAGTTATGTGTGATTCAGAAGTACTCGTACTTTGATGAGTTTGGTTATTACCTAAACCAACCGAATTTAAAACGTGCAGGCTTATTTTGGACCCAAGAGGATCCAATCGCCCAAATCGGATAGTGAAATGTCCTCCTGGGGACATGACCCGTGGCCGTGCTGTTAAGAACAGTGAAATGTGGTTCATCACTCCAGGAGCCACCATTTGCACCATGTATGCCGGCGCATATTATTTTGTCCACGTACGTGCAATGTCGTCACTGTGTGCTGTATTACATTATATAAGCTCCGAAATATCTTTGTAACCTTGACCTCTCAAAACACCGAGAGCCATTGTTTGTTTGTCCGAGAGGTCAGATTATTCACCAAATATCAGGCCGTGCATATCTTACCCCACTCGATCTAAGAAAGTATTGATCGATCGCTCTCAGTGTACGTACTTAAAATCGATCGAGTTACACACAAGCAGCTAGCTACACTTACACGTAAATAAGCCAAAACTATATACTATTACCATACCTAACGTCCACTATGCATGTGTGCATGACTCGAGCTCGATTCATTATCGTACAATAATGAAGATCTACACACAAGCATCTTGCCACGTCGATTTCAGCCATAAAACAAGGCAGAAGAGTACAAGAAGCTAGAGAGCTCGCAAGCTCAGCTAGTGTGCCACCGGCCGAGGCCGGTGGAGTGAGTGAGCGTTGCGGCTGTCCACGGAAACCGCCACGCAGTCAGCTAGAGCAGCAGAGCCTTCCGTTCAGTGCTGCCTAACAGCCACCAGTTGAGACTTGAGAGTAGGTAGCCCCATGCAAAGGGACACGTACCGTAAGTACTGGTGGTCCTTGATAATAATAATAATAATAATAATAATAATAAGCTCTTTGATTGAACGGCACACATCAACCAAACTCAGAACCACGTCGGCGTAGTACGTGTGTTTCGCTGCCACGTCCTGGTCGGAGGTGCAACGGCCGGTGGCCGGCCGGACCGTACGGCAACAACATAATTAAGACCATCTCCGATCGCGCAACCCAAGCCGATAGCAAATAGGGCCGAGTGCAGCTGCCAAGTGAGCGGGCAACTTTCAAGGAATAGTGTGCTGAACTGAATAGGAACTTTCGGGAAATTCTTCGGTCTATCTATCGTCTCATCGTGGGTCGTCCAGATATAATGATCGCACCAAGATAAAGTGTGCAGCGTCGGTGAGTATAGCTCTTTGTATTACTTTTGTTTTCGGTGAAATAACGATATACTTTTGTACAAGGTAAAAATATGTACGAGAATGAGCTGGTAAATGCCTCATACGGCTAAAGCCAAGGGTACCAACAATTCATATCTGTTCTCCTACTCTAATGTCCAATAAACAAAGGAGTTAACTTAACACCTCTTCTTGCTATAGACCACCTTGTGAGATTATGACATATATATTTGTTGTAAGCCTAAGAACTACCGAGAATTGTTCCTTTATATTGACAAACACCCATTCATTTCTATTCTTACGGTGTCTGCACCATACATAAAACAAGGCTAGGTAGAAGGGTACACCATAGCTCACTATTGTGTACCAGCCCGGCCGTGCAGCACGCTCTCAGCTAGAAGAGCGGTAGAGCCATCCGTTCTGTCGCTGCCTAACACAGCAACCATGCAGCAACGATCGACATACATGTACGGTACCGATGGTCATAAGCTTTTTGATTAAACGGCTCACATCTCAATGAAAATCTGAACCACGTAGATGAGGTACGTGTGCTTTCGCTGCCACGTCCTGGTCGGTGGGTGCGGGTGCCGGGACTGTGAAGGAGAACAACGTACGCCACCTCAACGTTGCTGCGGTACTGTACGTCCTGGTGGGAGGTGCGTGCGCCGGTGGGTACCGCAGCAACGACGCCACCTTAAATCATGCATTTGTTCCACCGCAGAAAACATGAGCGATGCCCGCCGGCGTCCTAGCTAGATTTTTCGTGGACGTACGGGTGCATGTTGCTCATTTATCACGTTGTCACATCCCTGGACTTAACCCAAGGTTCGTCGTCTACCTTTGGCTTTGGAATAGGAAGCTAGCCACAACTGGAAACAGAGCCCGCCCGATATTTTGCCTGCAGACGTCGGTGGTCGGTCTCTACGTTGCATACTGATGTAACCTTTTCTTTTTTGGGCCGGTAATGGCTAAGACGTGAGGCTGCTAGCTGGTACTGTAACGTACTCCGTATTTTCCTCCTCGCCGGGTTCCAGAACCTTCTAAACCTCCCTTCTGCTAGACTGCTACGTTCACATAAAAAACCTGAATCACGGGAACAACAATCAGGCTCATTGACGTGGCTTCTACTTCCACGGCCGGCCGTCCGTCGTGCCAGAAGACTCATGCAGCGCCCGGGACGCGGTGCACGGTACGTACAAAGATTGCGGTGAACAGCAGCTTGGGAAACGAACGCCTAACTTGCTACAGAACTACTGTATATACTTGTACGTCCAAATAATTGAGGTGGTGACGTAGAAGGAGTATTTGTGGTCGGAATTCTTCCTTTGTGGTCTGACGCAGACGTGCGGATAAAATAACACTCATGTCCACCTTTATCAAGAGATGGACGTCAGGAAATTAGAAAAAAACTGTCAACTGGGCGGCAGATTCCGCCGGCACGTCATTTTCGTTAGTTCCCAGATGATGGCAGCTGATTAATTTCACGGTGCGGCAGCTAATTAGTTGAACCGTAAGAAAATGGTGGACTTTTCGGAGGGCAGAAGAAGAAAAGATGAATCTTGAGGTGCATGAGCTGGTGAGAGTCGTTGATGTAATGTAACACCAACAAGCCGGAAACAAGCGCGAAAAATCCGTTCAAACGGATCGACGCTCCCCCATTGAGCTGACAAATGGATTTTGGATTATTTTTTTAGTTAAAGGAAATTTATTGATATCAAAACTATCAAATATACCCGGCCTCTGCAACAACAACGTAGAGGCCAAACGGCTTTACGGATGCACACAGCCAAAAAAATACGTAAAAGAAAAGTCCCGCTTGTAACAGCCCAACTGTAACTTTCCTTTTGGTGTGCAATAAAATTGTTGAATCATGTCATCATTCCATAATTGGTTGCATTTAATTAGATATGTCTCCCAAATGTTTCCCAAATTTAAATTCTTATTTTGAATTCAAATGCTTTCAAATAAATTCATTTGAAGTTTCAAATAATTTTTAAATAACCAAACTAGATATTATTATGACTAATTTGAAACTTGTAAAAATTATTCAAAAGTTCTTTTTGTCTCTTTCTCTTATTTGTTTCACAAATACAAAAATCAGAAAGTTTTTGGTAAAAGAAAAAAAAAACAGGAGAGGGAAAAATAACCCCCTGGCCGAGCTGGGCCAGCTCGGCCCAGCAAACCCCAGCCCACGACCCACTCACCTCTCCTTCGTCCTCGTACGGACGCGCAGAGCAGACCTCGCTTTACAGCGAGGCATGGCGATGTGCCGCTGCCTCTAGCCCCCACTGCTCGCTCCACTCTCCCCTCTCCTATTTACCTGGCCGAAACCCTAACCCTAGCCCCTATTCTTTCTCCTCCCCCGCCGCCGCTCGCTCCCTAGCTTCCGCCGTCGCCATGGAAACCGAGGGGCTCCGCTCGTCGCCGGCGTGACTCCGGCCTCCATCTCCTTCCTCCTCGCGCCAGCAGAACCACCGGCGAGTACTTCGTCCGCGCTTGCCAGCAAACGGACCCGGGAGCCTCCGACGTCGCCGCACCGAGCGCGTCCTTCCACGACGCCCGCACGGCCGAGCTTCTTCCCCATCACCGTCTCCTCTTCTCCGTCGCTCCCGCGCCTTCCCGCCTCGCCACGAGCCTCCTGGTGAGCTGCGCCGCCGTCTCCCCTTCTTTCCCCTTCGTTTTCTCGCCTCCGTTCGCCGTAATTTGGCCGGCGCCGGAGTGTTCCGTCGCGGACCGTGTGTCCCCGAGCCATGTCGAGCAAGAACGAGAGGCCTCGAGGCACCCCCCCTTCTCTGTCGAGCATGGGAACAAGAAGCTCACACTTCGCCGCACGCACCCCGCCTCACGAACGCGCCTAGCGCCGCTGGGGATGTCGCCGCCGGCGAGTTTTCCTGCCGCCGCCGCGCGCTGTATGTGTTGTCCGTCAGTTTCGTCAGAAGTTTTGACACTTTCAGTTCGTCAGTCAACACCGCACCTTTTCTCGTTAATATTAAAACGAATCTGATCCTATCACTAACACGCACTAGACCTACTGGCTATCAGCACCGATCGCTACCACAGCGCGCGTCGCGCGTTCGAATTCCCGGGCAGTGGATAAAACACCCACCTTTTTATTTGCAGCGCACGCTGACAGCCTGGCCCCACCGGTCAGCGACCGTGGAGCCAGCGTAGCGCCCACACTCGCACGTCAGTGCCGCGTGGCACACGGGCCCGCACGGCAGCCCCCAAGGCTAGCTAGCCACACGGTGAGAAAAGTCTCTGACGCCTGGGAAAATTACACAGAGACCCCCTACACTTCCTGCTTAGCGTTTTAGCCCTCCCAGAAGTTTCTCCCATCACGGATAAGTCCCTGGATATATCATAAACACCCCTACATTTATAAAATGCATAACTTTTAATTCCTAACTCCAAATTAAATAAACTTTATATGTTTTTATATCAGAAAAATGCAATAAACATTAATATCACATTCTTATGTCATTTTACATTAGTTATTTTAAATACTTAGTTTAAATTAACAAATGCAATTAATTAATTAAATATGGAGTATGAGGGGTAATAGTTATATAATACCCTAATTCCATTTAATATGCTCATACCTTTTATACCATACCTTGCCATGCTAATAAATATTTAATTTGAGTTAAAAATAAATCAATTGCAATTAATTCCTAAATGTGGAATGTGTTGGTCAATTAAGTAATTAATGTCTTTTCCATTTTAAATTAATTGGATCACCACTTCTGCTGTATTAAGTAACATTTAAATTAATGGCTACACAAATATGCACCTAATCTTTGCCGGGATTTCATCCCCGCTTTAATATGACCTAATCATCTCATACCATGTCGCATCATCATTTGTTTGCGCATTTCTCTGTATTGATTATTGTTTCCTATTGTCTGTGTTTGGCTCTCTTTTGGGTAGACGACGACGTGTCTGCTGCGAGTACCTACGACACCGAGGTTCCAGCTATCGTGCCAGGCTACGAGCTGCCAGGCAAACTTTTGCTAACCGGTTACACGATTGTCGGGTTTTCATTCCTGCCTTTTGATCTATGCTATCCTAGTTATCGGTTCTTGAATTGCGATCCCATCACATGTTTATCCTGCAGCCTATACAGCTATATCCCCACAACCCATAACCCCTTGCATGTTTATCTGTTGGCCTTTGCGAGTCGTAGTGCATGCTTAAGATTGGTTGAGCGAGTCGTTCCTTTGGCTTTATCTCATATGATTAGTATGATATATTGTTCTACTATAATAAACTGCTGTCTTACTTTGGGGTTCTATAATTAAAAGATAAGGCACCAGACGGAAGGCCTTGCGAGGTGCTTTGTTCTGCTCAGTGTCGACCTAGGAACTCCTGACGCGGGTAACAACTCATATGGGTGGCACCTGAACTTGCTGTAGTGAAGGAATGAGTCGTGTTGAGAGGCCTTAGCGGGTTGATCATGCGAGTATGGGTACTGTAGTGCAACCCTGCAGGGTATAATCTTATCGATGAGCCGTGTCCACGGTTATGGACGACTTTGGTGATGATGCTGGCTAACAAGATCTAGACAACTTACACCTAATCATTGTTAATTAATGTGACTAGTAATATAGTATTAATTACACCCTAAATGGTAACTAAAATTGTTAAGTGTGAGTTTTCCCGGATTGCTTCCTCATACTTGTTTGAGGGGGTTAATTCGAGAATGGGTTATGACTGGTGTCAGTTGTAGGTGGATATTTTAAACGCTCTCTTATCCCTCTCTAATTAGACGGAAGTTTAGCGTGTCTCTTTAGTTTGCTAGTGCTGCTGCCGCTAAGTACACTTACCCCCCATATTTTGGGAGTCTTACAGTTTTGTAACCTGTTTGCTTAAACTTGTTCGATACGCTTCGGTGTATTGACCCGTTCGCGGGCTGTGGTTTTTCTGCAGTTGAGGATCCTTCGCTCGACCAGTTGGGTGGATACTACGTGGAGTTCGACGACGAGAGCTACGACGAGTAGTTAGAGTTCCCCTGGGCTACTTCCTGGTGGACTGCGTGGATGGGCCTTCTTTTTCGTTTCGGCCTTGAGCCCTTTGCTTCTTGTCTGTACTCAGACCGGTTTGTTTCCGCTGCTTGATGTAATGTTGGGACATGTGTCCTCTGATTGGTGCCATTTGATATATTTTGCTCAGTGAGAGCTTTTGGATATCATTTCCTTTCTTTGTGTCTTAGGTTTATTCTGTGGTTTCGACTTGTTAAAAATCCGACTCGTATACCATGTGTGTATGGTTGAAGTATACGAGGTTGAAGACTTTTTGGGTTCTTGCGTGCACAATCTGGAAACGTATGTGACGTTGGGGTCGCCAAGAACTGTCGGCCGATGATCCATTCCGAGCATGGCCTGATTCTTCCTGGGATTGGTAACCCCAGTAGGTTCTTGGTTGTGTGGCCCAACCGATACGTTTTGTTTGTGTAACTTGAATTCAGGGTCTGACAGTTGGTATCAGAGCTTAAACGCCCTCAGGTTCCCTTCTACTGGTCGTTGTTCGAGTCTAGAAAAATATTTTGTAGTTATCAGGAAATCTTAAACGTGAGAGTAGGAATTCTGTTCTTTTACTTCTTTCCCCACCCACCCTCCCTGTTCTTCTGGTAAGGAAGTGTTACGATAATTCCCTTCTCACCTTAATTTTAAAATTTAGGACATCACGTGTTCTGGGTTTTCCGTAGTACCATAGTTGCAGGTGGGTTTTGTCGTTTTGGTGGTTATCAACTTCTTCGGCTATGTTCAGTTTCAATCTCGAATCAATCAGTTGTTGTTCTACCTTTCTCTGGTTTTCATCT
Source organism: Poa annua (assembly GCA_026929855.1). Classification (NCBI taxonomy): domain Eukaryota; kingdom Viridiplantae; phylum Streptophyta; class Magnoliopsida; order Poales; family Poaceae; genus Poa; species Poa annua. The sequence goes on from CM049426.1 coordinate 8,018,673, forward strand.
CGTTGTCATTGTACAATTCGTTCTGTGCAATCAATCCTTTTTGTTTCCGGAGGCTAACTTCTACTTCAAACTGCTATGTAGATGGCGCACTATCAGGTGGTGCGTAAGACCCACTGTGAGCAGATTACCGGTTACCCGAAGCTTCTCAGAAGCATGGTTGACTATGTCGGTTTCAGCTACATCCCGGAGTACCAGGTGTCCGAGATCCCCAGAGATTACGGACAGACCTTCTACAGAGCTACTGTTTGGATCAGCGGAGATGATGGTGATACTGTGCACAAGCACGTTGCTGAGGCTTCCACTGTGGACATGGCAGTACACTTGGCAGCTTACGATGCAGCGCTGGCTCTGCGCAGGGAATACTACTGCTTCAACGACCATCCATTCTGCTACGTTCCATACTACCCCTACACGGACTCTCAGTACGAGCTCGTGGCTCTGGACATGACCGCTCAGTTTGGCCAGTCTTCAGACTCAGTTGCTGGGACTCTACGCTTGGAGATAGCAGCACTCTGTCAGCAGCTGCACCGGGCACTCTCTCACCTGGGGCAGTATGACAGGGGGAACGTCCCACCAGACGCTTTCCCGAGGTTCCAGCTCGCTTTTCCGAGTCGTCTGTCTGCTGTGGGTGGATACATTCCAGAGCGGGGTCCTCTGATCACTACTGACCACGTTGGACCCCTTCTGTACGGGACACAGACGCCAGATGCCTACTCCGTTTAGTTGCGACGCATTGTGCGAGACCACCGCCTGTACTGCGATCGTCGCTACACCCATCGCAGCAGCCTAGTTTCGTCTTCTGAGGGAAGCGAGAGCTAGTCTTCGAGTTGTATCTTTTCCTTGTTGTAGTAGCTATCCTTTGTACGAAACCGTGTTGGTTGTACGGATGGTTAACTTTGTACTGGTAGCTGTCCTTGTAGTACTGAAACCTTGGTGGTTGTACTGATGGCTAACTAAGTATATGGTTATGAACCTTTGTTATGAGAAGCTTATCCTTGTTATCCTACAGTTTGCAACTGTTTTTCTGAGCAAGAAATCGACTTTCCAAGTTTTCCCTGGCCTTGTGTTTCGTGTCGCTGTTCTAATATCCAATGTCTCCAGGATGACGAACACCAGGAACAACCGCAATGCGGAAGACGCACCACCACCGCCTCCAATCACTGAGTTGCTTGGTCAGATGACCCAAGTTCTGGCTCAAATGGCCGAGAACCAAGTCTACCAGAACAACAACGGGCATCGTAATGAAGGCAATGCACGTGTGACCATCAAGGACTTCCTCGGTCTGGGCCCAAGGAACTTCGCTTCCCCCACTGAGCCGCTGGAAGCTGATGATTGGCTTCGCGAGATGGAAAGGACCCTTGCTATCGCCCACGTGGCTGAGCATGACAAGGTGCCTTACGTGTCCTACCTGCTTAGGGGCAAATCTGCCTCATGGTGGGAAAACTTCCAGGCTATGAGAGCTCCCGGGGTGGTTACCACTTGGGGGGATTTCAGGGCAGCCTTCCTGCGCCACCACATCCCAGAAGGTCTCATGGACAGGATGCGCGAGCAGTTTAACTCGCTGACGCAAGGCAAGATGGACGTGATGGAGTACAATGGCGAGTTCAATCGCCTTGCTCGTTACGCTGGAGATGAGGTGAACACTGAGGCCAAGAAGATGGCCAAGTTCCGCAAGGGTTTCAACCCCGCGCTCAAGTACAAGCTGAACCTCGTCAAGGCCGACAACTTCGAGGACCTCGTCAACATCGCGCTCAATGAGGAGCATGGGCGCAAGGTCTTCGAGGAGTCGTGCAAGCACTCTCGTGAGACCAACTCTTCTTCATCGTCAATCGCCGCCACTCCTGCTCAGAAGCGTCGGCTCTGGGTGCCTAACAGCGCCTTCGCACGAGCTACCTACGTGCCAGGACCTCCAGGACTCGCGCCTCGCCCACCGAACCCGGCTCTTGCTATGAGGGGTTTCGGAGGACCCCCAAGGCCAACAGGCGCTCGCCCCAACGTGACCTGCTACCAGTGCGGGAAACCGGGCCACTACTCCAACAACTGCCCGGAGACCCGTACACTTCCTCCACCACCTCGGCCTTCTCCAACTCAGGCGATGGTCCGCGCACCTGCCCCGGCTAGGCCTTTCGTCCCCAACACCAGGCCTCCGGCACGTGCTGCGCGGGTGAACCACATCAGTGCCGAGGAAGCAGAAGAAGCTCCAGAAGTTGTTCTTGGTACACTTCCTGTCAACTCTATCTCTTCTAGAGTGTTGTTTGATACAGGAGCATCTCATTCTTTCGTATCAGTTGGCTTTGCGGATTTACATGGGCTAATTCTCGATCCTCTACCCAAAAACATCGCGGTTACTTCTCCCGGTATGCAAATGACTTCTTCCAAGATAAGCCACGACAACGAAATCCAAATTGGAGGCCATATCTTCTTGGCATCTCTAATAATTCTCGGCAATTCGGATATTGATGTCATTCTGGGCATTAATTGGTTGAAGGCCAATCAAGCTAAGATAGACTGTTCCACAAAGACTGTAACTCTTTCTCATCCTTCTGGACAGATAGTCTATTCTCCAAACCAAACATCTTCGGCTCGGCTTTTCGCTCTCAATGTTGATCTTCTTCCTTCCATAGAAGCTATTCCGGTGGTCCGAGACTTTCATGACGTCTTTCCTGAAGAATTACCAGGTATGCCACCTGACAGAGCCGTCGAGTTCGTTATTGAACTAGAACCGGGCACTGCTCCTATCTCCAAACGTCCTTACAAGATGGGCCCCAAAGAACTGGCTGAGCTTAAGAGACAACTAGAGGAGTTGGAAAGGAAAGGTCATATTCAACCTAGTACTTCTCCTTGGGGTTGTCCTACTCTGTTTGTCAAAAAGAGGGACACGACTGAGCGACTGGTTGTTGACTACCGTCCTCTGAACAAGAAAACCATCAAGAACAAGTATCCTCTTCCTCGCATCAACGATCTGTTCGATCAACTGGCTGGTGCTAAGGTTTTCTCCAAGTTGGACTTGAGGTCAGGTTATCACCAGATCAAGATCCGCAAAGAAGACATTCCAAAGACAGCTTTCACCACTCGTTATGGTCTCTATGAATACACTGTCATGTCTTTCGGTCTCACAAATGCTCCGGCAACTTTCTCACGTCTCATGAACTTCGTTTTCATGGAATACCTCGATAAGTTCGTGGTAGTCTATCTCGATGACATTCTTATCTATTCCAAAACCGAGGAAGAACACGGAGAACATCTACGTCTTATCTTGTTGAAACTCCGAGAACACCGTCTCTACGCCAAGTTCTCCAAGTGTGAATTCTGGCTTCCTAAAGTATCCTACCTTGGTCATGTCATCTCTTCTGAAGGCATTTCTGTGGATCCAGAAAAAGTGAAGGCCATTGTTGAATGGTTGCCTCCTACATCGGTGAAACAAGTCAGGAGTTTCCTTGGCATGGCTAGCTATTGCCGTCGATTTATTGAGAACTTCTCCAAAATCGCTAAGCCTCTCACCGATCTCACAAGGAAGGATAGAAAGTTTCTTTGGACTCCAAAGTGTGATGAGAGTTTCAATCTCTTGAAAGCTAAACTCACTTCTACTCCTGTTCTAGTTGGCCCAGACACTTCCAAACCTTTCCAAATATTCTGCGATGCATCTCTTCAAGGACTAGGCGCAGTCCTCATGCAAGAACGCAAAGTTGTGGCTTATGCATCTCGCCAGTTGCAGCCTCATGAGCTCAACTATCCTACACATGATCTTGAACTTGCAGCAATCATGTATGCCCTCAAGGCTTGGAGACCTTATTTATTGGGGCACAACTGTGAGATCTTCACTGATCACAAGAGTCTCAAATATCTCTTCACTCAACCAGACTTGAACCTCAGGCAAACAAGGTGGCTTGAGAAACTCTCAGATTACGATCTTACCATCTCTTACACTCCAGGCAAAGCTAATGTAATGGCTGATGCTCTCAGTCGCAAATCCTATTGCAACAACCTCATGGTTGAGGACATCCAACCTCCTATTCATGAAGAATTCAAGAAAATCAATCTTCAAGTGGTTCCCTCTGGTTATCTTGCAAACTTGATTGCCACTCCTACACTTGAGGATAAGATCCGTGCCGCACAGTTGCGTGATTCGGGTGTCAAGAATATCAAAGACAACATTGGCAAGGACAAGTACAAGAGTTTCTCTCTCGATGACAAGGGTACCTTGCTGTTTGAAGAACGCATTGTAGTGCCCAAACTTGACAGCTTAAGAAAACTCATTCTCAAGGAGGCTCATGATACTCCGCTTTCTATTCACCCTGGCAGCACAAAGATGTACCAGGATCTCAAGTCAATCTATTGGTGGACCAGGATGAAGCGTGAAATTGCTCGCTATGTGTCTCATTGTGATGTTTGCTGTCGTGTCAAGGCAGTTCATCAGAGACCACCTGGACTTCTTCAACCACTGCAAATTCCTGAGTGGAAATGGGACAAGATCGAGATGGACTTCGTTACTGGGTTTCCAAAGTCCAAGAAAGGCAACGATGCAATCTTTGTTGTCATTGATCGTCTCTCCAAAGTGGCTCACTTCTTTCCAGTCAAAGAGACAGTATCAGCTAGTCTGTTGGCAGAACTCTATATGACAAGACTGGTTCCTTTACATGGTGTTCCTTTTGCAATAAGCTCAGATCGTGGAAGTATCTTCACTTCTCGATTTTGGGATAGCTTTCAGAAAGCCTTGGGGACCAAACTTCTGTTCAGCACAGCTTACCATCCGCAGACAAGTGGACAGGTTGAAAGAGTAAACCAAATTCTGGAAGATATGCTCAGAGCTTGTGTTATCTCCTTTGGCATGAAATGGGAGGATTGCCTTCTGTATACTGAGTTCTCCTACAACAACAGCTTCCAAGCAAGCCTAGGCATGGCTCCATTTGAAGCTCTCTATGGCCGCAAATGTAGAACTCCTCTCAATTGGTCTCAAGCTGGTGAACGTCCATTCTTTGGGCCGGATATTATCCAGGAGGCTGAAGAAAAGGTTCGCATCATTCGTGACAATCTGAAGATTGCCCAGTCTCGGCAGAAAAGCTATTATTATAGCAAGCACAGGGACATGGTCTATGCACCTGGTGATCAAGCTTACCTTCGTGTCACTCCTCTGAGAGGCATGCAACGCTTTGGCATCAAAGGCAAACTCGCTCCGCGTTATGTTGGGCCTTTCAACGTTCTTTCAAGGCGTGGTGAATTGGCTTACCGTCTGGAACTTCCTCCAAACCTCTCCAAAGTGCACGATGTCTTCCACGTGTCACAACTCAAGAAGTGCTTCAAAGATCCAGGTCGTGCAGTTGATCATGGATCAATTGAACTTCGAGAAGATCTCTCTTATGTGGAACAACCGATTCGCATTCTTGACGAAGCTGAACGTCGCACCCGTAATAACACTGTCAAGTTCTACAAGGTTCAATGGTCTCATCATTCTGACAAGGAAGCTACATGGGAACGTGAAGACCATCTCCGTGCCGAATACCCCAACCTCTTTGTTGCTCCATGAAGAATCTCGGGGCGTGATTCCTTTAAGGGGGGGAGTGTTGTAACAGCCCAACTGTAACTTTCCTTTTGGTGTGCAATAAAATTGTTGAATCATGTCATCATTCCATAATTGGTTGCATTTAATTAGATATGTCTCCCAAATGTTTCCTAAATTTAAATTCTTATTTTGAATTCAAATGCTTTCAAATAAATTCATTTGAAGTTTCAAATAATTTTTAAATAACCAAACTAGATATTATTATGACTAATTTGAAACTTGTAAAAATTATTCAAAAGTTCTTTTTGTCTCTTTCTCTTATTTGTTTCACAAATACAAAAATCAGAAAGTTTTTGGTAAAAGAAAAATAAAAACAGGAGAGGGAAAAATAACCCCCTGGCCGAGCTGGGCCAGCTCGGCCCAGCAAACCCCAGCCCACGGCCCACTCACCTCTCCTTCGTCCTCGCACGGACGCGCAGAGGAGACCTCGCTTTACAGCGAGGCATGGCGATGTGCCGCTGCCTCTAGCCCCCACTGCTCGCCCCACTCTCCCCTCTCCTATTTACTTGGCCGAAACCCTAACCCTAGCCCCTATTCTTTCTCCTCCCCCGCCGCCGCTCGCTCCCTAGCTTCCGCCGTCGCCATGGAAACCGAGGGGCTCCGCTCGTCGCCGGCGTGACTCCGGCCTCCATCTCCTTCCTCCTCGCGCCAGCAGAACCACCGGCGAGTACTTCGTCCGCGCTTGCCAGCAAACGGACCCGGGAGCCTCCGACGTCGCCGCACCGAGCGCGTCCTTCCACGACGCCCGCACGGCCGAGCTTCTTCCCCATCACCGTCTCCTCTTCTCCGTCGCTCCCGCGCCTTCCCGCCTCGCCACGAGCCTCCTGGTGAGCTGCGCCGCCGTCTCCCCTTCTTTCCCCTTCGTTTTCTCGCCTCCGTTCGCCGTAATTTGGCCGGCGCCGGAGTGTTCCGTCGCGGACCGTGTGTCCCCGAGCCATGTCGAGCAAGAACGAGAGGCCTCGAGGCACCCCCCCTTCTCTGTCGAGCATGGGAACTAGAAGCTCACACTTCGCCGCACGCACCCCGCCTCACGAACGCGCCTAGCGCCGCTGAGGATGTCGCCGCCGGCGAGTTTTCCTGCCGCCGCCGCGCGCTGTATGTGTTGTCCGTCAGTTTCGTCAGAAGTTTTGACACTTTCAGTTCGTCAGTCAACACCGCACCTTTTCTCGTTAATATTAAAACGAATCTGATCCTATCACTAACACGCACTAGACCTACTGGCTATCAGCACCGATCGCTACCACAGCGCGCGTCGCGCGTTCGAATTCCCGGGCAGTGGATAAAACGCCCACCTTTTTATTTGCAGCGCACGCTGACAGCCTGGCCCCACCGGTCAGCGACCGTGGAGCCAGCGCAGCGCCCACACTCGCACGTCAGTGCCGCGTGGCACACGGGCCCGCACGGCAGCCCCCAAGGCTAGCTAGCCACACGGTGAGAAAACTCTCTGACGCCTGGGAAAATTACACAGAGACCCCCTGCACTTCCTGCTTAGCGTTTTAGCCCTCCCAGAAGTTTCTCCCATCACGGATAAGTCCCTGGATATATCAGAAACACCCCTACATTTATAAAATGCATAACTTTTAATTCCTAACTCCAAATTAAATAAACTTTATATGTTTTTATATCAGAAAAATGCAATAAACATTAATATCACATTCTTATGTCATTTTGCATTAGTTATTTTAAATACTTAGTTTAAATTAACAAATGCAATTAATTAATTAAATATGGAGTATGAGGGGTAATAGTTATATAATACCCTAATTCCATTTAATATGCTCATACCTTTTATACCATACCTTGCCATGCTAATAAATATTTAATTTGAGTTAAAAATAAATCAATTGCAATTAATTCCTAAATGTGGAATGTGTTGGTCAATTAAGTAATTAATGTCTTTTCCATTTTAAATTAATTGGATCACCACTTCTGCTATATTAAGTAACATTTAAATTAATGGCTACACAAATATGCACCCTAATCTTTGCCGGGATTTCATCCCCGCTTTAATATGACCTAATCATCTCATACCATGTCGCATCATCATTTGTTTGCGCATTTCTCTGTATTGATTATTGTTTCCTATTGTCTGTGTTTGGCTCTCTTTTGGGTAGACGACGACGTGTCTGCTGCGAGTACCTACGACACCGAGGTTCCAGCTATCGTGCCAGGCTACGAGCTGCCAGGCAAGCTTTTGCTAACCGGATACACGATTGTCGGGTTTTCATTCCTGCCTTTTGATCTATGCTATCCTAGTTATCGGTTCTTGAATTGCGATCCCATCACATGTTTATCCTGCAGCCTATACAGCTATATCCCCACAACCCATAACCCCTTGCATGTTTATCTGTTGGCCTTTGCGAGTCGTAGTGCATGCTTAAGATTGGTTGAGCGAGTCGTTCCTTTGGCTTTATCTCATATGATTAGTATGATATATTGTTCTACTATAATAAACTGCTGTCTTACTTTGGGGTTCTATAATTAAAAGATAAGGCACCAGGCGGAAGGCCTTGCGAGGTGCTTTGTTCTGCTCAGTGTCGACCTAGGAACTGAGATTTTGTCCTCGGATCCAATTTTGAGCGCACTAACCACTTGTGGGTGGCCCAATGGAGCCCCCCTCGACTTTGAACGGATCCGCAGCTCGTCCATGTGCGGCAAGTAGTTTGGGTTTTCCATTCGCTCATATGCATGTGCATGATGATGATGATCGATGAGAGGTTACTTGGTACGGGGGGTCATATAGGGGTGGTGCGTACGTAGCGGACAGTTCCTACTGTGGTTTGAGCCGCATGGTGCGCAGGCACAAACTAATGAGTCCGCAATAGAGATTCGGCCGGACTCCTGACGCGGGTAACAACTCATATGGGTGGCACCTGAACTTGCTGTAGTGAAGGAATGAGTCGTGTTGAGAGGCCTTAGCGGGTTGATCATGCGAGTATGGGTACTGTAGTGCACCCCTGCAGGGTATAGTCTTATCGATGAGCCGTGTCCACGGTTATGGACGACTTTGGTGATGATGCTGGCTAACAAGATCTAGACAACTTACACCTAATCATTGTTAATTAATGTGACTAGTAATATAGTATTAATTACACCCTAAATGGTAACTAAAATTGTTAAGTGTGAGTTTTCCCGGATTGCTTCCTCATACTTGGTTGAGGGGGTTAATTCGAGAATGGGTTATGACTGGTGTCAGTTGTAGGTGGATATTTTAAACGCTCTCTTATCCCTCTCTAATTAGACGGAAGTTTAACGTGTCTCTTTAGTTTGCTAGTGCTGCTGCCGCTAAGTACACTTACCCCCCATATTTTGGAAATCTTACAGTTTTGTAACCTGTTAGCTTAAACTTGTTCGATACGCTTCGGTGTATTGACCCGTTCGCGGGCTGTGGTTTTTCTGCAGTTGAGGATCCTTCGCTCGACCAGTTGGGTGGATACTACGTGGAGTTCGACGACGAGAGCTACGACGAGTAGTTAGAGTTCCCCTGGGCTACTTCCTGGTGGACTGCGTGGATGGGCCTTCTTTTTCGTTTCGGCCTTGAGCCCTTTGCTTCTTGTCTGACCGGTTTGTTTCCGCTGCTTGATGTAATGTTGGGACATGTGTCCTCTGATTGGTGCCATTTGATATATTTTGCTCAGTGAGAGCTTTTGGATATCATTTCCTTTCTTTGTGTCTTAGGTTTATTCTGTGGTTTCGACTTGTTAAAAATCCGACTCGTATACCATGTGTGTATGGTTGAAGTATACGAGTTGGAAGACTTTTTGGGTTCTTGCGTGCACAATCTGGAAACGTATGTGACGTTGGGGTCGCCAAGAACTGTCGGCCGATGATCCATTCCGAGCATGGCCTGATTCTTCCTGGGATTGGTAACCCCAGTAGGTTCTTGGTTGTGTGGCCCAACCGATACGTTTTGTTTGTGTAACTTGAATTCAGGGTCTGACACCGCTACAATGATAATTTCTTGAAACCACGGACCAACCACCATCAAGATAGGCCCAGAACTCTATCAACTTCAAAAACGATGCCTCCAAGATGGGAAGAGAGCACAAGCCCCGTCATCACCATGATCAAAGACCATAGGTTTTCACCCTAAAGAAAATCCGCACTCACAAAACAATACCTTCACCAAGGTTATTATCAGGCACAACCAATTTAGTTCAGACCTTGGGTTTTCACCCTGCAAGTTTAGACACTGAATTCTCCATGTGCTGTCGCCCCCACTTGCCAATTTCGCTGCTCCAAGTCTCAAATCATGAAGCCAGAGTCCCTACAGTCCCAAGATTCAAACTTCCATTATCAGTATTGTATTCAGTTCTCGGCTTTAATGCAATTCTCTGCGTCTGACTTCACCATAGAACCAAGGCATGTCCCATGATGGCAACAGAATGCAAAGCTTCAAAACGCCTCCACTGAAACCAAACAGCCAACAAAATACATGGTTGCACGTGACCGAACCACCATCCATCCCGCAAACTCCAGACAATCGTCCATTTGGAATTCGACAAACTCCAGACAATTCTTCCATTTGGAATTAAGCAGCCGTCTGGCCGGCGAACTATTCCTTCTCCGCTACAAGTGGAGCATCGAGCTTGTTTAGAGTTTAGACCAAGAAGTCTGCCCCCGACACCGGATTCCGTCTAACAGTTTTATTCAAACACTTTACTCGGATGGACTGTGGAAATGGTCTAATCACCTCTCGGAAAAAGAGATACTGAGGTGTGTAACAACGAAAAGAAAGCATATTCGGTGTAATTTAGTACTCTGATACTCTCCTACAAATTTCATATAGGTGTGTAACCACGAAGAGAAAGTATCTTCACTGTGATTCAGTACAAATTACCCAGGTGTGTGTAACCAGGAAAGGACTATGCAATGGCAAGACGTGCAGTGCGGTGAGGCGGCCTGATGAGCAAACCTCTCACAAGCAACGTAGCAACTAGTATATTTTTGACAAACCTGTTCAATTCCCATCAACAGCTACTGTCCAGAGATCAAACAAAGGCAGCTAACTAAACTAAGTAAGCCCGTCTGATTTGACGAAACTCCGGCTACACCGGAAGCTGCAATATAGTAATTCGTCAAGTCTTCGCCCAGTTGTACACTATGGCACTATGCAAACGCGTATCACGTGTTCATACACCCGGACAAACCTGTCACGGTCAGCCATGAAATTAAGAAGACAAATATTTCTTTCTTTTCTACCTTTTTAGTTTTTTTAAACGATTTCTATTAATTAAGAAGAAGAAGGTGTCTGGTTTATTAGCGGGGAAACCGGGTAAAAATCATACAACGAACACCAACACCACCGGACGAATCCCACACAACCTCGGGTACACCTAGAGTCAAGCTCAAACCACCACATCGCAAAGATTCGACCAACCTTTCACCCTCGCCGGAGAGAAGAAGCCGTAACTGCTATGTGAGAAGCAGATACGGGACACTCCAACACAGATGAAGAAACCAACCCTCCACGCGCTTCGCCGCCAGTTTCACGTCATCGTACACCGCAGTTTTGACTTCACAACAACAACCAGACCATGACGAACCCGCTAACATGCCAAAGAAGAGCCGACAACACCAACCTCGCCTCCACAGGAGCCACAAAGCTCTCGGGGACACCGCCCCGACATCCATCGCTCCAGTATGTCCTGTTGAACGGATAGACGTCGCCTAGAGGGGGGGGTGAATAGGCGATTTAAAACTTTTTCCGAGGAGCCGGAATATCCGGTCCAAGAATGACCCGGAAATTCCGGTATGCTTTATAAAGGCGGAATAAAACTAGAGGTTTACTTTAACAAGCATACAACATAGATATAAATACTAGGCGCACCTATGTGCACCAACAACTTATGCTAAGCAATACAAGTAAAAAGGTGATATCAAGATATATGACTTCAAGCACGAAGGCTATCACAATGTAAAGTGCATAAGTAAAGAGCTCAGGTATAGAAATAACCGAGGCACGCGGAGACGAGGATGTATTCCCGAGTTCCACCCAAAGGGTGTACGTCTCGTTTGGAGAGGTGTGCGCAACCACAACAGGTTAGCCGCAACGCCACAAAGGCTCACCTTCTTCTCCTGATGAACTCAACCACAAAAGGTTGCGAGTTCACCTTCCACTATTGATCACCTTTGGGGCGGAGATCGAATCCCGTACAACTCTTGAGGCACACACCCACAACTTAATTGGGGGCTCCCAAATCTTGAGGCACACACCCACAACTTAATTGGGAGTTCTCAAGTGACCACAAAAGGTCTTGACCACAAAAGGTCTTGGCCACAAAAGGCGTCTAGGGTCCAAAGACCCAAGAGTAACAAGCTCACAAGTATCACCACCACGAATCCTCGTGTATGGCTCAAACCGATGCAAATGCAATGGCAAGAGCACACGAAGTGCTCAAGTCCTTCACTCTCAAATTCCAACACAACAAGAAATGTTTATGGGGGAATAAGAGAGGAAGAACAAAGGAAACCACAAAGGAGTCAAATCCTTCACTCCCAAATCCCACCAAAAGCAACTAATGCTTATGGGGGGAGAAGAGAGAAAGAACAAAGAGAAGAACCACAAAGGAACTCCAAGAACTAGATCTACTAGGTTCTCATCAATTAGAGGAGAGATGGATTGGTAGGATTGTAGATCTAGATCTCCTCTCAACTTTCCCTAAACAATATTGAAGATTCAATGGAGGGATTGAGAGGGAAGTGAGCTTTCCAAGGTCAACAATGGAGTAGGAGAGAGGGGAAAAACGTGATGCCTTGGATTAGCTGGGGAAGAAGAAAGGGAGGGGTATTTATACCCCTCCAGGAAATATAGCCGTTGGCTGTTTCGACACTCGGAAATTCCGGTCAACCGGAAATTCCGAGTCCATGAAATTTCCGAGCTGAAAATCCGGCTGGAGTCAGAAGCAAAACCAAACTTTTCCTTAGCCATTTCTGGCGGACTTTTCTGGGGCACTCGGAAATTCCGGTAGACGGAAATTTTCGAGCACAATTTCCGACTGGAGTCAGAACCCTTTTTCTCCTTTCCTTACCGTTTTCTTGGATCAGCTGGGGAACCGGAAATTCCGGTAGAACGAAATATCCGGCCCCAATAATCCGAATCAGCAAAACACCGAAACAAAAACTGCTATAACTTTTGCAAATGAACTCCAAATAAGGTGAGACCAATTTTGTTGGAAAGATAGCAAGGATGAGCACCCAACAAAATATTGCATCCCATAAATAGAGTGAAATCACCTGTAACGCCCCGGGATTTATCCCCAATTAGGATTTTGGTTGTTTTTCTTTTCTGCATCATCATGTCATCATTTCATCATGCATTGGTCACTTCATTTAATTTTTTTGCATTTAAATTTAAACTCCACTAAAATTCTTTTCTCACAATTAAATTCAAATGCTTTTGAAATTAATTAAAATGTGTATTTCAAATATTTTGCAAATATTATAAAAACTAGTTTATTAAATTGCCTATTTAAAAAACAAAATCTATTTTGTAAAGTTTCTCTATACAAATCCTTTCTCTATTTTGTTTTAAAATACAAAAACAGAAATGAATTAAATAAAAGAAATAAAGAGAGCAGAGAAGGAAAATATCTCCCTGGGCCACTTCTCCCCTACTGGCCCACCTTCTTTTTTTTTCTGGCCGGAGCCCACCTGGCCCATCTCCCTTCTCCCCTCAGGCCCGAGCCCTCCAGCAGTTTGTCGTCTCCCTCCTCTGTACGGGAGAGAGAGCTTTACAGCGTGGAGGCATGGAGCCCTCCTCCCAACCACTCCCCTCCTCTCCTTTTAGCCGCCCCCCTACTGCTCCGAACCCGAAACCCTAGCCCTCTTCTCCCCCCGTTGCGCCGCCAACCCCTCTCTTCCTTCTTCCTCTCTTATGTCTTTCTTTTCCCCCACCGAAACTCCACCATGGCCGGCACTTGAATTGCACAGAGCCGGCGCCATGGTCACTGAGAGGAACTCTCGAGCTCGGGGATGGAACCGCCGCGGCTTCCTTTACGTTCCCGCTGAAGGACATGTGCCGGGGTCACCGGAGGCGTCCACGGCGACCCCAACTCCACCGGCAAACCGAGCCCGTCACCCCCTCCTCCCCGGCCGATTTCTTCTTCCTCCGAGGTCGCCTCGACCTCCCCCTAGGTGAGCTGAGCTCCGGTCCCCTTCCCTCTCCTTCCTCCCGTGTTCTGAGAGCTCGCCATCACGCGGCCTAAGCGGATCGATGCTGGCGTTGCCGCGATTCACCTCTCGCGCTTCTCTGAATCGCTGTTGACGTTCAGTTTCGTCAGTGAAAAACATGCGACTTTGATACTTTAAAAAGAAACCGATGCGGTATCCATCACGAACCCAGTTCCGGCCTAGTGGCTAGCGCAGCATCCCTGTCCCCCGCGCGAGGTCGCGAGTTCAATCCCTCACCGTCGCCTTGGAGAAAAAGGGCTCTTTTTATTCCTTTTCTCCCGCTGACAGGTGGGTCCCATCTGTCATTGACTCCTAGAGACAATCAGCGCTGTAATCTTGCACAGAGCCCCCTGTTCCTCTGTTTTTCGCACAGAAGCACTCACAGATAGTTTTTCCATCACGAACAGGTCCTGTAAAATTGCAGAAACACCCCTAAACTTAATTTGCTAATAACTTTTATTCTATAACTCAAAATAAAACAATCTTTATATGTTTATTTATCAGAAAAATGCAAGGAGTATTAATATGCCATTTGTATGCCTTTTTGCATCTATTATTTTAATTGCTTAGTGTAATTTGTTAATTGCAACTAAATAATTAAATATGGAATGTTAGGGGTAATAAATATATAATGCCCTATTCCATTTAATTTTATTAGATCACCCATGCCATGTGTTATCATGTTAATCAACATTTAATATTGTTGAGTATATAAATAACTTGCACCTAAATATAAATTGTCAGGGTTGCTTTCCCGCTTAATTTGGATTAATTGTATTTGCTTTTGCATCTTGCCATGTCATGCATCATTCTCATATGATCATGCTGAATCTTTTGCCGTAGTTGTAAAATGCATCTTTTGCGCTTCCAGTGTTTGTTGCTTCTTCGCGGATACGACGCTGAGATGTGTGAGCAACGATAAGATCTGCTTCCATGCGGGATTCCAGGCAAGCAAAGTTTGCTTGTTTACCTATACATTGTCTTTCATTCCTGCCGTTGATCTCTGCTATCCTAGTATTCGATTCTTTATCGCGATCCCATCACATGTTTAACCTGCAGCCCATACAGCTTTATCCCCACATCCCATCACCTGTTGTTTGTCTATCTGTTGGCCTTGCGAGTCATAGCGCATGCTTAGAGTTGTTTGTGCGAGTCGTCTGTTGGTCTTAAGTTTCATCTGCTTAGTATGATATATTGTTCTACTTTAATAAAATGCTATCTTGTATTGGGGTATTATAATTAATTGATAAGGCACCAGGCGGAAGGCCTTGCGAGGTGTTTTGTTCTGCTCAGTGTCGACCTAGGAACTGAGATTTTGTCCTCGGATCCAATTTTGAGCGCACTAACCACTTGTGGGTGGCCCAATGGAGCCCCCCTCCACTTTGAACGGATCCGCAGCTCGTCCATGTGCCGCAAGTAGTTCGGGTTTTCCATTCGCTTATATGCATGTGCATGATGATGATGATGATCGATGAGAGGTTACTTGATAGGGGGGTCATATAGGGGTGGCGCGCGCGAAGCGGACAGTTCCTACTGTGGTTTGAGCCGCACGGCGCGTGGACACAAACTAATGAGTCCGCAATTGAGATTCGGCCGGACTCCTGACGCGGGTAACAACTCATATGGGTGGCACTTGGACTTGCTGTAGTGAAGGAATGAGTCGTGTTGAGAGGCCCTCACGGGTTGATCATGCGAGTATGGGTACTGTAGTGCACCCCTGCAGGGTATAATCTTATCGATGAGCCGTGTCCACGGTTATGGACGACTTTGGTGATGATGCTGGCTAACAAGATCTAGACAACTTACACCTAATTAATGTTAATTAAATCGACTAGTAATATAGAATTACTTTCACAATAAATTATAATTAAAATTGTTCAACGTGTGAGTTTCCCGAATTGCTTCCTCATATTTGGTTGAGGGGGTTAATTCGAGAATGGGTTATGTTTGGTGTTAGTTGTAGTTGTTTACTTATGCGCTCTCTTATCCCTCTCTGATTAGACGGAAGTTGTAGCGTGTCTCTTTAGGTTGCTAGTGCTGCTGCCGCTAAGTCCACCTCCCCTATATTTTGTGAGATGGTGTAGAAAGTAGGCAAGTCGGTTTTGCTTGCCAGGGAGTGCCCTGACCCTCTTTTGGGATGTGTTTTATGTGCAGTCAACAGGTTTGAAGTCTGACGACGTTAGCTTGGGAATCCCTCCGGCTTGGCTGGGCAGGGATATGGCGCCATCGCTTATCTTCAGGACTCTTAGTCCAATTTGCATCTTATCCGTAGCCGGATACTATTTTTGCTTCCGCTGTCATTGGTATCTTTGTATTGTATATTTGTATCTTGACTCGTTCGAGTCGTTGTTGTATTATTTCTTCTGTTGTATTTGTGGATGTATCGGAACTGTTGTAATGTTATCACAATTCCACCCACATAATGCGCATGTTTCGGCGTGCACATTATGTCTGGTGGGCGACCTAAAATCGTTATTATGTGGATTTCGGGGGGATCGCTTAAATCTACATAGTACCGATTTTAGGGCGTCACAAAGTGGTATCAGAGCCTTGGTTTCGATCTCCTTGTTGTTTCGATACGAATGGTTATCGAAGCAGCGGGTCCGCAAAAGCCTGTAGGATAACCTCGCTAACGGTCGTTGTTTCTAGAGTGTCGAAAACTATTTGACTAAAATTATTTTGAAAAGATCTCAATAGGATTCTTTTATTCCTTACCTCAATTCTATTTCTCCTCTTACCTTACTTGTTTTGGAGTCTCTTCTCTTATCCAACCTTCAAAGTTTTAGGATCCTACGTGTGGGTGGACGATTTCTTGCCTTTACCCTATTAGGTTCGATCTTTCGGAGTCGTCTTCGTCGTGAGCAACAATCCCTTGTTAGTGGTGTCGAGAATTTCCAGGTGGAGCAACAATCCCTTGTTAGTGGTGTCGAGAAGTTCATCCCGGAGCGTGAAGACTCGGTAGTTACCCCTCTCTTCTTGTGGTCTCGGCGTGGATCTCGGGACGCGATCCCTTGTTAGTGGTGTCGATTGTAACGCCCCGGGATTTATCCCCAATTAGGATTTTGGTTGTTTTTCTTTTCTGCATCATCATGTCATCATTTCATCATGCATTGGTCACTTCATTTAATTTTTTTGCATTTAAATTTAAACTCCACTAAAATTCTTTTCTCACAATTAAATTCAAATGCTTTTGAAATTAATTAAAATGTGTATTTCAAATATTTTGCAAATATTATAAAAACTAGTTTATTAAATTGCCTATTTAAAAAACAAAATCTATTTTGTAAAGTTTCTCTATACAAATCCTTTCTCTATTTTGTTTTAAAATAGAAAAACAGAAATGAATTAAATAAAAGAAATAAAGAGAGCAGAGAAGGAAAATATCTCCCTGGGCCACTTCTCCCCTACTGGCCCACCTTCTTTTTTTTTCTGGCCGGAGCCCACCTGGCCCATCTCCCTTCTCCCCTCAGGCCCGAGCCCTCCAGCAGTTTGTCGTCTCCCTCCTCTGTACGGGAGAGAGAGCTTTACAGCGTGGAGGCATGGAGCCCTCCTCCCAACCACTCCCCTCCTCTCCTTTTAGCCGCCCCCCTACTGCTCCGAACCCGAAACCCTAGCCCTCTTATCCCCCCGTTGCGCCGCCAACCCCTCTCTTCCTTCTTCCTCTCTTATGTCTTTCTTTTCCCCCACCGAAACTCCACCATGGCCGGCACTTGAATTGCACAGAGCTGGCGCCATGGTCACTGAGAGGAACTCTCGAGCTCGGGGATGGAACCGCCGCGGCTTCCTCTACGTTCCCGCTGAAGGACATGTGCCGGGGTCACCGGAGGCGTCCACGGCGACCCCAACTCCACCGGCAAACCGAGCCCGTCGCCCCCTCCTCCCCAGCCGATTTCTTCTTCCTCCGAGGTCGCCTCGACCTCCCCCTAGGTGAGCTGAGCTCCGGTCCCCTTCCCTCTCCTTCCTCCCGTGTTCTGAGAGCTCGCCATCGCGCGGCCTAAGCGGATCGATGCTGGCGTTGCCGCGATTCACCTCTGGCGCTTCTCTGAATCGCTGTTGACGTTCAGTTTCGTCAGTGAAAAACATGCGACTTTGATACTTTAAAATGAAACCTATGCGGTATCCATCACGAACCCAGTTCCGGCCTAGTGGCTAGCGCAGCATCCCTGTCCCCCGCGCGAGGTCGCGAGTTCAATCCCTCACCGTCGCGTTGGAGAAAAAGGGCTCTTTTTATTCCTTTTCTCCCGCTGACAGGTGGGTCCCATCTGTCATTGACTCCTAGAGACAATCAGCGCTGTAATCTTGCACAGAGCCCCCTGTTCCTCTGTTTTTCGCACAGAAGCACTCACAGATAGTTTTTCCATCACGAACAGGTCCTGTAAAATTGCAGAAACACCCCTAAACTTAATTTGTTAATAACTTTTATTCTATAACTCCAAATAAAACAATGTTTATATGTTTATTTATCAGAAAAATGCAAGGAGTATTAATATGCCATTTGTATGCCTTTTTGCATCTGTTATTTTAATTGCTTAGTGTAATTTGTTAATTGCAACTAAATAATTAAATATGGAATGTTAGGGGTAATAAATATATAATGCCCTATTCCATTTAATTTTATTAGATCACCCATGCCATGTGTTATCATGTTAATCAACATTTAATATTGTTGAGTATATAAATAACTTGCACCTAAATATAAATTGTCAGGGTTGCTTTCCCGCTTAATTTGGATAAATTGTATTTGCTTTTGCATCTTGCCATGTCATGCATCATTCTCATATGATCATGCTGAATCTTTTGCCGTAGTTGTAAAATGCATCTTTTGCGCTTCCAGTGTTTGTTGCTTCTTCGCGGATACGACGCTGAGATGTGTGAGCAACGACAAGATCTGCTTCCATGCGGGATTCCAGGCAAGCAAAGTTTGCTTGTTTACCTATACATTGTCTTTCATTCCTGCCGTTGATCTCTGCTATCCTAGTATTCGATTCTTTATCGCGATCCCATCACATGTTTAACCTGGAGCCCATACAGCTTTATCCCCACATCCCATCACCTGTTGTTTGTTTATCTATTGGCCTTGCGAGTCGTAGCGCATGCTTAGAGTTGTTTGTGCGAGTCGTTTGTTGGTCTTAAGTTTCATCTGCTTAGTATGATATATTGTTCTACTTTAATAAAATGCTATCTTGTATTGGGGTATTATAATTAATTGATAAGGCACCAGGCGGAAGGCCTTGCGAGGTGTTTTGTTCTGCTCAGTGTCGACCTAGGAACTGAGATTTTGTCCTCGGATCCAATTTTGAGCGCACTAACCACTTGTGGGTGGCCCAATGGAGCCCCCCTCGACTTTGAACGGATCCGCAGCTCGTCCATGTGCCGCAAGTAGTTCGGGTTTTCCATTCGCTTATATGCATGTGCATGATGATGATGATGATCGATGAGAGGTTACTTGATACGGGGGGTCATATAGGGGTGGTGCGCACGAAGCGGACAGTTCCTACTGTGGTTTGAGCCGCACGGCGCGTGGACACAAACTAATGAGTCCGCAATTGAGATTCGGCCGGACTCCTGACGCGGGTAACAACTCATATGGGTGGCACTTGGACTTGCTGTAGTGAAGGAATGAGTCGTGTTGAGAGGCCCTCACGGGTTGATCATGCGAGTATGGGTACTGTAGTGCACCCCTGCAGGGTATAATCTTATCGATGAGCCGTGTCCACGGTTATGGACGACTTTGGTGATGATGCTGGCTAACAAGATCTAGACAACTTACACCTAATTAATGTTAATTAAATCGACTAGTAATATAGAATTACTTTCACAATAAATTATAATTAAAATTGTTCAACGTGTGAGTTTCCCGAATTGCTTCCTCATATTTGGTTGAGGGGGTTAATTCGAGAATGGGTTATGTTTGGTGTTAGTTGTAGTTGTTTACTTATGCGCTCTCTTATCCCTCTCTGATTAGACGGAAGTTGTAGCGTGTCTCTTTAGGTTGCTAGTGCTGCTGCCGCTAAGTCCACCTCCCCTATATTTTGTGAGATGGTGTAGAAAGTAGGCAAGTCGGTTTTGCTTGCCAGGGAGTGCCCTGACCCTCTTTTGGGATGTGTTTTATGTGCAGTCAACAGGTTTGAAGTCTGACGACGTTAGCTTGGGAATCCCTCCGGCTTGGCTGGGCAGGGATATGGCGCCATCGCTTATCTTCAGGACTCTTAGTCCAATTTGCATCTTATCCGTAGCCGGATACTATTTTTGCTTCCGCTGTCATTGGTATCTTTGTATTGTATATTTGTATCTTGACTCGTTCGAGTCGTTGTTGTATTATTTCTTCTGTTGTATTTGTGGATGTATCGGAACTGTTGTAATGTTATCACAATTCCACCCACATAATGCGCATGTTTCGGCGTGCACATTATGTCTGGTGGGCGACCTAAAATCGTTATTATGCGGATTTCGGCGGGATCGCTTAAATCTACATAGTACCGATTTTAGGGCGTCACATCACCACACATGGCAAGGTGTGGGACTTTCCTCACGGTAGAACCGGCAATATTTCCGCCATCGAAAACGCAACAAGTTGTCCAAAGTAAAACCGATTTCGATGAACAAGAGCTTGACATGGAGATGAACCAAGCTCTAATTCCTCACCACCATAAAAGCGAAATAAGAACCAAGAAATATGATATGTCAAGTATGCAAAGGTTTGAGCTCTCCACAACGATGTGATCAAGTTACCAACTTGAGAACCCCTCTTGATAGTACGCCTATCTACCCTATAGCCCTGTCAAGATCATACCTTTACCTTGAGCATTCCACTTGAGTTGGAAGATGACTATCTTGATCTCTTCAAGTGGTTCATCTTTGTTGATTGCGCGTCCAAGCACATGCTTGATGAAGACTTCTCCAAATACTCCCCCATGCTCACAATGGGAGAGTCTCGCTTAGCTCCATCTTCATGTATCCATTGCAAGCACCAAGCATAGGATCTTTTCAAGAAGCTTCTCTTCGTCTTGATCTTGCACATCTCACCTTGATGACGATCACCACATGACGTCATCCTCCATGAGCTATATGAGATCTTCATTTGATGCAAGCCCATGGAAGATACCTAACCTCATATAAAGATACCACACACACATATATCATGGGTTAGTTCACAAAGCTATGCGGACAAGTGTTTACCATCCCAAGAGATAAGCTTCAAGAGTCCAACACATGAACTCCACAATTCCATGGACATGATCTATAATGATATCTCAATGCAAACATTAGTCCATAAAGATTGTAATTCAATTACCAAAACCACACATGAGAGAAAATGCTCTTTCACCTGCACACTCAGCCAAAACCACCTTCCGGGGCCGCCACCCCGACATAGAAGATGATTGTTCTTTGGAAGATATTCAGAAAAATAAAGAAAAATACTTAACGAAACGGTAGCTATTATGAAAAACTTTTAATACCTATCGGTTCTACAACGAGAAATGACAAAATAAGTATCAGATTGCGCTACTAACCTTTTGACACTTAGTTAACAATATTTTTAAAGATCTTGTAACATGATCATCTAAAGTTGGTTAAAAGGATTGCTTGTTGAGGATACTACAAATTACTTTGTTGACCATGGGTGATGTGTTCTATAAATTTCATAATCTTAACAATATTATACGGGCCAAGAATTATGCACCCGCATGCAAAAGTTGTCCTCGCTAACATTCAGATATAATTATCGAGATCTTCTTCCCTAAAAAGAATAGATATCATTATCGATATTATCCTCGTGAAGCCAAGTTCATGCATGTTGTTCTTCTTTAGGATTTCGTATCTACTCCGTTTGATTATTTTCAACAAGGACATAGTTCAACGTGTGGCTGCATGTCAGCATCCACCATAAACATGCATTGCACGTAGACAGAGAGCTGCATGCCAATTTCTCTTGAAAAGGAAATACATGTAGGCACATTATTTCTCCCAAATTAATGCATGAAAATCTTGTAGCAGTATATCTCACTCTCACAAGTCACACGGGTCAACCCAAATGTACTCACCTGGAAAGTTCCTACAGCACTGTGCAGACACAAATTAGCTTGGTCGGCCTTTATTTCAAACAGCAACAGCCCGCGGTATGTGGTAAGGTACGCCTGTACGGTACGGTACTTTCAATGGCCGTACACGCGCTCCGGCCGTACCATTCGAACAGTGAAACGTGCTTCATCATGCGTGCCCGGAGCACACTGTAACTCTGTATGCATGACGCCGCATTATGTTGTCCACGTGTACTGTCACTGTGCGCCAACGGCGGCGCCAGGAACTGGGTATTCACTCAATTTTTTTTCTCTAAATGCAATACAAAAACTACAGTACGGGAAATTTAGGGGGGATTTTTCTCTTCATCTACAATTTACGTTACAAGAAAACAAGAGGAAATTGAAGAGGGTTCAAATCAACCAAATAGAAACTAGAAACTCAAGAGGGCAGGGGCGCCATACCTCCTGACTGCAGCAAGAGGAAAAGGAAGAGGGGCAGGGCGCGCGCGGGCCGGGGGCGGTGAGCCGCCGCAGCGGGCGCAGGCGTGGGGCAAGTAGGGGCAGGGGGTGGTGCGCCATCGCCGGAGCAGGGCGGCGGGCAGCGCTGCATCTGCGCTGCCGGCAGGGGCGGCTGGGCCGGGCGGTGCAGGCCACGGGCGGACAGGAAGCGGGCGCCGCCGCGGGTGGGTGCGAGGCGGCCGGGCGGGCACGGGCAGGGGCGGGGCGCCGCCGTCCAGTCGCTGGAGCCGCCGGTCAAATCGATCCGGGGCCTGGAGAGAGCTGAGAGGAGGTGCGGATGCGGGAGACAAGAGAGCGACACTCGGACGCTCGGTTAGTTGGGCTGTAGTTGGGCTGAATCGTATATGACAATTTTTTTCTCTGCCGAAAACATGGGTATTCAGGTGAATATAGCGAATACACGCTGGCGCCGCCATTGTTGTGTGCGTCATCAGTTACTACATTATTAAGCTCAGGAAATGCATTCTGGTAACCTTGACCTCTCTAGGCGCCATGAGCCATTGTTCCTCGGAGAGGCTAGATTACCATTACCAAAACTAGCAAGGTGACCCTCGTAAGGCGAAGGCATCAACTTTAGTGTATTGAACATAATCTCTGAATATTATTTATATTTTACCAGATATTAAACTGTTTAATTCTTAATTACATTGTTTTACGAAGATAAACATGTTATGATAAGTAAAATAATATGTGTGAAAAATAGTGAAACTAAATTAAATTTGTGGTCAAATAGTTTGTGCAATATTTTTTAAAAATTCCATGTTACTATTTTGTAATATAGGTAGTGCTATTTTGATCTTATTTTACTACTTTATATTGTTCCCCCACTACTTATAGTCCTACCCAGATCTATTTGTCATGTCTTGCCATACAACTACTTTACAAATTCTAATTAGTGACATGTTCTCTAATCTCTACTATTTCCATGACAACACAAAATTATGTTGATTTTGTCATGAACACTGCTAAGTAATGATCATCATTATACTCATTGTCTTATAACACAATTTGTAGCTATACCAATCATGCACAACATGTTAAATCATTTTCAGTGGTTATAAAAGTCTGAATGGAATGATAATTCAACGCCATACACGTAAATATCTCCAAAAGTCTTTGATGTTGTGTAATGATTAACAAAAAATTCTGGACATCTACGAAAAATATATTGCGGGAACATAATGTTTTTGCAAGTCCATATGAACAACACATGCTACTCTTCAGAATTTTTAGTTGAGTATACTTACACAAAAGGAATAAAGATACATAATTAGGCTAAGCATATTATTCCAACAACATTACACTCCAAAAATTGAAGTTCCACTCATTGCATAAAATGTCATCGTCAACATGACTATGCTCGTAATAAATATAACATAATTTCTTTCTTACATTGGATGGAATTTGGAAAGGATCAGAGGCCTTCCAATTGTATGAAAGTGTTTTTATCATCGACTTATCTGATACACATATTTATATGATAAACTGATTTTCAAACTCTTTAGTTGTGGTGACTCTATTGTTTTAATCAATCTACAACGACTCGTTCAGACATATGGCATATTGCCATTGATACACCCTTCTTCTAACACACTGAGATGGATGTGTTTGCATGATTGTTTACATACATATACTATTTCATGTGTAATCTAACCCTTCTGCTACATATCCAGTGGAACCCCTTAATTATAAACACTTATGCGATCAGCGTGATTGTTACTCTATTTTCTCAATCATTTTCCCATTGCCAGATTATCTAAATTAATAAATGCTAAATTTTCTTTGAAGTTTCATTCACAATCTATGAGTGTCTTTTCACATAGACTTTTATTTTTCACATAGACTATAAATAAATTTGTACTATCAATAATTTAAACCTATTTCTTACTTTGAAATGCGTACACAAAATATACATGCATTTTTAGCCGAGCTTAGAATATTATACCAATTTGATAATTCTAAATCAATTTAGCATTAACTAATTATTTGTCAATTTTCATACTGTTGGATTGCATAATGATTTGTTCTACCTCGGAGTTGCATATGTGTTGACACTGAGTTTTCCCTTTCATATATAAGTAATAACTGGATTTTTTATCGTACGCGAATTAGAACTATGAAAATAATCATAATATTTGGATTTTGGTCGTGCTTATTTGATAATTCCAATATGCTAAAACATTAAAAAAATCACATGGCGTGCAAAATTAATGACCTGTCTCAAATGATTTTTTTCCTTCAATCTTTATATGACGGATTTGTTGAGCCGTGTAAGTAGCAGAGTTGTCCGCTTGCATCTGTTTGGCAGCAAAGATTAATTGTGAGTATGTCAAAATTCTAGGCTGCAATTGATTACCTATTAATTTTCTTGACTATATGGACGGACAAAATTATTTATATGTATATTAACTACTAAATCTGTGTCGTTAATATCTTTCGGGAACATGTTACTATTAAATCTGTGCAGTTAATATCTTCCGAGAACATATTATTTTTGCAAGTACACATGAATAACATATTTTACAAAAAAAACTAATTTTAATCAGCGTATAGGAAGTTGTCAAATTTGCTAAAGAAAAATCTATCGAATTAATGACCAAAAATTGAGGACCATGCAAGTACTAATACTCCATTCGTGATGAAGTTACGTGGATCAAATATGAAGTTGTTGACATATGATGTGAAGACATCATTGTGATGTCATCGCATGCAGATATATACTACTCCGTAAATGTAATTGGAATCGTACATGCTATTCAATCGTATAGCTCTAGGAGTCCTTTCATGCTTGTTTCGAAGGGCGCATCTCTTTCTCCCATCTAATTTCATTTCAGAGCCTAACTACGTGACGTGTCAGGTACTATCATGTACATTTTACTGTTATACACGCCTGGTACGTGTTGGGCCAACGTGTTGGATTATTTGCGTGTGCCATATGTGTTACGTAATTCTTTTTAAAATCCTAATCATTAGTTGTAGATCCAATGATTAAAATAATTATGATGATGTGGATTAACTGGTGTCCCAAAATTAAAACCTCCGTATTATGCTTTTAGTATATAATATAATAATATAATAGACTAGACTGTGTAGCAACCGGTGCAGTGAGCAGTGAGTGATCGATGCGCACTCAACTAAACTCGTTAACTCTCCCGGAAAAAAAAAATACTAAACTCGCTGGTTAAAGGAAACGGCACACATCACCCAAATTAAAGCAGAACCACGTAGGGTAAGTACGTGTGTTCTCGCTGCCACGTCCTGCTCGGAGCCGCATATACCTACGCCGGTGGGTCACCTAACAGGCCGTACGTGGCGCGACCGTAGAGGTTGAGAGCGCGGATTACGCCACGGAGAGAAGCCGTTAGATCTACTGGAACCTGGAAGCTGCTCAGATCATGATAAACCACCGTTAAAAAAAGTACTTAAAGAACATGGTCAACCGCGTCTCCGTGTACGCGCACCGAAGCCGCGTGCACGAGCATGTGGTTCGCATGAACGCCCGAGGCTCCCACGTTCCCTCCAGCGCCCGCCACGCTCCGCGTGTCCGGCACCCTTAGTTGAGCGCCCTGTGAGGGCCTCGGATATGTGTCTGGTTATTTGGCGGGTGGATGTCACCGTGGTGTTCTCTAAATAAACGCTCTATTTTTAAAACATCCATAGAAATTTTAAAACTAGTCTAAAACTATTCTAGATGTCCTCATCCTCATTGTCCTCATCGACCGCCATGTTGAAAGTGCCAGCCGTTCTCCTCCGGCTCGAAGCTACATGATGCGTTTACCACCTGAGCGAGCCAGCTTCGCTCCGCCTCTGCCTTGCAGCCGCATCCGATGCAACTGCGCCGCCTCCGAGCGATGTCACACAAGACATTCGCCGTGGCGCCTCACGACCCATCGATTGAGCTTCGTGGGCCCGACGGAATAGAGAACGAACCGACGGGCAATCACGCCCCGTCATCATTAACGCAGCCTCACCAGCAATCTATACGGCGCCTTAAAACTGTCTTGACCGGGGGTAACAGATGGGGGCCACCTGTCGGGTGAGATGACCGAACGATGTCCGTCCGCCAAATTTACCTCCACTGGGCCTTTGGGGGCGTTGGTGGTGGTGTATGTGTGTGTGTGGGGGAGGGCGCCGGTGGAATGCTCTTACCACGTTGTGGAATGGACAGGTGTGGCTACTACTACAGTGTACAGCATATTATCACGCTGCATGTCACATCAATCAACCCCTCACCGAAATTTCGTCGTCGAGCTGCGCAACAGAAAACCGGCCACAATTGGAAACAGAGCCCCTCCCCGATATTTTGCCTGCAGAGGCAGAAGCCGAGGTCGGTCGGTACCGTAGTCGCATACTGATGTAGTCGTAGTAACATTTTTGTTGCAATACTCTGGACCGTTCAGCTGCTAATGTCAGCTGTTCAGCGTATATATACTTATGTTAATTTGGCTGGTGATGGCAAGATCCACGTCAGGCTGGTGCAGTTGCTAGCTTGCTCCCTACCGATCTTTTGCTCGGTCGAGAACCTTATGAACCTTGGCCGACGCACCACGAAGCTCAATTATGCATGGGGATTAGCCCTTATTTTTTTCGTGGTTGGAGGCACCGGCCGGCCTTTCCACCGCGCCAAAAGGCACAGAGATTGCGGTGAGCATGATCAGTGCTGGCTTGCTAATGCTATGTTTGTGTGAGCAGAGAACGACGTCGGAGTTACTGGATCATGACGTAACACCATTTGTGGTGCATATATACGTTTGGATAAATTGTATATTACGTCCAGCTTTATCGAGAAATGGACGTCCCCGTGGTGGAAAAGACGTTGTGAATGGACGTACGGCGGATCCCGCCCTGTCATTTTCCTTCCTTCCCAGCTGACGGCAGCTGATTTTCCCAGTGCGGTAGCCGAAATCATAAAAATACTGGTGGACATTTTCTGACGCCGAAAGAAAAGTGATTAAAATACCAACACACATGAATTTTGATGTAACCCCAGCGGAAACAGCCACGAAAGACCCGGTGAAACCGATGCTTACTCCGATGAGCTAAACTGGATCCTGGATTCATGCTCTCTTTGTAAATAAAGCAGCCGCCCTAATTACGAACTATTCCTGCTCATCAGCTAATAATGGATCAGGAACTTGTTCAAAGCTCAGGCCAACAAGTCCGCCCGGAAGACCGTATTTCGTCCCAAGGTTTTTTTCAAACCATTCCCCGGATGGACACTGGAAATTCAGTCTCCAAGCAAGAACTTCTCGATATAGCAAGGCAATACAATACTACTCCCTCCCTTACCTATAGTGATCTCACTTTCTTACGAACAAATTGAATATAATCTGTTAAATTCATGTTTTAAGACTAATCACATTTTTCGATCGATCAAATTATCCAAAAATAGAAAATATAAATTATATTATGATTTTTTTCTCAAAAAACTGTACACGCTTATATCAAGAAACAAAGGGAATACTAGTTATACATGTCTCTTGTATTACCACGGCGAAAACTATATTCAGTGCAATTTAGAACAAACTACGTACTCCGTTGAGCTAAAAGGGATCTTCGATTCAGGCTATGTTTGAATAAAGCAGACGGCTTACGAACTATTCCTGCTCACCGGCTAATACAGGAACTTGTTCGAAGTTCAGACGTATAAGTCTGCCGGAACACCGGATTCCTTCTCACACTTTTACTCAAGCACTTTAATCATTTTTTTATTAATTGTAAAAAAAAAGTAAATTTCATAGCTACAAAATGACTTTTAACGAGATTTTTTTTGTCTTTTTACACTGTCCATGAAAATATCTATTAATCCGAAACATTATGTGCGAACATAACATGTTCAGATGTAAGCCTGAATTTAAGTACTCCCTCCGACCCGAATTAACGGGCGGACTGCGTTTTGTTTTTTTACAAAAAACACCCCCCACACGTCCAGCCCACCACCACCACGGAGGAGAAGCAGTTGATCATCCAGATCAAGCGCGCGTGGGGCGAACCGTCCGTGCTCGCGACATGGACCGGCGCCTCCGCCTCGGGCGACCACTGCAGCTGGCCCTACGGCGACGCCTCGACCGGCCGCGTCACCGACCTCTCCCTCAACAACACCTACGTCGCCGGCCCGGTCCCAGCCGCCATTGGCAACCTCTCCGCCCTCACGATCCTCGACCTCTCCAACAACAGCATCAGCCAAACTTGCTTCTTTCTGGCGGCCTCACGATCTCATAATCCTTCGCAGCGGCGTATTGCGGCCTCGGTGGGGATTTCACGAGCTACGTGGCGGAGATGCCGGAGCTCGAGTTGCTCGACCTCTCGGTCAACGCATTCACCGGAAGCATACCTCCGGGGATCGGCCGGGAGGCGAGGGGCGGAGCAGGCGGCGGCGCGGGAGACGGAGCAGGCGGCGCGGGAGGGGCTGAGCAGGCAACGGCGCGGGAGGCGAGGGGCGGAGGCGGAGCAGGCGGCGCGGGAGGGGCTGAGCAGCGGTCGGGAGAGGTTGGTGGAAGGACTATTAACTTCAGGTAAAAAAGAGTAGGGGGTGATTGGTAAAAACGCCACCGCGCCCAGTAATTCGGGTCGGAGGGAGTAGAATTTTTACAATGCATTTTTCTCATAATGAGTGCACCTAGACCGACAACTCAAAACATCGTGTCCAACTATCTAGGAGTAGGTGTGTAACCACGGAGAGAAAGTGTACTGAGTGTAATTTACTGCTACAAATTACCTAGGTGTGTAAGCACGAAGGGAGTGTGTACACATGCTGGCAAGACGTGCAAATTGCAATGCGCTGAGGCGGCCGGAGCAAACCCAGCCCGTACGCATGCATGTATCTCCGCAACGATCCTGTCACCAGCAAACGTGGCAACTATCACTTTGACAAACATGTTCAATTCCCATCAGCAGCAACTGTGACCTACAGCTACAGTCCAGTAATGATCAAACAAAGGCAGCTAAGTAAGGAAGTAAGCCCGTCTGATTTGACGAAACCGCAGTTTGACCGGAAGTAATTCGAAGTAAAGTCCGGCTGATTTCTTTTCACGAAACCCAGCGACACCGGAAGCTGCAATTTTTTTAGTACTTTGTCAAGTCTTCCTTGAGTTGGACAGTATATGGCACTATACGAACGCCTTCCACGTGTTCTGATAGCAAGAACAAACCTGTAACGGTCATCGATTAAATTAGTATTGTAAGAACAATATTCTTGTATTTAAGGAGAATATATTGGATTCTTTTATTTTAAACGCCATATCAGATGGCTATACGAGAAAATCACAAAAGAAGTACTCTGGAATTTACTTCGAAAACAGGACCAAGTGAGCATCGAACCACCGTCAAACAGCATTTTACTCGCACTCATACGCCGTAGACAATGATTATGCGTATCACCACTCCCCGTTGACGTAGCCTTGCAATGCCGACCTCTATGAAAGCACTCCACCTATCGACCTCGGGATATCTCCCCGTTGACCCGTCGTAGCCTTGCAAAGATTTTGATATTTTTTGTCTATATATTGTTGTTTATAGCGAGATAATTTGTTGTGAGTGTTATTTTCAAACACGAGAACCCATTTGAACATCTACTCTAGTCTTGCCCGAGTTGGACGCTATGTCACGATGCAATCGGGTATCACGTATTCGTCGATGAATTTGGAAACATAAATTCGAAGTAGGTACTACCTTGATTTGGAAACCATGGTCCATGCATGAGCACACTCCAACTGTAAAATCTTTCGATGATTGATCATCCAAAACCAAGGGAGGACGAGGGTGGCCAAACTGTGATGTATTGAAGTTGTCTAATCAAACTCCTCACCTGTTACAATACCGGTTCACAATGGGAGTTTGGTCATCCTTGAAGATACGGCTTGGGCTCTACCTTCGAGCGAGGTGTGTACGTATTCCGCGTCATTGCTTCTTCCCGGTGCAAATTTCCTGCCCTGGGGGTGTACTGTGTTGTCTGTGTAGTCGACTTCGAAGTTAGTGCGATATCCAGCATGAACTTTGCTTAAAGCAAGCTAAAGGAAAGCTACGTCGATCGGGAGGAGAAAATCCATCGCCGGCAGCAATTCCGGCGTAGATACGCGTGCGACGCGTCTCTCCACCAGTTGTTTCTTGCTGTGATGGATCTCCATGTCCGCGCTGCCTCTGCGACGCGGAGATATCGGACAGATCTTCCTGTGGTGGCGCTGCGTGATGTGCCCGTCGATCGGCTCAGTTGTGGCGTACGTTGCCACTAGCCCACTACCAGCATATCCGGAATTAGATTCTTCTCTCTGAACGTCATGTCGGATGGGCGTACCTGCTTTTGGAAGGTATAAATTCGTTTTTTCTGGTGTGTGGATATTGTTGTGCATCGGGACTCGGGAGATATTGTGGTGTATCGCGAGAGTTTGCTGTGCCACCACACCAAGCCTGTGGAGCTGGAAAGTGTTTCCGGCACCAAACTATAAACTTCAATTCCCCGCGGAAAGAAGCTAATTTTTTTAAAATAATACTTTTTTTAAAAAAATTCGGAAAATATTGCGCAGTTTCAGCAAATTTCAAAAATATTACGGCCTCGGCCCGGAGGAGGCCGACTGGATCTCGTCGGCCCGGAGCAGGCCGACTGGGACTCGTCGGCCCAGAGCTGGCCGACCAGGTCTCGTCGGCCGTATCTGCGCGCCTGCAGGACCTGGCATAGACCTGGTCGGCTGGGAGGTGGCCGACCAGCCCTGTCGGCCCAGGGTAAGCCGATCGTTGCATGCAGCAACTTCTCCTCCGCCTATTTCTCCTTAGCGCACGATTAGCGCGCGTTTCTCCCGCCAGACGTTCCCGCCTTTTTCTCCCGCCACCGTTTCCCGCCCGTTTCTCCCGCCAACCGTTCCCGCCTATTCCTCCCGCCACCGTTTCCCGCCCGTTTCTCCCGCCACCGTTTCCCGCCTGTTCCTCCCGCCACCATTGTCCTATAAAAACCACTCTAGGCTAAGCGGGGTACTCTCACAGAGCGCCAGCATGGTGTGTATTGTACCTTGTGAGAAGTGTGTGTCCGGCTTTCATATAGCCGCATCCGAGCAGCTAGCTAAGATTATCACCTATTTGAAGGTAGATGGTAGGGAAATTCCACTTGAAGAAATTGTTGGTAGTGAGAGACATCTCGCTTTGCTAGGGTCGAGGCTATGCCGAGATGGGTTTCCGTATAGGACCACAGAACAAATCCGTGCAGAAGTCTTGAGGCTTGCGGATAAGTTCGATAGGCATGTTACTAATGAGCCGATTCATCGAACTCAAGACATACGTGAGAGGTACGGTCGTTCATTTCTCTGGGTATACTCCAGCGATGATGACGACGATTTCATGCCGTCGTCAAAGGAAAAGGGGGCTGAAGCAGTGCGTAAGGGCAAGGAGAAGAAGGCAGAAACATCGAGGAAGGGTGCGGGTAAGAAGCCTGAATCATCGTCAAAGGGCAAGGGTGCTAAATCTGCGGATGGTGCAGGCTGCATTGATGGGAGATAGGTAGAATCTTAATTTGAGTTATGTTGTATCTTTCTTTGAGTATCGATTAATTAGTAGTTGTACCTGCATTTCCTATTGTTGTGTGGTGTGATCAGTATGTAATCGAGGTTTGTTGTATCTTATCTTACGTACCAATGTCTACCGGTTACGGACATATCAAATATTGCCACATAGATCGTACTAATAAGTCTAGTACATAACGATACATAATGTCTTCTCTGGCCACCGTTGTGCGCCTCGAAGGAAAGGAGTAGCATACATATGTCTCATACATAGGTCTGACGGTACATGGAAAATAACGAACATATGTCTCTGATACATAAGTAGAGTCTCAGTCATCGCCTCTGCCACGACGTGGCGGATGTGGCTGAGGAGTGCTCCATCCAAACCGATGGGGTGGGCGAGTGACTCGTGGAGGAACCAAGGACCCGTCATCTGCCTGCTGTGTATCCTGTGTGGGTCGTGGAGGAGGAGTGTTGTACATGTTGAGCCACTGGGTGTCCGCATCCGCACCGGGAAACACGTCCGGCTGACTCTCCCAACCAGAAGCACCCGAGTAATGCTCGGAGATAATAGGCCCCAAGTTGAAGTCGAATTGTGCTAGAATCGAGAAATTTTATGTAACATGTTATTTTGTAAATAGTTTGAGTACATGATAATGTAGTAGTACGAATAGACATACCGTGTGGTCCACGAGGCTGGAAGCCGGTCCAGGGGCTCTGCTGGTACTCCGAAGAGGGTCGCTGCTGGTAGCCCCCAGTGGGGCTCTGCTGGTAGGCCCCCTGCTGGTAGCCCCCAGCGGGGCTCTGCTGATAGCCCCCCTGGTGGTAACTCTGCTGCTGCCAGCCCGAACCTCCTGGCTGGTCAGGTGGAGGTGGTGCGACACGTGGACGCGGGTGTTGTCGGTGTGCCTCCGGAGGTGGCGGCACGTTACGCCGTGCCCGCCGTTGAGGCAGCTGCGTGGACGGATGCGGTGACCGTCGTGCAGCATGTGGGAGAACGTCAGACGAGCGGACACACGTGATAGCCTCGTAGATCTGTCACACTCTCTGAGCAGCGGACTGCAACCAAGACCGATGCTCTTCGCGTGTAAGCAAAGGCCCGGTCGAAAGTGAACGGTTTAACTGGTCTATATCATTCCCAAGATCCCACGTCAACTCAGCATGAAAGTGGTAAAGACAGTTAGGAAATGAAGGATAATATAGATAAGGGTAAATGATTGTAGATAAGTTAATTATTTGTACCGCGTGTTGCCGTGATCCGGACATAGACTGGCTGGGGTACATATCCCACGTAGCAGGGGCCGGCATCACATCCGGTTGGGCGTGATGAACGAGAGAAACCCTTGTGGAACTGACGTACCACTCTAGGTACTCGTCGTACTCCGCCGGATCGAAGGGCTGCGCCTCGACCCAGACACGAGTCAGCGCATCAGCCCACTCGGCCACGTAAGGTTGCACTCTTTGCAACCATTGTGTCGCAGTCCTGTTAGTTCCCTTCCTGCTCCATCTGCAAGACAAGAAACATTAACATAATTGTGGATGACAAGTGTTAAAACAAAAATGTGTGGTTCAGAAATGGAGGTACCGGTGGACGATGTCTGGTAGAGGCGCATCAATAGGCGGGGGGACCGAGATCTGGCGCAGACCGAACTGCCTCATAACACGCTGCTGGGCCATCTCCTCAACGCTGACGTCGAAGATAATCTTCGACTTCGTCATCCAGTATGCTTCATCTCGCGTGCACATGATAGAAATTCCTCCAGGGAATTTCGACGCGATCGCGTCAGGCGAGTATGGCTCCCAAATAACTGAAACCCCGGAGAGAACGTCGAACTGCTCGTTGAATGCCGGGTAGCAGTTTCGAACCTGATCTCGAGCGAATCGTCTCTGCAAAACAAAGACGTAAATTGTATAAGTAAACAGGAAGATACTCATTGACAAGCATAATTAGTAAACTATTATTGAACATACCTTGCGATGTGTCCAAAGTGTGCCAAAAGTAGGGTCGTCTATGTGCTCCGGGTCGAAATAATGGTTGAGCGGCCACGGGTCGGCAGCCGAAATGTCGGGTCGTCCAATGGGGAACCTCTCCCACGACCACAGCTGCAACAGCATAGGGCATCCAAGAATTGCTGACTTTGTCGCCGTAAGAAAGCACGCGTTGCACATACCTCGGTACGTGGCCGCTAAGACTGCAGAACCCCAGCTACGAACAGTGATGTGGTACGGCTGTGTCGCACTTGCAATCTCCAATGCGATGGGGATGTATCGCGCACTGATAGTGGTGACATGGTTCTCCGTGAACATCACTTTTCCTAGCAGCGACATAAGGTACGCCTCGAGGCTCCTAGTAATATGGGACTCAGACATCTGGATCGTGCCAAAATTCTGTATCTGCACCGAAAACAATAATTGTACAAGTTAGGTAAAGGTTAGCTGAAGTGATGGATGAAAATTGACAATGACGTAGTACTAACCTGGAACTTAAGCAACCAATCAAGCTTGGGTCCGTGATCCTCATGCAGAAACACAGTTGCGTTGGGATTTATATGTTGGAATCGGTCTGATTTCCGATGGCAACCACTTGGAAAGTTCGTGCCTTCTCCATCTTAGCATCCATGTACTTCGTAATCTTTTCACACCAGGGTGAGTTTGGAGTGCGAAGTATATGCATTTCGGCTTGCTGGCGTTTGACTCTGAAGTAATTAACTGTGCCTTGGAAAATTCCCTCCACAAGGGCAGTTAATGGCAAGGCTCTGTTCCCTCGAAGGACAAAATTGTATGTTTCGGCAAGGTTTGTAGTCATGACGCCATATCTGGCTCCGTATGAGTCGTGCAACAATGACCACCTCTCCACGGGCTCATGCTCAATCCACTGCTGGAAATTCTTAATCAATCGTCCACCCTTTTTCCTCGTGCCCGGTGGGTCAAATCCTGGTAGATCACACAGACCGATCGATTCTTCTTCTTGCGGTGCAGGCCCAGTAGCTGCTTGTGCCGCTACTTGGGCTACATGAAACGCCACTGCCGCAGTACGTGCAGCTTTCCTCTCCCTAACATGTTTGTTCGTGAACTCATCAAGCTTGCCACGGAGAAAATTGTACTTCCATTCCTGGTTCTGCTTGCAGAGTTTTTTGAACAGATTCATGAGACTCTTATTTCTGAACTGTGAGAAGAAGTTAGCACCTAGATGGCGCATGCACCAACGACTCTGAAGATCCACCCACGGTGTTTCTTCATCCGTTCCAGGGTTTGTTAATGCCTTTATAGCATTGAGTATACCCGCATGTCTGTCATGTAGAACGCAAACATTCTGCTTATCCTTGACAACAACTTTTTTCAACTGCCTAAAGAACCACGTCCAACTTTCCGTGTTCCCGCTCTCAACAAAAGCGAAAGCAAGGGGCAACAGTTGGTTATTGCCGTCTTGGCCAATAGCAGTCAATATCTGACCCTTGTACTTGCCGGTCAAAAATGTGCCATCGACACATAACACTGGTCGGCAGTGGCTGAAGGCTTCGATGCATACGCCAAAAGAGAAGAACAAACGGTGCAACACCCTAACTGTAGAGAACTCTGGCATGTAGAAGTCTTGAAGATCAACATATGTGTCAGGATTCCTCGCCTGAAGCGTGCGGAGCAACCGGACAACAGAATCATATGAGTCAAAGAATGACCCAAATCTGGCCTCCAGCGCGCTCTGCTTAGCCCTCCAGGCCTTTCCATAAGAAATGTTGAAACTGAATCTCGTGAAGACTTTGTTCCTTATTGCCTTCACTTTCATCGCCTTGCTCTCAACTATCTCCGTGTAAAACAAACGAGCAATAAGCGTGGATGACAGATTACGGTGATCCTGAAGGATGCTGGGAATACGACATGTATGCATTACCATGTCACTCACAACCCAGTTTGTATCATACTTGGGGACATATGCGTGCACCCTACCCGGACAATCTATCCTCGAGCATTCCATGGTCAGACATTTCTTACTCGACACAGTTGTCTTGAAAACCCTTGATGTCGACATTGCCCACTGTATGATTGCTTCCTGCAGATGTTGCTTGTCAGCGTAAATTGCTCCCACAGCCATGCTGCTCTGGTGATATTGCCAGGAAGAATCATGACCATCGTCCAGAGTCA
Organism: Poa annua; assembly: GCA_026929855.1. Taxonomy (NCBI): domain Eukaryota; kingdom Viridiplantae; phylum Streptophyta; class Magnoliopsida; order Poales; family Poaceae; genus Poa; species Poa annua. Next base: position 8,054,576 of record CM049426.1, read on the forward strand.
TGCCAGATGAGAAGTCCTGAGTCCATGAAGCTGGATAAGGCACCTCCGGCTCGTACTCTGCGTCATTCGATGAATCAGAATCACTGCCATCACCGCAATGACCCTCAATATCTTCATCTTCCATCTCGTCCTGCATTCGGCCATCTTCCTCATCCCCATCTGCCTCCACATTTTCACTGTCATCATGCCCTCCAGCCATACTACTCTGCCCTGATTCATAAGCACTGCCTCCTTCGTAACCATGGCTGTCATCATGTTCAATTTCCATGGTTGCTGCACTGTTCTGCCCTGGATCGTGCCCACCCTCGCCTTCAGGAGGATTGACATTTACCTCCTTAACGACAGGAAGCAACAAGGCAACTGGGTGGCTTCCCCTGTTTTCGCAACCTTGCAACCAGTTCACCCACTGAGAATCCCGATCAATCGGCCTCAGAGTGTACCAAATTTTTTTACTGGACCTTGACCATAACGCGTGCACCCCGACAGTGTGTGTTTCTGCATTTAATCCCAAACACTGTGCCAACCAATCTTTTAACTGACTAACAGACCAATTTTCAGGGCCAGTCAGATCCAACTCGACGTGCTCAAACTCACTCAGGTCCATCCCATACTCAATTTGCTTTACTGAACCGACACCGTAGTAGAAAACAAACTTTACTATATTCGACATAATTGCTCACCTAAAAAATATTATAATGCATCAAATATTAATATCACATCGTACCTAAAATTCTACCGAAACTACTACATAATTATAATATATGGAATTAATTATACCAGATTACGTATACACGAACGTTAAGACTAATCCAAGATTATACACAAAATCTAAGCCTAATGCATGAAACTATGCGGACGGTAACTACACACTAGTCTGCATTTATCAACTACCAGTATTACCATACTAACTACAAATCCATCCGGACTAACTACACCCTACCTGCAAACTAAATCCTAACCCTATAGAAATAAACACAAACCCTAACCCTAAATCCTAATTTACATATAACACAAACCCTAACCCTAATACATGAAAAAGTCTTACCCTTGAAGCGTGGGCGGCCGTCACCTGCGGCGTCCGCGTGTAACATCCCAAATTTCTCAAAAATTTAAAACTTTGCATTCAAGCATCATGCATCATAAAAGTATGGCATTGAAATCACATAAGGAGTAAATTGAATTTTAATTATAAGGTTAAATAAAATTGTTTTCATTAAAGAGGTCTATTTGAGTTCCTTATACAAATCTGTATTTTATTATTTTATTTATTTAGCAAAATGATATCAAAAAGTTATAAATTAAATTAGCTTTTCAAAACATATTTTTATGAATTTTTCTGAAAAGTTTTGACTAAGTTTTAAAATCAAATTTGAATTAAATGTTTGAAATCAGAAAATGTTTTGTTAAAAAAAAAGGAGAGAAGAACGGCCCGACCCAATCTGGGCCGAAGCCCACTTCGTTCCCTCCCGTGCGCGCAACAGCAGCCCACCTCCCTCCTTCTCTCACTGCCAGTCGGGGCCCACACGTCATCTCCCTCCCCAACTCGTGAAGAACACGAACACAACTCCACCGAAACCTAGATTCTGGCGGATCGAAATCCGTTGGTAAATCGCGAGGAAATAGCTTCCCTCCTCCCCCATATAAACCCCCTCTCCGCCGCCTCCTCCCGAACCCCAAAACCCTAAAAGTTTCCCCCGGGTTGCTCGGAAACCATCCGCCGCCGTTCGCCGCCGTAAGCTTTGGATTTCGAGGGCTACAGACGACCTCGAGCCCCCCCTTCTCGTCATTTCTTCTTACTTTCTCCGTGCGCATCTCCGTGACATCTTTTAACCTCCTCGTTCGCAGCGGGTCGTCATCTCCATCCACAACCGAAGCGAGCCGCCGCCAGCCTCGACTCCGGCGAGCGATCCAGGGAGCCGTAAGCGACTCAACGACGACCAAAACTCGCCACCGACACTGCCTCGCGCCTCTGCACGTTCGGGTACGATCCATTCATCCCCTAGGGCCATATATCGCCATCGAGTGCGACGCCGGGCATGGCGCCGCCGCACCCAGAGGCACTCCGACGAGCAGCGCCGCCCGTTTTGGCCAGTTCAATCTGGACCCTTAGATTTAGATCGGACGGGCGAGATTTAATTTCCTTTACCGTTTCGTCCCTCTAATCTGGAGCGTCCGATGTAACTTAGATCGGACGGTTCCCGTGCCGATCCGCGGCGAATCGGTATCGCCCAATCAGAGCGCGCCGCGTGGCGTTTTTATTTTCTAATTTGGCTGAGAAATTGTTTTAAAAACAGAAAATAACACAAACTTACAAAATCCATAACTTTTGATCTGTTCATCCAAATTTGATGAATTTTATATCCACGTGAAGCTCTGCTCGTGTAGTTTAGTATGGTTTCATTAGTTTATCCTTTTAGTGTATATTAAATTGCGGAATTTAATTGTTTAGCTTTCGGATATTAAATCTATAACTTAATTAATAAAATCTCTTTCCAAATAAATCCAATTGTTTTAGAGATTTATTAATGCCCTCTGTCCAGAGAGTGTAACAAGAGTTTTATTTGAAACTTCTCATAATAGACTTAAAGAAATTGGTTTTAGAACTTAAAACTACTAATATGCTCAATATTTTAAATGATTAAATAAAATATTAAAATATTGATCATTGCATTTTATGCATTAATAACAGAGAAATTAAAATGGTAATTATATGGTTTTATTAAGTTCATTGCATATTAAGCATGCATACATATTTTTTGTCTTGATATTCTAAGTGTTATGCTTGTGTGTTTATTTAGTTTATTGTTTGTCTCTAGATTGTGAATAGGAGGAAGGTCCTTGTGATTGTTATTCTTGCTGTGCTTGTTCCTCTTGTTACCAAGGCAAGTGACATTCATAATCTATCCTATGTTTTCTATATGCATTATTAGTAGATTTTGAGTAGTATGCATGATAGGGAAATTTTGAACTATCTTATAATGCTAAGTTAGTTTACACTTTGAAAATATCCTAGTAGTGTGTATCCATCCCTCCCCATGCAGCCACCAAAAGTTTTATTAGATGCTTAGCTATGCTATAAAGGAGTTTACTTATCATGTTATAGAATTATTGCTAAGTGTTAAAACCTTGAATGCACTTCTGGGTGGAATTGGTTGTTTGGTTTATGTTGAGTGGCTTTTGGGACCATGCTTGTGGTTGTCTTTGCCTAGGATGAATTTATATTCTACTTAGGGCCATGAGTATGGTGGTTGTCACCCAGAAGCGCACTTGTGGACGGCCACCCAGGAACAAAGAGATTTCTAAGTCCCTCCAAGTTTAGAAGCTTTCCGTGCAGCCTTCTGACAATGGGCTCTGTCTAGAACTACTAAGTTGTGAGAGTGCAACCTGTCAGCTTGACAAGCAGATGTAGAGTTGATAGGTGGAACGGGTCTTGCTAGTATGGTTGCATTCTTCTTCTCAAAGTTCTTGTCTCAATTCTCTCCTTTCCATAATACACTCCGCGTGTATAGGATTTCTCGGACAAATTGAGTCTTAAGGTGAAAGTGCACAACCTCTGCAGAGTCGACAAACTGAGTACTCAGCCGTGTCCCCGGTGATGCACAACTTCGAGCAACTGGACAAGGATGGACGGAAGAATCTCAACATGATTTTCGTAAAGTAAAATTTGACTAAGGAAAGAATTATTGGTGCACTTGGGCTTCATCCCTTGGTGCCAAGTCTTTGAGATACAAAAGTGTTTTACAAAAGATAGGAGAAAACTGGCTTTCTGCAAAATAGCCTACAAACTCCACCAAGCCAAATATGCATATAGAATTAGACTTGTCATAATTTATCCACCATAGTCACTTGCCAATACTTCATTGTATTGACCTCCTACGGGGGCTGCATATTCAAATGTGCAGGTAATTCTGATGAGGAGTAAGTTTGGACTCGATTCTACACCCAACATGTCTGCTTGTGGCGTATGCTAGAAGAGAAGGCCCATTGCTTTTATTTTCGTTGTGAACTCTGAATATTTTAGCTAGTCTTCATGACTATGCACTTTGTAATAAATCTATACTTGGCTATTTTTGGATCTCGATGTAGTATTTTGATACTTACGCAATGATACTATATATTTTGTACTGTGGTGCTGGCAGTGATCCAGGGACTAGCACATAACACAGGTGTTCCATCTTTATTTAAAAGATGGGGCGCTACAAAATGGTATCAGAGCAAAAGTGTTGCCTGTAGGTTCGAGCCCTTAGGATTGGTTAAGCCTCTTTTTGATCCAGGGACTAACCTTACATGTCCGCGTACATGAGACCTGTTCCACAGTTATAAGTGGCTGGCCGGGTGTCTGTCTCTCTCACTATAGTGAATATCCGACTTACAAAGAGTTGATAATAGTGTTGATCACCTGTTAGAAAAGAACTTCTTTTTCTCTAAGTACTTAAGTACACCACAATTAGTATATCTTACCTTTGTCTTGTTTTAATAAACTCTACCTTTATCACTTAAGGATGTCGTTCTTCATGTATCAAACCGCGGAGGACTTCAAGGACATGCGCTTTGGAAGATATCTTCTAGAGTTAGTAGAACTGTTGGCACTTCCAATACCCATCATCAAGGCAAGCCAGCTGAAGCACTTCAACAAAGAAGACTATATGGGGAATTCGCCTTTACCAACAAGGGCGCCAGACTGAACCCAAGACCGAAGACATCCAGTACAAGTCGATTAGTGACTCCTTGGAGAAAGGGCTGAATCTCGTCACGCAGGAGCTAATAGGACGTCTTTGCTTGCAATACCAAGAGGGGTTAAAAGACCACTACTTTGCTCACCTGGGCCAACGTGACGAACATGGGATTCCTTACTGTGTTAGCGAGGAAGACAAAAACAAACCAGAACCTTTGTACCCATATCTCCAAGACTTAGAACTTCACCTCTGGCAACTAGAAGAGGATAGACGCAATGAGCTGTTGAAGAATGATGAAATAATGGCACAAGTCAAGGAGACTCAAAAGAAGATTGAAGCCCAAGAAGAGGTGGCCAACGCTCTAGAGGAGAAGTTCCGAGCTCAAGAGAAGAAGTTCCAAAATCAAGAAAAGAGAATTAGAGACAAGAACAAGGAGATCAAGACCTTGAAGGATGAAATTCTGAGCAACGACGTCGAGTTCGAAGCTGATCGAGATTTGATCGAGACTCTACGCCGTGAGAAGAGAATGCTGCAAGAGAAGATTGAAGTCCTGGAGAAGGAAGCAATCGAGACCCTGCACCGTGAGACGACAATGTTACAGGAGAAGAATGAGGCCTTGGAGAAGGAGGTGAATGACTACAAGGAGATCCTTACGAAGGAAGGCATCACCATCGAGGAAGTCGAAGAAGATGAAGGAGACGTCATGGACGAAGTTTAGACTTAGTAGTTGGACCACCATATTCTCCCTCGTTTAGTTCGTCGTTCTTTTTAAAACATTGATCTCCAACTTGTGGTGTGACAATGATAGAATGTTTGGTTTGCAGACTCTGTTGTTTTATTAAATCAACTTAGAATAATTGGTTTCGTTTTGCTAAGTAGAGTTTATCTTTTCAAGATGTCTTATGAAATGTTGATTGTGTTGACTTGGTTGCTTTGTGCATGGGTAGGATTTTTCTTCTCTTAGTTCTGTCTATCCTTCACTCATCTATGCTGAAAAATCCTACAGATGCCTCCTCGTCGTGATACCAACAACGACGATGTCATGCAACAACTGATGGCCGCTCAAGCTCAGTTGATGAATATGATGACTCAGTTCATTGCAGCAACCAACAACAACAACAACAACAACAACAACCACAACAACAACAACCCGCCACCTCCACCACCACCCCCAGTGGACAGACTTGCTAGATTCCTAAGGCTTAGGCCTAATAAGTTCTCCTCTGCTACTGAACCAATAGTGGCGGATGATTGGCTCCGTTCAGTCAACAAGGACTTAGTAACTTGTGAATGTTCTGAGGCAGAAAAAGTGAGGTTCACTGCACACCTGTTGGAAGGACCCGCAGCATTGTGGTGGGAGAATTATCAAGTGACTCATCCTTTGGATGGCATGACTTGGGATGCGTTCAAGGAAGGTTTCAGGAATGCTCACATCTCCTCAGGTATAATGAACCTGAAGAAAGACGAATTTCGCAGCTTGAGGCAAGGAGGTAGAACTCTGAAGGAGTATATGGATGACTTCTGTATGCTATCAAGGTATGCACCAGAGGACATTGATACTGATGCAAAGAGGAAGGAAAAGTTCCTCAATGGACTTAAGGGAGAACTGAAGATACCTTTGTCTGTGGCATATACTCCAAACTATCAAGCTCTGCTGGATCAAGCTATCACCTTGGACAACAACATAAGAAAGGAAGAGAACAAGAAGAGGAAGTTCAGTGCAAGTAAGGTTCATTCTGAAGGGACATATAAGAAACACATCTCTGAAGTCAGTAGCCATAAACCCTGGAATCACTCCAACACTGGTAGTGGCCAAAAACATCATGGTCATAACCACAATGGAGGGAACAAAGGAAGCAATGGAGGATACAATGGAAATAATGGTGGATCCAGGGGAAACCATCATCATGGCCATAATCATGGGAATGGTAATCACCGTCCTAACTATGAAGGGAAGAAAGACTTGTCTAATGTGACCTGCTTCAAGTGCAAGAAGACAGGATATTATGCAACTGAATGCCCAGAGAAGAAAGCTGATGAAAATTCCAAGCCCAATCCTTTCCAGAAGGGACAAGTGAACCACATCAATGTGGAAGAAGTTCATGATGAACCTGATGCTGTGATTGGTACGTTCCTGCTCAACTCCTTTCCAGCATTAGTTTTATTTGACACTGGAGCATCTCATTCATTCATATCAAGAGCTTTTGTTAACAAACATGGGTTAGCTGAGGAAAGTCTAGGAAAACCTATTAGGGTAAGTTCACTTGGAGGAGAGATGATAGTGAATTCCCGGTGTAGGCAGTTAGACTTGCAAATCGGAAAACACACCTTCCCAACAGACTTAGTCATCCTAGAAACCCAAGGATTGGATGTTATCATCGGAATGGATTGGATGACTCGTTTTGAAGGAATCATAGATTGTGCAAATAGAGCAATCACCCTCACCACCCCAGAGAAAAGGAAGATTAAGTTCCGATCAACTTTCGAACTTAGGAAGGTTAGGCTAAATTCTCTTAAGGGGGTTAGCCTTGGTGATGTGCTTATCGTCAAGGAATACCCAGATGTTTTTCCGGAGGAACTACCGGGGATGCCACCCGATAGAGATGTAGAGTTTCTCATCGAACTGAAACCGGGAACAGGGCCAATAGCTAAAAGACCTTATCCTATGGCTGTCGATGAATTGAAAGAGCTCAAGAAGCAATTAGAGGAACATATCCAGAAAGGATTCATTCGTCCAAGTTCATCGCCATGGGGAGCACCAGTCTTATTTGTTAAAAAGAAGGATCAAACCCAGAGGCTAGTCACGGATTACAGAGATATAAACGAGCAAACTATCAAAAACAAGTACCCGTTACCTAAGATAAATGAACTATTTGATCAACTGGAAGGTGCTTGTGTTTTCTCAAAGATCGATCTTCGATCGGGGTACCTCCAAATGAAAGTTAGAGAAATGGATATTCCCAAAACTGCATTTGTTACGAGATATGACTCTTATGAGTACACAGTAATGCCTTTTGGACTAACCAATGCACCAGCCTATTTCATGAATATGATGAATAAAGTGTTCATGGATTTTCTGGATAAGTTTGTGGTAGTATTCATAGATGATATTCTAATCTACTCCAAGAGTCACAAAGAACATGAAGAGCACTTGCGTCTGGTATTGCAGAGACTGCGTGAACATAATTTGTATGCCAAGTACATCAAGTGTGAGTTTTGGTTAGAACAAGTCGGATTTTTAGGCCATGTGGTGTCCAAGGAAGGTATAGCAGTGGATCCTGAAAAGGTTTCAGCTGTAACTAATTGGGAACCGCCGAAGAATGTTGGTGAATTACGAAGTTTTCTAGGCCTAGCAGGATACTACCGACGATTCATTGAAAACTTCTCCAAGATTGCCAAGGCCTTGAAGGAATTATTAAAGAAGGAGAAGAAATTTGAGTGGACAGAGGCATGCGAAGCCAGTTTTCAGGAGTTGAAGAAACGTCTGGTTTTAGCCCCAGTTCTATGTTTACCTGATTTGGAGAAGGAATTCCAAGTATACTGTGATGCTTCACGCCAAGGCTTGGGAAGTGTGTTGATGCAGGAAGGCAGAGTGGCATCTTATGCCTATAGACAACTCAAGAAACATGAAGCAAATTATCCAACTCATGATCTCGAGTTAGCATCAGTAGTGCATGCCCTGAAAACTTGGAGACCCTATCTAATGGGAAAAAGATGTGAGGTATTCACGGACCACAAAAGTTTGAAGTACATATTTACACAGAAGGAATTGAATATGAGACAAAGAAGATGGTTGGAACTTATTAAAGATTATGATTTAAGTCTTCAATACCATCCGGGAAAAGCTAATGTGGTAGCAGATGCTCTGAGTCGTAAGGTGTATGTGAATGGCCTTACAGCAGGAGAATTACCCGAGGATTTATGCAAGGCATTCAAGGACCTCAGATTGGAAGTAGTACCTGAAGGGTTTGTAATCTCATTAGTTGTACAGCCCACTTTGATGGACAAGATACGTGAAGCTCAGAAAGGAGACAAGGAAATAGAAGAGATCAAAGTCAATTTAAGAGCTGGAAAAGCTAAAGGATTTCATGAGGATGAGCAGGGGATTTTGTGGTTTGAAAAACGTGTATGTGTGGCCAATGACCCTGATATTAGGAAGTTAATTATGCAAGAAGCTCATGAAACACCTTATTCAATTCATCCGGGAAATACGAAGATTTATATGGATGTGAAAGAGAGATTTTGGTGGAATAATCTGAAGAGAGAAATAGCAGAATACATCGCTAAGTGTGATGTATGTAGTCGAGTAAAGGCAGAACATCAGAAACCAGCAGGACTATTACAACCCTTGAAAGTACCGGATTGGAAGTGGGATTCCATTGGGATGGACTTCATCACTGGATTACCAAGGACCAGATCGGGTTATGATTCTATTTGGGTTATCGTTTGTCGTCTAACCAAAATACCTCACTTCATAGCCGTGAAGACCACTTATACTAGTGCAAAGCTAGCCGATATTTACATGAAGAGAATTGTGTGTCTTCACGGCGTTACTAAGAGTATCGTGTCTGATAGAGGGACCCAGTTCACTTCTCATTTTTGGAAGCAGTTGCACGAATCTTTGGGAACCAGATTGGAATTCAGTACGGCTTTCCATCCGCAAACAGATGGTCAGACTGAAAGAGTGAATCAGATTTTAGAAGATATGTTAAGAGCTTGTGCGCTTGACTATGGATCTAGTTGGGATGATAATTTTCCATACGCTGAGTTCTCCTACAACAATAGTCACCAAGTCAGCATTGAGATGGCACCGTTTGAAGCCTTATATGGAAAGAAATGCACAACCCCACTGTTGTGGAATGGTGTAGGAGAACGGAGTTTCTTTGGGCCTGATATGATACAGGATGCTGAAGAAAAAGTCAGGCTGATTAAGGACAGATTGAAAATAGCACAGTCACGCCAGAAAAGCTATGCAGATTCCAAGCGTAGAGAAGTCACCTATGAAGTGGGAGATAGAACCTATTTAAGGGTGTCACCACTTCGGGGTGTGAAAAGGTTTGGAATCAAAGGAAAGTTAGCCCCTCGATTCATTGGACCATTCAAAATTCTTTCTCGTAAAGGTGAAGTGGCATATGAGTTAGAACTACCTGAAGTGTTGTCTGCTGTTCATAATGTGTTCCATGTCAGTAAGTTGAAGAAATGTCATCCCGAGATGATGGGAGTTCCCTTAAAGGATACTGTACCCCTCGAGGAGGTACAATTGGAGAGTGACCTGACATACGAAGAGAAGCCCATCAAGATATTACAGACAGCAGAAAGAGTCACCCGTACCAAAACCATCAGGTTTTGCAAGGTCCAGTGGAATCATCATACCGAAGACGAAGCCACCTGGGAACGAGAGGATGACCTCCGAGAAGACCACCCACACCTATTTGCTGACCTTTCCGAAGCTCGAGGGCGAGCTTCTTCTTAAAGGGGTTAGTCTGTAACATCCCAAATTTCTCAAAAATTTAAAACTTTGCATTCAAGCATCATGCATCATAAAAGTATGGCATTGAAATCACATAAGGAGTAAATTGAATTTTAATTATAAGGTTAAATAAAATTGTTTTCATTAAAGAGGTCTATTTGAGCTCCTTATACAAATCTGTATTTTATTATTTTATTTGTTTAGCAAAATGATATCAAAAAGTTATAAATTAAATTAGCTTTTCAAAACATATTTTTATGAATTTTTCTGAAAAGTTTTGACTAAGTTTTAAAATCAAATTTGAATTAAATGTTTGAAATCAGAAAATGTTTTGTTAAAAAAAAGGAGAGAAGAACGGCCCGACCCAATCTGGGCCGAAGCCCACTTCGTTCCCTCCCATGCGCGCAGCGCAGGCGAAGCGTAGCGGCCCAACAGCAGCCCACCTCCCTCCTTCTCTCACTGCCAGCCGGGGCCCACACGTCATCTCCCTCCCAACCTCGTGAAGAACACGAATACAACTCCACCGAAACCTAGATTCTTGCGGATCGAAATCCGTTGGTAAATCGCGAGGAAATAGCTTCCCTCCTCCCCCATATAAACCCCCTCTCCGCCGCCTCCTCCCGAACCCCAAAACCCTAAAAGTTGCCCCCGGGTTGCTCGGAAACCATCCGCCGCCGTCCGCCGCCGTTCGCCGCCGTAAGCTTCGGATTTCGAGGGCTACAGACGACCTCGAGCCCCCCTTCTCGTCATTTCTTCTTACTTTCTCCGTGCGCATCTCCGTGACATCTTTTAACCTCCTCGTTTGCAGCGGGTCGTCATCTCCATCCACAACCGAAGCGAGCCGCCGCCAGCCTCGACTCCGGCGAGCGATCCAGGGAGCCGCAAGCGACTCAACGACGACCAAAACTCGCCACCGACACTGCCTCGCGCCTCTGCATGTTCGGGTACGATCCATTCATCCCCTAGGGCCATATATAGCCATCGAGTGCGACGCCGGGCATGGCGCCGCCGCACCCAGAGGCACTCCGACGAGCAGCGCCGCCCGTTTTGGCCAGTTCAATCTGGACCCTTAGATTTAGATCGGACGGGCGTGATTTAATTTCCTTTACCATTTCGTCCCTCTAATCTGGAGCGTCCGATGTAACTTAGATCGGACGGTTCCCGTGCCGATCCGCGGCGAATCGGTATCGCCCAATCAGAGCGCGCCGCGTGGCGTTTTTATTTTCTAATTTGGCTGAGAAATTGTTTTAAAAACAGAAAATAACACAAACTTACAAAATCCATAACTTTTGATCTGTTCATCCAAATTTGATGAATTTTATATCCACGTGAAGCTCTGCTCGTGTAGTTTAGTATGGTTTCATTAGTTTATCCTTTTAGTGTATATTAAATTGCGGAATTTAATTGTTTAGCTTTCGGATATTAAATCTATAACTTAATTAATAAAATCTCTTTCCAAATAAATTCAATTGTTTTAGAGATTTATTAATGCCCTCTGTCCAGAGAGTGTAACAAGAGTTTTATTTGAAACTTCTCATAATAGACTTAAAGAAATTGGTTTTAGAACTTAAAACTACTAATATGCTCAATATTTTAAATGATTAAATAAAATATTAAAATATTGATCATTGCATTTTATGCATTAATAACAGAGAAATTAAAATGGTAATTATATGGTTTTATTAAGTTCATTGCATATTAAGCATGCATACATATTTTTTGTCTTGATATTCTAAGTGTTATGCTTGTGTGTTTATTTAGTTTATTGTTTGTCTCTAGATTGTGAATAGGAGGAAGGTCCTTGTGATTGTTATTCTTGCTGTGCTTGTTCCTCTTGTTACCAAGGCAAGTGACATTCATAATCTATCCTATGTTTTCTATATGCATTATTAGTAGATTTTGAGTAGTATGCATGATAGGGAAATTTTGAACTATCTTATAATGCTAAGTTAGTTTACACTTTGAAAATATCCTAGTAGTGTGTATCCATCCCTCCCCATGCAGCCACCAAAAGTTTTATTAGATGCTTAGCTATGCTATAAAGGAGTTTACTTATCATGTTATAGAATTATTGCTAAGTGTTAAAACCTTGAATGCACTTCTGGGTGGAATTGGTTGTTTGGTTTATGTTGAGTGGCTTTTGGGACCATGCTTGTGGTTGTCTTTGCCTAGGATGAATTTATATTCTACTTAGGGCCATGAGTATGGTGGTTGTCACCCAGAAGCGCACTTGTGGACGGCCACCCAGGAACAAAGAGATTTCTAAGTCCCTCCAAGTTTAGAAGCTTTCCGTGCAGCCTTCTGACAATGGGCTCTGTCTAGAACTACTAAGTTGTGAGAGTGCAACCTGTCAGCTTGACAAGCAGATGTAGAGTTGATAGGTGGAACGGGTCTTGCTAGTATGGTTGCATTCTTCTTCTCAAAGTTCTTGTCTCAATTCTCTCCTTTCCATAATACACTCCGCGTGTATAGGATTTCTCGGACAAATTGAGTCTTAAGGTGAAAGTGCACAACCTCTGCAGAGTCGACAAACTGAGTACTCAGCCGTGTCCCCGGTGAAGGACAACTTCGAGCAACTGGACAAGGATGGACGGAAGAATCTCAACATGATTTTCGTAAAGTAAAATTTGACTAAGGAAAGAATTATTGGTGCACTTGGGCTTCATCCCTTGGTGCCAAGTCTTTGAGATACAAAAGTGTTTTACAAAAGATAGGAGAAAACTGGCTTTCTGCAAAATAGCCTACAAACTCCACCAAGCCAAATATGCATATAGAATTAGACTTGTCATAATTTATCCACCATAGTCACTTGCCAATACTTCATTGTATTGACCTCCTACGGGGGCTGCATATTCAAATGTGCAGGTAATTCTGATGAGGAGTAAGTTTGGACTCGATTCTACACCCAACATGTCTGCTTGTGGCGTATGCTAGAAGAGAAGGCCCATTGCTTTTATTTTCGTTGTGAACTCTGAATATTTTAGCTAGTCTTCATGACTATGCACTTTGTAATAAAGCTATACTTGGCTATTTTTGGATCTCGATGTAGTATTTTGATACTTACGCAATGATACTATATATTTTGTACTGTGGTGCTGGCAGTGATCCAGGGACTAGCACATAACACAGGTGTTCCATCTTTATTTAAAAGATGGGGCGCTACACCGCGGCACCGTCGTGGGGCTCGACGTGTCCGGCCTCAACCTCTCCGGCGCGCTCCCGTCCACGCTCTCCCGCCTGCGCGGCCTCCTCCGCCTTCAACGGCTCCCTCCCGTCCACGCTCGCCCGCCTCCGCGCCCTCCGCGTCCTCCGCGACCTCACCAGCCCGCTCCCCGTCGAGGTCGCACCAAGGGTGTGGCTGCTCGTGGCTAGATTGGAAGAAGGAGAGAGAGAGAGGAGAGGAAGAGAAAGCCGCGCGGGCGAGGAAGAGGAAGCCGCGCGGGGCTTTGAAGGGACCTGGTCGGCCAGGAGGTGGCCGACGGGCTCCTCGGCCGTGACGTGGCCGAAGCCTGGCCGCTCGGTGCCGATCAGGCAATCGGCCGGCCCCTCCCCCCTGGTCGGCCAGCTCTGGGCCGACAAGCCCCCGTCGGCCACCTCCGGGCCGACCAGCCCCAGTCGGCCTCCTCCTGGCCGAGGCCGTATTATTTTTGAAATTTGCTGAAACTGCGCAATATTTCCCAAATTTCTAAAAAAAAAAGTATTATTTAAAAAAAATCGGCCGGAAAGAAACTATAGATTTCATTTATTAATGTTTCTTTTAGAGTAGAAAGTAGCATGAGTTAGCTAGAAACTGTTTTTGGCACTACAACTTTCTGTAATAGTCTATAGCTTGTGTGATATGATTAGTGTACTAGTGTTTTTGAGACAAAAATTGCAGCTTTAATAGCTTCTATAACTAAAAAATATATTATGGCCAATGCTCACAGTATGGCGTGCATTTATTAGTTTGGTTTTGGTATACTTTACATCATTAATTTTCATCTCAAAATAAAATGTATTATAAATGCATACAGATCAGAATATCTTGCCAACTTTCATCGATATAGTAATACTCTAGAACGACAAGTGTGTATCAATGCATACCAATCAGAATATCTTGCCAACAATCATCGACATATCGAAGCTATCTGAATTTAATGACTAATGCATCTAGTTGGATTCTTACAAATACAACTTAAGTTGCGCACAAAAAATCTTGCACTACTAATTTTCCTACTTGATGATATAAGATTGTTTAAAGAATTGCTTGTTGAGGATACTGTAGTTTATTTGATAGATTAAGTATGGCGTGCATTTATTAGTTTGGTTTTGGTATACTTTACATCATTAAATTTTATCTCAAATAAAATGTACTATTATAAATGCATACCACTCAGAATATCTTGCCAACTATCATCGATATAGTAATACTCTAGAACGACAAGTGTGTATCAATGCATACCACTAAGAATATATTGCCAATTATCATCGATATATCCATGCTATCTGAATTTAATGGCTAATGAATCTACTTGGATTCTTACATATACAACTTAAGTTGCACAAGAAAATCTTGTACTACTAATTTTCCTACTTGATGATATAAGATTGTTAAAAGAATTGCTTGTTGAGGATACTGTAGTTTATTTGATAGATTATTTGCTTCCCATGTTGTTTACCATGTGTCGTGTGTTTTGTAATTTTCATGTATTTACTTGACAACATAAGTTCATTAAAAGTATTGTTATTTGAGGATGTCACACTTATTTTCATACGATGTTATTGACCATGTGTCATGTGTTTTGTAATTTTCATGTCTTGACAAATTTATTGGTGAAAGAATAATGACATGCAAAATGCAACTTGGCTACGATTCATATATTATTATCATATGTTTAACTCTAGGCAAAGTTCTTATTTTTACTGGTTAAACATGTTTACTAAATTCCATGTTTTGCTTCACCGTTCTTCATATTGATTACTAAATCTAACATGTTGACGTCATGTTTAGTATTTTAGAAGCAACTCATGAATTTATTATCTAATTATCAACACTCATTTACTTATTGACCATTGGTCATATGTTTTGTTACTATGGAAGTACAAAAAGGCGTCTTTGCTACCATGCAAATGTTATTATCAGACATAAACTAACACGTACCTAGCTTATTCCCAACAGCAAAACTCGTATTGCTCTTTACGATTTCTTATCAAAAATATACTTGTGATTATTTTCAACAATGACATGCATAACATAGATCAACCGTTGCCAATTGCATATATAAAATGGTATTGTTGCATGGAAACGCTGTAGTTTCACAGGAGGTCATGAGTCAGCCCAAACGTAGTTACCATGGAAAGTCCATACTTTGCAACTGTAATTAAGTTTTTTCCTCTCGACCACTTGTTACACCGTCCAAATTACTCATCGCCTTTAATTCAAACAGCAACAGCTAGCACACGCTATCTACTCGGAGTACAATTTGGTTGTACGGTATTTCCAACAACCGTACGAACCTAGACGCACCGTCCGTCCAGGGCACTGTAGCTAGCTTGCAACAGAAAATAAATACGTTAACTAATTTTCCTACAGTAGTAATATTAAACCAGAACGAAACTACAACTACTCCGTATTGGAAACGAAAATAAGCAACGCGTGCTATCAAGGGCCCAGATCGCAGGAAACTTCGTGACAACTGCCACCATCGAAACCCCCAAACCGGCCAACCGTGCTGCCACCTGGGGCCCACCGGTCAGCGTCGCCCTCCCTGAAACGCTGCTGCATAAATAGAGCACCACGGCGGCGGAACGGAATCGTCCTCAACCTCGACTCTCAAACCCCAAGAGCAGAGTCGGAACACTCCGGCGAGAGACAAAGCGAGCGGCTTTCCATCCGATTTCTGGCCTCCGACCACGCCGGAGAAAATTACTACTCCACAGTCGCGACCGCACACGGCGACGGCGCCCACTCCGCAGACCCCGCCGCCACGATGCCGCCCGCCGCCAGCGCCCTCCCATCGGCCGCGGCGCCTGGAGACGGATCTCCGAAGGTCCTCCTCGGGCGGTACGAGCTGGGCGGGCTCCTCGGCCGCGGCGCGTCCGCCAAGGTGTACCAGGCCAGGGACCTGCTCACCGGCCGGGACGTGGCCATCAAGTCGTTCCCCAACCCGCGCGCCGCATCCGGCGGCGGCAAGGGCACCGGCGGTCCGGCCCCCATCGAGCGTGAGGCCGCCATTCTCCGCCGGCTGCGGCACCGCCACGTGGTGCGCCTGCACGAGATCCTAGGCACCCGCAGGAAGGTCCACTTCGTCCTCGACCTCGCCGCCGGCGGCGAGCTCTTCTCCCTCGTCGACGCGTCAGGCCGCATGTCGGAGGACCTCGCGCGCCACTACTTCCGCCAGCTCGTCTCCGCCGTCCGCTACTGCCACTCCCGCGGCGTCTTCCACCGCGACATCAAGCCCGAGAACCTCCTCCTCGACGCCGCGGGCGACCTCAAGGTGGCCGACTTCGGGCTCGGCGCCGTCGCCGCCGACGACGAAAACACCGACCACCTCCGCCACACCATGTGCGGCACCCCGGCGTACGTGTCCCCCGAGATCCTCGCGAAGCGCGGGTACGAGCCGGCCAAGGTGGACGTGTGGTCCTGCGGCGTGGTGCTCTTCGTGCTCGCCGCGGGGTACCTGCCCTTCAACGACGCCAGCCTCGTCAACATGTACCGCAAGATCTACGCGGGGCGGTTCCGGTGCCCTGGCTGGTTCTCCCCGGCCCTGCGCCACCTGCTGCGCCGCATCCTCGACCCCAACCCGGCCACGCGCATCGACACCGACGGCATCATGGAGCACCCCTGGTTCTGCCACGGCGAGGACGAGGGCGGCGAGCTGGCGCGGGCGATGCGCGGGCACGACGAGGAGGCCTGGTTGTTCAAGACGGAGTTCAAGGAGGAAGTCGGCCGCGACATGACCGCGTTCGACATCCTGGCATTCTCCCCGGGGTCCGACCTGTCCGGGCTGTTCGAGGCCGGGCACGGCACCGAGCGGGTGTTCGTCGGCGAGTCCGCGCCCGCCGTGCTGGCGCGGGTGGTGGAGGCGGCGAGGAAGGAAGGACATAGAGTGAGGAGGGAAGGGAAGAGCCGCGCCGGGCCGGTGTACGTGGAAGCAGAGAGCGGCGGCGGCGGCATTGTCGCCAAGGTGACCGTGTTCAAGATCGCCGACGCGGTGTCCGTGGTCGAGGTGGTGAAGGGCCACGGCCCGGAGGCCGCGGCGTTCTGGAAGGACTGGCTCGAGCCGGCCGTGAAGCCCGCGGCAGTGTGAGCATGATAACCCGTGCCGACTGCCGGCGCCGCCGGTGGAAATTTGTTGTTTCAGCCTTGATGAAGTGTTTTCTTGTTTCGTTCCGTCCGTGTTAATGGGAGGCGCCGGCCGGCGTTCACCACGGGGTGCCATCTGGTGGCCGGCGACGACCCTGCTCTGTACTGTACATTTGTACAATATACTACCGGCGATCGAAGAAGAAGAAGAAACTCTTGCGACTTGGGAGTGGAGTGCAGACAAACTTGTCGTCGTCAGAGAAGCCGCGCACATCAACCTTCTCAACTTTGTGCAAGGAAAGGAAAACGTTCGAAACTGAAACCGTGCAAGGCGTGGATGAGATCCAACGCCGTGAACACGGAGAAGACAAAGGCATTACCCAGAGAATATACTCCTACAGGGGATTGAACTCAAGATGACCAGCCCAATCTCGTTTGCATTGGGATCAATGCCATGAAAATACTATGTTGCACATATTTGATATTTCCTACAATAGATCTTTGCTAAAAAAAAAGTTTTTGGTAAGATTTGTAAAATCTTGAGCTGTGAATTTATGCTATATCATGAGCTCTCTAGTGTTTTGTGCATTCTAAAATAATTGTTCTCCTGTATAGACACATTAAAAAAAGAACCGCACTGAGTTCCCCTACCCAAACCTGAAATGCAAGCGAATCCATCATCTTCTGTTCAAACTTCAAACCTCACACTGGATGATAGAATAATAGGGACATTCCAGTCCTCCTTATATCCAAAACACACATATTGAGTCGTAAATTTCCATCACAAAGAGTGGCAGTTTTACTAGGTTCAAAAACGTATGTTTTCAGAATTCAAATATTTGTCTGTCTTTTTGAAGCTTTACAAAAGCTGACATAAGTTTGGTGTCTATACTCCAAGCATCACGGGATCGTCTAGAGATGAGATGCGAATAACAGATCTCCAGCCATGGATTTCTAAAATGTCAACGTTCATGTCTCAACTCTAAAGCCAAACCTGAAGCCAGGACACCGTGCGTGCCATGTGAACGGGTCGTTCTTCCGCATCTCTTCCGTCTACGATAAGCTCCGTGTTCCCTGGTTTACAAATGAGCTCCATGTCCCCGCGGCAATGGCTGCCCAAGCAGCTTGGCAAGTCTGCGCCTCGACCGTCGGCCGGCGAGCTTCGGCTTGTCATCAGCAGGAGCCCCTATCCGCCGCTGATCGGTACATGCTCATATGCCGGTGCGGTAGTACCACCGCCATGTGCCTCGACGCCGACGGCCGGGACCGCGGAGGACAAAGGTTCGAACGGCGGAGGTTTGCCCGACCGGCAGCCGGGATCTACGGTGATGGAAACAGGCAGCCACAGTATGATCGAGCTCACTGCATTGTTCATTCTGACGAGATGTTAACCTGAAGAGTACGCTGCATTTTACCCCGGCTGTTTATATTCAGCAACTAGTGTTATTCTGACGGAAGTGGTGCATTTACCCGGGCTGTTTACTGGAACAGCTGCTCGATCTGCGTGGCCAGATTCAGCTGGAACCTGGATGTATACGGGCCGGAATCTCTGCTTGCGAGATTATCGGTTCATAAGAGACTATATATATATATATATATATATATGCTCTCGCAATCAGTATCCAGAAGTACACAGGTTCTTCTCCATCAGCCGTTCCTACTATGCGTACCAGTGAAAGGGACACAAAACCGAGGTTGCAAAGAACGACAAAACCGGAATCATTCGTGCATCAAAGCGGAGGAACGCAAGCTGCAATTGTAAACACAAAACCACCAGCAATCTTCCAAGAACTGCTCCACCTATCAGGGCACAAAACATGAGGACTTAGTGGTAGCCGGCCGGTCAGCAATAATGGACATTTAGTAGTACAAATACAGTTTGCAGTCGAAAGACTCGGGAATTCCTGTCATTCTCTATTGGCCGTAGTGGAGTTTAGGTCACCCAATTTCATTGCGTGCGCACCCTGATTGTGCTCTAGTATATAGCAATAACGAGCGCTCCTTGTAATTTTCTTCTTCTTTGGCAACAAACGCCATGAGTCCTAATTTCAACCAAAAAAATAGGAACGCCATGATTCCTTAGCCACGTCACCTCACATTATTGGCGCGAGCAGATGACGATATCGGGCCAAGAACATGGTTTATGCAATATAATTGCACGGTGCATCCACATGCTTTGGAACGGTTCTACGCGCTGAAATGTAAGTTGAGCGATCAGTGATTCTGCATCCACACGTACGTTTTGGATCTATGTGCACCCCACGGACATCAAACGTGAGTAGAGTATCATTTTAGCCACGCGTGGCCATGTGATTTGGCACCGCCATGAGATGGAACTCGCCTCGAGCGCCACCACCTACGGCCGCATACCCTCTGCCGTCGTGCGCCTTATCATCTAAGGACAGTCGAGTAGGGGGAGAATTACCTACGTCCCAGCATCCTGATGTAAGACGACGTAGCTACCGGAGGGGTGGGTGGTAAACATTGTCAAGGTGTTGGTGGCAACGCATGCAACAAGTCAACAATTGAAAGACAAGTGACTTTGTTATGGCCGGCATGCCCGTCCAGAGCCCGCAGACACGTGACACGTTTAGCGTAACACTGGCTCCATTAAAGGGATAAATTAAAGTAATATATTGGAATAATAAAAACCGAATTCCCGGAGAGTGAACTCCGGGAAGATACAATAAATTAAGATTAAGTGGTAGGAATCAACGAGCTGGATTACTTTCTTTATAATATATATAGTTCTGGCCCTTTTGAATAAAACATCAACAATTGGAACTTAAGTTCCGATTGTTGTTTCTTAAATTTTGGTTGTAGTTTCTTAACTTTCGACACAAACTCGCCTCACCTCTCCCAGCAATGCTCGCCTCACGTGCTCCTCGACCTCGTATGATGGCCGAGGAGGTAGAGAACCACATCCTAGTGTTGGATGGTGTTCAACTACCGAAAAGGGTGGGTATTGAATGTTGGTGGTGCCGTGGCTCGGTGGGAAGGCCCGCTTCGACTACATCATCATATGACAATTGAGTGACATGTCATGTCACCCCTTCTATTCCATCTCGTTGCGGCACTATCACGAATCGATGGACGCGGAAAACAAGGCGTGCCGCCACAACTTCTTCCTCCCTGACAACAAGCGGCCCAATCTTCCCTTATCACCGGCACAGGACCAACAACGGCACCGAACAACGACGACGGCGAAGTGGGAGGGAATGCAGGACGTGTTACTTGTATAATTATGCTGTTTATAATTATGGTTTGGGGATTGACGGTTACTTGTGTAAGGTTACGAGCAAGATGAATCAACATGTGCTTGTGATATTGCGTCGGGCGTATCATTTTCAGATTCAGATAAGCTGTCAGCAGTCAGCTCATGTCACCAACCATCTATCAACGATCGCCAGCAGGAGTAGTTTTGCCGGCCGGACACACGTCCGGAGACAGCCGCAGTTTTTCGCACCGTCGCGCGTGCCCACCGGAACACGGACGCGCCCCCGGGTTTCTTCTTCTTCCCAACGGCAGCGTTGAGAGATTGCTTCGTTCGTCCACGCGGGGACAGCTCGGCATGGCGATCGAGCTGCTCCACGAGCCATCAATCACCTCATCCTCCACGACTTGACTGAACCCTTGGAAACAGACCCCCGGGAAAAGTATATCCGAACTGCAGGCTCTGATTGCCATGATCAATCCTGGAACCAGTGTCCCGATCAAACCATTCCCACTCCTACCAGTGACAAGGACACAAAGCGAGGGTGCAGAGAACACAAAACCGGCCGGGATCACTCGTGCATCGCAAACTCAAGCAATCTTCCAAAACTGCCTCCACCAATCTTTCAGTTGGTGCGCGCGCGTAGGAGGGTTGAGGTCACCCAATTTCATTTCGTGCGCACCATTATTGGCGCGAGATGGTTTAGATCGGCGAATAAACGGCATTAGCATATGCAATTATTGCTTGGTGGATCCACACACGCGCCACCACTGATGAACGGTTCTACGGCAGATCGTTGGGCTGAAAACTAAGTTGAGCGATCAGACCAACTAACGAATGGTACTGTCACTGGCCCGCTGCATAATCCTAAGAGCTTGCTTGGTAGTTGGTAGCCATCATTTTGATTCGGAATTACGAGATTTGTTTGCGATCTCATACCCCAACATATGACATTTCATTTAGAATTCCAACGCCTCGTTAATTGAGTTGGCGACATGAAGGAATTTGTTGGTCATGAAAATCGATATCTTAGTTTCCCACCGGAACATGGACGCGCCCCCGGGTTTGTTCTTCACCTCTGGGCGGGCACCGTTGGTTTGTCACACACTCGCACACCGGTGTTTGGGTGAGAAGACGAGTACTGCTGCCATGGATGGGAGTAGATCCTCATCCGATCTGCTGATTGGACGGTTGGACCATGGACGGATGCATCAGTTAGTGACTCCCTGCGAGTGGCACATGCTGATAGCTACGCCCTGCGCTTTTGGTCGCCCTGAACCAAGGAGACGAAAAGTGCTTTGGCTCTGACTCGCCGCGCCCGTCGCCACCGTACCGCCGATCGGGATAAGGAGAAGGAGGGAGGAGCCCGGTGCCGTGCACGATGGTATCCACCGCGACCGGCGGCGACCGCGATCGATCGGCGGCTAGCTACAAATTCCAAGCGGATAACCGTAACGGGGATAGGCCGATCCGCAGCCGCGCAAGGCCACGCCATTAATTTATGACAAGGAAAAACTCCGGACTAAATTAAACCCTAATCTTGTAGAGGCCGGACCTAAAGTACGAATTAATGTGCGTTCGCACTTTTAACAATTGATTGAATACGGGCCTAAATTAAACATTGGATCCATTTTCTAGAAGAAAAAAAATCTACATTTGTACCGTCGGTGACTACACCCACACGTCAGATTCATCTTCTTCCCCGAGAACTAGTCGCGGCGCACGGTCATGTCCGATCATGTCGTACGGCTCCGGCTGGGCCACGTCCAAGTCGTGCCCGTCTCCTCACGAGGTTCCGCGACCTGGCCTTCGCAAGCCGGCAGTGGAGCCTCATGGCCGAGCGGCTCCTTTACAAAGAGTATAGGCGACAGGTGCGCCACGTGCGTGTGGTCCACCTCCTCGGTGTGCTTTGTATCCTCTCGTCCCGCCATGCTCGAGAGGAGGAGGACGTTGCGCTAGTCGAGTATGTCTGCGCTGTAAGGACAGGCGTCGGCGGCGACGACGAGAAGGGGCGCAGCCGGAGCACGTAGGGCCACCGACGAGTCGGCCGTCAGCTTTTTTTAGATGTGCAACTGAGGTGGATTGAGATGGATGTAACATCTGGGTCGACAAGATAGTAAGATAATATGTACTCTTTGCCCAATGGTCTTTTTCACCGTGTGCTAAGCATTTTTAAGGTTTCATTTTCCCGGGCTTCCGTATTTAGGATGCAAACGGCCAGAATTTTGACTTCAAGCTTCGAACTGCTGGACCTTTACAGGTTGAAGGTTTAAAATGTACTCTTTCTTTGCGACAACGTGACCAAGATTACGATCGATGTCACACCACTCTAAGGAGGAAATAAAGGAGGATCAGAACTGACGAAGGAAGACGATTTGTGCCTAAACGCAAAACTAACTAAAGATCATGACGATCCAGGACCGCCGCATTTGGAAAACAAAGACGTAAACACATATTAAACATGTGGTCGCCGATGATTAACTTATAACAATGATTACGATGAAAAATAGTACAGTATTTTATCAAGGCCACCCTGAATAATTCGTGTGTGAAGTGCGGTGCG
Organism: Poa annua; assembly: GCA_026929855.1. Lineage (NCBI taxonomy): Eukaryota > Viridiplantae > Streptophyta > Magnoliopsida > Poales > Poaceae > Poa > Poa annua. Next base: position 8,077,784 of record CM049426.1, read on the forward strand.
GTGTCTCTGTACTAGCCCCCATATCATTGTACTATCCTATAGCCACGGGTCCGTATCATCGGCCTTATTGACACCTCACCTCGAATTATTGGCGCGTATGATGACGGGTGCTTGGCTCTCCTCACTCGTCTTCCATTATTGCCTTGAGCGTCCATATGCGTGAACAGTATTGCATGCAGTGGATGATAGGCTGAGAAGCGATAACATAGAATTGCTGCTTTGGATATATGCTCCGCACTCCATTGTCAGCGAGCGGCACTTACTAATCTTATTTCAGCCCGTATGTATGTATGGAAATAACATGTGGCCATGTGATTGTCACTGGTCAGCGGTCGTTGCTCATGATTGGACTGTATTTTTTGTTGTAAGTTATCTGAGATACTCTACTCCCTATTTTGAAATACTAAATTTACCCAAGGTAAAACTTAGGAAGCGTGTGTGTGTGCCTCTAAGGCTACACTACTATTTAATCGAGCTTTTCCGATATAGGGTTCGTGACCCCGTCATGTTCCTCAACTGCCAGTGTTTGCTCCCAAAACAACCATGTACCTTAATTTATTACTTAGTTCTCATCTCCCAAACAATTGAATTGACCAGTAAACAAGTTTCACCCACACTTCGCCATATAAGCCTCTCTCATAGGATTTTAAGGCGGTGTCATATAAGAAAACTGAGTTGTTTGGGACTAGAAACTAGGGTTTTTCGATGTAGCCACTTTGCCTTTATGACTCATTCTGCTCCATCTTTGCCGATGAAATTCCCGATATCATGCATCCTCATGGTGATGCGACCCGCCAAACATAATCGCAATAACTCTCAACTTCGGAGCTGTTTGGTTAGACTTATATTTCGCTTTTGGCTTTTGATTTATACCGATGTCCAATCAAAACAAAAGCTAGATTTAAAGCCAATCAAATAGGCTCTTCTACCTCTTAGAGGAGAGAATAGGAGTTCACATCGAGGAGTATAAGCATGTTCGAAACTTGATGGGGGTAATTGTGAGCAACAAATCCCACAAGCTAGGACTATGATGTATTTTGATAAGACCCAAGATTAGTTTTACAACTATGATTCCAGCTAACAGAACTTAGCCATCACTTCTTCATCCAACCGCCGAAAAGCCTTTGCTTCGCCCAGCAGATACGTTCTCAGATGTGCTCTACAAGATGAAAGCGAATTCGAACACAGATTCTTAAGCAACTAGAATAACTTTCAACGAGACGACGTCGTCTAAATTTAAAACAATGTATGATTTAGCCATCAAAGTCTGTCAGCCAGAGAAGGAAAGAAGAAGATTACAACTTGTTAACGCGATTAATTTTGATGGCGACTTGTGATAGCGTGAGGCATGTATCTGATCACCCCAGCTGGGGAAGAACCTGACGTGTGGCTGGAAATTTTCCAAGGTGATAACGCGGGGGCCGTATCATTTGGAGGTGTCGGGCTATCACCTCCCCTGTCACCAAACCATGTGAAATGCGGCCCTAGTCATTAACTTGCCAGCAAGCTGGAAACGTACATACGAGCACAGCTCACTTTCAAGTAGCGTTTTCAGGTGGAAATCCCAGGTGCATATCACATGCTGGCAGGCAGGGGAGTCTGCTGAATAATTCGACGCGGTTCGTGTACGGAAAACCTTGCTCCTACGTTCATGGCGGCTGGCTGGTTGGCACGTACACGGTTCGGTCACCGCATGTCTGTCGGTGTAGTGGCATAGTGCGAACTGGGAATAGATGAACAGGACATTGCCTACTTGTTAACAGTACTGTGTTAGCTTCGTGTTTGTGTCGTGCACGGCCGGGTTGCGGTTACCAAGGAGACAGCTGAGAGTCTGAGACGAAAGAGCGTTTCCGCGTGATAATGCGACGGGCGTATATCATTTCCATCCCGAGCTATCAGCTGGTCGTGCCGGTGCCGCCAGGGTGTGCACCAAAGCCATCTCAACGAACGATCGATCGCCAGTCGCCAGACAGCAGGACAGAAGTAGTTTCGCCAGGCGGAACCATGCACGTCCGACAAGGGTTTATGTCGACGAACACCAAGTTGGCCACCGACCAAGGTCCTCCGCCCCGCCCACCGCTTCACAGACGCGCCCCCGGGTTTCTTCTTCTTCCCCGACGCCGTTGAGGTCCACGCGGGAACAGCCCGGCCGGCACAAGCAGCTTTCTGGGCACCGTTGGTTTGTCACACACCGGTGGTTGGGTGAGAAGACGAGTGCGGCTGCCATTGAGATCCTCATAAAAATGTGACACCGATCGATGTTACCGTTCTCTCTCAGTGGAGGATGAATTGAACCCTTGGAAACGGACCCCCGGGCAAAGTTTTCAACTGACAACGGAAGGCAGACGACGATGTGTTATGAACGTGTATTTTTTGATAAATGTGGCACATTTGGTTAACTAATCTTACATTTGACTCATGGGAAAACTATTTTTAAATCTGGTCTATCATGTCGAGCCACACTCATTGGAGCGGAACTCACTACATATCGACTTCAAAAGATTTTGGCGCCGAAAAACAAAACTCTGGTGGGATCAACTAAGGGCACCTTTGATTCAAAAGAATTGCATATGAATTTCGAAGGATTCAATTTATAGGAAAGTTTCTTATCTTGCTTGGTTGATTTGTAGGATTGTATACCATATAGGAATTTTTACTAAGGAATCATTAGTACTATGTCCCATAGGAAATATAATTCACACTTAGGCTCTTTTTCAAAATTCTTTGACAAAATCAAACAAACTTTGGTATATAGCAAAATGTATAGGATTAAAGTGTACTTGACATTGAAATTCTATACTCGTCCTATTTCTTCATCTTTCATATCCTAAAAATCAAACAGGCCGTAGAAGATAATAATGCCCATCCATGACTGCAGTGTAACAAAGACATTAGACCGGACTTGTGGTTGTCGATGATCAGTTTATAACAATTTTCACCGTGTGCGGTGTGTGTTAGTGTGTGGTCCCCTATCATAGCACTATCCTATAGCAACGGCAGGGCCGGCTCTGGGGCAGGGCGGTGAGGGCGACGGCCCTGGCCCCTGTCCAAATAGGGGCCCATATTTTATAAAAAGTAGGTATATTTTACATAGAAAAAAGAAAGTACAAACAATTACTTTGTCCTAGCGGTAAGATATCTCTTTCTCTTCAAGTAGATCTTAGATTCAAGCCTTGGTTTACACATTTTTAATCGAATTTTTTATGTGTTTGGTTCAATCGATGAAACTTGTCCCGAGACCTTTGAAATCCTACAGCCGGCCCTGGCAACGGGTCTGTATCATCGGTAGGACACCTCACCTTGCATTATTGGCGCATATACTGACGGGTGCTTGGGCGCTTGGCTCTCCTCGCTCGTCCTCAATTATTTCCTCGAGCGTACACATGCCTGAAGAACAGTGGTGCAGCGAATGATGGGCTGAGACGAAAGCTCGGTTGTCTAATTGTCCATGACACTCTGATGGTACTTTATTGTGTTATAATCTGGTCCCTATGGAATTAGCATGTGGCCATGTGATTGTAATTGGTCACCGGTCTTTGGTCGTGCTTGGACTGTATTTTTTTATTTTAACCAAGATAGGAGTCTGAATTAGCAAGATGGCTTCAAAATTAGACTCCCTTTTGTTTCTGGAACGGCGAGCAGGGAGAAGGACCAATGGCAAAGTGCACCATAAACAAAGATTTTATTCCACAGTTTAACCTTAAGTTTAATATTTGTGACGACATTTACTCCTGAATTTCTCCTTGAAAAACACTTTGTCTCATTTATAAATAAATCTACAAGATAGAGAGAACCCTCTTACAAAGCATATATTCGCTCCATCCACAAATAAGTGTCTCAAGTCTCTCAAAAAGAAGATGTATCTAGATAAATTACTTGAGACACTTATTGTCTAGATACATCTTCTTTTTGAGAGACTTGAGACACTTATTTGTGAACGGAGGAAGTACAAGGTAAAAGAGAGAAAAAAAAGGAGGAGACACACTCCCCAAGAAACACCCAACACTATCAACTAAAGGTGACACCTCGCCTCTCTAGAAAATCGCCGAATCTCGTCGCATCGAACACACTAAGATTTGACGGAAAAGGTCACCTTCCCTCTTGCCTCTTGGGGACGTCGTCGCGGAGCCCTGTTACCTTTTAGGTCCGGTCTACACGATATCGGCGAGCAGGGTTGGATCTTCCTTTGGATATGTCATGGGGCAGTCACGACGTTATGTATCTTATCTTATACACGTGACTTAGTTGTTACCGTTCTCGGTCCTTGTTGTATACCGACAGGATCAGTGCTTCATGCGCCAAGCAATGCCATCTCTTTGAGACCGTGGTGCGATCAAGGGTTTCCCCCACACTAGTAACTCAAGAGGGTCGCGACACCAAGCCGCCGCTAGCGCTGAAGCATTGGGCTTCCCCCAAAATCACTGTCACGCCAAACCAAGGACGTAGGACGCACAATCTGCCTACAGCCACCAAAACGGCCTCCATGGTCTGATCTGGGAGCCGCCACTACTGTAGGACCGAAGGGAGGATCCCTCACCATCCTCAATGCCAAGGAGAGAAGCCATCCTCGCCATTCTCAGATGTGCTCTACAAGATGATGCAAATTCAAACGCAACTTATTAAGCGACCAAGGTAACTTTCAACGGGACCATCTGTTTCAAACACTGAATGATTAAGCCATCAAACTCTATCAGCCAGAGAAGAAAGAGAAGAAGATAACAACTTGTTAACGCGATTAATTTTGATGGTGACTCGTGATAGCGCGTGCCGTGTATCGGATCACCAGCTGTGGAAGAAACTGATGTATGTGTGGAAATTTTCAAGGTGATAATGCAGGGGCCGTATCATTGGACATGTCGGGCTATCAACGCCCCTGTCACCAACCATGTGAAATGTGGCCGAAGTCATTAACTTGCCATCAAGCTGGAAACGTACGTACGGGTACAGCTCATTGTCAAGTGGCGTTTTCAGCTGAAATTCGCAGGTGAAATGCCAGGAAGTTTGCTGAATTATTCGGCTTGGTTTGCGTACGGAGAACCTTGCAAGAGATGCTGGTATGTTGATGGTGGCGCACGACGGCGGCTGGCTGGCTGGTTAGGTCACCGCATGTCTGACGGTGTAGTGGCATAGTGCGAACTGGGAACTGGTACTGTCTATGGGCGTTGACGAACTAGACACTACGTGCGTAGAGGTTTTGTTGCTGTTGAGGAATTAACAGAAATTTGTTTGAGGAGAAGAACATAGACGTTGACACTTCTCACAGCTGGAAGGTAGTGTCTGACATTGCTTTTGCCTAGCAAAGATCGCAATGTGATCCAGATATATAGTGGCAAATGCCATGTACCTATTCTTTTCATGAAAAGTGAGGAAGCATTTCTTTTCCTCAAAACAGAAGAGTAAGTTACTGCTATCAGAATCTAACCTGAACCTGAGAACTTGCCTCTGGCAAGATAATTAGGTGTGTGGTTGTAACCCCAGCCCACCAGCCCACCAGGGTTAAAATTTCAGATTTGACGGTGATGTTTCTCATTTAGACGGAATATTCTTAAGTGGGAGACGACGTTCCCATCGACAGCGAGGCGTCTGTGGTGACTTTGTCAATCTCAAGACCTGAGCCGCCGACTCAGTCTCTCGGATGTGCTCATAGGGGTAGGGTGTGTGTGCGTACGTTCATAAGGGATGAGTGTGTGCATCTGCATATGAGCGCTTGCATTGTACTGTGTTTTCAAAAAATAAAATCAACCTTTGAACTCTGAAGTCTGAAGTTACATGTTGGGCTTCAAGCGTCTCAGGATCTGCAAGTGACAGGCCTTGCTGTTGGGTCCAAGATGAAGAAAGGAAAGGGCCTCTCAGGATCATGTAACCTACATGGGCCTCTCTGTTTTCTCCTCCAACGCAGGGAGGTTATATGTGCATGTGCATTTGTTTTTAATCTCCAACGCGGGGAAGTGACAAAAGTTCTAACTTTAATTAATTCTAGATTTCAGTCTCGAAAAAACCGTGCTATCTATTCAAGGTAGACATAAAAAAGGCCAATCACTCCGTGCGATGGGATTACCATATAGACCTTCTCCGACATTGCGGTTTCCTTCTACGTTTTCGTGAGTGGGTTTGGGCGCTCCTATCAATGTCTTCTACAAGGGGGTGACCGAATTGTGGTGTATGCTCTCTTTGTAACCAAGAAATGCTTCAAAGAACGGAATTTTAAATTCATTTTATATTTGTTCACACTTTCCTTTTTTCCATTATATCATATATTTATAGGCGTAGTGTTGTCGTAATTTTTGAAATATATGTTGCCGTTGTAAGTTTCATTTCTGTTTATTTTGCCATCATGTGTGTATTGTTTCATTTTTGGGAAATTTTTCATGATTATTCTAAAAGTTCATCTAGTAACCGTGAAATGTTCCGACAAAAGTTTTATATTGTTACAAAAAATTGTTGAACCAAAGCCAAACCTTGTTCCTGATAATCTATTTTTCTAGTAGATATGAACTATTTTAAGTGTAGTCTCAGTAGGGATACAAGTCTCTCAAAAGTCAAGTGACACGCTTGCGAGTGGGGTCTTCCTCCCTACAGCCTCAGTGATACATGTCAGTCTGGAAATTCGTATTTTTTTAAATGATGTAAAATATTGTAAAAAAAGATGAGACTAAAGAGTTTTTTTTAAGTATCCTATAGTTAAAAAAAATGCTCATGAAGTTTTAAAAATGTTCATGTCGTTGAAAAAATGTTCACATGGTTAAAAAAATTAAAGATCAAACGTGGTCTCGTACAAGAAAAATAATATTCACAAGAAGAATAAAAGTTTCATGTGAGATAAAAAAATTCATGCATTATAAAGTAGGTGTTCACAAGTTCCAAAAATATCACTTAGTACACAATTAATGTGAATTTACAAGTTGGTGAAAGTTAAAAATAAATGAAATAAAACATTCAAAATAGAAATTCATTAGAAAATATATCTCTTACAATGAAATATATTAATATCAAGCATATATAGATTATACCTAGCTTCTGCAAAATCACAATGTCAAAATGCACACAACCAAAAGAAGAAAAACCTGCCAAACTGATCAGCGAAGCAGCAAGAACTATCACCAGCAGCGGCCAATAAGAAAACAATGGAAAAAATATAGAGGGAAATAACGTATGGAAGGGAAAAAAACATGAAGAAAAAACAGAAATAGACGGGAAAGGGAAACTCTTACTTGGGCCGGCCCAGCACAGTTTCATGTGGGGCCGTCGGCTCGGTAACTGACGCTGCAAGTGTTAAATAGGGATAGAGTCTGATCAGTTGTCGAGTTTCCTGCCAGTGCGTGAGCTTGATGAGGAAGCATGTAACTAGAAATAGATTAAATTCATGTAAAAAAAAGATTCAGTTCATGCTGAACACCTATATTTATCTGCATAAATAGACAAAACATGGAAGGAAATAAGAGTTCGCTCAGAAAAAAATCGACCATTTTCCTGCCATCTTGTTCGTTGATTTTCTCCTCCTACCCTTGTTGGAGCCTTGGAGGTTCAACTTCTTGATGCGGTCAGCATCCATATGAAAAAAAAACACTACAAAGAGTGCAGACACCGGTGCAACGGCTGCCATGAAGTAGGACACGAAGAAGAACCACAAAAACTTGGCAGCTGTCCACTGGAAGCTCATCATAGCATACCATATAGCCATATACGATGAGGGTGTGATACGAGGCTTGGATGAAACCATAGGGTATCTCCATCACAACCTGAAGAAATAAACAAAACAAAGCTTGAGATACCCAAAGAATGCAATGAAAAACCATTATGTTTACTTTAGCTCACTTTCTTTTAGTACTTTATATATATTTAGCTGATGAGTCGCATAGGGCATTGCAACTAGTAACCGTCTCTCGATATAAATCTGTTCTCTCAACTGAAACAATTGGCTTAACGATTGCACAATTGTGATTCTGACAAACCGCTGCTAGGATTAAGGAGTCAAAGATGAGGAATTAGAGATGGAGGGCTCCGTCTTTCACGGATCGCCAGGAGGGCGATTCTGGGTGTTGGCGGGCGACCACGCCGGCGACCGCGAGGATGGATCTGACGCGGGCATATCAGACAACGACGACGGTGCAAGCTGGCCGGGAGAGGCATCCCGGGATGCTGCTCTACGGTATCTGTGCCACACGCCATCGCCATGTTCAAGGAGGAGCCTACGAGAATTCAGATCAAGGTGGGAGAAGAGGATCTCCAAGCGAAAGGAACAAAGGTATGCTTCTCTGTCCCTTCACCTCTCGCCGGAGAGATCAGATGGTGACAAGGACAGTACCGAGCTTTAGCAACACAAAATCTCGAGTCTTTACAGCAAGAAATCAGATTGTTTGAAACTTCCGGTGTTATCACCTACGATTTCGCCGAATGATGATGGGGAAGGTACATGGGAATTAGTTCGTTCTCAACATCGTCGGTCTGGTGATGCGTCACTGGACACGACCAGATGGGGTACAAAGGACTTGCGGAGTCCGTATCAGAAAGGGTGTCATGGAGATCATGCGGGCCGCCTCACCCTCAGTACCTTCCCACGCCGTACCGGAGATCTCAGGTTTGGTCAAAGATCGCCGGAGATGAGGAAGAGAAGCGTGATTCATGGATCAACTCATTCAAATTCAAATGCATGTGATAACGGCCATACGGGTCGTCCTTTGCCTATTGGGCTGAATCTCAATGCAGCGTTTTTGGGCCAAAAATTGTGTGGTCGCATAAATCTGCTAAACCCTCCCTTGCGTCCATCGTTAGGTCACAATCGAACCATGAAATCGGACGCCGTCTCCATGGCGAATAATGGCGGTGGGAGAGGTTTTGGAGAGGGCCGAGGCTATGGCTATGGCGGAGGCAATGGTAGGGGTGTTCCTGGCCGTGGCTTCGGCGCGGGAGCTCCTCCTATCCGTGGCAGCGTCAATGGGCGCGGATCGGCTGCTGGAGGTCAGTATTTCTTTGCTGGCGGTCCAAGTGGGACGGCAGGACAATCGGATCAGCATCGTCAACACGATTTCGAGGCGGCAAACGGTACAGGGTTTGGAAACTTCAATACGGGATCAGGGTTTGCGAACAGTGGGCAATCACGCTATTTTAACAGATCTTTTCAAGCTCAGAGAGGGTGCAGGTATGATGCTGGCAATAGAAAGTTTAATAGAAACAACCGTGATGGTTATGCAAATCAGAGGGCCCATGATGCTCCGGTGAACCTCACTGAAGAGGTGCTTGCCAAAGTGGTTAGACAAGTTACAGAGGCATTGCGACAGCCGGCTGTTGTCTCACCTGTGACGACCGACATCCCCTCTGGTCCTCGATATGTGCCTGTTACTAAGCCTAGTGTTGCGGTAGTTAACTCCGGTGCTGGAGCAGCGACGGCTGCACTATCCACACCTAATCAGAGGGAGGATTGCTCTGCCGGCGAACCTGGAGGAGATGGTGCTACGCAAAAGAAAGTGAAGAAAAATGAGAAGTCTAGATTCTATCGTTGTGATGAATCTGGACATTATGGCAGAGACTGCACAGTACAGGTTTGCGATTTACTTGAGAGCAAAGAACACAAATCTGAGACATGTCCGTTGTTAACGGTACCGAAGCCGCAGATTATTGTGCATGGTTTGATTGATGTGGGGTTGATGTTTTATGAGCAGCCCATAACTCAAACTTACAAACCCAAGATAGATAACATGAGGATGGCTATGATAACAGTGGCAGGAGGTGAGCTAACAATCCCACAGGTTGTATCGCAGCTACAACGTTTGGTGATGATGGAAAATTTTCATTGGGAGGTCGAGCAAGTTGGACATAATGTTTTTCGAGCCCCCTTTCCATCAAAACATGATCTAGAGAGATTAGTGATTTTTGGTGCATGCAAAGTTCCTAATAGTACTTGCGAGATTACTGTGGAACCATGGGTTTCAAGCGTCAAACCTTTACAGTTGTTACCTAAAAAATGGATTTGGTGCTCGGTATACCGAAGAAGCGGATAGGGGATTACCTATCCCTATGGAGTTTGGGGTCTCTTTTTGGCAAGACTATCAAGATTGACATGAAATATAAACGCAAGCATGGAGTATTGCGAATCCTTGTTGGTTGTGTTGACTACACTTTAATTCCCTCGGCTTGGACAATTTTCATAAAGGACGGGTTTTATAGACTGCAGTTTAAGGCGGAGCATCCAGTAGATGTTACGGATGCCGAGGAAGATGCTCCACGTTCACCACCTCCTAACGATGATAATGATGGAAATGATATGTCTGATAATGATAGTAAGAAGAATGGGACTGATAGGGAGAATTCAGAGGCAAATGATATGGTTATTGATGAGGACACTATGAATTTGGGAACCAATTCACTTGGTAAAGGAAAAGAACTTGATGAGATGCATGAGAAGTCAGTGGGAGTGGAGAAGTCAGTGGGAGTGGTTTTTTCACCAGCAATGCAAGCCCAGATTAAAGAGGCCAAGCTTGCGTTCCTCAGAACGGCTGAGAGTGCTAAATCCTTGCAGGAAACTGAAAACACAACGCCGTCGATGGTCTCACGATTGCAAGTCAGCGAAACGGTGCCAAACACGCCATCTGAGACGCCGAGCGCTGCGGGGCTGCGGTCGCCAAACAGCTCAGCATTGTTATCGTATGTGGATGGGTCTCCGACTTCATTGGATTGCGCCAACGGAAGTACAGAGGGCGATGGCATAGTAAATGTAATCTCTGTTGAGGAGCATGGTGGCGCGTCGGACAACATGACTAGCCGGGTGATTGCTTTTTCGGATGATGATGTCGAGCATAATATTCATACTGTGGTCAGCGGAGGGGATGTTCATTCAGAAACTGTTGAACCCGTCTTTGATGAAAAGGATTGGCGTACTCCCACACGGCTTCCACCATCGAGAGCTGGTCAGTTGTCACCTCATGCGTGCGGTGGTGTTTATATGGATTGTATGGGGAATCCCGAGACCAATAATTCTCAGTTGTGCGAGCTGGGTTTGGTTGGGTACGATGGCAGAACCTCTACACCAACAGAGAAATAAATCCTAGCATTTGGGGGCATGCAAGAGTTGGAGATACGCTCGAGTGCTCGCTTGAAGAACAACCATCATGCGAACCATCCTATTCTCGATCGGGCTATGGAGTTGGCTTCTCGCAAGAATGACATCTTGGCATCAAGTACACAATTATCGCATCAGCTTTCTTTGAATTAATTTCCCAATTCTGAAATAAAGCTGAAGGGGTTCCGGTGCAGAAAACAATAATTTTTCTAGCGTATGAAACCCTAACTAGCCAGGATCTATCTATCTAGTACACGTGATAACGGTGGCAGAACGGGTTACATTACCTCCATGTAGATCGATAGCGGGGATTACGCTCCCGCACAAGCGTTGACGATGAAGTCGTACGTAGCCGACCTCAAGGTCGCGGAGAACTTGCCGCGATGACGTAGACGATGACGTCGGGGTGTCGACGATGACCTGCGTCGATGGGCGTCGGGCGGAAGATAGCGTGGCGCCGGCAACCGCGGGGGTGGGGCGCCGGCGGCAGGGGGAAGCAGCGGCTGGGCTGCAGGTGGGCGAGACGACGTCGCACAGGCTCCTCAAAAGAGTCGCCTCCGAGCACTCGCAAACATACGGAGCTTAACGACAACCCCCGGTCATTCAGATCCAGCGGAAATCGCAGGGGTAGAACTTTTCTGGAATCCCGCAGGGCAACGGCGCTCGGCGGTATAGCTTAGGTGGAGAGAGGGGGCAAACCGGGCGGAGAAGCAACTCAGCCGGCCTGCTATACAATTAATTGTATTTTTCTGTAATTAATCCAATTAATATGCCTTGCTATATAAAGGGGGGAGGGGGTGTGCAAACACCTTGCCTCCCCCATGTGGGACTAAAGGAATACGAGGGGCAGGGGGGTTCGGCCGAACCTCCTAGTCCGAGTTGGACTAGGGGCCCAAGCCCCCTTCCTCCTATGGTGGTGCGGCTCCCCCCACCCCCCCCTCTTGGGCCCTCTTAGGGCCCATATAGGTGGGAGCCCCCTTTTTTCCTTTATTATTTAATAATTAAATTAATATAAAATATAATTAATTCATAATTAATATATTTAAATACTATTTAATATCGCGTGATTCCGAAACAATTTCCGAACCACCCAAACAACTTTCGGACATCCCTGGAACCGTTCCAGACCTTCACGGAACTCCTTCTGGACCAACGGAACTCTTTCCGGATCATTTTTCTCTCTCCAACAAAATCCTATATTATTCCAGAACCTATCTCCTGGTGTCGTTAAAACCATAAGTTTGTTACGCTACAGTTCGAGAACACTCCAGACATGGTCGAGACACTCCGCTCACCAATGACCGTCAGGGATACCTGGATGTATATGACGGCCCCTGTGCATTCTACGAATATCGTCGTTGAACCATAAATATGATATTCATTCCCTTTGTTTCTGCGATACTACCTTGTCCGAGATATGATCGTAGACATCCGATGTCTTTGTTGTATCTCGTTACCGACAAAGGTTATTAACTCGTCTGTAATATTACATCTGCATGACCTAGTCATAAGCTGCGCAACTATATAGATGTAATCTCACCGAGTGGGACCAGAGTATCTTTCCATTACTAGAATGAACAAATCCCGCACTTGATCCTTACGTCTCGATGCTCTTTCGGGATACCCAAGATGAACACCATTATTGTCATGCTATATAAGACTCAACGTTTGATGCTCTTAAAGCACCCCTACGAAGCATCAATAAGTACGGTCTCACGGTCTAAGGAATAAGCTATCATATTCTATTTTATTGCAAATGACAAACATTGTAATACGATCTTATTGCAATACTTTGCGTATGTCCATCACCTTATTCAACCAATAAGATGACCCCATTATCAACCGACGTCATTGTCCTTGATCGGGAATCTCGATCAACTGTTGCCCAATGGACTAGTACATATTTTTAGACTTACTAGGGACCTGGTTGTCTATGTATTACATGTATATTAATAATTCCGATTAATACAGTTATAGCATAATACATAAACCTATTATAAACTTATGAGATAAAGCAATAAATACTACTTATTTATTTGCCTCTAGGGCATATCTCCTTCAGTCTCCCACTTGCACTAGAGTTCAAATAAACTAGTTGCATTTTACTTCATCAAAATCCCTTATCAAATAAGCGTCATTTTATAATGCTTGCTTGTGGAAGAGTGTTACTCTGACAATCTGTACAATACATAATTGTGCGTACTTTTGTGATTCATTGATACCAATTTGCTTGATACTACCATATTATCCAATAACATATATGCAAATACCGTAACTAAGTGAGACTTCTGTTTCCCAATGCTTACTCTGATTATGCTAACCAGACAACTGACTTGAAAACAAACTCAGTCATATAGAGCCCCTTGTAACAATTACAAACTCGCGATATCTACATACTTTCACACCTATGTAGAAAACTGGACATTCCAATGTCAATCTAATAACTAATGCACTTCTACTTCCAGTAAATTCTAAATTTACTTTTATAACTCAACATCGGTTATATTTCATCGAGCAGATAACATGGTTTCTGTATGATATCTAATATTACATAATAGACCAACATGTCATACAACCATTACTACCTTGTATCATTACTCTTAATGGTCAATTGGATTTTCAAGGACCATCCTTTTGATTCTATTCTGACTCATCAGATATAATACAAAACAACTCGACTAACTATTTAAAATTCCCGTTCTATTCCAAATAGACACTAACTTTCAAATAGTTTCACAACTTCATCCTTCTCATCTATTCTACTGGTACAATTTCACAATGTGTCATTTACACAAAATGAATTCGGCTCCCACTCAAATTATGTCTCCACATATTTGAGAACACGAGCTCCCACTCAAAAACATGTCATCTACATATTTGAGTTCCTAAGCTCCCACTCAAAAATATGTCCTTTACATATTCTACCTGAGTGAACAAACTTTGAATCCCACTTAAAATCGACATTTTGGTCAAACCAAAATCATTGATCTCTTATCAATTCGAATTTAATACAAACTACGATATTACATTAATACAAATCCCTCAGACTTCAAGCATGTCTGCATAAATGTAGTCAACAAATTTGATCTTGTCCAAGACACACTTCTTGACAAAACATGCTTCCACATATTTCTTATAGTCACATTTCTCATATAACACTTTATATGATGATTAAACAATATTATTCCTCTAATAAGAATTGCAGCAACAATTAATATTTTAATCCTTTCAAACGTAACTTGGATTTTCAGGCTGAAATAGCCTTTGTTCGTATTTTGATATTTTCTCAACTTTCTTTGTATTCATAAAGTGTACCTTGATCTGTCAACAAGATCTGAAACACTTAATATTGTGCTATGACCTGACAACAATATTAAATATAACAACACTTTATCCAGAAGCTTCTTTCATGAAAATATTATGATCTTTATGAAGAGGATTGCAAGCAGAAAACAATTTTCTAGTCTCCCTCACTCTTAATCACCAAATTTTCATTTGTAGACATATAACCTTTGGAACACCTTTCAATATTCTACTTTTATGAATATAGGTCTGACACCTTATTTCAAGCTTCTAATTCCAATCCACAAACCATAATTCGAAAAATCATATTTTTCTCGGAATTACATAGACAACTAACCAAGTTTTGTTTCTATTTGGTTTTGGAATACACTCCCATCCAATGCGAGTAATATACAAAGAACTATTCATGTATATTCCGAATTATCGTATAATCATATACATTACGACACTATTGTCGATCACACGAATTCTCGTTGAGAGAAATATCTATTTTCTAAAGTGGACATCGACTATAATGTTTTGAACATATCAAGAGATTCTAAGACAGATTCTGACAGACCACACTTTATTTAAACTAGAGCATGATTATAATACTCCACATATCACCATATATGACATTATAATATTGTGAAACGAATTTCCACAAGTCTTTTGTGCTGAAACCTTAATTCAAAAATATTGTCCTTTGATCGAATCTTGTGAATACAATATTCACTAATCTTTCTTCTTAAAAACCCCATTTGATCTCATATCAAATTAATTTCAGACTTATGATTTATCAGGCAAATACTCCTATTCACCAATAATCATAAAAGAATTCGGATCAAACAAAAACACCATTAGTCAATTTATTAATCATTTGAAATGACTCTTAATTAATTTCCTCTCGTATTGACACTTCAATACTATGTTTCAAACTTAATCAATTCGGCACTCGAAATACTTAAACAGACCAAAATATCCATTACTTCTTTCATTGTCTTTATGATTAAATTCGATGGTGTTTGTTCCAGTAACAAAACTTTTATTCATTGGACACACTATTTTATCATTTCTACAACTATGAATGTTATCATACAATTGATGTAATTGAGATGTGAAACCTTTATTCATAATATAAAACAACTGGCTTGTTCCATAACATAAAACAACTGAACTTGTCTTATTACATGAATAACTTTTGTCTTGTAACAATCAAGACACTGAACACACTTTCTCACTATTACAAAAGATCTTATCAAAAACTATTAATGATAACTATGATAACTTGAGGACGTGAACACCAATGGCCATCAACTCCTTGATCACCATCTTCAGCGCCAGGTCACATCAGACTTCGTCGCATATATGTGATAATCAGGACCTGTTTCATAAACAAAACAAGTATCAAATACTTTATCATATATCAAGAGGCGAATTCATAATTCTATATATATCAAATATATACCTATAACATCAAAGATTTCTCCTTCGATGGAATCAACTTTCAGAGATTTGAATTCGGACACGAACTTGTATGAGTTCATATTGTCGGTCTTCAAAATGTACTTGCGCACATGCTTATCATAGCTTGGAGGCAGAGATATCAGGACAGTCTAAATGGCGCAGGAATCTGCCATCCAGTAATCGAAGACCATTGTCAGCTGGAAGTAGATGTCATACAATCTCCTCAAATGAGTCTCTAGACAGGTATGCTCCTCCATATGAATGGTCTGGAACATTCTAAGCTGCATGAACTGCTCACGTTTCAATTCATCTCGGAAGTGTGTCTTTATCGTATCAATCATGGCGCATGGCTCCTTGCGTCGAAACAACTCTTTCAACTCAGGTGCTAGGCATACGGTCATGGTGATCTCCACTTCGATGAATATGTCTCGACGCCTACGGAAATCATCTTCCTCCTCCTCGCTTGAAGAATCTCCAGGTCTTTCTCCTAACGCTTCATCGAGAACATACAAGATGTTGTTGTGTTCGAGGACGTTTCTAAAACCCTTGCACCAGCTGATGAAGTTGGACCCGTCGGCTTCTAAGGTAGAATCCGGGCTCTTGAGGAAGTAACCGAAGTATAGTTATGTAGTCTACAGATGTGATCGCAAAAGAGGTAAGGTAAAGTTTATAATATATAGGTGAGTTGTAGTTTATAATCATATTATCAAAACACACCCCACCAAAATTATTATCCCTAAAATAATAATGGTGATTACACGAGCCTCATTCACCATACTACCCCCGATCATCATGGCCGGCAACACAGTTTCAAAGGTGGACATAAAATGTCGATCACAACAACTCTGTGACTCATACTCGATCTTTCGATCTTCCCGTGTTCCGAGGCCATATCTGCATATGCTAGGCTCGCCAATCAAACCTTGAAGACCATGCGCGTGCAACATGGCTTACACCCACTGTATGCGAACGACGATATGTCTGACACCCGATCATCACGACCTGCCTCATAACGTAGAACTTTCTTGGTGGTGCACAACGAGGGAGAACACAATTTTGGTATTTGTTAGGGATCATCCTATTCATGATGCTACCGTTGTATATCTAGCATATAAGCAATCAATAGGATGCACACACAACAACACACAATAATGATGCAATGAAGTGCGATGTGACATGGTCGATGCGCCTGGACCTTCATGGCGCCATGTGCCTGCCCCC
This sequence comes from Poa annua, assembly GCA_026929855.1. Lineage (NCBI taxonomy): Eukaryota > Viridiplantae > Streptophyta > Magnoliopsida > Poales > Poaceae > Poa > Poa annua. Next base: position 8,094,810 of record CM049426.1, read on the forward strand.
CCCCCCCCCCCCCCCCCCCGGCGCCCTGGCATGGCTCCGGGTCTACGGAGCCCTCCATTACCTCCGACAGTACGAGTAATATTAAACTTACCGTAACCATGTCACATAAAATAACGCCTCTGCAAAACAAAGTTAGACGCCTCTAGCTTTATTTAGTTTTGCAAGTTTTACGTGGCATATAGGCTTATTCGTAAGAGAATCGCTTCCCTACCTACGAACTTTGTACCACAACGTCGATCGTATAATTGCATGTTTAAGCATCCCTTTCGGTCCCTCCATTGAAAATGCTTTGCCGACTAGAGAGAGAGAAACAGACAATCGCCAGCCACATATATGGTGCAAGCCGTATGTCAGTAGTTGAACCAGCCACATATCGCAAGTGCATGCTAGAGGGTAGCAAATATAAGAAAGACGTCGTCATTCAACATGAGTTGTAACCGTACCAGCAGTATTACGCATAGATCGGCTCTGATACCACTGAAGGGGTTCTGGTGCAGAAAACAATAATTTTTCTAGGGTATGAAACCCTAACTAGCCAGAATCTATCTATCTAGTACACGTGATAACGGTGGCGGAACGGGTTACATTACCTCCATGTAGACCGATAGCGGGGATTACGCTCAAGCACAAGCGTTGACGATGAAGTCGTACGTAGCCGACCTCGAGGTCGCGGAGAACTTGCCGCGATAACGTAGACGATGACGCCGGGGTGTCGACGATTACCTGCGTCGACGGGCGTCGGGCGGAAGATGGCGTGGCGCCGGCAACCGGGGGGTTGGCGCGCCGGCAGCAGGGGGAAGCAGCGGCTGGGCTGCAGGTGGGCGAGACGACGTCGCACAGGCTCCTCAAAAGAGTCGCCTCCGAGCACTCGCAAACATACAGAGCTTAACGACAACCCCCGGTCATTCAGATCCAGCTGAAATCGCAGGGGTAGAACTTTTCTGGAATCCCGCAGGGCAACGGCGCCCGGCGGTATAGCTTAGGAGGAGGAGAGGGGCCAAAACAGGCGGAGAAGCAACTCGGCCGGCCTGCTATACAATTAATTGTATTTTTCTGTAATTGATCCAATTAATATGCCTTGCTATATAAAGGGGGGAGGGGGTGTGCAAACACCTTGCCTCCCCCATGTGGGACTAAAGGAATAGGAGGGGGAGGGGGGTTCGGCCGAACCTCCTAGTCCGAGTTGGACTAGGGGCCCAAGCCCCCATCCTCCTATGGTGGTGCGGCTCCCCCCCCCCCTCTTGGGCCCTCTTAGGGCCCATATAGGTGGGAGCCCCCTTAATTCCTTTATCATTTAATAATTAAGTTAATATAAAATATACTTAATTCTATATTAAAATACTATTTAATATCCCGTGATTCCGAAACAATTTCCGAACCACCCGAACAACTTTCGGACATCCCTGGAACCATTCCAGATCTTCCCGGAACTCCTTCCGGACCACCGGAACTCTTTCCGGATCATTTTTCTCTCTCCAACAAAATCCTATATTATTCCAGAACCTATCTCATGGTGTCGTTAAGACCTTAAGTTTTTTACGCTACGGTTCGAGAACACTCCAGACATGGTCGAGACACTCCGCTCACCAATGACCGTCAGGGATACCTGGATGTATATGACGGCCCATGTGCATTCTACGAATATCGTCGTTGAAACATAAATATGATATTCATTCCCTTTGTTTCTGCGATACTACCTTGTCCGAGATATGATCGTAGACATCCGATGTCTTTGTTGTATCTCGTTACCGACAAAGGTTATTATCTTGTTTGTGATATTACATCTCCATGACCTAGTCATAAGCTGCGCAGCTATATAGATGTAATCTCACCGAGTGGGCCCAAAGTATATTTCCATTACAAGAATGAACAAATACCGCTCTTGATCCTTACGTCTCGATGCTCTTTCGGGATACCTAAGATGGACACCGTTATTGTCATGCTATATAAGACACAACGTTGGATTCTCTCAAAGCACCCCTACGAAGCATCAATAAGTACGGTCTCACAGTCTAAGTAATAAGCTATCATATTCTATTTTATTGCAAATGACAAACATCGTAATACGATCTTGTTGCAATACTTTGCGTATATCCATCACCTTATTCAACTAATAAGATGACCCCATTGTCAACCGACGTCATTGTCCTTGATCGGGAATCTCGATCAACTGTTGCCCAATGGACTAGTTCATATAGAGGCTTACCAGGGACCTGGTTGTCTATGTATCACACGTGTATTAATAATTCTGATTAATACAGTTATAGCATAATACACAAAACTATTATAAACTTACGAGATAATGCAATAAATAATACTTATTTATTTGACTCTAGGGCATATCTCCTTCAAAAGCGTAGGGCGGAGAAGCTAGGTATTTCATTAGGGGAAAATAATGCACAAATGGATGCTTCTATTTCGGTAATTAAGAGTGTACAAACAGAAACATAACTTATTTTTCTAAAGAACTCTTTAGGTACGATGGATAATAATGATGAGTCTAGTTTGGTCTTGAGAAGAACCAGTAATCTCTGTGAAGATTTGGTCGATGATGAGTTGGAGGAACATATAGATGATGCGCATCTGCAACCTCCTGTAGCTTTAAGAAAACTTGGTCGTAAGAAGAATAGCTACTATAAACGGGAAGTAAGAAGAAGTGCTAGACTAAGGAAAATTGTTAAACAATAATTAAAATGAAAGGAATGATATGGAATTTGGATGGTTTCGGAGACACAGCCAAACATCTTACGGTTCATGAGACAGGCCGATCCTCTTTTGCGTCACCTTTTCTTAATTTTTTGGCTGGGGGTTTGGACTATACGTGGTACTGTATACCTCCTCATGGTCAATCAGGTGGCATGTTGGTCGGATTTAATAATGCCACTGTTGTGACTACTAATGTTCTCACAGGAGACTTTTGCGTTAAGTTTCATGTGAGGAACAAGGCGGATGGTTTCTGTTGGACTTTTGTGGTAGTATACGGGGCTGCTCAGGAGGATAAGAAACATGAATTTTTAGCGGATCTGGTGCGCATTTGCGAAGGGGAGACTCTACCGATGTTAGTTGGGGGGGGGGGGGGATTTTAACATCATCAGAAGACAAAAAGAAAAAATAATGATAAATTTAATGCTCGTTGGCCGTTTCTGTTTAATGCTATTATTCAAAGCCTTAGTCTAAAAGAGCTTCGGTCGTCAGGGAGACAGTTTACTTGGGCCAGTAGAATGGAAACACCCACCTTTGAGAAATTGGACTGTTTTTTGGCCAAAGTCGAGTGGGAACAGAAATTCCCACTAGTAACCGTGCATGCACTAACTAGATCAGGATCTGACCACACCCCTTTGCTTTTAGATTCTGGAGATCAGGCTTTCTTAGGGAATTCTAGTTGTTTCTCATTTGAATTATCCTGGATGCGTCAAGATGGTTTTTATGACATGATCAAATAAGAATGGAACTCTGTAACCATGGGAGACTCCCCGGTGGATAATTGGCAAAATAAAATAAGACACCTCAGACAATTTTTGAGAGGGTGGGCGAAAGCGCAAAGCGGAGAGTACAAAAAATTGCGAGATAAACTCTCCCTTTTGATTACCGAGTTAGATATTAAGGCTGAGTCAACTCCGCTAGATGCAGCCGAGCGGGCTGCAAAAAAGGAGGCGGATGAATGCCTTGCGAAGCTGAGGAGGGATGAGGAATCCAAGTGGGCGCAACGAGCAAAAGTGAAATATATACAAGAAGGAGGAAATAATACGAGATATTTTCACATCATTGCAAATGGGAAACATAGAAAGAAAAAGATCTTTCAGCTTGAACAAGATGAGGGTACCATAGTGGGACAAGAAAACCTTAAATTATTTATCTCTGAATATAAGAAATTGTTTGGAGCATCGGTTCCGAATAACGTTACCATGAATGCGGCCGTCACAGAGGATATGCCTTAGATTTCGGATCAGGAGACCATCATCTTAACACAACCTTTTGCGGAAAAGGAGGTGTTGGAAGCTATAAATAATATGGAACATAACAAAGCGCCTGGACCGGACAGGTTTCCGGCGGAGTTTTACCAAAAAAATTGGAATATTATCAAAGGAGATTTAATGGCCATGTTCTCTCAGTTGTGAGAGGGAAATCTGCCGTTATTTAAACTAAACTTTGGTATCATTACTTTGCTTCCTAAGAAGGAAGATGCTAGTCGCATAGAACAATACCGACCCATTTGCTTACTTAATGTAAGTTTTAAGATATTTACAAAAGTCCGAACAAATAGGGTAACATCTATAGCCAGTAGGGTGGTGCGGCCTACACAAACAGATTTTATTTCGGGTCGAAATATATTAGAAGGTGTTGTTGTACTGCATGAGACGATCCATGAAATCCACAACAAAAAACTTGATGGCGTACTGTTCAAAATTGATTTTGAAAAAGCATATGACAAGGTTAATTGGGCTTTCTTGCAACAAGTTTTACGCATGAAAGGATTCTCATCTCAGTGGTGTGAATGGATTGCTAGATTGGTGCAAGGGGGTAGTGTGGGAATACGAGTTAATGTTGATATCGGTCATTACTTCCAAACACTAAAGGGTCTTAGACAGGGGGATCCTCTGTCACCTCTACTTTTTAATCTTGTTGCGGACATGTTAGCGATCCTGATTGCTAGAGCTAAGGAGGATGGTCAAGTTGGAGGTCTTATTCCCCATCTCGTGGAAGGTGGGGTATCTATTTTGCAATATGCAGACGACACGATACTTTTCATGAAACACGACATTGCGAAAGTCGTTAACATGAAACTCATATTAGCCTTTTTTGAGCAACTGTCGGGGTTGAAGATAAATTTTCACAAAAGCGAGCTCTATTGTTTTGGCAAGGCCAAGGACAACCAAGAAGAGTATCGTCATATTTTCGGGTGTGAGATCGGTTCTCTACCATTTAGATACTTGGGAATTTCAATACATTACAGAAAGTTATTGAATAAGGAATGGAAAATTATCGAGGATAGGTTTGAGAAAAAAACTAGCTGCATGGGTGGCCAAGATGCTCTCTTACGGAGATCACCTTGTGCTCATAAATTCGGTGTTAACTAGCCTACCAATATTTCTATTCTCTTTCTTTGAAGTGCCTAAAGGAGTTCGCAAAAGATTGGACTTTTATCAGTCTCGTTTCTTTTAGCAAAGTGATCAACTAAAGCGTAAATATAGATTAACAAAATGGAATATTGTTTGTAGACCGAAAGAGCAAGGGGGACTCGGTATTGAGGTTCTTGATATTAAGAACGAATGTCTTCTGAGCAAATGGTTATTTAAATTGGTTAATGAACAAGGGGTATGGCAAAAGCTTTTAACTAATAAGTATTTAGGTGGTAAGACGTTATCACAAGTACAATCTAAACCCTTTGACTCACCTTTCTGGAAAGGCCTCATGAAAATAAAGGATGACTTTTTCATGCGTGGAAAATTCATCATAGGTAATGGAGAACAGACCCGTTTTAGGGCTGATAATTGGCTAGGTAAAAGTTCATTAGCGAATAAATATCCTAGTTTATTTGCTATAGCCTCCAATAGGGATCATACCGTGTCTGAAGTGTTCGGTTCGGTCCCAATACACCTTCCCTTTCGACGGATTATTTCAGGAGAGAATAGAACCCTATGGCTAGATTTGGTACAACGACTAATGCGAGTCACACTTGAAGAGGATCGGGTGCAGAAAACAAAAAAATTCCTACCGACGATATCCTAAAAGCATGCCAAGATCTATTCTATGCAGATCGGAGATCGGAATACATACCCTTGTAGACCGAAAGCGGGGATTACGTTCCCGCACAAATGTTGTCGATGAAGACCGACGAAGCCGACCTCAAGGTCGTGTAGAGGAAGCAGACCTCCGAGTACCGCTAGCGCAGCACCTCGCAGGGCGTCACACACTTACGGTGGAAACGACGGCCTCCGAAGCTCCAGTCCAGGACGAGCAGCGGAAGACTTGGACCGGAACACCAACAGCGCGACAGCGGGCTATGGTGGAAGAGATCCCCCTCCTCTGCTCGGCGCGACTCCGACAAGGGAATCACGAGATCGAGAGAGAAATTGAGAATTAATTGGTGAATTAAAAAGCCAGGGGTGCCCCTTCTTATATAGGCTCCCAGGGGGAGCCAACTTGCTAACCAGGCAATGTGGGACTAACCCCCACATGCCTGGTGCGGCATAGGAGGGTGCGCCGGCCCCTTAGTGGGCCCCTTGGCCCACTTGGGTCGGCCCTCCTTGTCCCCCACCGAATCCCCTAGAGGATTTTCCCCCTCTTGGGCCTTCTTTCGACCAGAAGGCCCATTTAGGGAAATCAGCCTAAATAAGTTCGAAAATAAATATATAAAATCATATTTGCATATTAATTACACTAATTAATATCAAACATAATATATATAATTTATCCTAACTCCAAAAACTCTTTCGGCGCTGCCCGATCTCCATCGGACCCCTCCCGGGACGTTCCCGGTGATCTCTTTCCTTTCCGGTTGTCTTGTCGAAACCCCTTAAGCGTGTTACCCTAGCGGTTCTATATAATAACAGGTATGACCAAGACTCCTCTATGATCAACGACTAACTCGTAGGCCTGGACCCCATGAATTAATCCATGTGATATAACAAATGACTTTCATCTATCAAACCTGAACGCAAAGTCTTAAACCTTTTGCCATAGCGATACTTAGCGTGTCCGAGTGTCGTTCCATAGATATCTCCATACCTAATCTCGACCTTGTTACCGACAACGCTATCTTCTACTCGTCTATGATCTCATGTCTCCGTGACATAGTCACATGCTTGCAAGCTCATTAGACATGATCTCACCGAGTGGCCCCGAGAGTATCTATCCTGCTATGCGGACTGGCAAATCCTGCTCTTGACCCCTCGTCTCAACTACTCCTTTCCGATACCCAAAAGTATCACCGTTATTGTCATACTATATAAGATATGACGTTTGGTGCGATCAAAGTATCTTACAGGAATAACATTAAGAGTTGATCTCACGGTCAAAGGCGTAACGACTACGTCCTCCAAATCTGGGTATGTCCATCACATCGTTCTCCAACGATATTACTTCCATTGCCGACCGGCGCCATGCCCTATGATCGGGAAACCTCGATCATCAATCGCGCAACGAAACTAGTCTTAGTAGAGGCTATTAGGGACCTGGTTGTTTACGCATCACACCCGTATTAATGTTTCCGCTTAATACGGTTATAGCATGACACAAAAACCTATTATGAACAAACGAGATACGATAAAGAATACACTTTATTAATTGCCTCTATGGCATATCTCCTTCAGTCTCCCACTTGCACTTGAGTACAAATTAATCTAGATTACAACTTGGTAAAAGCTTAACACCCATAGCTAACTGGTGTTTTTCATGCTTATCAAGCGGGAGAGGCTTCGCAAGCGGATCCGCCACATTCAGATCCGTATGCACTTTGCAAATCTTCACATCACCTCCTTGTACATACTGACGTATCACATGGAAGCGTCGGAGAATGTGTTTGGCGGTGGAGTGAGACCTTGGCTCCTTGGCGTTCGCAATGGCACCCATATTGTCGCAGTAGAGGATCACGGGGTCTTGCACGCTCGGGGACACTCCAAGTTCGATGACGAACTTCCTCAGCCACACAACTTCATTCGCGGCTTCGCAAGCAGCAATGTACTCCGACTCCATTGTAGATTGTGCGACAATGGGTTGCTTCCCACTTCTCCAGCACCCGGCGTCTCCATTCACCTTGAACACATAACCTGTCTATGACTTAGAGTCATCGGGGTGTAAGCATAAACTTGCATCTACGTAACCCGTTACGCCAAGTCCTTCATCGCAGCCACCATACACAAGGAACATTTTCTTTGTCTTATTGAGATACATAAGAACGCTCTTAACAGCAATCCAATGCGGCATTCCAGGATTACTCTGAAACCGGCTTGTCAAACTTAGAGCTAATGCCACATCCGGTCTAGTACTCAACATTGCATACATGATCGATCATATGGCTGAAGCATAAGTATGTTTAGTCATATTGGCCTTATCCAGTTCCGTTACCGGATACTGTGCCTTCCGCAATATCTTATTCTTGATAACCGGTAGAGAACCCTTCTTTGCCTTCTCCATACCGATACGCTTCAGTATTTTATCTAGATAAGTACTCTGACTCAACGCTAATAGGCGCCTTGATCTATCACGATAGATTTTTATGCCTAAGACGTATGCAACTTCTCCTAAGTCCTTAATGGAAAATTTACTATTTAAATATTCCTTCACTCTATTTAGAAGTTCCACATCATTCCCAATCAACAATATGTCATCTACATATAGTGCTAAGAACACAACCGAGTTCCCACTCATTTTCTTGTAAATGCAGGTCTCTTCCAAATTTTGGATAAATCCAAAACCTTTGATTACCTCATCAAAGCGAAGATTCCAGCTCTGAGATGCCTGGTTCAATCCATAGATGGATCGCTGAAGCTTGCACACCTTATTAGCATTCCCTGGATCGACAAAACCTTCCGGTTGTACCATGTACAACTCTTTCTCAATGTTTCCATTTAGGAAGGCTGTTTTGACGTCCATCTGCCAGATTTCATAATCATAATAGGCAGCTACTGCTAACAAAATCCGAATAGACTTAAGCATCGCTACCGGTGAAAAAGTTTCATCGTAGTCAATCCCATGTACTTGTCAGAAACCTTTTGCGACAAGCCGAGCTTTATAGACGGTCACATTACCGTCAGCATCAGTCTTCTTCTTAAAGATCCATTTATTCTCGACGGCCTTGCGCCCTTTGGGAATATCCATCAAAGTCCACACTTTGTTATCATACATGGATCCTATTTCGGATTTCATGGCTTCAAGCCATTTCTCGGACTCTAGACTCGCCATTGCCTCCTTGTAGTTCGTAGGTTCGTCTTGTTCAACTAACATGACGGTGCAAACCATGTTGCCATATCATTCTGGTGCGATCCGAGATCTACCAGACCTACGAGGTATAATACCTTCCTCGGCAGTTTCTCCCACTCCTTCCACGGAGGACGTTTCCGGAATTGCTTCCGTTGCGCCACTTGGAATCTCGTGTTCAGGATCAACGATTTCATCGAGGTCTACCTTCCTCCTACTTACTCCTTTCACGAGAAATTCCTTCTCTTGAAAGGTACCGGTCTTCGTGACAAAAGTTTTGCCCTCAGCTTGGTTGTAGAAGGTGTACCCAACGGTTTCCCGCGGATATCCTACAAAGACGACTTTCTCCGACTTCGGTTCGAGTTTGTCGGGCTGTAGTTTCTTAACATACGCCTCACAACCCCAAACCTTCAGAAACGATAACTTAGGCTTTTGGCCATACCATAATTCATACGGTGTCGTTTCAACGGATTTGGACGGAGCCCTATTTAAAATGAATGCGGCTATTTCTAACGCATAACCCCAGAAGGACACTGGCAAATCGGTAAGAGGCATCATAGATCGAACACTATCCAGTAGAGTACGATTACGTCGCTCGGACACGCCGTTACGCTGCGGTGTTCCGGCTGGCGTAAGTTGGGGTACTATGCCACAACTCTTCAGATGTGTGCCAAACTCAAAACTCAAGTACTCGCCACCACGATCGGATCAGAGGTGCTTGATTTTCTTATTAAGCTGATTCTCAACTTCACTTTGGAATTCTTTGACCTTTTCAAAAGTTTTAGACTTGTGTTTCATCAAGTAGATATAACCGTATCTACTCAAGTCACCAGTGAAGGTGACGAAGTAACGATAACCATTGCGTGTCGAAACGCTCATTGGTCCACACACATCTGTATGTATGATCCCAAATAAATCCGACGCCCGTTCAACGAAACCTTTGAACGGTGTCTTGGTCATTTTTTCCATAAGGCATGGTTCGCATGTATCGAGGATCCGAAATCCAACGAGTCCAAAAGTCCATCGGAGTGGAGTTGCTTCATGCGCTTTACACCAATATGACCAAGACGGCAATGCCACATATACATGGCGGTATCATCACTACACTTAATCCGTTTGGCTTCTATGTTATGGATGTGAGTACTACGATCGAGATTCAACAAGAATAAACCGTTATTCTCGGGAGCATCAACATAAAAGATATCATTCATATAAATTTTATGATATCATTCATATAAATAGCACAACTGCTTGATATTGATTTAAATGAATAACCGTCTTGTAACAGGCAAGACCCACTTATAATGCTTACACTCAAGGATGGCACAAAATAACACTTATTTAAAACCAAAACTAATCCCGATGGTAGATGTAGAGGGAGCGTGCCGACAGCCACCACGTCGACTCTCGATCCGTTGCCGACGCGCATCGTCGCCTCATCCTTCGCCAGCCGCCGTCTATTCCGTAGCTCCTCCTGAGAGTTACATATATGAGCAACAAAACCAGTATCAAATACCAACGTGTTGCTCCGGGTGGATGTAAGGTACACATCTATACCATGTATATCAAATATACCTTGCTCTTTGTCGACCGTCTTGCCAGACTTCCTATCCTCCAGGTACTTGGGGCAGTTGCGCTTCCAGTAACCTTTCCCCTTGCAGTAGAAGCACTCCACGCTGGCTCTGGGACCAGATCTGTTAGTCTTGGGCTTGGCACTCATCTTGCCTTCCCTCCTGGACTTCCAACTCTGCTTTCCCTTGCCACCGGATTTCTTAAAATCGACGGTCTTGCTGACCATCAACAGCGTGTGCTCCTTCTTAATCTCCACCTCAGCAGTCTTGAGCATCACGAACACTTCACCCAGGGACTTAGCCATGCCCTGCATGTTGTAGTTCATGGCGAAGTCTTTATAGCTTGGGGGCAACGATTGCAACACCCTGTCAATCGACACCTCATCGAGAATCTTGCATTCCAGAGCATTCAAGCGTTGAACGTAGTCAGACATCTTGACCACATGCTCGCTCACACTGTTATGCTCTTCCATCTTGGCCGAGAAGAAAAACTCAGAAGCTTCATATCTCCCAGCCTTAGCCTGCGGCGTGAAGACAGCCTTCAGATCAGAAATAATCTCGAAGGCGCTCATCTTCTCAAAGCGCTTCTGCAGGTCGGCTTACATGGCGTAGAGCATGCCACTCTGGACAAAGGCAGAATCCTCCGATCTGGTCTGGAAGACCTTCTTCTCATCCTCAGAGGCTTCATCTGCGGGAGGGTCACCTATGGCGGCCTCAATGACGTAGGCCACCCTATGGGGAGTGAGGAGGATCCTCAGGTTGCGGAACCAGGCCAAGAAGTTTGACCCATTGGTCTTAAGCTTTTCTTTCTCAAGGAACAGACCTAGGTTAAACGAGGGGCGAGACATCTACAATGGAATTTGCAACAACATAAAACTTTGTTCATAATAATTTTGAGTTATAGTATTTTTTAGTAAATAACTAACATAACTCCCACTCAAACGAACATCCCTCCTGGTCGTTTAAGCGATTACACGACCCCCATCCATTGCACTACCCCTCATCATCAGAGCCGGCGGCACAACTTCAAGAGTTGACAAATGTCCGCCACACCAATTTTGTGACTCGTGCTCGACCTTTCGGTCTCCCTGTTCCGAGGCCATATTTCTGAATATGCTAGGCTCGCCACCAAAAACCTCCACGCTGACGCTTGTGCAACATGGCTTACACCCACGGTATGCGAACGACGAGATGTCTGACACCCGATCATCTCGGCCTGCCGTAGAACTTTCTTGGTGGTGCGCGTTGGAGGGAGAACACTAGTGGTAATTTGAAGGGATCATCTTATATAGTTACCGCCGTATAACTAATATATACTATATATACAATCACACAATATAAGATGCACACAAAACATCAAATGTAATGCAATGTGATATAGTCCATTGCGCCATGGTCTTCTTGGCGCCCGCGGTTTATAAACAATTTAATAAACCTACCTTGACCATATCATATAGCCCCTGCAAAATAAAGTTAGACGCTTCTACTTTATCTTTTGCATATTTTACGTGGCTTGTGCCTTTCGTAGATAGAACCGCTTCATACCTATGAACCTTATGACCACACCAACGATCCAATACTTGCATGTTTAAGCATCCCTTTCGGGCCCTCCATTGAAAATGCGAAGACCAACTAAAGAGAGAGAAACTGACACCCGCCAGCCACAGATACGGTACAAGCCGTATGTCAGTAGTGGAACCAGTCTCGCGTAAGCGTACGCGTAAAGTCGGTCCGGGCCGCTTCATCAACTCAATGCCGCTGGAATCACAAGTGCACGCTAGAGGGTAGCAAATAACAGGAACGGTGCCCCCGTGTAGAACACAGGTTCTAACAGCGTACAGCTATATCTACGATAGATCGGCTCTGATACCACTGAAGGGGATCGGGTGCAGAAAACAAAACTTTTCCTACCGACAATATCCTAAAAGCATGCCAAGATCTATTCTATGCAGATATAGTAGTACGAACGGAGATCGGAATACATACCCTTGTAGACCTAAAGCGGGGATTACGTTCCCGCACAAACGTTGTCGATGAAAACCGACAAAGCCGACCTCAAGGTCGTGTAGAGGAAGCAGACCTCCGAGTACCGCTAGCGCAGCACCTCGCAGGGCATCACACACGTACGATGGAGACGACGGCCTCCGAAGCTCCAGTCCAGGACGAGCACCGGAAGACTTGGACCAGAACACCAGCAGCGCGGCAACGGGCTATGGTGGAAGAGATCCTCCTCCTCTGCTCGGCGCGATTCCGACAAGGGAATCACGAGATCGAGAGAGAAATTGGGAATTAATTGGTGAATTAAAAGGCCAGGGGTGCCCCTTCTTATATAGGCTCCCAGGGGGGAGCCAACTTGCTAACCAGGCAATGTGGGACTAACCCCCACATGCCTGGTGCGGCATAGGAGGGTGCGCCGGCCCCTTAGTGGGCCCCTTGGCCCACTTGGTTCGGCCCTCCTTGTCCCCCACCGAATCCCCTAGAGGATTTTCCCCCTCTTGGGCCTTCTTTCGACCAGAAGGCCCATTTAGGGAAATCAGCCTAAATAAATTCGAAAATAAATATATAAAATCATATTTATATATTAATTACACTAATTAATATCAAACATAATATATATAATTTATCCTAGCTCCGAAAACTCTTTCGGCGCTGCCCGATCTCCATCGGACCCCTCCCGGGACGTTCCCGGTGATCTATTTCCTTTCCGGTTGTCTTGTCGAAACCCCTTAAGTGTGTTACCCTAGCGGTTCGATATAATAACAGGTATGACCAAGACTCCTCTATGATCAACGACTAACTCGTAGGCCTGGACCCCATGAATTAATCCCGGTGATATAACGAATGACTTTTATCTATCAAACCTGAACGCAAAGTCTTAAACCTTTTGCCATAGCGATACTTAGCGTGTCCGAGTGTCGTTCCATAGATAACTCCATACCTAATCTCGACCTCGTTACCGATAACGCTATCTTCTACTCTTCTATGATCTCATGTCTCCGTGACCTAGTCACATGCTTGCAAGCTCATTAAACATGATCTCACCGAGTGGGGCCGAGAGCATCTATCCTGCTATGCGGACTAGCAAATCCCGCTTTTGACCCCTCGTCTAAACTACTCCTTTCCGATACCCAAAAGTATCACCGTTATTGTCATACTATATAAGATACGACGTTTGGTGTGATCAAAGTATCTTCCAGGAATAACAATAAGAGTTGATCTCATGGTCAAAGGCGTAACGACTACGTCCTCCAAATCTGGGTATATCCATCACATCGTTCTCCAATGATATGACTTCCATTGCCGACCGGCACCATGCCCTATGATCGGGAAACCTCGATCATCAATCGCGCAACAAAACTAGTCTTAGTAGAGGCTACTAGGGACCTGGTTGTTTACGCATCACACCCGTATTAATGTTTCCGCTTAATACGGTTATAGCATGACACAAAAACCTATTATGAACAAATGAGATATGATAAAGAATACACTTTATTAATTGCATCTAGGGCATATCTCCTTCAACACTTACAACACAAGAAGATAAGTTTGTATGGGGTCTTACGAATAATGGGGGTTTTTACGGTAAAATCATATTATTCTGATTTGCTAAATGGTCATACTAGGTATCTGCGCAAATACCTATGGAAACTAAAGATCCCACTTAAAATAAAAAAATTCCTTTGGTTTCAAAATAGAAAAGAGTTACTAACTAAGAACAATTTAGCTAAACGGGTGCACAAAATGCGTATTCTGTGGATCAACTGAATCAGTGGAACATCTTTTCGTTAAATGCACCATGACGAGGGATATTTGGAGGATAGTACATTTTACGTTTAATGTTCACCCTCCACATTCTGTTTCAAATATGTTTGGCTCGTGGTTAAATGGGATAGATAAAGAAACTAAAGCCAGCATTCGAATAGGTGTTGCGGCCATATTGTGGGCTATTTGGAATTGCCGTAATGATGTTGTCTTTAACAAAAAAAATCATCTCATTATCTGCACGTTATCAACATGGCGGTCTAGTGGATCCGATTGTGGGCTTTGCTCCTCCCTTTGGATCAGCGGGGTCTTATGAAGGATGGATGTATCAGTATGATGTCGGTCGTACGGGCTATCTTCTGCCGGGCTGGGTGGCAACATACTAGACGTATCGATGTCTGACTTTGCGTTTTTTAAGTGGCTGATCTTTGTAGCCACTCTTTCTGATCCATGAATTGTAAACTCTAAATATACTCTCTCAAATAATTGCGGATGGCTGTGTGCATCTTTTTGATGCAGAGGCCGGGGATCCGACCCCCCTTTTCTAAAAAAAAGGAGTCAAAGATGAAGATAAGCAAAGTATTTACATCTTGGTGCCAATCTTACAAAAATATGGACCCAATCAGCAAGGCTGAGAAAAAAGTGAAAGAAAACCTGACAAGGTTGTATACTGGGCTAGATTAGCCAATGCTTCCAGAGGCAGGCATTGAACTATTCTATAATGTCTTGGGAGTATTCTGTAGGAAAATGCAGAACTGATGATGTTCCTGGTTCTGGTTTGGCTTTGCCAGTTCAAAAAATACATTGTTTTGCCTGGAGACGCAACCAGTATATGCCATGATAATTTCGTTACTTAAAGGTGGTATGGAGATTATATACTTTGAGAAAACACAGTCTAGGTCCATGCGACAAAAATAAACATCATAATGAAAAACTACATGAACCACTAAGTTTTAAATCATTTTCTGCGTGTTGCAAAAACAAATAGTACCAATTCAGGGGGGAATGAGTTTCACATGCCCTTCATGAATAAGGTGCTAATTCAACATATAAGATTATATAAGGTGTTACTTCAACATATAAGATTAAAATAAATGAAAATAACATTGCGAGGTGCATTAACAAAATGATGATATAATCTTCTCAAAGAGGGTTCCCAATATAATCCAAATGCCAAGTTGGATTCAGTACTCACTATTATATGGTACTGGCTCACTTTCATGTCAGTTTTTTTTTTAATTTTGATTTGAAACGAGATAAGCTCATGAAGAAATTTTGACAGCACATCATCATTTTCTGAAACGAGACAGAAAAGAAAAGTCAAAATGTAGTCCAAAAACGCAGGAAGTGATGGCAATTACCTACTTGTGTGCACTGCTTCTGTAGACTATAATCTGAATTGTGAGGTGGGGGCCTAGTTGCTGCAAGGGGATAATAAAAACACAGTACAGAGAGAGCTAATAACTACTGCATTCTGAACTGTTATGTATTCTGAATCTAAAAGAAAAGCATAGATACACCCAACTGCAGTGAAATTCAAACGAGCTAATAGCACATTCGTAACATCAAGCTACACAACGGTACAAAGACATTTCTCAGAACAGTGTCCAGAGGCTCGATGCACTGACCACGCAAGCAGTTGATGTCCTTATTTTTCCCTTAGAAAAAAACGCAAGTATTCAACGGCTAGGAGCAGAAGAAGCTTCGCCCATCACTGATGAAAGCTGCTGCTGTTCTAGTCCAAAGCCTAAACCTAATCCGAAAACTACCTGTCGGCCAATGGCCACCTTAGCCTGGAAGACCAACATTTTGCCGCCACCTTACCGTGGGCACAACACATCACAGCACTACCCAGCCAACAAACCTATCGTCCTCCTCAATCTCCCGTCATCCAGAGGTTTGCACCCCCACCACCCATGGCCGTGGGGTGACCCCTCACTCCTCATCTTTCTTGCATGAAAGCAACTGAGGAACATACAATTATTTCGTCAGACAAGCTCCTAACAACACAAGCTGCATGCAAGTGCCTTTCTGAACCGCTGGAGATGTACATTATCAACCTCATCTCCACAGCGAGGCCTTTGTCTGCACCACCAAGTTGTGCTGATCGGCCAGCCAGTCAGCCACTAGATTCAGTTGAGAATGTTCTGGAGTTACGTCGGGTTCGGTTTGGAAGAGGTGTACTGCTCACTCAAGGCTTAAACAAAATGCGGATCATGATGGGCTAGCACTAACCAGTAACCAGTGAAAGAATCAGGCAAACATAGTTACGGAAATGCTGATTATCCACTTAAAAGGGAGTTCTGGCTGCACTACGCATGTTTTCATTACAAATGTCCTGTACCAGCTGGAAAACAAGTGTTTTATTTAGCCTCCTGCGACAATGAATTAAGAGGCTGTCTGTGAAACTGTGATTCTCCTTGATGGATTATTATCAATCTCTTTTTCCGGATTTTCATGAAAAAACAGAGCTGACCAACTGGTTCAACTCTGGGGGAGTAAACTTGAGTTTACGTCTCAACCAAAGCGCTAGAGGGTACTCGGAACTTGGCTAGTTTCTCTGAACTTCAGGTTCACCTACCAATTATCTTAAAGGTGATTCAGTTAGGTGGACAAAGTTTTAGACAGCAACAAGAATAAACAACTACGACGATGCAGAGACTCTTGACCCAGGTGCTTCTGCACACCAATCTTTGCCAGCCTGTAGTTTGGCTCCACTCACATCTTGCTGCTTTGTAACTGTAAAATAAGGCTATTTTCCTACTAGCGCCGCATGCTAATTGCAAGTGGCTACATAGAACAAAGCTCTGCATTACCTCTGGACCACAACAAGCTGTACAAAAACATATCACTATGGCTTTTAGGAAAAGAGTGATTGCTACCCACCCAACAAGGTTTTAATATGATACCTTCTAGAGTTCAGATGAGAGGAAGTGTGGCTCTAATCAGTAATCATGATGCAGGTGAAAGCTAAATAGTAACACGATGAAGAGTAAAAAAAGGTGTAAACAAGTCTTCCTATGCACAGATGTATTGCCATGGAAAAGAAAATGGAACTAAAAACTTGGTATCGGTTCCAAAGACATGATATTAATAAATCTTCATCATAAGACAATCAACAAAGTTTACACATACACTACAAGGGGAATGGAAATGAATACTTCGTTCCGAAGACATCATGATATTAAATAAATCTTCATGAGAAGACGATCAACAAAGTTTATACAGACACTACAAGGGGAATGGAAATGAATAAGGAACAGGCATAAAAACAACAATATCACACGAACGCCTGGGTATTGCCTCAAGTAGCAAGAAGTTGCACTTGTCATGTTTCTTAACATGATTGCTGCGTCTTGGGTTGCTCGCCTTGCCAAGCCCAGACTATGTCCTTCAACGCCGGCCTCATGTCTTGGTTCAATACCTTCTGGTACTCCAAAGTATCACCATTTGTCTTCTTTAACTCGACAAGATGGAAGTTAGGGGTAACCTCGAATATTTCAGCATCAATACCCATCACACCTTTCCTTCCGGGCCTAGAACCTTCCATCTTCAGCATGCCACCATCTTTCTTTGTGAGCTTCAAGCGCAAACACTTGGCAGCGTCCTCAATTTTCGATATGATCGTCGAAGCTGTGTTTGTGGATGTGAATTTGGACTCCCTCTTCGTGTCAGACTCCTCAAACATACCAGAGAGGTCAAGACCAGTTGAAAGGGAAATTATATCAAAAGCATTCAGATTCGTGAGCTTTTTTGCTTCTTGTTCCTTGCAGTCCAATATTGAGTTGCCACTCAAGCAATCAGAAGCCAGAGGCACGTCAATGGGACCAAGATCTCTTGCTTGCAGATTATATTTGAGCAGCTTTGCATCAAGACCCTTTCTGAACCAAGGATTCGTCATAATTTTTTCAATTGATATTCTTGTACTGGGGTTGGGATCAAGAATCCTCAGTAAAAGCCTTTTAATATCCGTGGAGAACCAACTTGGAGATTTGAATTCTGCTTTCCCAATCTTCTTATACATATTCATGAGATTCTTGTCTTGGAACGGGAGATACCCAGCCAAAAGCACAAACAGAATCACTCCACAAGACCATATGTCAGCCTTTGCACCATCATAACCTCTCCTATTAATAACCTCGGGAGCAACATAAGCAGGAGTGCCACAAGATGTATGGAGCAACCCATCAGGTCTCTTACACTCAGAAATAGTACTTAGACCGAAATCTGATATTTTCAGGTTGCTGCTCTCATCAAGTAGAAGGTTCTCTGGCTTCAAATCACGGTGATAAACACCCCTGCTGTGGCAAAAGTCAACTGCACAGATAAGCTGTTGGAAGTACTTCCTCGCGGCATCTTCCTTGAGTCTTCCCCTTTGAACTTTGTTGAAGAGCTCTCCACCTTTCACATGCTCCAACACAAAGTATATCTTGGTTTTGGTAGCCATAACCTCATACATCTGAACAATATTGGGATGCTTCACCAACTTCATCACAGAAATCTCTCTTTTGATCTGATCCGTAAGCCCGCCCTTCAAAACTTTCTCCTTGTCGGTCACCTTAATGGCGACACTCTGTGAGGTCTCGATGTTACGGGCATGATAAACCTTGGCAAAGGTCCCCTGTCCAAGCATCTTCCCCATCTCGTACTTGTTCATCAAAATGTTCCCTTTCTGATCCGCCATCGTGCCACACACAGAAACCAGCGACCCCGAGACTTCCAAGGAGCCTGAAGATGGTATATGACTTCAACCGTCCCCTCCGAGGTGGTAATCTAAGAGGATGGCTGTGATGCCACGTCGAACCCCATTGTGCAGAAGCACATGGAGGAAGAGCTGTGTGTGTTCTTGTGAAGCGGTGTCATCAAGGTCAATCAATGCAGAAGCACGGGCGGCTACCCTGCCAATCAGTCCCTCGCAGGGTAGATCTCTAGCATGCAAACACATCTCTCTGCATTCCCTAAGATGTTTCCTTGTAATTGAAATCTGGATGCTGTCAAAAAAGAAACAAAGCAAAACATCAGGTCAGTCAGTACTCATAAGAGAGGTACAGGGCGTATAGAGCTGCTAGGATTGAAAAACAGATACAGGAAGAATTAAAGGTGGATGCATACGAAGAAAATAAAACCTCTTTGCCCCAAACACAAACAAAATCAGACGCGTTCCTTCCTCTCAAGGTAAGAGGCATGCATGCGCTTTTCCCAGTTTAAAGGGCGAAAGCTAAGTTGCATCTCCCCTAACAAGCCGAATTAAAATTGTTCTAAGCTCAGGCTCCACAAACAGATGCGGTCCTCAAGGTATGTATTACAGCCAGATCGTCAGTTGTAACGAACATGTAGAGATTCTTCTAAAACTAAAGGTGCTATGAAAACGTCCATGGATCCACGGAGCTAAAACGAAACTCTCTGAAATCCACATCAACTACAATTCTCCTTAAATTATACAACAGAACAAAGTATAGATGCCTGTGCAAATGACGAAAATAAAACACCTCCAAGCCAGAAACAGAGACAAAACCAGATACGTTACTGTCTGTCAAGTTAGGATTCGTGCGCTTTACCAGTCCCAAAGACGAAAACTAACACGCATCTTCTTCTCCCTTAATTAAAGAAGCCGAATTAGGTCGGTTGTAGACTGAGATTCTACAAGCAGATGCGGTGGTAAAACTTTCTATAACAGCCGGTTTATCATTTTCACTGTGACGTACACGAGATCCTCGTACTAAATCTAAAACATTCATCGATCCATGGAGGTAAAACCGAAGATGAGAACTCCCTGAAAATCAACAACGATAAACCACGGAAACTACAGCTCTGGAACTCAACCTTAACAGAACAGATACAGGGTAGAGTGAAGTCCGTACCAGATCCCGGCGGCAGGGCTGGCGACGATCGAGACGGAGAACCGGACCAGATCACGGGATCCCTTCCCCCCGATCGAGACGAAGGAGCAGGGTGCAAACTAGGCGGCCGGCGAGGAGATGTCGCGTGTGCAGAGGAGGGATCTGTGGTTTTTTTTGCCTCGCCTCGGAGATGACGGAGTTTCTGTTGTTTGGAGCGGGCGAAGGGTGGAGAAGGGCGTAGAGTGCTAAGCAGAGAGAGAGAGGTCGAAAGGTTTAGGTTGAGAGGCGGCTCAGTTTTATACGCGGTCCCCGAGGAGGAGGGGAGGGCATCACACGAGATATTCCACACTGCCACCCACCGCCGTTCAATTGATTTTACTACTGCTACTACCATGGATCTACGCTGCTAGCTCACTGACCAATAATTCGTGCGGCCGGGTGAGCGGCATCGCTCCGTTCAGTTTTTCGCTTTGCGACAAATACAGGTGATGTATCTGCTTTCGAGTGAATCGCCATAGCCGATGCTCGCCGGCGTCGCAGTATCGACAACTTAGATTTTGACTGTTTACCAAGTTGAGTAGATTGTTTTCACACAATTAGCCTCCCTTTCATCTTCTGGTTAAAATTAGAAACAAATGAATGGTGTAGAGTAATTCATGGCAGTAAATTCTAGATTAGCTGGAGACGACATGCATGCATGTCATTGGCAGCTCTCGAACAACCGAAGGAGACAGTTTCAGGTTTACGTTAGGGAGCTGAGCTACGTCGAACGTGCGATGCGGGGGGAGAAGCCTGAATTGGTCTACCCCGCCGGGGTACTACGTAGACGGCTAGCCATGTGCTCATCAGCTGCCGCTCGGCCGGTGCTACGCATACGCATATGGCCGAGGTGTGCAGAGACGGAAGAAGCAAGTTGAAGGAAGAAACCAAATCGAAACGCGACGGCCGCCTCATGCATGCATGACGACGTCGAGCTGTAAAAGCCTCCTAAAAATGAATTAGTTAGGCGCAGAAACATGTTATACATGTCTTGTCATGTCATGGTCAGGACGAAGGACGACTGATAACAAATCAGTGCAGATCAGACATCAAATCCTGCTCTGCGCTTGTAAAGTAGAATTGATTGCTTAGAATAGTGTGGCATTATTTTTGGAAAGTGCAAACGGATCCCGATCTACAAATATACTTTTCTTCCTAAATAAATCAAAATCGGTATTCGTAAATTTTAAATTTTAAAAACAAATATTTTAAGTGTACACAGTATCGAAGAACTATACGAGTGTGCAAACTTTAAATAAGGATTTAATATTATTTTAGGCAATACAAAAGGACAAATCGAACAAATTTTTACATATTTAAGCGTGTATGGTTCGCCAATCCAGAACCAACCATTTGTCTTTTTTTCCAGTCTAAAATCGTCCTGGATTACTTGTTACAACTTGTAGACCGAATCATAAAGCATGCCTACGACTTTTTCCAATTTCTTGAAACTTCATAATACAGATTTTGAACGTTTCAATACAACCTTACTGAAACCTGACTCCAAAACGCCGCACTCCAGTATCTTATATTCGGAAGTTCAACTTGGAGCCTAGCTCATGCATGCCGTCAAAGAGGACCGGAAGCATATTTGCATTGCATGTGTTGTCGCTCAATCTATCTCCGTGGAACTATTCCAACAAACGGGCATGGCAGCAATGATATACTGTACTCGCGATAGTTAAATATATCTTGGCGCGGAAATTGATTTTTTAATAACAATGCATGCGCCTCAATTGCGTAGTACTAGTCTTTTAGCACGAATTATTGAGCATAGAAATATGTCGAAGCATCGTAGCTGGGGCCAGACCGGCTTGCGAGAGCAGAGTAGGTTGCTTTTGGAGAATTAGTGAGACATGAATGCACTCCGGGTCAGCATAATACTCCCTTTGTTCTAAAATATTTAGTTTTTACTTGTATGTATCTACTCACTAAACATGTCTAGATACATGAGAAGCTTTTGTGTGAGTGCCCGGTCAAAGAATTGGCCATTAAACTTTTGAACCGATGTTGAATCTTCTAAAACCTAACCTGTAACATACGTAGACAAATCGATAAGATCCATGATTTTAAGGGGACAACGACTAGAAAAATTCCTCGCCATTCTCAACGTCATGGGCAGATGGCCTCCGAGGTGGACTAGTAGACCCATCGATTCTTGGACAGAGAGGAAGGAGATGGGCGGTGGATAGGGTTTTCTCTTTTGTGTTAACATGTCTTAAAAACATGATAGCACTCTAAATCATTGCCGCATCAGGTATAGGTTCTCTTTAGCACTCAAGATCAAAGTTAATGGTGTAGGTGGAACTTAAATACACCAACCCACTTTCTTAACTTGGCTTAAAATATATGTGTATGTTTTGAAAAACAAATCATGTAAGTAAATATTTGTCAGAAACTTTTAACATGTTCATGGTCATTTGTGACCAAGGTGAAAAACTAAGAACTTAATTTGGAGTATTATTATTTATCATTTTTATAAAACCTTAAGAAATATTGTTGTATAGGAATTTACATACAAAAATGTGCCCAATAACCCAAAAATGTGTCCGCTATCGAGTGGTGCTGGAGTCCCCACCGGTTTGGGACGGTTGCATCAGGGACGCCCCGCAAAAAAAAACCTGAAAATAATTAGTCATCAAATTGGGTCAAAGGTTCAAACATTCATTCAATTTTTTAAAATCTTCCCACTTTTTGAATAAAAATTGAAGCTCAACGACTAATTCTAACCTTATGGGATCGTCATCGTAGGCAAAGGCGAGGCCAGCAGGCAGGCTTCAACAGGCTGAAGCCTGTCCTGCCTAAATGTATTTTGTTTTACTACTACTAGTAATCATCCTAAGTATGCAAGTTTCAGCCCAATTCGTACACGCATCTATCGAACATGCACAGCACGCAACTCGCACGCCCAACTCACACACAGCGACGACAGACCTGTGCAGCTCGCCCCAAATCCTAACCATAGGTTTGCGGCCGCGGCCTTGTGCCGGCGTTCGCCGGTGATTCCGGCCTCGCCTCATGGTGCCGAGCTGCTGGAAAGCTCCGCCGTGACGCCTTATCCTTCCTCGTCGAGCCGTTCGTGCGGAGAAGCTCGAGAGGCCGAGTATTGCATCATATCCTCCAACTCCGGCCGGCGACTCTCGCGGACGAATTCGTGTCCGTCTGACCTCGACGGACTTCGCCGAGCACTCCGCGCTGTCTGGCCCGGTCTTCCTCGAGCAGGGCTCTCCGCTTTCCGCCCGAGCAGGGCTGCTACGCCTCCGTCGCTGGTTGCCTCGCCAACTGGTCCGCACAGCCACCGCGTGCACTCTTGACTGGCCAGCGCCCCAAAGGTGATGCGGCTCCGCCTCTCACTTCTATGCAGCAGCCGAACAGGGGAGAGCCAACAAGCCAACATGGACTGCCTTGAACATCTGCTCATTCAGATTCTGGATCTAAAATTTGATTATTATCCATTTATTTCTTAGGAATTGAAGATGATCTAGCTAGTATTTTTAGTTTTTATCATCTTTTATGTACTTTTTTTATCATTTACAATTGGAGTTGAAGAACATATATTCATCTATGTAATCGTACCAAATTTCTATGTCATTACAAGAATTTTATGTCTTATATATTGACTTATTTTTTATGAAAGTAGTCGTTTAGTTAGTCGTCGTCAACTTTCAGCCTCCCCTACAAATAATTCCTGGACTCGCCGTTGATCGTAGGAGACTGGAGACGTAGACGTTGACGAAGAGTCGAAAACTACTGTCGAGAGAAGGGGTAGTTGAAGGAGGAGACGTCCGGGGACGCGGCGGCGAGGAGAATGCCTTTTGCGCCATGTCTAGGACAATGTTCATCTAGCCAAGGGTATACGTCTCACGCGACTAATAAGAAAAATGGGTGCAGATGATACATCCAATCCTGTTCTCTGCTAGTAAATGCGAAGGGCTTGCTTAGAATAGTGGCATTATTTGGTGGTAGTTCACCTTGGAGCCTAGCTAGCTCTCCCTTCGTGCCAATATCAAAGACGATCAGAAGCTCTGGAAGAAACGGCCATGGCAGCAATGATATAGTACTCCACTCACTCACTAGTTTACGATATCTTTTTGGCGCGGAAATTGATTGGTAATAACAGTGCATGCGGCTGCATGGCGGCACCAATATTTTAGCACGAATTATGGAGCTTAGAAAAATGTCGAATCATCGTCGCCGGGGCCGGGGCCAGACCGGCGAGCGAGAGCAGAGCAGGTTGCTTGTGGAGACGGCGCACTCCGGTGGGGGGTCGCCAAAGTAATGGTGTGGTGACGATGCTCAGCATCCGTCGATTCCTACCACCTGTCCTCCAGCTGGTAGCTCCACAAGCGTCGAGACTTTATTATTTTGAGTGTGCTTTGAAGCATTCTCGTCTCTCTTTGTCAGAAAACTAAACTTGACTTGTTTATTTATTTACATATTAACCACAGAGAATATATATTCTGCTAAACATACAGAGATTTCTAAAAATAAGCTAATTAACTATTTGTGCCTTCGGTGAAAATTTGGAAAACTTGAACGCTACTACTCGTGTTAATATTTCTCATTATTATGAAACTTAACAAAAATAACATATCCTTTTTTGTTATAGTAGATAGCAAAAACGACGAAGAACGGAACAATCGGGACACAAGATTTTAACGTGGAAAACCCCTCCAAACAAAGGAGAGGAAAAAAACACGGACGACAGCCAGAAATACTTCACTATATCGGGGGTGAGGTTACAAACGCCAACGCCGTGGGTTTATAATGTGTGGCTTACCCCAACAGGCGACTCACAAGATGTATTTATAAAGGGCAGAAACCCTAAGTCGGTTGCGATCCGACTAAGACACGATCCGTACCGTACCGACGGCCAAAGCCTCCCGACGACGGGCCTCCGCTTCGCTCCGAAGTTAACCGGTCATTTTACATCGTCATATGAATTTAGATCACCATAAAACAACACTTTTATGCAAATTCACATGGATATCTGTTGCCAAACACACACCCCCCCCCCCCCCCCCCCCACCACACACACACACATATTTGTGTTTTACTAATGTTTAGAGAACGGGTTGAACTGTAGATGACCATTTCATTGGAAAAAAGATCTTACGTGCCACCTTATTTGATTGTACAACTGTACAAGCGAGAGTGACAATCATTTCTCCTTTTCTTCTACGTACAAGACTTACGTGTCAGCAAATGGTAGAGAGTGTGAGGTGGCCTGTCTGAACTTGGTACAGGCACTAGCACGCGAGGGTGGGGGTTGAATAGTACTCATGGTTGCTTAGCTAGCTATCACCGATGAATAATGCCGTCTAATCGTGGAGCTAGGTTAATCTCAGCTCCTCCGATTGCCGATGGCGTCACGATTAAGGACTTCGCTCTCTCGATCGGCTAATTATTAGGCTACACACGATATAGACAGATGCAGATGCGAGAATGTCCTTGGAATCGAAAAAGAAAGAAAGATGCAGATGCGTACTCTCGTCTATGATTGTACATCTTGTCTCCCAAATAATGGAGATAATTAATGGCATCTGTATGCATGCGATGCATGATTACAAAAACCGGGTCCCACATTCAGGTTCGCGTGGCATGCAACGTGGAAGGCATGCACGCATGCAAAGCTGAGATCGAGTGGTGGTGCGTACTCTGAAAATATAAATTTTCCAAACGGAGAAAATATAAATGCATGTATATGCCATTATGCATGCAACACGTTTCGAAGCAAAACTTGACGTTATTAACGTTCAAGAAAGAAAATACATAATTCTTCTATCTGAGAACTTGGATGCTAGCTAACGAGAGCGGTGGCTCGGCATCTGGTGGAGTTGCGAACGGTGAGGCAACGATGATGGTGATGAGCTGATCTGAGTCACGGCATGTCTTTCATCACCGTCTGTTATGCATGTTCTTGGGTTCCCGTGTAGTGTCCGACCATGAAACGGTGAAGTCGAAATTGTTGGGTCTCGAGGCGGCACATCGGCAAAGATGCCCCCTGGTCGTCTTTACAGGTGTGTGGACCTCTACCCGTTGTGCGATGTTCGTCAGTGCAAGGTCTACAACTTTCTTCTATAAAGTTCCATACACAAGTTAGAGCTACCTCGCTCCCCCCCCCCCCCCCCCCCCCCCCCCCCGACGTGGTGGGTGGAATGTTTGGCATGGATCATGACGTCGTCTACAGCAAGGGCTCTATCGGCGATCATCGAAGGGGAGGTTAAGTCGGATCGTCGAGGGACGACAATGATGTATCTCTTCTCGATAGCGTGTGTCCTTCGTCTTAAATAGAAAATTTCCCCCGGTCAAAAAAAAGAAAAGAAAATTTCCAACCAAGAAAAAATATGAATGCATGTATAAGCATTCATTGTTTCGAAGCAAAACTCATTCTCAACGTTCGGGAAGTAAATTACGGAATTCTTCAATTTTGGAACTTAGATGTTAGAGCGGTGGCTCTATATCCGTTCAAGGTGCGTAAGGACATCTCCTACGGGGCTGCTCAATTGCCCCGGACCGGCCAAATTTGAGCAGACTCGGACAAAACCAGACCCCTACGGGGCTGCCTAAACGGACAGCGGTCCGTTTTTTTGTCCGGGACTGCTCAAACCTGGACCAAATTTGGTCCAGATATGAGCAGCCCCCGGACACCGAGTGGACACCGAAAGTGTCCTCTTTTGAGCACACTGCCCCACCGCACAGAGATCTCTCCTCCCACCTCGCGCCCACCCCGTTCCACCGTGACCCACCCCGGCCACCCCCCCTCCCCGCGCCGCCGTTCGACCTCCTCCGGCCACCGCGAGCACCCCCCACCTCTATCCCCTCCCGCCGCCGCTCCCGGAGTCGTTTCGCCGGCCAGCCACCGCCCGGTGAACCTCCCACCTCCCCACCCCGACGGGACGCACACAAGGTGTTCGTCTATTGCTCTGCCCGACCTCGGGAGGGGAAAAATGACGGACTGCGGCGACGAGTTCTTCTTCAACAACGTGATCATCTACTCGTCGGACTAGGAGACAGACGACGAGAGCGACGTCCTCGTTGCCACGGCCGTGGTCAATCACCACATTGCATGTCAGCGGCCGTTGTTCCGAGGTTCCCTGCCCGGCCATGCCGCGGCCTTGGACAGGGACAGAGATGGTGGGCATGCCCGGCTGTACAGGGACTACTTCCATCCAACCAATCCGGTGTTCACGGCGAACCTATTCCGGCGCCGTTTCCGGATGAAAAGGGACCTGTTCAACCGCATTCGACTTGGGGTGCTGGATTATGATGAATGGTTCAAGTGCAAGCCAGATGCCACTGGTAAGCTTGGCTTCTCTTCTTATCAGAAATGTACCGTGGCAGTCTGAATGCTAGCATATGGAGTAGCTGGTGATCTGGTCGATGAGTACTTGCGCATGAGTGAGACCATATGCCTAGAGTTCATGTACAAGTTTTGTGCAGCTGTGGTTCAGGTCTTTGGCCCGGAGTACTTGAGGGAACCAACTGTTGCTGACACTCAGCGGCTTTTGTCGATCAACGAGGGCAGAGGTTGGCCTGGGATGCTTGGAAGCATCGATTGTATGCACTGGGAGTGAAAGAACTGCCCATTTGGCTGGCAGGGGCAGTACAGGGGCCATGTTGGTGAGTGCACTGTTATTCTCGAGTCAGTTGCCTCGCATGATCTGTGGATTTGGCACTCGTTCTTTGGCATGGCAGGTTCACACAATGATATCAACGTGCTCCAGCGCTCTCCAGTGTTTGGCAGACTTGCCATAGGCAACTTTCCGGAGGTGAGCTACGATGTCAATGGCCACCACTACACATAGGGATATTATCTGGCTGATGGTATCTACCCCCGTGGGCTACTTTTGTGAAGACCATTTCCGCTCCTCAAGGAGAGATGAGGAAACGATTTGCCCAAGAGCAGGAGAGTGCCCGGAAGGATGTGGAGCGTGCTTTTGGTGCGCTTCAGTCTCGATGGGCTATTGTTCGGCACACTGCTAGAACATGGAGCCCGGAGATTATGTGGTCGGTGATGACTGCTTGTGTGATCATGCACAACATGATCATAGAGGATGAGCGCGATGACAGCGTGTACGACGAGAACTGGTTGTTTCAGGGTTCGAATGTGGAGCCCCAGTCAGGAGTGGCAAATTTCCAACAGTTCATCTACTTCGCGTACGAGCTGCGTGATGCGGGAACCCACATTGCACTTCAGGATGATTTGGTTCAGCACATCTGAAACTTCGTAGGACACCAGTAGAGTTTTAACAATATTTATGTTTGAATTATATTTATGTTTAAACAATATTTATGTTTGAATTATATTTATGTTTGAACAATATTTATGTTTAAATTATATTTATGTTTGAATTTTATTTATATTTGAATTTTATTTAAAGAATATTTATGTTTAAAAATCTGAAAAAAAACTAGCCCGGGCAACTAAATGAGCAGCCCCGTAGGGCGCATGGCTCCCGTACGCGCGGACACGCCCGCGGACGGCTGCTCAAACGGACAAAATCTGGACCAAATCGGTCCGGAAATGAGCAGCCCCGTAGGAGATGTCCTAAGGTGTGGCAACGATGATGGTGATGAACTGCTCTGAGTCACGACATGTCTTTCGTCACCGACTCTTCTGCATGTTTGAGTTCCCATGAAGTGTCCGACCATGAAACGGTGAAGCCGAAACATAGGTGTCCCTAGATGGTACGTCGGCAATGATGCCACGTAATCGCCGTGCAGGTTTTGGCAGTGCAAGGTTCACAACTTTCTTCTAACAAGCTCTACACGCAAGTTGGAGCTACCTCGTCCTCGACGTGGTGGTGGAGTGTTTGGCATGGGTCATGACATTGCTTGCAGCGAGGGCTCGCAATCGTCAAAGGTGAAGTCAAAGTGTTGGATCATGGAGTGTTGACAAATGACGCTCCATGACTACGTCTACTGTGTCCTTTTTGTCAATAATGTGTGTACTTGGTGTTAGTGGCCAGGTTGTCTCGGGTGCAAATTGTGATCGTGTTTCATGGCGATATTCGTACATTTGTTGTTGAGTATATAAGCAATTTTTCGATTACATTAATTCAAATATTAACTAAAATCATAACGCATATGGTGCTAATGACATACTGAAAACTTAGCAGTGTAATTGTGAATTAGACATAAAATAGATATATCTACGCAAATCGCTAGTATAATAAATAAGTAAATAACTAGAAGAGATATGAACATATCATACCTGACAGTTGGCCAATTGGCCGAAGCGAAAGTAGCAGCGTCGTCGGCAACCCTCTTGTCAGCGGCAGCCTTCTCGATCTCGGCGTCAGTGCTCATGGTGATGACGAATGCGACGAGGACATAGTTGATGTAGAGAAAGTAGCCGACGTAGTGATGAAGATTGGCAGACAGTCGCGTAAGAGACGCTCCCCAAAAACCTAATCGCCCCTCTCCCGTACAGGAAACGGAGAGGCGGGGTTTCGGAGGCTTGCTCTCCCGTCGACCGTGTATGCGGCGGACGGGTTGGGATCAACGATGGCAACTACAGCGAGAAGGAACGACGGTGACGGCTGTGGGCGGATGATTCTATTGTCTGGTGTGTCTTCGGAGAGTAGCGACCTCTCCTTTTATGCACAGACACGGGAGACAAAGGGTCCAGGCGAAACACACGTAATGAATAATCCTTAACACTGAAAACACACGTACTTAAGAGCACTTAAGACACGACGTTTCAGCTAGCAATCAATCTCCATTACCGCAGAGCGTTTCGTGACCGTTGACATTTTATTCCTGCGTGAAAAAAAGAATACATCGGTTCGGCGAGATTCCCGCAACCCGCGGCGCGTCGTGACGAGGCGAGGCGTGGCGAGGCGGGCGGCGGAAGAGGAGGAGTGCGTGTGTGGTACACAACCATTCTGCTCATACCTCATACCAACTCATACTAGTAGTAGAGTGCCTTAGTATATAAGCTGATGCACATCTCATCCAACTAGCAATATGGGACTAAATTCTCACCACGTGCCATGACAACATGGGTCTTAGGGATTTTCAGAAATTTATAATGGGCTAAAAGGCCCAATATTTCAGCAATCCCCCACCAGATCTCAAAGACCCATGAAGTTTTCATCCGTTCCAAACACTGTTTTGATATAAGAGTATTTTCAGTAGAGACCTGTTAAGGTTGAACTCTACCTAGAGCAGGAATAAAATGTCAACGGTCACGAAACGCTCTGCGGTAATGGATATTGATTGCTAGCTGAAACGTCGTGTCTTAAGTGCTCTTAAGTACGTGTGTTTTCAGTTTTAACGATTATTCATTACGTGTGTTTCGCCTGGACCCTTTCTCTCCCGCGTTTGTGCATAAAAGAAGAGGTCGCTCCTCTCCGAAGACACACCAGACAACAGAACCATCCGCCAACAGTCGCCACCGTCGTTCCTTCTCGCTGTAGTTGCCATCGTTGATCCCAACCCATCCGCCGCGTACACGGTCGACGGGAGAGCAGGCCTCCGAAACCGCGTCTCTCTGTTTCCTGTACGGGAGAGGGGCGATTAGGTTTTTGGGGAGCGTCTCTTACGCGACTGCTCGCCAATCTTCATCCACTACGTCGGCTACTTCCTCTACATCAATTACGTCCTCGTCGCCTTCGTCATCACCATGAGCACTGACGCCGTGATCGAGATGGCTGCCGCTGACAAGAGGGCTGCCGACGACGCTGCTACTTTCGCTTCTGCCAATTGGCCAACTGTCGGGTATGATGTGTTCATACCTCTCCTAGTTATTTACTTATTTACTGTACTAGCGATTTGCGTAGATATATCTATTGTATGTCTAGTACACGATTACACTGCTAAGTTTTCAGTATGTCATTAGCACCATATGCGTCATGATTTTAGTTAATATTTGGATTAATGTAGTCAGAAAATTGCTTATATACTCAACAATCCAAAAACCTAATGTGTGTAGGCAATTTTTGGTAATGGTTTTGCTGCTGCACTGAAACCAGACCCTTTTACGGGGACTTATTTTAAGTGTTGTCAAACCAAAACCATCTTATGGCTCACTGCGATGAACGTGTTCTGGGCCGTCGGTGTCACTCCCACTGAAACGATTACTCCTGAACAGGAGAAGGCGTTTACGGATGCCACCATCGTCTTTGTTGGAGCCATTCTAAGCGTGATCGGAGATAAGTTGGTTGACGCATATTTACATGTGCGGGTTGCCAAGGACTTGTGGGAGGCGCTTGAATCTAAATTCGGCGCAACTGATGCTGGAAGCGAGATGTACTATAGAGCAGTTCCATGATTACAAGATGGTTGATAACCGTTCTGTATTAGAACAACCTCATGAGATACAGTGCATCGCTAAAGAGCTTGAGCTTCTAAAGTGTGTGTTACCGGGCAAGTTTGTCGTGGGATGCATAATCGCTAAACTGCCCAATTCCTGGAGAAACTTTGCTACTACTCTGAAACATCAGAGGCGTGAATTCTCTATTGAGGATGTCATTGGCCATCTGAGTGTTGAACAGAATTCAAGGGCAAAGGACTCGCATGGAAAAGGCGAAGGTGCTTCTGTTGCCAATATGGTACAGAAGAACTTCAACTCCCACAAGCACAAGGGAAAAACTGTCGTCCAACAGAATACCGACTTCAAGAAGAAGGGTAACAAACCTTTCAAGAAGGATAAGAAGAAAGGTGCATGCTACACCTGTGGTTCAGAGGAACATTGGGCTCCTAAGTGCCCGAAGAAGTTCAGGAAAACAGGACAAGACCCCAAGTCTGTCAACATGATCGTGAGTAACAATGAGAACGGTGCATCCGGGTACGGTAATTTGTTTACTGTATTTTCAGTTTTTCAGTCTAACGAATGGTGGATTGATACTGGTGCAAATACTCATGTGTGTGCTGACATTTCATTGTTTTCTTCTTATCAGGTCACAGGGAACGGATCCGTATTGATGGGGAATGAGGCGAGTACTTCTGTTCTTGGTGTTGGCACGGTCGATCTGAAGTTTACTTCGGGACGGATCGTGCAGCTCAAGAACGTGCAGCATGTCCCCGCCATCAAGAAGAATCTCGTTAGTGGCTCCCTTCTATGTAGAAAAGGGTTTAAGTTGGTATTCGAGTCTAATAAAGTAGTTGTTTCGAAATATGGACTATTTGTTGGAAAAGGTTATGAATGCGGAGGCATGTTCCGCTTTTCTCTTGCTGATTTTTGTAATAAAGTCGTGAACAATATTCATTCGAATGTTAATGAAACAGAAGTTTGGCATTCACGTCTTTGTCACATTGGTTTCGGTTGTATGACGCGGCTAGCAAAACTAAGTTTAATCCCATCTTTCACTTTAGCAAAAAGTTCTAAATGTCTCTCGTGTGTTCAAGCAAAGCAACCTCGCAAGCCTCATAAAGCTAAGGAGGAAAGACACTTGGCACCGTTAGAACTTAAACATTCTGATCTTTGTGAAATGAATGGTGTATTGACTAAAGGTGGAAAGAGATATTTCATGACACTGATAGATGATTCCACTAGATTTTGCTATGTAAATTTGTTAAGTACTAAAGATGAGGATCTACATTACTTTAAAATCTATAAGGCAGAAGTTGAGAACCAACTTGAAAAGAAAATTAAACACATCCGGTCTGATCGTGGTGGAGAGTAATTCTCTAATGAGTTCGACTCTTTCTGTATGGAACATGGATTATTCATGAGAGGACGCCTCCCTATTCTCCCCAGTCAAATGGGGTTGCCGAACGGAAAAACCGTACTCTAACTGATTTGGTTAACGCCATGTTAAATACATGGCATGGTGGGGGAGGCGCTATTGATGTCATGTCATGTTCTGAATAAGGTTCCAACAAAAGATAATGAACTTACTCCCTATGAACAATGGGAAAAGAGAAGAACAACACTCTCATACTTACGTACTTGGGCTGTTTGGCGAAAGTCAATGTGCCGATCCCCAAAAAGCGTAAGCTTGGACCTAAGACCGTGGACTCTGTTAATTTGGGCTATGCTAAGAATAGCGTTGGCTATAGATTCTTGGTAGTGAAATCTGATGTACCTGACGTGAAGGTCGGTACGATTATGGAGTCTAAAGATGCTACTTTCTTTGAGTATATTTTTCCTATGAGAGATATGCAAAACACTTCTAGAAGGATGATGAGGAAACCCTTGGTTGGGACAAGCGACAGAGGACTGCAAAGTCCTTTGGCGACGATTTTCTCGTGTACCTTGTGGATGACACTCCCACTTCTATTTCAGAGGCTTATGCATCTTCAGATGCTGATTACTGGAAAGAAGCAGTCTGTAGCGAGATGGATTCCATCATGTCTAACGTGACATGGGAAATTACCGAACGTCCTTACAGTTGTAAACCGTTGGGATGTAAGTGGGTGTTCAAAAAGAAGCTTAGGCCTGATGGTACGATTGAAAAGTATAAGGCTAGGCTTGTGGCCAAGGGCTATGCCCAGAAAGAAGAGGAAGATTTCTTCGATACTTACTCACTTGTGGCTAGACTGACCACCATATGAGTTTTACTCTCGTTGGCGGCCTCGCATGGTCTTCTCGTTCATCAAATGGATGTTAAGACTGCTTTCCTAAATGGAGAGCTAGACGAGG
This sequence comes from Poa annua, assembly GCA_026929855.1. Classification (NCBI taxonomy): domain Eukaryota; kingdom Viridiplantae; phylum Streptophyta; class Magnoliopsida; order Poales; family Poaceae; genus Poa; species Poa annua. The sequence continues at coordinate 8,128,532 of CM049426.1, forward strand.
AAATCTATATGCAACAGCCAGATGGCTTTGTATTAGATGGTCAGGAAGGAAAGGTATGTAAGATACTGAAATCTTTATATGGCCTGAAACAAGCACCTAAGCAATGTCATGAGAAATTCAATACAACTTTAACCTATGCTGGTTTTGTTGTTAATGAGGCTGACAAATGCGTATACTATCGCCATGGTGGGGGCAAAGGAGTTATACTGTGCTTGTATGTTGATGACATACTGATTTTTGGGACCAACCTCAAAGTCATTGAGGAGGTCAAGTCTTTTCTATCTCAAAACTTTGAGATGAAGGACCTTGGTGTGGCTGATGTTATTCTGAACATCAAGCTACTGAGAGAATGAGGGTGGGATAACACTTTTGCAATCCCATTACGTTGAGAAGATTTTGAGTCGATTTGGATATTCGGACTGCAAAGCTTCTCCAACGCCTTATGATCCTAGTGTGCAGATTCGAAAGTTTAGTGGCACAGCTAAGGATCAACTGAGGTACTCTCAAGTAATAGGTTCTCTCATGTATCTAGCTAGCGCGACAAGGCCTGACATCATGTTTGCGGTTTGCAAACTTAGCCGGTTTGTTTCCAATCCGGGTGATGTACATTGGCATGCTGTCGAAAGAATTACGCGCTATTTGAAAGGTACTGAGAACTACGGACTTCACTATTCTGGAAGTCCGTCAGTGCTTGAAGGGTACTGTGATGCGAATTGGATCTCTGATGCTGATGAGATGAAAGTCACAACAGGGTATGTGTTTACCCTTGGAGGTGGTGTTGTTTCCTGAAATTCTTGCAAGCAAACGATCCTGACGTGGACACATCTAGTGTCGAAGCAGGATGGCTTCGAGATCTTTTGATGGACTTGCCAGTGGTTGAAAAGCCAGTTCCGGCTATCCTAATGAACTGTGATAACCAAACAGTGATTGTTAAGGCTAAGAGTTCAAATGACAACATGCAGTCCAACAAACACATAAGTATTAGATTAAAATATGTCAGACATTGAAGAAACTCCGGAGTTATAGCGTTGGATTATATCCAGTCGGCTAAGAATCTGGAAGATCCCTTCACCAAAGGGCTATCACGTGTTGTGATAGAAAATGCATCGAGGGAGATGGGTATGAAACCCACATGAGTTGCTATGGTAGTAACGCAACCTATGTGATCGGAGATCCCGTGATGTAGGACCTGGGAAGAACAAGCTATTGGTTAACTGGAGAGAGTAAACTATACCAACCCACTCCGTTGAGATGCAATACTCTCGGTTTTGCTGTATGGCAGATTGACGTTTGCCTTAATGTGTTCCAAAGCTTTGCATAAACAAGACGCTATACTACATAGCGATCTTTAGAGGAACACACCTATATGAACCTGACTGCTGGTCACAGTCTATGAGATTATGGTGATCTCTAGTAAGTTCATGAAAAGGTCATGAGTGACTAATATGCTCCACCCGAGGGGTCAGCCTTCGGCAGCCTAGTACTGGTAAGTCAGTTAGTGAAACTACTTTACGCCAAACTGACAATTCAAGATCTAGTGCATTGTTAGTTATGAAGGAGTGTAGCTAATTGCTCTAGGTAGAGTTCAACCTTAACATGTGTCTACTGAAAATACTGGTATATCAAAACAGTGTTTGGAACGGATGACAACTTGATGGGTCTTTGGGATCTGGTGGGGTATTGCTGAAATATTGGGCCTTTTAGCCCATTATCAATTCCTGAAAATCCATGTTGTCATGGCATGTGGTGGGAGTTTAGTCCCATACTGCTAGTTGGATGAGATGTGCATCAGCTTGTATACTAAGTCACTCTACTATTAGTATGAGTTGGTATGAGGTATGAGGAGAATGGTTGTGTACCACACGCGCGCTCCTCCTCCGCCGCCCGTCTCGCCACGCTTCGCCTCGTCACGACACGTCACGTCACGACGCGCCGCGGGTTGCGGGAATCTCGCCGAGCCGATGTATTCTTTTTGTCACGCAGGAATAAAATGTCAACGGTCACGAAACACTCTGCGGTAATGGAGATTGATTGCTAGCTGAAACGTCGTGTCTTAAGTGCTCTTAAGTACGTGGTCTTAACAATTATTCATTACGTGCGTTTCGACTGTACCCTTTGTCTCCCGCGTCTGTGAATAAAAGGAGAGGTCGCTCCTCTCCAAAGATACACCAGACAACAGAACCATCCGCCCACAGCCGCCACCGTCGTTCCTTCTCGCTGTTGTTGCCATCGTTGATCCCAACCCGTCCGCCGCGTACATGGTCGACGGGAGAGCAAGCCTCCGAAACCCCGCCTCTCCGTTTCCTGTACGGGAGAGGGGCGATTAGGTTTTTGGGGAGCGTCTCTTACGCGACTGCTCGCCAATCTTCATCCACTATGTCGGCTAATTCCTCTACATCAACTACGTCCTCGTCGCATTCGTCATCACCATGAGCACTGACGCCGAGATCGAGAAGGCTGCCTCTAACAAGAGGGTTGCCGACGACGCTGCTACTTTCGCTTCGGCCAATTGGCCAACTATCGGGTATGATGTGTTCATACCTCTGCTAGTTATTTACTTATTTACTGTACTAGCGATTTGCGTATATGTATCTATTGTATGTCTAGTACACGATTACACTGCTAAGTTTTCAGTATGTCATTAGCACCATATACGTCAGGATTTTAGTTAATATTTGGATTAATATAATCGAAAAATTACTTATATACTCAACAGTAGTGGTTTAGGCTGGTTCCCCGAAATGAACCGCTCAGTTCACCCTAAGTGTTTAAGTAATTGTGGCGAATTGTCCTTTTTGTTAAAATAACAAAACATTTGAGAAACAATATAGAATTCAATAATTTCTTAGTGAAAATGAAAGCGCGGCCTGCAGGCTGGATGGCAATACGGCCGGCCATAACTAATCTACGTTCACAGATGGGGTGGTGGGCAGGCTGTGCATAGCCGCAGATTTGATTCTTGCCTTTACGGTCGATATGCAGCACGAATGATATAAGTGTGATCCAGTAATGGCGACAGATCAATACATCGTCACCTTTGCTCCTGGAGAAGAACCGAGAGAGGGAAAGAGAAAGAAAGAGGGACCGTGCATGTACCTTGGCCATGTACGTCGTCATCAGGTCGCTAGGTTCCATCGAAAACAACAGCGGTTGCGTTCCCCTGTCGGCTGAACGAGACGCGTTAAACGTCCATGCCCACACACACACAGCCTTAATTAGCATCCACGGAGGAATCAATCAGCCAATCAACTTTGTGGGATTCCAACGGTTGTTAAGATGCACATGGTGATTCTTTTCCTCTTGAAGGCTTAGGCTTCTCACGTTTACTCTCTTTCTGGGATGGCACCGGAATTTCTGCGGCTTACATGTGATGCCATGGGAGTGTAGGCGCACTCGTTTGTTTGGCACAGGTGCACCGATTGCTGAGCAATTTCCTGGGTGATGCGAAATAGGGCATCCAAAGCATGTTTTAGGGTACCAGGAAATTTCTTCCGTTGCGGATGATACGAAATAAGGCAACAAACACATGCAAAATTTGATGTTTGATCATTACATGCTTTGATGTTTTGAACTACAAAATGTATAAACTTAAAATGCAAACTTAAATTTGGCGTTTTTAGTTTTTCGTGTAGGGTAGCTTTGTGCAATTTATTTGGACATGCTTGCAATTTTCAGTTGCTTTTGGTCCTCCCTGCATTATGGATTGCTTATGTATTATTTTCTATATGTCATATAAGTTTCAATAAATGCCAGGCAAGAGAAGTTGCTATCTAAAACTTAAACCCTATATATACACGGATATGCAGACTAAACACTTCGAATTGTAGCTGTCAAAACATCTAAAAAACTGATACTGCTACATGTGCAGGTCCCTTGCCGGTTGCCGCGCGAGACGTCGCTGGAAGCCAGAGAGCAAACGTAGCCACATGATATGCACAACAATGTATAGAAGAAATTAAACGTGCTGAGAGCAAGTCCAGCAGTTCCCTCAAACCCTCACCTATATGTTTTTTAGGGGAAAAAGCTCAAAAACAACCGTCCAGCAGTTCCCTCAACGCTCCCCCAATTTATAGGCGCCCCCGGTTCTGCTCGCTCGTCTCCGCTACAAGTAGGGGAGGTGAAAGACTCCCATATCCCGATATTAGTGAGCTTTTTGATTGCAATATGCCGATATTCGTGAGTTTTTTGTTTATCATTCAGATTTTGGTGATGGACAAGTTTTTGACACTACAAGTTAGCAGTTATAGAGATAGCCATTGGATTTTTTACATGTTAGTTATACAATATTCTTAAAATATTAAAAAATAGATAAAAAAAAATTAAATATGGGAGATGTTTTAAGAAAACTGCTGAAGTTGAACATGTTTTAGGAAAGATTATTTTAGTGGCAGTCCCCTACATAGATATATAGGGGAGACATTTTAGTGAAACCGCTGGACTTGCTCTCATGAAAGCTTAGCGGTAAAAGGCCCTCCAGTTAAGTGGAAACATGTCCTGGACTACTTGTCGCCACGAGGACTAGCAATAGAAACCAATCGTGTAATTCGCCATACTTGTGAAGTTGCTGGTTGCGGTTTGCTTAGAATACTATACGCGCTTACGCAGCACTATTACCATCAGTGGTTTACTTCGCCTACCTGCATCTCCCATGCCACCAAGAGAGGACCAGGGAGCACGTGCTTGCTCGGATGAAAGAATAAACTAAAAATCCCAATATAATATGATTATGATATGTGTTTGTAATAAAAATCATACTGCAAAAATTGTAAGAAGACATCACAGATGTATGAAACACTTGAACTAAGTACACAAGAGAATCTTTCTAAAGAATAAACTAAAAGTACCAATTTTATATGTCTATGTCTACAGACATTTTGCATGCATGTTTTTCCCCAAACTCTTACTAACAACTTATAGATATGATTTTTAAGTAAGTTATGATAGAGGATCCCAGAATTAGAAAATTCTTGTTCAGAAACAAAAGCTTTGACTCTTGGGAGATTTTAGTTTTATCATAGCTGGTGGCAAATGGTCATCTTGCAACTTTTTGAGTAGTATCCCTTTTATGTTTTCATAAAACTTAGTAAGGATACTCACAGTAAAAATAACATATACTGATTGCATGTATATGAAAGTATTTTATGTTATTACCTCTAGAGCGTTTGATATAGAGGTAGTGCCTAAAGGCTTCATTATCTGTAGCGAATTTTTTACTCAGGTTGAATTATGTTATGCTAACATATATATGATGTTACCATAAGCATATCGATATTTTCTTGTTTAATCATATGTAAATAAAAAGTGCAACCGCATGAAGTTGCATTCACCACCTACCAACAATATCTTAGCTTGGATTATGACGACCAGAGAAAATGTTGAATCATCGGCGGGGCCAGACCCCAGCTAGATGAGTACGTTGCTTTGGGAGAACCAGTGGAACTAACTCTCACGTGATGCAATGTGTGATGCTGTTGTGGTATCCTACTTACACCTGTCGTCCAGCTGGTGGCCTCCTCCAACTAAAAAGCGTGTGAACTGCTAAGGTGATCACTGATGAAGGTTATCACTTTCTTGTACGCGCTCTCTTCATTCATTTACCCGGCGGTTTGCCAAAGCCGTCACGACTAACGTCCATGCACGATGGTACTTGCGTAGGCACGTACTCCCTCTTCCCTTTGTATCAAACTATAAAACGTATTAGGAAGCTGTTTTAGCATGCTAAAACGTCTTGTTAATTTGGTAGAGAGGGAGTCGCTGTTGATGTCGATCATTAGTGCACATAACCTAATGTGGCATAAGCGCATATGCCCTGCCTTGCTGAACATTGACTGTTCTGCACATTTGCTGGTGTATCGATCGTTGTACACGAGACGTATGTCGTCCTGTCTCCGTGATAATAGAGAGATGATTGAGCGCCCAGGTTTGCTGGCATGCTGCATGGCTTGCATGCATGTACTGCACCCATGCATGAGAGCTGAAACCTGAAATGCATAGTTCAAAAAAAAACTGAAATGAAACTGATGAGATGTATGCATTTTATGCTTTGCAAATTTATAAGCACCAGTTTTTTGTACTCTAGGCTCTTTCTTATTTTGTTTCGAAGATATATACGAGTTGGGTTTTGTTTGGCAATGGATATGGGTGGATGGACAGGGCTGGACCGCTGGAGTGTGTGACCGCAGATTTTGATCCTTTCTCCACGGTAGATTAATTCTGCACCACGAGAGATCGATCGAGCATCTCCTTCTTGGCAACAACTCATGTCGTGATCGCCGAGGTTTCACCGTAGTACGGACTCCATCATCGACAGTTGGATTTTTTGGAAGCAAGCAACGGGGGGCGAATAGCCCGTCCACCTGAACGATTTTTAGAAATACGGGGATGTACAAAGGGGCAGCAACGGCGCGTAGCTAAAACAGGAGGCGCGGCGCACATGGGACGGCATACCACCCGAGAGAAAAACAATAACGGAGAAAGAGAGGGAAGCCACAAGGGACGCTACGTGTGATCAACCAACGAGGTCGTCACACCAGGCGTGAAGGTTACCGAGGTCTACCCTGCGCGGGGACCGAACCACCCGGCAGAGTGAACGGGACGGGCGTCGATCGGGTAACTCATGTCGTTGTTTCTACGCGTACGGCAAAACGACGGGGGCACATATGGGCACCCGCGTGGGTCGTTTGTTACGACGTCACCCCTCGAGCGCTTGTCCCCAAGCAGGCTCCACGGTAGCTGTATCTTTCAGCTCCCAAGGTACCTCTCCGTCGCCGATGGAACGGAATAAACTGAAGCACCCGGTCTGGAATTGTAGCTGTCACAGGCTCTCCCAAACGGATTCGATCTCCATCATGTCTAGTGCAGATCATCTTGTGGCCGTCCGTTGCGAGCAACGCTGGCCACATCGTACTCGTACAGACATAGGACCCCTCTGGCTGGCCGGCCACAAGCTCTGCCTAATTAGGCACTCTCTTGGTCTTGGCTATACTACGTTGGGAAGCTGGTAAGCTGCTTCTGAAACCGCGGGCGGCGTCGTCGGGCACTATGTCAGCTCGACACCTACACCCTTGCTGTGCCCCATGAGGCCGACCCTTCCACTGATCACCATCACATGTATTCACTAGCCACAATTCTCAGTCAATGAGCTTAAAAATGTTTTGACAAAATCAAAGAGAACATGCTAGATGCTGCACAGGTAGATCAGGACCAGATCACTTGTACGCTATACCTCTTGTCTTCTTCTTCATTTTTCTCGTGAGGACGTGATCGATCGCTACCCTCGATCGTCAGTCAAAATAGTTTATGGACAGGACAAAGAGCATAGAATAGATCGATGGCGAGCAGTGACTTAGGGGAAGTTCATTGTTTCAGAGCTAGCTAGTCCGCGTGTTTCCAAGAAACTTCAGCGCCCTGCTGATGCTCCAGCAATCGGACCATTCCCTACCGTAAACGATATAAGATTATGAAATGGCAGCTGAGAGACACCGTACGTCGTTTTCAGCAGCTTTGACTAACATAATCGACTTACCTAACCAAACGTTAGCGACAACGGGAATCAAAATTGCTGCATAATCATGTTCTGCCAAGGCCGTCTCAATCGACCGTATAGTTTTGCAATTTGCTGCGCAAATATCTGCTTTACTTTGTAGTTCAGGCATTGGGTCGTACACCGTTCACGCCGGATACAGACATTTACAGAGCTTTCACCATGTTGTAAACAAAGCCTTTGCCCAAATGGCGTCACAGCTCGGAAGCTAAATACAGTGCAGTTGTTGGTGTTGACTTGTATTCGTATTGGAGGTTGGAGCGCAGATAAGCATGCATGGAGCAGGAAACTAAATTGTACTACTCCTAGATGTTTTGCATCGCCACATTCTGTGAACATTCCATGCTCTGAGGCATTACATCGCAGCAAACATCAGTGGAGGCATCAAATTGATGAGATCCGGCGCTAAGCATCGCGGAAGCCTCGGCCTTTGTGCTCTGAAGCCCCGTTGCGCTAAGGCCGAGGCTTCACCGAGATGTTAACTACTCCCTCCGATCAGAGTGTTGAACACTGTTTTAACGAACCTCGGTTCAAAACTGCGACACTTACCCGATTTCAAAACTCCAACGCTTATTATGGATCGGAGTGGGTAATAAAATATAAGTTGCATGAGTGTAAAAGAAGTTTATGTCATTTGTGGCCTATAACTCATATTTAATTTGTTAAATCATCGTCAGAGTTTGGATCAAATTTTCTACCAATTCTCGTGATCGGTGAATAACACTGCTGACTGTCCCTCAAAAAAAAAACAGAAAACACTGCAAGTTTTAGAACAACTGCACATGAGATTGTTATCTGTATATAACCAAAACCACCAGCCAAAAGCACACGATCCCCCAAAACCATCAGCCAAAAGCACACAGTCTGTTCCTGGTGCTTTCACCTGAAGTAAGCAACTTGCTAATGCTCAAACCAAATAAAGAAATATAATTCTCATACGTTGCTGCTATAATGATTGATGGATTATAAAAGGAATGAGTGTCCTACCAAAACAACTAGTTTTCGTACTGAATATGGAGTACTATCTCCATAATTGTTGTTGTTTAAGGCTCGGCTTCGTTCTAAGAGCTCTGAAGCAGCTACTAACTGGAGCGGGCTTGCACTAGTATACTCCTTTCCAACACTAACTGATCACCAGCATGCAGCAAAGTGAAAGACAGGGAATCACAGTTCCCTTTTCAATGGTTACCTGTCTCGATCGATAATGGAATTGCAATTAGAGTAGACATCAATTTAGGCGTCAATTTGATGAGAGACGGCGCTAAGAATCTGGGATGCATCATCCGTGAAGCATGGATGCGTATGTTGATTGTTCACTGTTCTCTTCATGGAGGGTCGCTGTTATATAAACTCTTTCATTGTTTTGGTGTTATTGTTGGTGGTTGTTGTTTCATTTTGTTTCGAGTCGCTAGTCGCTTCTGGCGAGGTAATTTTTCTTTTCTTTCTAATAAGTTGGGTGTGCTCATCTTTGGTGTCTCGAATGCTGTTGGAGACGGGGTGAAATTTATATCTTCTTCATATTAATATTTTCTTTTACCGACTGTAGCAGGTACCAACAGACTGAAAGGATATATCTGTTAAAGTCACACACACAAAATTAAAAGGGAAATTTGAAGCAATTTTGTGAAAGGCAATACATTCTATTAAAAATGCACACTTAAAGGATAAAAAGTGGAATGCATCTAATTACTTGATCCAATCCATTCCAAAAAAAACAGACATCCAGGTTGAGCAAACCACAAAATGCGGCACATGCATATTCTTGTGAGCGGGGGAATTGATCTTCCACAAACTTGCCCTTGAACTAGTACGTAAATTGCCCATCCCAAAATTTTAATAGAAAATAGTGTAAATTGGAGACCAAATGGACATGAGATTGTTGCCAAAACCACCAGCCGCACACAGTGCTTTCACCTGACGTAAGCAACTTGCTAATACTCAAAGGAAATAAAGAGAGATAATTCTCTAATTCTCATAAGTTCTTGCTATAATGAGTGGTTGGCTAATAAAGAAATGACAAAAGGAATAAGAGTTCTACCAAAACAACCATTTTTCATACTTAATATGATGGAGTACTAGCTCCATAAGTGTTGTTTTATAATGCGCTCGGCTCATTCCTAAGAGCTCCCAAGCAGCTACTAATAACATGCTCCTACTAGTATATTCCTTTTCAACAGCAAACGATGACCAGCATACTGCAATATGCTGAGACAAGGAACTTAAAACTGTCTGGTCCACTTCGATTCAGCATGCTTTTTGCCGGTTTGTTCCCAAGAAAACTAGTCAGGTGGCCCAATGTTTCGTCCAACAATTCTTAACAACGGGGTTCTAATAATGGATTTGTTTAAGGATGTCCAACTCCTTGCCATACACGTAGAAGATTCTCTTCAAACCACTCAGGCTGCTTGGCATTTTGCTAATTCAGCTTGGAAACTTTATTTCCTTGATCTTGGAATAAAACCAAGAATGCATACAGGAAATGCAGCATGTTCCTCATGGATTCAGCCAAGTACCAAATAAAGGAAAGTGAAGCGTATTCCACATCTCCCATTTTACTTTTCTTATTATCGCTGGCATCATAGTTACGCCACACTGATAACATGATCTTCATTTGGATGCAGCCATCACCGTCCAGTTATGGATTAGGGCAGATTTTTTTTTTGAGACTCCAAAGCGCCCAGCTGAGTTAGGTATGTGTGGTTGTATTAGCCCAACCATTACTAGACCAAGTAGTGTGCCCCGTGTGTTGGGCCTGTATTAGCCCAACTATAGTAGAAAATAGGATTTTTTTTAATTGTAGTAGAAAAGAGTTGGGCCTGTATTTGAAGGTTTTTGTTTCACAGATGATTAATTGAGCTGTTCGCTCGAATCTCCCTATAAGAATATAGGTAAGGATGGCAATTTTATCCATGTGCATGGGTATTCGCGGGTACCGTACCCATATGGATAGGGTATATGTACAGTTTTATACCCATGAGAAATAACCGTACCCTACCCATTAATTCACGGGTAGGGCATGGGTGTAATCTCGTACCCATGGGTATACTCGTATCCTACCCATTTATATATCTTGCCCATGAAGATATAATATTCATTCTCGTGAGCTTCTAACACTATAATAAATTTTTCATCAATTATCAATTTGAGTTGAGATAATTATTATGTACTCAAATATGAGTTGAGATAGATATAGTTTTCTTGTATCGATGTGTTATTGATGAATGTAAAATTATATATAGCATGTGCACTATTTGATCTACCGTTGGGTATCCAACGGGTAAGGGAATCTGTCGGGTATGGGTACGGGTAAAGTTTCATACTCATGGGTACGGGTACGGATAGAGTTTTGTACCCAATGACTATGCTGGTATGGGTATGGTATTGCTCTACCCGCCACATACCCTGCCCATTGCCATCCTTAAATATGCGACAGCTTACTCATCCACAGTATCTTTTGTGTCGTGCCTCTAGCTGTTTTTTTGTTCTGCTTTTGTTATACGTATGTTTTCTATTTTGGTTTTCCAATTTACATAATCTTTATTATCACTTTTCCTGTTCTACTAAAAGTTAGGCATTCTTTCTTTTTTTTTAGAATGAAACAGCCATTATTCTACTTTAACAGTTAAGGAATACATTTTTCATCACACAGTTGTAGCTACAGCCGGGTCCAACACACGTGCAGCTCCCGCTTCTCACACGCATTGCTCCTGCCCATGCGGCTGCACGCTTGCTGCTCCTCTCCTGTAAGAATTGCAGGCCCCTCCCCGGTCCCAAAGTTCGGTTCAACAAGCCAACCCTGACATTTTCTCCAGGTTGACGTCCCTAGCTGGCCACCACATAGACCAGCGCCGCCGCCATGGCACCTCCATCGGGCTGCCGTCTCTACATTGCCACCGCACAGATGAGTGTCGCCACCATGGATGTTAATGCAAACTCCTCTCCTCTGCAACCTCCCACCTCTTCCCTCTTTGTCGGGTATAGATTGATGATGCCGAGCTCGCCATGGATACCATGACAAAAGTTTTAGAGCGAGCAATCTCCCCACCAGATGTTGGGACAAAGAGGAGACGACCACAAGTGGATTCCATTGGGACTCACCCGCTCTATGTTTGACCGGATCTCTAGAGAGTGGAATCATGGTTGGGAAGGCCAAATCGATGAAGGGCATACGCCTCCAGCCTCCATTGGTGATGGTTCGAGGTCAGTGAAAATTGAAATATGAAGATGTTGCATATAATGTTTCAACATGTTACAAGCAAATATGTGTTTTGCTACATGTGTGTTGGAAATCTAGCAAACGGTGATATGCTCTTTCATGTTGATGGTTTTTTCTACATAAAATTGTTCAAAGTGCTACACCATTTTCTGTTACACAATCGTAAATTTTACACATATGAGATTTTTTACTACACGATGTGCTACATGTGAAAAAAATATTGTGTTTGACTTTCTTTTGTTGAATAGTTTCTGATTTTTGTTGTTACATGCAATGTTGCCGTATACAAACATGAAGTTCAACACACGAAACATTTTTTGCTAAATAGATCGGACACGCGAGATCATTTCGTTTAAGTGAATCCGACGACTCTAAAGGAGGCTGTAGGGAGCGGCTAGGGCGTACCAATAATTAACAACAACGTCTCAGAATGGGCCAGCCCACAATAGTCACATTGCAGAAACTTTCAGTTAAACTAGGCCAGGCCAGTATCTAAGGCCCTTCAAAATTTGTAGACCTAATTTGAGCCACATTTCTCTTGCTATATTTATTGGGATTTTGGTTTTTGACAAGCATAACCCAAAAAAAACACTCAAGAATGGGCTTACGATTTACATCAGTACTGTGTCAAGTCAAGAGAGTCGCAGGGAGTATAACAATGTACTAGGAAGGTCAGGTACGTGTCATAGCACGTAGACCATGCCGACCTCGAGCAGCGACGCCGGCGGCACGCGCAGCACCACGTCGGGGCCGCGGCAGTTCCGGCGCAGGAAGTTGTAGCCGTACCCGATGGCGAGCCTCCTGATGAGCGACGACCCGGGCTTGGCCTTGACGTGCGAGTGCCCCATGATGAACGCGGTGCCGGCCTCCCTCGCCTCGCACAGCTCGTGCAGCTCCTCCAGCACCCGCTTGTCCTCCACCACGCCGGGGCTGCTCGCCTCCTCCACCAGGAACCTCACCCTCTTCTTCACCACCCGCGGCACAAGCGCCGCCGCCGCGAGCTCGATCGTCCCGCCGCTCATCATCGTCGGGCTCTCCACGACGCGTATCTCCACGGACGACGCGCCGTCGTGCGAGTGGGAGCCGTCGTCGTACTCGTAGCTGATGCGGCGCCGCAGCGGGTTGCTCCCGATGACCGTGAGCGCGTTCTCCGACGAGTAGTCCACGTCGCTTCCGGCTCCGGCGGCTCCGGTGTCGCTGCAGCGGAACATCCCGTCCAGCCTGATGAACGTGGCGAGGCTCTCCACGAGCTCCGTCTCGAAGGAGTCCACGTCCTGGTGCACGTCGCGGTACCCGTACCGCACGATGCACCGGTACGACTGGTGCCCCGGCGGGCCGACGCGGCCGACGAGGTAGCGCTCGGCCGGGAGCACCCGCGGCACCTGCACGGACTTGACGCAGACGAAGACGAGCACGCGGTGGAACGCCGGGAGGTTGGTGACGAAGCGGGAGAAGTTGGCGGGCACGCCGGAGGTGAGGTCGGTGTAGACGAGGCCGATCCCGGGCACGCGCACCATGCCGAGCTTGTCGCCGAGCGCGAGCAGCCACTCCAGGGTGACCTTGTTGTTGAGGTCGTACTCGTACTTCTTGATGGTGGTGTGGTGCCACACAAACATGACGGCGACGAGGATGAGCGCGAGGAGGATCGGCACCCACGCCCCGTCCAGGAACTTGATGAGCGACGCCGAGAAGTAGAGCGCCTCGATGGAGCCGAAGAAGACGAGGAAGGCGAGCGCCAGCGCCGGCGGCCGGTGCCAGCAGAGCACCATCACCAGCGACATGAGGCAGGTCGTGACGAGCATGACGGTGATCACCGCCAGCCCCGACGCGTTGCCCATGTGCTTGGTGTCGCGGAAGCCGACGGTGACGGCGATGCAGAGGAGCATGAGCAGCCAGTTGATCTCCGGGATGTAGATCTGGCCGTGGATCTTGTCGGAGGTGTGCACCACCTTCACTCGCGGGAAGCAGCTGAGCGACAGGCTCTGGTTGATGATGGAGAAGGTGCCGCTGATGATCGCTTGGCTTCCGACCACCGACGCCAGGATCGCCAGCACCAGCACAGGCCACCTCACAATCTCTGCATTTTGCACAGGCACAAACAATTTGACTGTCAGATTATGAATGCAGAGCAGCACATGTCTTTGACAGATACTCTTCTTAATGTAAGAATCATCAGGTAGTGCTACTAACAGTACATATGTTAATCAGATGGTACCTGGGACTGAGACGTAGAATCCAATCTGGTAGCTTGAATCGAAGCCATCATGGTGTTGGGTTAAATATGCAGCTTGGCCCATGTATCCTAAGATCAGTGCAGGATACACTAGAGAAGTAAAAGCAAGCTGCAAGCACAAGGAGCAGAGTTAAGATTTTGCCACACAGTTTCATGAACTGAACTGAACCCAAATAAGATATGTGTCAGAGACTGAATGTAGTACAAATTACCTGGATTGAACTGTAGGAGAAGTGGCCAAGATCTGCAAACATCGCTTCAGACCCTGCAAAGCCAAAATGTCAGACTGATGGTAATACTTCTGCATAGTCATGGATCCATTCTGAACTTCAGTTACCTGTCATGCAAAGCAGAATCCCTCCCAGGGACATCCAACCAGACTTCTTGGTCTTCTTCAAGAATTTGAGCATGCATATGGGATTCAGTGCCTGGTAAACCTGAGGGTTCCAGCGGAAGATGTTGTACAAGCCGAGCACGCTCATGCAGATCAGCCAGGCTAGAATTATCGGAGCGAAGAGAAATCCGACGCGATGGGTACCGTAATGCTGGAGAGCGAACAGGAACAGTAGTATGGCACAGGTTATCGGAACGACGGCGTCTGCAAGAAGAGGAAAATTAGTCGGGACCGGTAGAACTAGAATGTCAAGGTAAAAAAGTGACACATGGCTAAACTAGTTTTATGATGAACACCAGTATAATCTCATTCAACATGTCCATCATTCTTTCTTTCAGATTCAGTTTGTGACAGAAATTCCAGAGATGCAAGTCATTGCCATACTCCTGCTAGAGAGCTTCTAAGTGGGAGCATTTGGGTCAGGTAAGTTAAGTAGTTCTCCCTCCGTTCCAAATTAGAAAATGTTTTAAATACATCCAATCAGAAAATGGCTAAAACATCGTATAATTCAGAATATGGAGGAAGTAGTATAGATTTTTCTAAGTTATTGGGATCATCCATAGCAGTATACTAAAAATATTGTAGGAAATTTTGTCAACAAAATTTCTATAGGAAAATATTCTACTGTGTCGTTTAGGATTAAGGAATAGCTCATAAGGAATTATTTTGGAGGAAAACAAGCATCAAGTTTTAACTCTTCTCTTTGTGTCTACAAGTATGTGTTCTTCCTATGTGGTATAACTTGCTTCTCGAAATCTAGGTACGCTCATGAGCCCATAACTCCCACACTGTTTTCAGTGTTCCTTTCTTCTACATTTAAACATGGCCTAAGCAGTCACTCGTGTCTTATTGTGATCAAAAGTTCAGTACTCACTTCATAGGTAGAACATACAGTCAGAACAGAAGGCCTAAGAAATTCAGAAATAATCACCATTACAGTTCAGAGGTTCAGACTTACATTCATGCTGACTCTTGGACAAGGAGAGCTCAAGCCCTGACACAGCCGAGAACACTGCACCGCAACAGGGAAAATTTACAGCAGTGAGTAACTATTCGTCTATTCCTTACACTCTGAAGTCTGAAGAACCAACCTTCAGAAAAGCCAAAAAGAGAAACATGTGCTGGAGTATGAATTGGTACCAGATATGGCGGGCGTGAGGACGCCGTCGCCGATGACCATGCATGTCCCGATCATGACCATGACGAGCAGCGCGGTCTTGAGGCTCCTGTACCTCTCGAGCCACTCCTTGAGTCTTGACCCGTCGGCGGCCGGCGGCGGGTGCTGGAGCCTGTACGTGGAGAGCTCCTCGTCGGCGAGCTGCCTGTTGGGGAGCAGGCTGACGTTGGCGTGCCTGCAGATGAGGGAGTAGAGCGCGAAGGTGCCGCCCTCGCCGTTGTCGTCGGCGCGGAGGACGATGGAGACGTACTTGATGAGCGGGATGAGGGTGAGCGTCCAGAAGACGAAGGAGAGCACGCCGAGGATCTCCTCGTTGGTGTCGGAGTGGGTGATGTCGTCGGCGAAGGTGCTCTTGTACACGTACAGCGGGGAGATGCTCAGGTCGCCGTACACCACGCCCAGGCTCTGGTAGGCAAGCAGCATCGTCGTCCGCCATGACTCCCTCTGCAACCAATAATTAACCTCTCAGCTCAGCAGCATTGATTCATACGAACCTGTCAGTTTGATTTCCTGCTGGAGATGGCATTTACCTTTCCGGGCTCCATGACACCGACGCTCTGTTGCTGGTCGAGAAATTAGCTAGCTAGAATCTGTTGATCCTCACACTATGGCTAATGGCTTCCTTCCTTCTGCTGGCTCCAAGAAAACACATGGGCGCAATACAACACCGTTAATGAACTGATTGATGCAACCGAGAACAAGGTTACCACACACACGACAGACAGACGCACACCACGAAAGACAGACGCTAAGAAGGGCTGATAATGCGAGGAGCACTATGGAATCAAGTGATATATAGTAAACTGTATGAACGCAACAAGGGGAAAAAGCGGCAAGAGACGATGAAAACAGGGGAAGGGAAGAAGAAAGGGCAAAGCATATCCGAGGGAAGGAGAACATGGTGGAACCCCCAGGGTATTGTCACGTGTGGTGGGGAGGGCTGCACCTACGGACTCCACTACCACTAGTGCTCACCCCTCCCAAAAACTTTCAGATAGAGACATTCAATTTCATCCAGATAAAAGTTGGCAAATCAAGAGGGTATAAAATCCATGGATGGCAACGGCCATGTGTAGACATGTCACCGATCGAGCCGGACATGGCCGGTGAGATCAGGAGGAGGCGCGCGGGGCCGAGGGCAAAAGCATGTGAACTCACATTCTCAGCCGACTCCTCCCCGGTCCCGGCATCTTTAGCTTTCGGAGATGGTGACCAGGGCAGCCTCCCCTGGATCGATACTGTCGTGTGCGTTAATGGTGGGACTCGCCTCGTCGCATCTATCTAATCTAAGCTATCATGGCTAGTGATTTCTGCCTAAAACTCTAGCCTCTTTCTTTCCTTTTGACGCAAAGCAATGCAAAAGGATAGAACCGGCGTCCGGTGATGCTCTAGCTAGCTAACGGATCATGTCGAGAGTTTGGCGGGGAGACTGATTGGTCCAGAATCGGCAAGCAGGCCGGCCGGCGATGACTGATCCGCAACAACCCCGGCAAGCATGAAAGCGAGAGTCCTGCTCAATTTGCATACCGCGTCTTCCCGTGGCAGGGAGATCGAGTGCGACTGTACGCGGCTTGCTCCGTCCGGCCTGTCCACCACCTTGCGTGAGCTGGGGATCGGGAAGGGAGAAAGAAAGAATCTTTGACATTCTTTCTTCTTGTTAATGCAGGGAGATGCCGATATATGATTCAAGATCTATCCAATAATTTCTTGAGGATCGTGCAGGGGGCGGATCGTGGAAGAAGAATCGAAATCGGATCGTGATCTTTTCTTGCAAGGAGAGAATAGTAGCACCTACAGCACGATACCCAAACAGATTCAGGTTTCAGGATAGAAATTTTCTGACTGAATGACTAACCTGATGGTGCAAATGCAGAGGACCCGCGGGCGGGCCGCCGGCCGGGAGAACCGACGGAGCAACTCGTACCAGTGCCTCTTCTTGCTTGCTACCGGTAGTATTCTGTCGCCTGGTCACAGATGTCGTGCGCCTGAAATCTCAAATAGAATAACACAACTCCTCTGAGGATCATGTGATGGATGCTAACAGAAACTCTGAAAGCGCAAGGCGGCCGGCGACACGCCCACACGGCACGGCGCAGCACCGCACAAGGTCTACGCTGATAAAAAAATGGCGGAGGAACAACTCACTGGTTCATGTGAGCGCCTACCTCCTCGTGGATCTCGCTACGTGAGCGTCGTCGTCGTCCAGGAAGGCGACGAGAGGAGCGTATCCGCCACGCTGGCCCGTAATTACCACTCCAGTCCAGCAAGATAGCAGCGGCGGCGTCCGTTTCTTCCCAGGAATTAATGGATTTTAGCATATCCCTCCAAATGTGACGCTTACGCTACCGTCGTCGCATCAGTCGCAACGCCACGCTGCCGCTCGGCCTCGGCGCCATCGACGGACTGATTGCCGGCGTCGGCGTCGAGCGAGCGTGGCCGGCCGGCGGGACCGTTCCTGTGGCGGGCGAGCGAGACGCGGCAGAGGCCGTTGCCACCCGTCGACGTGAACATCGGTTTCCTGGAGGAAAGTGAAACGTTCTACAGTAGTATTTTCTTTTCTTTTCTTTATTTTGTTAAGGCAAAACCAAAACGTTCTTCAAGTCGCTGAGAAGTCACCAGGTTTTCGGCCCGGCCGTGAGCCCGTGACAATTTTTTTTTTTTTTTTGAAACGTGGGGCAAAAGCTTTGCCCCTTATATTAATTAAGAGAGGAGATTACAAGAAAGTAAATACGGTTACAAAGTAAAGAACTACTCTCGCGGCATCAAAGTGCCCAAGTGTTTGGCACCCGCGATAACCCACAACCGGGACTCCCTCTTGATTTTCTCTACAAGGACTAGGGGAGGCGAGTGGTTATTTCGGAAAACTCTCGCATTTCGCTCGTTCCAAATTTCCCAAGTGGTGAGCAAAGTTATGGACGCGACGGCCTTGCGACATGGGGTGGCTCCTCCCGTCATCAACAACCACCATTCGTTGATTGAAAGATTGGACCATGTGTTGGGTAGGACGGCTTGAAACCCCAACCAATCCCTTATGTGATCCCAAATGCGGCGCGTGTAGCGGCAATGCACGAAGAGGTGGGAGACCGTTTCCATAGTTTGCTTGCAAAGAGGGCATAACCCACAATTTGTCCAACCTCTCCTAGCCAACCGATCCGCCGTCCAAATTCGGTTTTGAGTTGCAAGCCAAGCAAAAAATTTTGTTTTTGGAGGGGCCCAAGCCTTCCAAATTGTCTTCTCCATGTGGGAACTAATAGTCCCTATGAATTGCATCTTGTAAGCCGAGGACGCCGAGTATTGACCATCATTTGTTAGCTTCCAAACAATTTCATCATGCACATCGGCACTGAGGTGAACATTGCTCAAAAGACCCCAAAGCTCCACAAATTGGGAGAAGTGCTCCATGGTGAAGGAGTCATCAAGGCGAATCTTCCCCACCCATGCATTGGCCTCCAAAGCCCTCCCAACCGACCATTTCTTCATGCTTGAGGAGGCAAAAATAAGAGGGGCGATGTTCATAGGTTTTCTTCCGGTAAGCCAAGGGGCATGCCAAAAAGAAGTCTTGAGGCCATTGCCAATGGTTATGGATGTTGCGGCGTAGAAAATATCCATATCCGCTTGGGAGCACGGGTTACCGGAGCCGACCCAAATTTTCGCGGGGTCCTTCCATTCCAACCAAGGCCACCTCAAGCGCAACGCCGTGGCAAACTTGTCAAGGTGGAGAATGCCAAGGCCCCCATACTCCTTGGGCCGGCACACCAAGTCCCAATTGACCTTACACTTGGCCCCCGTAGTAGTTTCCTTAGCCGACCAAAGGAAAGCGCGCTGAATTTTGTTCATGTATAGCATGGTGCCCGGCGGGATAATGAGTGGCGTCAAATAGTAAATGGCTTGGGAAGCAATGACCGCCTTGACATAGGCCGCCCGGCCGGCCGTGGTAATGAAGTTGCCATTTATGGTTGGGAGCTTGGCGGCACATTTGTCCTCGAGATGTTGAAAGTCCACCCTCTTGAGCCGCCTAACCGAGAGTGGTAGCCCAAGGTAACGCAAGGGAAAATTTTCCTTTTTAGCCGGTATGCCCTCAAGGACATCATCAATATTGACGTTGGCACACCTAATAGGAACCACGGAGCTCTTGTCAAAATTTGTGCAAAGGCCGGTAACTTCCCCAAAAGCTTTAAGGATGGAGGCCAAATTTCCAATGTCCTCTTTAAATGGGGCAACAAAGACCGCCGCGTCATCCGCATAAAGTGAGGTGCGCAAAATGGTACCCCTCCCTCGCAGCTTGTGGAGGAGGCCTTCCCTAGTTGCATTTTCCAAGATTTGCGTGAGGGGATCAATGGCGATGACAAAGAGGAGGGGTGATAACGGATCCCCTTGTCGAAGCCCACGTCTATGGGAAATGGGGGGGCCGGCCACACCATTAAGAAGAACTCGTGAGGAGGCGGTGCATAGGAGGGCGGCAATCCAATTCCGGAAGCGGCTAGGGAAACCCCGGCGTTGCAAGAGGTCAATAATGTAATCCCAACGAATTGAGTCAAACGCTTTGCGAATGTCGAGCTTGAAAAGGAGGGCCGGTGTCTTGCCTTTGTGGAAGCGCTTGGCAAGGTTTTTCACATATAGGAAGTTGTCATGAATGCTCCTCTTTTTGATGAACGCGCTTTGAGCGTTTGAGACAAGGTCGTTCATGAGGGGGCCAAGTCGGAGGGCAATCACCTTTGAGATAATTTTTGCGATGGCATGGATGAGACTAATAGGCCGGTAGTCGGGGACTCCCTCCGCCCCCTCCTTCTTGGGCAAGAGGGCTATGTTAGCGGAGTTGAGCCAATGGAAGTTCTCGGTGTGAAGGTTCCCAAAAAGATGCACCACCCTCATGACATCCCCTTTGATTATTCCCCAACATCTTTTGAAAAAGGCTCCCGTAAAACCATCGGGCCCGGGAGCTTTGTCACTTGGCATTTGATTTATAGCATTTTTCACTTCCTCCTCGGAGAAAGGCTCGCCAAGGTAAGTCAAATTTGGGTCCTCAAAAAGCAAATTGTCCCAATTAAAATCTCTCCCCCTAGCATCTCCACGACCAAGGAGCGATTTGAAATGGTTGTGTATGATCTCCTCCTTGGTATCATGATCGGTGACCCATCCGTGGTCATGGTTGAGGCGGTGAATGTGGTTTTTCCTTCTCCGAGAGTTGACCCTCATGTGGAAAAATTTGGTGTTGGCGTCTCCCTCTTTTATGTTGGCAATGCGTGCACTTTGCTTTTTCCTAGCCCTCTCCACAACGGACAAAGCAAGGACTTTCCTTTTGAGCCTAGCCCGAAGATCTCTCTCGTCAACCGTGAGTGTCCTATTTTCTTGTGCCTTGTCAAAATGCAAGATGACAAGGAGGGCGGCATGGATCATCACTTTGGTGTTGGAGAAAAGACCCCGACTCCAAGTGGACAAGGTCCTAGCCGTGTGACCCAACTTGTGGAAAAGGACGTGGCAAGGCTCAACATGGCTAGAAGGCTCATTCCACGCTTTACTAACAATCTCATTGAAACCGGGAACCCTAAGCCAAAAATTCTCAAATTTGAAGGTGCGAGGCCTACGAGGGCCACGGTCATCGGCAAGCATGAGAGGGCAATGGTCCGAGAGCGAAGAGGATAGAGCATGAAGAACATGGGAGCCATAGCGGATGTCCCATTCGGAGTTGCAATAGAAGGCGTCAAGCTTGCACATCGTGGGTGTGCTTCTCTCGTTGCTCCAAGTGAACCGACGGTTTTGTAGATGAATTTCCTTGAGCTCACAAGATTGTAGGGCAGCCCGAAAACGGTTAATTCGGCTACGATTGACATTGCGGTTGTTTTTGTCTTGAGCCCTTCGAATTTGATTGAAGTCGCCAACGACCAACCAACGATCACCACTTGGTGGTTTTTGGGTAATGAGTTCCATAAAGAAATCATCTTTGCGATTGCCCGCCGTTGGCCCATACACCGTTGTAATTTTGAAGTCACCCTCGTTGTCGTCGGAGTTGACGAAATGGACATTGGCGGATAGGCAAAACTCGGTGATTTGAACGTTGGTGACTTGGACGATCGAATCATCCCAAAGCAAGAGTATCCCTCCTCTAGTGCCCGTTGCCGGACGCTCGGCAAAACTTTTGAGACGGTTTCCGCCTATGTAGGCAGCATCAAAACATGACACAGATTGAAGCTTTGTCTCCTGTAGGCAAACAATGTGACATGTGGACGCGGCGATGGTTTCATGGACTGTGTCGCGGCGGTCTTGATCATTTAATCCCCTAACGTTCCAATCAAGAATGTTGAAAGGTTGTACTATCATTGGAAACTTAAAAACCCCAGCCAAATACATAACAGGACCAAGCAGTGCAGCCAAATACATAGCAGGATCCAGCAGTGCGACGAGACAAGTCTAGGCAACTGGTACATGCACCAGTAGACGAAGACAGCACCACCGTGAGCCAGAACCCAACAGCTAACAGGATTCAGGGGCTGGCTCACACACAAGCAGCAGTCAACAGGCACGACGGCTACAGCACAGGCAGAAGGATTCCTAACCCAGTACAGAACAGATGCAGCTAACATGATTAAACTAACAGGACTCGAAACAACACATAGCAGGAGCAGTCGATCAAACATCTGCAGTGCTCTCCCCTGCAACCACTTCCTCATGATCCAGGCCAGCAGCGCCGCCATGGCCTAGCAGCGCTTCATCCAGCTCGTCATCTTCTGCAGAGCCCACCTTGAATAGGGCGCGGAATGCACCCATCGCTGGGCCGGTCACCTCCTTGTCGAACTTCCTCGCAAATTCAGCCATGGCGAGCTCGGTGACGTTCTCTCCATCCTTGATGATCCCCAAGCCACGACACACCGCCGTCTCCGCCGCCTTCGCCACCGGCTTTGCCTTGCGCATCGCCTTGCAGCGCTCGCTCACGCGCCGGAGGAAGAACCCCGTGGTGCACGTGATGTCCTGACCAGCCAGCGTCAACCTCCTGTTTGCCGGGCGCCGCCGCGGCGATGACATGGGTGGAGAAAGGATGGGCTGTTGGCTGGCCACGAACAGAGACGCCAAAGGGTCGTCCATCGAGCCGCCCCTACCCTCCTCTTCCGCAGATGTCGGCGAGCGCCGCACCGGGTCGCAAGGGACAAAAGGCGGCGTCTGCTGCTCCGGCGTGGAGTCGAAACCCGGCGGACGGAGAGGCGAAAGCAGCGACGGGGGCGCGAGGAGGTCCAAGGCGCGATGGACGTCCTCCCTGGTGGCGGAGCTCGGCGTGAGCGTTAGTCGCGACGGAGTGCCGCTGCTGGAGCGCGTCAGCAGCACAAGAGGGAGGGCTTCGTCCTCCTTTGACTGCGACGAGGGCAGAAACACTGAAGTTGGCGAAGAACGAGGGTCCGGCGTGGCTGGTGGAGTAGCGTTTGCTCTGGCGCGACGACGGTTAGCGCCCGGCGAGGCGGACCTAGCCCAAGGCCGACCCCGCGGACGCGTCGCCGGCACGCCGTCTAGAGTGGCGCCCAACACAGCAGCACCGGAAAGCAGCTGCTCGCCGCCCCTGTTCCTGTTTCTGTTCCCCGAGCGGTCCCTGTCGCGTTGCTGCTCTCGATTCCGGTCCTCGTCCCGCCCGCGGTTGGAAGCAGAGCGGGAGAGGCTCCTCCGGATGGTGTCGCGCCATCCGCGAGAAGAGTTGCGACCATGCCGGTCGCGGTCGTCCTGGTCCCTGTCCCTGTCGTGGTCCCTGTCCCGCCTGTCGTGGTGCCCCCCCTGGGCGTGTTCCACCCTGTCGCGCACGGCGCGGTCGTCAACGCGGCCGAACCCCCAGGTGTATCTTGAAGGCGGCGGCGGCGGCTCGTCAATGGGGCCCGTCTGGTCCTCAGAGATGTCGAGGTGGATAATGCAGCGGCGCTGCAGCCCTCGCCGGCCACGCTCGCGGACGCCGGGAGCGGCGCTCGGGCCGGGCAAGGTGACCCGCCTCACACGCGGCACCTTGCTTGGGTGCTCAACCCAAGCCCAGAGGCAGAGTGCCTTGGTATACTCCCTTGACTTGCAGCGCGGCTCGATGTAGTCGAGGGAGCAAGCGCGCCCAATGACCTGCTGCGCCGCCGTGTCGTTCCAGGCGTAGAGAGGCAGATTCTCGATGCAGAGACGCACATGATGCTGTAGGTTCACCTGCTCGGCGTGGTCCTCGAGCCGCCACGGACGAACCTGCACACGCAGAGTGCCGAAGGGGAAATCATGGCGCTGAACCACGGCGTCCCGGTGATGAGGATGGATGAAGCGGATCATGTACGGCTCGGGGAAGTGCTCGGTGACGCAGACGTCGTCCGGGTCCGCGCCTGCGATCGAAGCCATAGCCCTATTCATGGCGCCCATCGCGTCGCGCGCCGGGGGACGGTCGAACCACGCGTAGGCAGCGCAGGTCAGGAGGGAGGTGGCCTCCGCGTTCATTGCGGGCGTGGAGTGGATGACGACGAAATCCTCGTCCGGCCGTGCTTCTTCATCGCCGCGAGCCATGGCAGGCTGCGGTGCGTGCGGGCGCGGATGGCCAACCCCACAAGCAGCAGGAGGCGTGGCAGGCCGTGCGGGGCGACGAAGGGCACGAGGAGCAGGTGAAGCGGTGGACGGGCTTGGCGGAGGCTCCGGTGGATGCTCGCAGAAACGAGCTCGGTGGCCGGAACGGAAGCAGCGGCGACACTTCACTGGGTCCCTGCACTCGTTGGCCCTGTGCCCGTTCCTCCCCTTGTATAGGCAGTGGAAACATCTCCCCAGGAGCCAGGTTGGCGGAGGTGGGCGTGGAGCATTAATGGCGGCCAAGTGCCTTGAAGTCGAAGCCCCGCCGCGCGGAGGATGGGACGGCGGCGCATCCCGTCGTCCTGGTACTGCAGCCTCGAGCCCCTCCCCAGCGCGACTTGAAGATGGAGGCATGGGAGGAGCGGGTCGGGCGGAATTGAAGACCTCGCGCCAGCGCATCCATCCCCCACCCGCATTGAAACGGCCCGCAGCACGCCCAGGTGACGTCTGCTGCCGCGTAGGGCGAAGGAGCTCGGGTGGGGTCTCAGGCACGGTCTCGCTGCCGGCCGGCGAAGCGCGAGGCGGAGGTGAGGGCAGCACCGGATCTGCAGGAGTGGAGGAGCCGGAGATTACCTGGGGCACAAATCCTTCAGGGATTTGGCTCGGTGGTGGAGGTAGCGGACCAGGTTGAGCCGCAGCGGCGGCGTGGACAGAGGGCGGCGTGGCCGGAGTGGCCGGCGCCGGAGTGGGAAAGCGGGCCGGCGGGGGCGCGTGGGAGCACCAGTCCTGCATCTCGCCCTCACGGTCTAATTTTTTAGCCCGTGACAATGATTGGGCAGTCAAACGTGAGTGGAACTTGCATGCATGCACGCCGAGCAGATTAACCGATTTTTTTTTTGTTTTGCTTTTGACAGTCTCTTGACCGAGAAAGGCATATGCCCCACTGTTCCCTTAGCCACACTACCTACCATTTCTATTTTGACCATGCACATACCAAAATGAGTAAATACGATTTTTTTGCAAAAAGGATTATGATATTAAATAAAAACACCGAAAAGTACAAAATATCCTAACAAAAATGAAAAATACAACGAGATCCTTGAGATACCAACAAAAACACGCTACAAGACCTGTAGCGCGTGGCTCTCCTACCTATGTGGTGTTCTTCCTCCTTCCTTTATTTCTCTAGGTGCCATCTTTCTTCTTCCTCCATATTGCCTATGTCCAATCCTTCTCGCAGGTTGAGACGACGGCGGCAACACCGTTGCGGAGAGGGCGACCGTTGAGGCTTGACCTTCTCGGTGAGGGTGGGGTTCGGGGCATGGTTGCTCGCCGACACGAGTTCCGTGAGGGGAGCGCAAGGGGTTAGGCGAAGGAGAGGTGATTTCAGAAGTGCGGGACGGCAAAGCGGGCAAAGTAGCGCCGTCGGCCACGAGCGACAAGCAGTGCCAGCGTGTGTGCCATGTTCCTCTTCTTCCCCACATCCTTATTGTTTTGTAGTTGGAAGGGACGGAGTTACACATGCGAGGTTGTTGGAAACCAAGCAGTGGGTTGTGGGTGGAGACCTGCCCCATTGTTCTGATTTATTCAAAAGGTTCTTGTCGTAAAAGTGCAAGTCTTGGTTGTAATTTTGTTTTTCTTTAGACCTTTTTGTAAAACTTAATCTCACAGTTGGAATATAATGTGGTCCTTCAGGACACATCCCTTGTCTCAAAAAAATTAGAGGACAAGTTTGGTTGCCAGAGTTGGAAAACAAATTAGTTTTCCGTGACCGTGTGAAGCTCCTAATTTGAAAAGGATAAAATTTTAGAAGCTGGTCAACTCCGCTGTCCTCAACTTTATCTTTAGTTTTCTGGAATGCAGTCCAGGACAGCCTCCCCCAGATCAACATATTGTTGTGCGTGTGCGTTAACGGTGAGACTCATGGCATCCATCGTGCATGCATGCCTACCGATTTCGGACTAAAAAAGCTCTAGGATTCTTCCTATTTGCCGCCAAGCTAGACGGTTTGTGTGCGATTCCTTTAGTAGACATATTTTCAGAGTTCGGCAGGGAGATAGACGGGTCCGAACTGGCAACAATCCTAAAAGCATGCCATGCTCTTACTTCCTCTCCGTCAGATCCAATAATTTTCGCATGATTGTGCCGGAACATAGAATATCAAAGGGTAAAAGAGTTTGGAAGCCTGTTTTGACTGAGCTTTTGTTGCAAGAAGACGCCGGAAGAATCAGTGGAAGGATCTGTGACAGTAGATGTGATGTCCCTCAACTCGGTAGTATTGATCACAGGAATTCAGCAGAGCTCATACAGAATTGGGATGAGGAACATACGAATTTCCAGGGATGAGATACAGACGAAGGGAGGGGATAAAGTTCAGAGAACAACAACCACAACTATTCTCTCCACAGGCTGGGAAAAATATACCTGAAACACACGCTTACAGGTGGGACCGCAATGTCCACACCCAACTCTCACGCAGGAGCTGAGCTGGGCCAAACATAGCTCACCAGCTCAGCCACATGACTCGATGTCCGCCATCGTGGCAGTAGAGGGCGTGACAGTTTCCCCCCCTTGAGATGCCACCACTGGAGCTTGTTCATCATCCCACAAAGGCGCATCAGGAAAGCGAGTTTTGAGCACATAGTAATCCTCCCACGTAGACATGTCAGCGGGCAAGTGTGCCCATTTGATCAACACTTGTGGAGCTGCTGCATTACCTTTACGCACCAGACGCCGCTGCAGAATTGCCACAGGAACAGGCTTGGCTGCCGAGAAATTGGGAGCCACTGGAATATCATCATAAACTGGAGTATAGCTCGCATTGAACGGCTTGAGTTGAGAAACATGAAAAACCGGATGGATTTGAGCATTAGCAGGAAGAGCTAGTTTATAGGCCACCTCACAAAATTTTCTCCACAATGGTGTAAGGTCCAAAATACTTGTATGATAATTTGGGATACGGTCTGTTAACCACAGACTGCTGTGCATAGGGTTGAAGCTTCAGAAGAACTTGCTCACCCATAGAAAACTGTCTTTCAGTCCGGTTTTTGTCTGCATAACTCTTCATGCGGTGCTGTGCTCGAAGAAGCTGAGCACGAAGCAGTTCAGTTTGCGCCTGATACTCCAGCGATGTGTCTTCAGCTACTGAGTTTTCTGACACAATGAGATTGGGCATGCCTCCAAAATTGGGCTCTATTCGGTAAAGAGCTTTGAAGAGAGAACAACCGAGTACCGTATGGAAACTGGAGTTGTACCAAAACTCTGCGAGCCCCAGCCATTTGCGCCAGTGTTTGGGACTGTCCTGCACAGCACACCGTAAGTACTGCTCCAAACACTGATTCACTCTTTCACTTTGTCCATCGGTTTGAGGATGGTAGGTTGTACTGTAATTGAGTTTAGTGCCCAGTGAACTGATCAAATCTTTCCAGAAATGGCTCGTGAACACCTTATCACGATCAGAAATGATAGCTAGGGGAACGCCATGTAGTTTCACAATGTTGTCTACGAACACTTTTGAGACA
Source organism: Poa annua (assembly GCA_026929855.1). Classification (NCBI taxonomy): domain Eukaryota; kingdom Viridiplantae; phylum Streptophyta; class Magnoliopsida; order Poales; family Poaceae; genus Poa; species Poa annua. The sequence continues at coordinate 8,156,118 of CM049426.1, forward strand.
GAGGCAGCAGTATAAGGGTGTTTTAGTGGCAAGAAATGAGCATATTTCGTCAAACGATCGACTACCACTAGAATACTGTTAGCCCCTTCCGACAAAGGCAAGCCTTCAATGAAGTCCATGGTTATCTCTTGCCAAGCATCCTGAGGAGGTGGTAATGGTTGTAGCAACCCTGCTGGCTTTTGGTGTGTGTGTTTTGCTTGTTGGCAAACAAGACACTGATGAACATAGTTTTCCACTGCTGTTTTAAGTCCCGGCCAGTAATAAAGTTGTTTGATGCGTTTGTACGTGGCTTGGATGCCCGAATGACCCCCGATAGCACTGTCATGTAATGAAGCTATTAACTTTGTTTGCAACGCCAAATTGTTACCAATGAACAATCTTCCTTTGTACTTGATCAAGCCTTTGTCCAAGGAATACCCCTTGTCATTAGGAGAGTGCATATTTAATTCCTGAAGTAATGTTGTACTAACACTATCGGTTGTATAAGCATTCAACACTTCTTGTAACCAAGCCGGTTGACAAGTAGACCTGACTTGGATGTCCAAGAGGTGACCAACTCGAGACAGGGAGTCTGCTGCACAATTCTCCACCCCTTTTCTGTATTTTATCTCAAATTGCAGATCAGCCAGCTTTGCCATAGCCTTCTTTTGCAACTCTGAATTAAGTTGTTGATCAGATAGATTGCATAAGCTTTTGTGATCAGTAATGATGGTAAACTTGCCCCTCTGCAAATATTGTCGCCATTTGTCAATTGCCATGATAAGTGCTAGGAACTCCTTTTCGTATATGCTCAATTTTCTGTTTAACATACCAAGTGCTTTGCTCATGTAAGCAATGGGGTGCCCCTGTTGCATTAACACTACACCCACACCAGTGTCACATGCGTCGGTTTCCACTGTGAATGGTAAAGTAAAATTGGGAAGTGCCAGGACTGGAGTTGACATCATAGCTACCTTGAGCTTGTTGAAGGCTTCAGTCGCCTCAGAAGTCCAGAGAAAGCCCTTCTTAGTGAGTAATTGAGTCAAAGGTTTGGTGATCAACCCATAATTTTCCACAAACTTTCGGTAATAGCCCGTGAACCCCAGAATGCTTCGCAACTCAGTGGGATTGGTGGGAACAGGCCAGTCAGCCATAGCATATGTCTTCTCCGGATCAGTAGCTACCCCCTTGTCAGATATAATGTGACCTAAGTACTGAATACTGGTTTGACCAAAGCTGCACTTGGAGACCTTGGCATAGAACTTGGTTTCTCTCAGCTTTGTAAGCACCAACTGAAGATGGTGTAAATGTTCAGACCAAGATTTGTTGTAGACAAGTATGTCATCCAAGAACACGATAACAAACTTCCTAAGAAATGGTGCAAAAACTGTATTCATGATGCACTGAAAAGTGGCAGGCGCATTGGTCAACCCAAAAGGCATAACTCGAAATTGAAAATGGCCATGATGGGTTTTAAAAGCAGTCTTGACCTCATCCTCTGGTTTCACCCGGATTTGATGATAGCCGGCCCTGAGGTCAAGTTTTGAAAAGAATTGAGTTCCAAATAACTCATCCAATAATTCGTCAACTATGGGTAATGGAAATTTGTTCTTGATAGTTAGCATGTTCAGGCGACGGTAATCGATGCAAAACCGCCATGCCCATCTTTCTTCTTTACCAGCAGCACAGGGGATGCAAAAGGACTCATGCTCTCGGTGATAATTCCAGCGGCCAACATTTCCTGCACTTGTCTCTCGATTTCATCTTTTTGAAGAGGAGAGTATCGATAAGGCCTGGAATTAATAGGTTGGGCACCCTGCTCTAGATGGATTGCATGATCGAGTGCTCGTTGAGGAGGTAATTCTTTCGGGTCCTCAAACACATCCTCAAACTGATCCAGGACAGCTTGTAAATCCGGTGCTAACACCGTTGGTTTTGAGACACTGTCCTTAGACACAGTATCTATCACAGCCATAGCCCATACTTCATTCCCTGATAACCATTTTTGAAGTTGTTCAGCCGACATAATAGATAGTGCTGGCTTCTGCGGTGATACCACTCCTTGCAATGTGATCTCCCTGCCCATATAATTGAAGGATATGTGTTTCTCCTGCCAGTCAATCGTCATGCGTCCGAACTGTTTCAACCAATTAATTCCCAAAATAGCATCATAGGCACCCAGTTCAAGAATTCGCATATCAGTTGTGAACGTGTGGCCCTGAGTCCACCACGCCAAAGCTGATACTTGTTCATTTGAAGTCAAGATTTCACCGTTGGCCACCTTAACAGGCAAGGATGGTGCTGCTGATATTACACAGCCTGCACGTTCAGCAAAAGCCTTTGTCACAAAAGTGTGAGTACTTCCTGAATCAATGAGCAACAACATGACCTGATTGCCCACCAAGGCTCGAAGCCTTATTGTTTCACCTCCCTCAGAGCCTGCCAAAGCATCTACAGACAGCTGACAACAATTGCCGGTGACTACAGGTTCATCAAGAAGCTCAAGAGCTTGCTCAGCATCATCAGAAATAACTTCTCCAAACTCACCCACCTCAATTGTGAGGAGCTGTCCAGAACGCTTGCATTGATGCTCTTTGGAGTACTTGTCACCACATTTGAAACAGAGGTTATTTGCCCGACGGAAATCTCTTAGTTGCCTTTCTCGCTGAAAATCATCACTGTTTCCCTTCTTAGTCCACTCAAGACGAGGCACAGCAGCTGTAGCAATTGTTTGTGCTGGCGGTGGGTGTTTAGTTGGGGCATTAGGTCGTGATCTGGGGCGAGTGTGCTCAAATTCTTCTTCCTGAATCCGGGCTAGTGACGCAGCACGAGTGATACTGGTCGGACCGTGCAAGCGAACACCACAACGGATGTCATCCCTGAGCCCAATGAGTCACAAACCATCTCTGACTTAAAGTAGCATCAAGTGAAAAGGTGATACATACATTCCTCAAAAGTCAAACGATACTCCCCAACAGTGCCAGTCTGTTTCAGCTGCAGCAGTTTGGTCATCTGACCATCAAACTCATCGAGACCAAATTCCTCCACAATTGCTTGCATAAATGTATCCCAAGCTATCAACCTATTGCGCCTTTTGAAGGACTGAAACCAGAGTGCTGCGTGCCCATCTAAATGTAGTGTTGCCGTGCTAACCCAGTGATGTTCACGGACCTTGTACATCTCGAAATATGTCAGACTAAGGTCAACCCAGAGCAGTGGTTTGTCACCTGAAAACCGTGGAAAATCATGTCGTCGAGGGCGAACGATGAAATCTCCTTGACGCCCAGCTTCCACAGGATCGGTGGGTGATGAGGGCGCTGTCTGAAACTCCGGCATGGTTCCTGGTGCCACCAGAAGCGGAGGGCGCTGGTTGGTGAAGCGCGCCGTCACCGCTGCCTTGTCGTCCTGCGGAATTTCCACGCGAGGCAGAGGCGGAGTAGCGGCCTTGCCTTGAGCCACGAGGCGGCGCTTCACGCCGTCGAGGTCCTCGCCAAAGTCCTCGATCTGCTGCTTCAGACCACCCACCTCCGTCGCGACCTCCTTGATCTCCGCGGAAATCGCGGCGAATTTGGATATCATCTCCTCCAGGGATTTCTGCACCCCGTCCATTTTTTTCAGCACAAAATTGGTCTGCACCGAAGGAACGGCGGGCCGCGCCGGCGCCATCGCGACTCCTCTGGATCAAACCGAACCCTGATTAGGATTTCGCGTAGCGTCGCCGAAGCAACACCACACCTTTCTCGGTGGAATTTTACCGGTCCGATCTCGAGTTTACGAGCGCGAGCGGGCAGCGATTGTGGCTCTAGATACCAGATTGTGATGTCCCTCAACTCGGTAGTATTGATCACAGGAATTCAGCAGAGCTCATACAGAATTGGGATGAGGAACAGACGAATTTCCAGGGATGAGATACAGACGAAGGGAGGGGATAAAGTTCAGAGAACAACAACCACAACTATTCTCTCCACAGGTTGGGCAAAATATACCTGAAACACACACTTACAGGTGGGACCGCAATGTCCACACCCAACTCTCACGCAGAAGCTGAGCTGGGCCAAACATAACTCACCAGCTCAGCCACATGACTCGATGTCCGCCATCGTGGCAGTAGACGGCGTGACAGTAGAGTACGACTTATTCTTCAGTGTTATATAATGTCTGACGTGTGTCATGTGATCCTGTCAAATCAACAGTCTCTGATGCTGATTATAAAATACGCACCTGATGGTCATCATCTCATGCAAGATGCAACAGAACACACACGGATCCCGGAACCTAAGCGTCATCCATACGTACACTGATACTGATACACAGCCCCACGCCGGCCGGGCATCCATCCCACTGCACACACCTTCCCCAACTATTTCCTCAAAACAGGCCGTAGCCCCGCTTTATAAATAAAGTCACAACGGCCGAACCGATACAAAGTGATGATGGGATCTCTTACAAAGCATATCAAAGATAAGAAAAAAAACAAAGAACACCAAACTTGCCACCGGAGACAACCAGAACAAGCCCACAGGATACCAGGCTCCACGACGACGCCCCCAAGAGGGTAATGACGTAGCACGTCACCGTCGTCGAGACCGATGGTCAAAAGTTTTCACCCGGAGCCTTGGCGCATTGTAGGAACCCACAATAACGCCCCCAAGAGGGTAACCATACCCGCAGGCATGGCCGCTATTGGCACCAAAGTGCTAGGCTTTCGCCCGAAAGATCCTTCGTAGCACACCCGGTAGAAAGGGCCCGTCCACCGCCTCCGGGCGTACTTTGGTGGCCGTAGCGATGTGTTTAAACCAGAAGGTGAGAATCCCCTTTGACGAGAGATATGAGCAAGAAGCTTCCAGAAAACTTGTGTTTTCAGAATTATATGAAGCCAGTAAAGAAACAAAAAATCCATGGGTATTGAGTCTGGCCTCCAGAACACGACATGGGAGCTGCTCAAGCAGAGCGCCCGCAGCACCAGAACCCCCGCCGTCCGCTCCTCGCCATTCAAACAGCCAAAGAGAGAGACCATCACCACCGCTACGTCGCTCGCCGCAGAGACGCCCGTGCAGTCCACCTTCCAAGGCCGCCACCCCGGCGTCTGCGACCTCAAACCGAGGGACCAACAAGTCGCGAGGCCACTGTGATAAACAAGTGGGGCCGATGAAAAAACTAGGCCTACGAGAGTAGCAATCGCAACCAGAAGGAGGAGATCCCGTCCTCCACCGTCTCCGCCTGAGACGGTCGCCGACCGGACGCAGTAGCAGGTCCAGTCAGGCCCAGATCAGGCCCGACTAGTCCCGCCGCCGCGCTGCAGCGCAAAGGTCACAGTTGTTCCTCCTGCAGAAAGCTGAGGGCATAAGCACCGGTCGGGACCCAAAAGCCCAGATCGGACCCACCTGGCCTAGATCTGGGCCTGGAAACCCTAGCCATGGCCATCCCCGAGCTGCACCTAGCCAGCCGTCGTGCTATCCCCACCTATCGTCGTCGTAAAGCCACCGCCGCCACGGACGACGCAAGCGCCCGCCCATGGCCCTTGCTTGGCCGGCCACCGGGAAAAAGCCGCTGCCCCGCCCGAGCGCAGACGCCGCCGTGAAGCGCCGTCGCTGCCCTTGCGCGCAGGACCTCGTAGCCTCCACGCCGCCGCCAGCAAGAGCCCGCCGCCACGCCACAGCCCCCCATGCCCAGAGCCGCGCCCCCACCGAGCCGCTGCGAACCGCGCCGCCACCGCCGGATGAGGGAGAAAAAGGGCCTCGCCGCCGCCAACGCTGCCCGAGCTTTGCCCGGCGCGCCCTCTGGCGGCGGCGAGGAGGAGGAGGCGTCGAGGGAGGGAAGTAGGTGGCGGAGCAGGGAGGCCCCCGATCGCCCGCGGCGGCGACGCGGGGGGCTAGGGTTTCGCTCCTCCCCAACTATTTCTTCTCCGGTGCCGGCTGGGTCCGAATTAACCATCGGATAGAACGTCGTTTTCCAATTATGCACTAGAGTCCAGAACATCGATCGATGTTGCGAATCCTCCACATACACCGACTGCCGCATCGTCAGTCGCAACGCCACGCTGCCTCGGCTACACCGATGGATCTGCAATCGTACGTCCTGTGGGCCGCCGGCGGGCGACGGAGACGTGCACCGCCGGCCGGCGAGCCGCGCGCTGACAGGAACGTCAGAGAAGTCGTCGATCGCCCGGGTTCCCCGGGCTACGGTAGTACGGCCCATGACAGCGAGTGGCCGGCTTGGATGATTGGAGGCTCACGTGGGGCGGTGTCCAACAGGGCTGCCTCCAAGCTAGAACATGCTTGCGCACACAGGCCCATGATCGGAATCAGAACCTTACTTGAAGAGATAAAAACTACACGGATTTTTATTTTCGATGCTCATGTTTGCATATATAAAAGTACAATAAGTTTGCTCAATTTTATATTTTAGTAAAAAAACTGAAAGTAAAAACTAAAAGAAACTTAGCACTCTGAATCAAGGAAGCCTTAGCAAATTTTCTTCTTTGTAAGGAAGGAAGGAGTATGCCACTTAAATTGTTGTCGACTCATTATCGCATGTTGTTGTTGTCTAATTTTGACCAATCACCTATACATCTAGCCAAACAGTGCATAATAAATTAAAAAATGGTTTTGCTAATCATCATCTTAAGTCTCGGTCACTATAAAAATATGCATGAGTTGCACTTTTTTGATTGAAAAAATATACATGAGTTGCACATTTTTGATAGAAATACGCAATTGCACTTTTCTGTCAGAAAAAGTCTGTATCTCGACTGGACGGTGGAAGTGATACGAGAATTCATTAGCCAATTGCCTCAGAGCAAACAAGTCACAAAGATATGTATTAGAAATGTACTAGGTGAATGCCCGTGCGTTGCTACGGATCCCTCAGGTTTCTTCACGTGTGTAGAGTGTGTGAATACAAACACTTCTATCATCAACATTTTAACGGGTTTTTTTCTCTTGTTTCCGCTAATTGTTTTTATTTTTGTGCAACCAAGAATTGCAAAAAATCCTTGAAATTTGTAAATCTATAGATCATAGTTGAATGCCCATGTGTTGCTACGGTCTATCAAAGTTTATTTTCTTATCTAACATATTAACTTTTTTAAAAATGTGGAAAACTGACAAAAAAACAAAGTAAAAAAATCCAATTTTGGTCTTTCGTTTATTTCTGTATTTTCTTGAATTACTTTTAGTGCTTTAGTGAGTAATACTTTTAAGAACCTTGACATCTACTTATTTTGGGCAGTTACTTAATATTTTTTCCGACAACTTTTGCTGGCTTTTGGATCCCATCCCTATTTACTACTGTTTTCTGGTACCTATGAACTTGTTTTCGAAACAAGGACATGTTCTATCGATGAACACCAATTAATATCTGAAGCTGCGTGACACTTGTTCTCCTTCCCTTTATAGAAACACAATATGTATATATCATTGTTAGAACATCGGCCCGAAACCAACCTTACAGTCGAAACACATATTTAGATTAGAAGAAGTTCTAGAAAATGAAATAAAAATGAAAAGGAGATAAAAGAGCCAAACCATTTGTTTGAACATGAGCTTTTATACAAGGATCAGTAGACCTCGTTGACACACATCTGATTTGACCTTTGCACATGTTTTTCTTACCGGAGTACATGTATTATTCCTTTTCATGCACTCCGTTCTGCAAAGTCTTGTTCTTTTCTGATGTTGTTTGTCTTTTCAACAAATCACAAGTACAGCAGCTGTTCAAACACCAGATCACATAGAAGGTAGCGACTTTTAGGAGCAACTTTTATAGATTATTTTCTCGCAACAACGCAGCACTAAACTCATAATGTATATATCAAGTAATATTGTGTGCTTCATGCCTGATAAACATCCCCTCTAAAAAAAGTGCATAGATCCTTTCTGGCGATTGTTGCTTCCGGCAGAGACTCCCATGATGTAACTAAAGCACATTGCTTGTTTTGCTAGAAGCAACTGCATGCCGTGAGTCAGCCCGGTGTCTAGGAGTACAATGCAATCCTCATTACCTTTATCCGCTACCTCGCTGAACCAGATGCCCTCCAACTACAAAATAGGAAATCATTCCAGTTTAAGGTAAACAACTGATCAACGAACATTAAAAATTTCTTTAGATGGCAAAACAAGTTGGCTCTACCCCCTGACCATGATAAATATGTGAAGTTAACCTACTGTTGGTTAAGATACTCATCCCCAAGAGGCCTCCATCACAGTGCCTCAAGTCGGGCTAATAAGGCAACACAAATTTCCATTAATTTGATGAGGCTGACTTAGTGAACTATAGTTGGGGGGCTACCAATGAAGTTAGGTCCAAGACATCTGAGATGAAGGTGGAATAAATTTCTGTAAAATTATGTTACCTCGGAATTCAATGAGTATCCAGAGGTGTTTGCAAGGAGAAACTTATTTAGCTAAAAAAATGTTTTTTTTTTAAATTATCCTCCCGATGGAATTCTTTACATGTATAGGAGATTGACCTAAATTATGCAAGACACCAAAAATTCCTGGTTTTCTAGGCTCTAAGTATATACTGTGGAAATAAATTATTTTAAAACACTTTGTATGAAAAATACACTAATACTTTACATCATATATCTCTACAATTAGTCGTGCAGTATGGGAATTAAACCTTGCTCGGGTATTTTGTGTTAAGAGATATTATAAAATCAACAGGTAGCATTTAGAGCAAGTGTCCAGCTGCCCATTGTAAATCACAGAATATGATTGGTCCAGTGGCTACTTACTTTCAAAACGAAGCACACTTTTTTTTCTTAGCACTCTCACAGAGTAGTGTATCATACAGATACTTTGCTAACTATTTTGGACTCAATTGGCAAGCGATTTTGACTTACCCAGTACACGACATGGGTGCGATTGCTTACTCGTTTGCCTCTATATCGTCAAGAGTGGAACGAGATGGAGCGGCTGAGTATCCACTGTTATACATTTCCCCCCGCGTGGAGCGCTCAATTTTCTACACTTGCTTTTGGAACAGGCAATGAAGAACGAAACCACTCTGAAAGTACACACATCACATAAGCATCACAAAGAGGTAGGAATATATTTAACCGCGTCATCTGGAAAACAGAAGTACCATATGGTGAAGTGGGCAGACATTTGCGCCCCCAAGGAGGTTGGGGGCATAGGTATTTTGGCATCACGACACATGAACAAGGCTCTCATGCTACGTTGGGTGTGGAGGATCCTACGGGGTGAGGGGGGCCTTTGGCTCGACTTAGTAAAAGTCAAGTACCTTAGGGGCTGTCCCTTGTTGGGGTGCCAGCGCAAAGAGGGGTCCCAGTTCTGGCACGCCATCCAATCGATTAAGGAGCATATCAGACTAGGGGCTGTCTCAACCGTAGGTAACGGACGAGATACCCTGTTCTGGCTTGATTCCTGGTTTGGCGGAAGGCCACTTCGAGCGGAGTTCCTGGATCTTTTTGCGATTTGTTCGGAACCTCTGACCACGATAGCCTCTGCCCTCCAGCAGGGGCGATGGAACATTGGGTTCCGCCGCACGTTCGGCCCAGGGGAGGTGGCGAGCTGGAGGTCTTTGCTCGCATCACTTCCCCTAGCCCTGTCGGACAACCCGGACAGGGTCTCGTGGAGTCTTACGCCGGCGAAACAGTTCTCCGTCGGCTCCGTTTACCGGGCCCTTTTTAGAGGGCATGTCCTCTCTTGGACTACGTACCTTTGGAAGGCGCCGCTGCCGCTTAAGATCAAGATCTTTACTTGGCAACTTCTTCGCGACCGCCTCCCCTCGGGCGTTGAGGTGACGAAACGTTCGGGACCTGGTGACGGCACCTGTCCCCTTTGTGCGGTCCCCGAGACGGGGACCCATATCCTGTTCTCCTGTCCCGCTGCTCGGTTCCTTTGGAACTTCATTGCTGAGGCCCTGGGTCCTGAGTGGCAGGCCCGTGACTTGGCAGAGTTCCTGGAAGTGCAGGCGAACCATACCGGGAGGAGGAGGTCCCTCTTCTGGTTGCTGTTCGCGGCAATGACCTGTACCCTTTGGACGATTCGTAATAAGATGGTCATCGAGCATGTCTACCAACGCCGGGCCACTGACTCAGTTTTCAAATTCTTGGCTTTCCTGCAGGAGTGGCACCCGTTGGCTAGACAGCGGGACAGGCAGCGGCTGGATGGCATTCTTGAGGAGCTTTTGAAGGCGGCACGCCTTCTTTCGCCACCGTCCAGCCGTTGAGCTCTACTGTGTAGAGTTTGTATCTGGACTAGTAGTTGTTGTTGGTCTTTCCTTGGGCTTGTCTGTGCTGTAGCCCCCAGCAAAACCTTTATTTTCTCGTCTGGATCTGGTTGTAAACGTTGGTTGGTTGGTTTATTTATAAAGCGGGGCGCGAGCCTGTTTCGAGGAGGAATATATTTAACCTCAAGACTATCCTCGTATGTTGTTTCTAACTTCTAAGAATATATTTAATCTCAGCAATCACTGTAAATAAGCATGATTCTTGGTCAGAACTCAGAATTTGATTGACAATGAGCCCTTAGTCTAATATTCAGGAATGACTCTGTAACAAAAGACATGTACATAAATTAATTCAAGGTGGATCACAAAATTTAAGGTGAACTGAATTTTGCCTACCTTAATTTCTTTAACGGAAGCATGCACAGACCCATGAAGCATGCATCCTATAAATTATATCATCTTGCTTAACGATGCTTATTGATCCTCTCAATCATCACTGACTGTACTCATAATGAAGAAAACTTACAAAGTCAATAAAGTTCAAGGAAGCCCACCTACAAGCGGAAAAAAAAGATACACAGATGAGCAAACAGCAAAGCACACCTGTGAGCAGATTTTTTAAATACCATGTTATCTTTGAAACCAGACTCAAGATAAGTCAAGCAATCTCATTCTGCCCAATATCCATTATAATTGGAACAATGCATTGATGATTATTCAACAGGTGTTAGTGGTCCTACTTACCGCAAGAGACTTTGGACAAATATTTCCAGAGGATTACGGTATCTTCAATCTTCAGTTTCTCTGGTGATATTCCTAATGACAGGATTTGATATTGGAGCAGCACAAGACGGTAACAACCACACAGGTAACATTAACGTCATCATTTCAGGCTCAAATACAATTATTCATGTGCTGATCCAGCAAAGTCGCCGGCCGCCGTTGACATAAACATGGAACCTAACTTTTACTTCCTACTAACTGGGTTGTCGTTGAGTAAGAGAAAGGCACACCAAGTACAAGCACCAACCAACGCCTCAATCCAATAAGAACAGTAACAATAGCTATGATGCAGCTCATATACGCATCTTCTCTATCTAAATGGGAGAACCCCACTATCTGATTTTCCAGCCTCCGCATGCCTCCACGTCACCCCAATTAGCCAGCGTTTAACCTCTCCACTGTTGCAACTTTCCGTTCCAGGTGCTCGTGTTACGTACCGACGCGCCCTGCTTCTCTTCCTATCCCACCCGAATGGGCCTGCGCCACTTCACATGCTGGCCATAGATGGGCCGCGGACGTCAAAGGTTGGGCGTCTCCTGCCTTCCCCCTTCGTCTTGAATAAAAAAAATCAATTCCTCTTCTTCGTCGCCGCGATCTCCACATTCATGCTGGCAATTCCTCCTCCCTCACCTATGGCCTCATGCTCTTGCAACTGTCACATAATGCCCATCATTCATCACCCACAAATGAACAAGAAACTCCTAGACTCGCTTCAGCTCCCCACCAACGCCTCCTCCATGTTTAAAAGTCTCCTTGCCTTGCCATGGACGGACCTCACCAGCCATCTCGCCCCCCAATCTCACAGGTCCGAATTTCTCTGCCAATCCTAAATCTTCTGTTAATGTTTTCTCCTCTCCCTAAATTTGTTTGTTTGTTAGGTTGTCGTCCGCCTCGAGGGCTGCTCCATGTTTTCCCTCCGCTGGATTTGATTGAGTTTTCACTCCGTGCTGCCCATTGGATTTGATTGGCCCCGATTCAATACAAGGAGAAGACACTACGCAACCTGGATTTGGTGTTTCCTAATTTGATTTTAACTGCCGGCCACCTGAAAGGAAGAGGAGAGCAGGTTGCGCTCCGGGCGATCTGCTGGACGATTTCCAGTTTCCGCACCCACCCAATTTGATTGGACCTGTGCTACTCGCTGAAGCCCCTATGAATTGATTGGCTTATGTGTGCTACTCGGCAAAGCTAGGATGAATCGGCTTTGTATTGGTACAAATTCTCATACTTTACTCTTAATTTTCTAAAGTTAATTTGGATGAGCAAACGCATCTTCCAGTTTTATACTCTTGCGGACTGCAGGTTTTCTTACTCTTTAACTTTTTTGTAGTAACTTCTATTTTAGAGGTGTTGTGCTCATCTCTTAAAATTTTGACAACCACCCCATCCCTCTATATAAGAGAAACAACCCCAATTCATTCATTGATTTGAAAGACCGAGATACTACGTTTAGGCTATAGGATTCTTCCGTCCGTGATAAAGGGTGCTACTAACTCTATTGTACATTTCAGATTATATTCTTACTGTTATGTTATATTAATGTACAAATGTTTGTATCCAGCATGCTAATGAGGAGCCGCAATTGTACTTCCCACCTTCAACTCATCGGCAAACAGAAGCTAGCAATGTATACATGGCAATACAGAAACTCAGGGAGACAAGGAAACAAATGACCACTGCATCTGACTTTACAAGAGGGGATCCTTCACATGCGGACATCACCTGCATAGTTGGATCATTCCTAAAAAAAATCATAGTTGGATCTAATCAGCCGGTTTTAGGCTAATCAAGTACTATGATTATGTAATATAAACATTTTATGACATTCAAATCATGAGTATTCTACCTAAAGTTTTGAGAAAGCTCTAAGAATTTTTATTCAGTACATCCATAAGAAATTTCCGCAGCAACGCGCGGGGTATCATCTAGTTAGTACTTGTTGTCAAGCCCACGATAAGAGAGGAGTAACGTATCAGAATGAAAAAATCGTTCTTAGCACATGTATACTTCTCTAATAGTGTTGTGTCCTGATGAAGGGGTAGTGAGGCACGATTTGATGACAAAGAGAGTGGGGAGGACGAACAGTGTTGAACACCGAGTCTGTTGTAACTAATCCCTGCAAACTAGGCTTAGACCGATTCCCACGGTACGCACGCCGCTACGTGGGTCTCTGCGATGCCCCTCCACTCTCCTCTCTGTACTCTATTTAGACTGGCTTGAACACTGAATACAGACATCGTTTTACCTTCTCTATCTGTCTTCTTGGTATCAGAGCCTCTCATGGCCGACAACCCCTCTTCTTCTCAAACTCCGGCCACGGCCGGCACAATGCCACAACCCCACAAACCCCACTCACCACCGTGCCACGCGCACCACCAACGCCGTCCCTCGGCGACGCCCTTCAGTTCCCTGACCTTGTCGACACCCTACCCAACCTAACACCACCAATGGCACTGCAAACTTCAGCAGCCCAACCAACAATCACCTACAGAACCCCAGATCACCCGATCCTCGGGATACACATCACTACCTATGTCAAATTTCAGGTCAACACCACGGGCACAAACTTCTCCAAGTGGCACCAGATCTGGACCTTCCTCATCACCATGTACAAGGTCGAGGATCACCTGACGACCGACGGCGCACCTGACGAACCCGACGACACCTGGCTCGCCGTCGACATCCACCTGTCGCTCTGCATCATGGCCACTCTCAGCGACGATCTCTACCGGCTTGTTCAAGGCTCGGACGGGCGCGTGCTCTCCACATGGCAGCGCCTTCATCGCTTCTTCTACGACAATCAGGCCTCCCGCTACCTATACCTCAGTAAGGCCTTTCGAAACTGTCCTCGCGGCGATCTCTCCATCGCCGCCTATGCCAGCAAATTGCAGGCCATCGCGGACGATCTGGCCGCCATCGGGCGGCCCGTCGACGAGAGCGACCTCGTCCTTCAGTTCATCGACGGCCTTGGCAAACAGTACAAGCTCCAAGCCGAGATCATCAAGGGTGGCGGACCTCTGCCTGGCTTCTCCGACGTCTGCTCACGCCTCCAACTCTGCGAGGTGGACGCGGTCTCCGATCAACGTCTCGCCGGCGCTCAGGCCAGTGCCCAGGCCTTCACAGTTCACGGCGGTGGTGGCAGCGGGCGCTCCACACACCCCGTCGGTGTCAGCCCCAACTACCGTGGGAAAAACCCCATCCCTGGGTTCGTGCATCCAAACCAGGCTACACGTGGCGACGGCCCCAACTCGACCACGAGCGGATCCAGCGGCCGCGGATCCAGCGACCGCGGCTCCGGTAGTCGCAGCTACGGCGCACATGGCCACGACGGCGCATCGTCGTCCTCCAGTGGGCGCAGTGGCGGCCAACAGCCGTGGCTCGGGTATTTCGCCCCGATGGGCTTGCCCTTCCCCCCGCGATCGCCATGGGTGCCACCCAACTCTGCCAACGTCCACGGCCCTCGACCCGGTGTTCCCCAGCATGCCTACCAGATGACCGCAGCCACGCCACAGTATCCGGCGCCTTCAGTGCCTCAGATGCAGCCGATGCAGTACCAGCCTCCATCCGCTTCCGCACCACCAATGTACCAGCCCCCCGAGTGGGATCATGCTACTCTGATGACTGCTGCACCAAGCTACGGCTCTGCCTTTGCCCCTCCTGGACCTGACTGGATCATGGACTCTGGCGCGTCATCACATGTCACCGGAAACCAAGGTACTCTCACCACCACTCATTCCCCTTTAGCGCATAATTCTCAACATATTATCGTTGGCAATGGTTCCCGTCTTCCCGTAGTTGCTACTGGCACAGCACACCTTCCACCTCGCCCTTTCACTCTCAATAATGTTCTTGTTTCTCCCACAATTACACAAAACCTAATTAGCACCCGTCAATTCGCTCGTGATAATTCTTGCAGTATCGAATTTGATCCTTTTGGTTTTTCTGTGAAGGACCTTCTCACCAAGGACCTAATCATGCGGTCCAGTAGCTCCGGCGACCTGTACCCCTTTCACGGCGACACTGGCGTTCATCCCGCTACGGCGTTCTACATCACCGATGACCTTTGGCATCGACGTTTGGGCCACCCTAGCGCTTCGGCTCTCTCTCATATTCCCTTAGACTTTCTTTCCCATTGTAATAAAAACACCACCACAGCTTCTCTGTGCGATGCGTGTCAATTAGGCAAACACACTAGATTACCTTTTTCTCTATCTCATTCACGTGCAACCCAACCTTTTGATTTAATACACTGTGATCTTTGGACATCACCAATAATAAGTTGTTCTGGTTATAAATACTATCTCATTGTGTTGGATGATTACTCTCACTTTTCATGGGCTTTTCCTCTACGAAACAAATCGGATACTTGTGACACATTATTGCGTTTCTTTGCCTACGTCCTCACACAATACAAACACACCATACGATGCATGCAAAGCGACAATGGCGGCGAATTTCTCACCACCACTCTTCGAGACTACCTATCCTCACATGTCATATCCCTCCGTCTTTCCTGCCCCTACACCTCTCCACAAAACGGACGTGCCGAGCGCATGATTCGTACAACTAACGACGTCCTACGAACCCTCCTCTTCCAAGCCAAGCTCCCACCACCATTCTGGGTGGAAGC
The DNA here is from genome assembly GCA_026929855.1 of Poa annua. Classification (NCBI taxonomy): domain Eukaryota; kingdom Viridiplantae; phylum Streptophyta; class Magnoliopsida; order Poales; family Poaceae; genus Poa; species Poa annua. The sequence goes on from CM049426.1 coordinate 8,171,707, forward strand.
TCTCCACACAGCCAACCATCTCCTAAACCTACGTCCCTCACGAGTAATCCGTCACCTCACCCCTCACTACCTCCTTCACGGCATTCAACCAACCTACGATCACTTACGTACGTTTGGCTGCTTATGCTACCCGAACCTAGCCTCCACCATATCACATACACTAGCCCCACGAACCACTCGGTGTGTTTTCCTTGGATACCCCCGCGAGCAAAAAGGCTATCGTTGCTTTGATCTTGCCAGCCGACGTGTGATCATTTCTCGTCACGTTGTGTTCGACGAGATTTTTTTTCCGTACGAACCACCCACAAACAACGCCACACAGTCCCCAGCCACACCGGATCCACCACCAAATCCCCCTGCCGCCAGCATCCGTCTCGGATCCGGCGCGCAATCATCGCCCCGAATCCCACCTACCTCGAACACGCGATCGTCCAATCCCGCGCTGCCACGCTGCCAGCCTGCACCCGCGCGACCGCCTGGCCCCGCACGTCTGCCTGCCCCCCACGCGCCGCGCCAGCTGACCAAATCTCCCTCGTCTGCCGCGCCACCCACGCCCAGTCCACCTCGTACACCCCCTGTCCCCGAATCTCCCTCGGATCCCACGCCCGCCAGCACACGCCTGCCCACTCTCGTACTGCCACCTAGTCAAGCTGCCCCACCTCGCTCCAAAATCGTAAATCCACCCCAAAACGCACACCATATGTCCACAAGAGCTAAATTCGGCTTCACAATGCCCAAACAAAATTTTAACCTCACAATTTCCACATCTCCCTCACCCATTTTTCTCCAATTACCGCACTGCCCTAAAAAAACCCCATTGGCACGATGCTATGGTTGATGAATATAATGCTCTAATTCGGAATGACACGTGGTGTTTAGTGCCTTGTCCTGCAGGTGTCAACGTGGTGACCGTCACAAGTTCAACACGGATGGTACACTGTCCCGCTACAAGGCACGATGGGTTGTGCGAGGATTTACGCAAAAGGAAGGTGTTAACTATGGAGAAACCTTCAGTCACGTCGTTAAACCAGCCACCATCCGAGTAGTGCTCAGCTTGGCAACCTCGCAGTCCTGGCCCATACATCAACTGGATGTGAAGAATGCCTTTCTTCATGGTGAGTTGGCTGAAACTGTCTACTGCTCTCAACCTTCTGGTTTCGTCGACTCCTCTCTTCCAAACCATGTGTGTCGACTCAAAAAATCCCTATATGGTCTTAAGCAAGCGCCAAGGACGTGGTTCCTTCGGTTTGCCTCCTTCCTACACACATTGGGTTTCACCACTTCTAAAGGAGATAGCTCCCTCTTTATCCTTCATACACCACAAGCCACGACATATCTCCTTTTATATGTGGATGATATCATTCTCACTGCCAGCGACACAACCACCTTACGCCATGTCATTGACTCACTTCATCAAGAATTTGCTATGTCTGATCTTGGATACCTCCATCACTTTCTTGGTGTCAATGTGCAACGCACATCACATGGGCTCTTCTTGTCTCAACAACAATATGCCCTGGAACTTTTGGAGCGTGCTGAAATGATCAATTGCAACCTCATCTCCACACCCATTGACACCAAGTGCAAGCTCTCATGCAATGACGGTCGGGCGGTTGCCGATCCTTCCAAATACCGCAGCATCGCCGGAGCTCTACAATATTTGACGCTAACACGTCCTGATCTGTCGCATGCGGTTCAACAGATTTGCCTCTTCATGCATGATCCTCGTGACTCTCATCTCAATCTCGTCAAACGCATTTTGCGCTATGTTCAGGCCACTTCGCATCTTGGACTTCAGCTCCATGTCAACTCGCCCACTGATCTTGTTGCTTATTCCGATGCCGACTGGGCAGGTTGTCCTGACACCAGAAAGTCTACCTCCGGCTTCTGTGTGTTTCTTGGCAATAACTTGGTGTCCTGGTCGTCTAAACGTCAGCCAACTGTGTCTCGGTCGAGCGCTGAAGCTGAGTACAGGGCGGTTGCGAACTGTGTTGCTGAGACCGTGTGGCTTCGTCAACTTCTTACCGAGCTCCATCAGTCACCTCGGACAGCACCGGTGGTCTATTGTGACAATATCAGTGCAACCTACATGTCAACAAACCCAGTGCAACATCAGCGGACGAAGCATATCGAAATAGACCTTCACTTTGTCAGAGATCGTGTCGCTCTTGGTGAAGCTCGTGTTCTACATGTTCCAACCAGTCTTCAGTACGCCGACATCTTCACGAAAGGTCTACCTACAGCTGTGTTCGAAGATTTTAGGTCCAGTCTCAATGTTTTGCCAAACCCAGTTTCGACTGCGGGGGGGGGGGGGGGGGGGGGGGGGGAGGGTGTTGAACACCGTTATAGTCCGTTGTAACTAATCCCTGCAAACTAGGCTTAGACCGATTCCCACGGTACACACGCCCCTACGTGGGTCTCTGCGATGCCCCTCCACTCTCCTCTCTGTACTCTATTTAGACTGGCTTGAACACTGAATACAGACATCGTTTTACCTTCTCTATCTGTCTTCTAACAGGATTGACCTGGAGGGTGCTCTTGCAGTGCTGGCAGTGAAAGCAGAGGCGGTGGTAGGCGCGGTCGTCGGCGGCGAGCTCCTCGACTGGCCGACCAGGTACATCGTGCGGCCGCAGGAGGCGCACTTCTGCGTTCTGCCGCCACGCCGCCGACATCCCCTCCCCTCCCTTCCGTGTGTACGGCCAGCGCCGCGCGCTCTGCTCTACTCCTCCGTCCTCTGCTCTCGCCGCGGGGACAGCTATGTGGTTTGAGGGGGAAGGATAGGGAGTACGTTCTAGCATATATAACGGGACCTGGACAGCGCCGGCATCCTCTCCCCTCGGACTTGCTTCAGACGCCACCGATGATCCACATTCCGTCGAGAGAGGACGTTTCCCGGATTCGGGTGGAGGGCTCGCCTCTAGGCACAGCCGCAAGACTCCTTCCTCGAGTCGCTGCGTCAAGCCTCACTGCCGGCCGCCGCCGCCTAGGTTTCTGACATGGACAGGACATTTTTGTTTTCCCTGGTAAGGCCAGCGATAGCCATGACGTTTTCTTGGGTTTACTTGGGCTTGGCCCATGCGCATCGCGAGGGGCGCGAAGAGCGAGGCAGGCGTAGCGAACCGAGCGGGACGTTTCCTGCCGAGGGTGCCAAATACTAACTCTACCGTGCGTTGCTACGGGTTCATAAAATAATTTAATGATTTATTTTTCAAATCCAATAACTCTCTAGGTTCATCAAAGTATGGTTTGAGTAAGGTCACTATCTTGCCAATTGGTACATCTACAAATTCATACATTCCATACCGACCAGTAAAGATAAATCAACAATACATGGATGACCTGGCATGCTATGTAAATTTCAGCGAGAGACAGATTCTAATTCAATGTCTGACTGAAATTATAACAGTATTGCACTTTAGCATTGATGATACCAGACCCGTATAGTCGATCAGCATGAGAATATGAATTGATTATATATGGTATCGTAATACATATACACACAAACGTAATGAACAAATATGAGCACCAGTGAGTTTTTTTAGCTCGGTCAATTAGTCAAAGCTGCCTCCGGTCGTCTCTACAAGTAGAACTCACACCAAATTCTCTCTACAAATTATCCAAGGCAGAACTAAAAAAGAACATATGAACACTGTCATAACATTTGCAGTCAAAAGTCAGAAATTTGCATAACTAACTTTATCTTGACCACCAGGGAAATCAGATTTTGCATGTCCTTGTCAAACAAGCTTTCAATTTTGAGAACGTGCCTATGCAAACAAGAAATTGCAAAATTTGATTCTGACAGGCACTTGACAAATTTGTCCATTTACAGATTTAAGACCTGACAATAGAAAGCTATTGCTACAGGAAAAATGAACCATCTAAGCTTCGGCTTACAAATACAAGGAGAGTAGGGCCGTAGGGAAGAGGGCCTCGTCATGGACTCCTGGTGTTGAACTCCAGACTTCAGTGTATGTACACTCGAGGACGGATGAACTGATCGATAAGACGGTAATGTATTTTGCCTTGTTGTCCAACACAGTGATGCATCTTAGTTTTTGTCTCCATCGTGACTTTCAGAGGTTGCCACCCTGCTGCTTTCCCGGCGACTCGTCGGGCAGGAGGCTGGAGCACTACCTCCCAGGTTCTCTATCGACAGAGCCATGAATCTCTGTCCTGAACAAATTCTTCGAGCTGATCAGATCAGCCAAGGAAGGCCTGACAACATGGAGTCCAAAGATCTGACGCAGGGGCTACCCGAGGAACGTGCTGGCGGCCGTACTCCGCCGCCTCCCGTCGCACGGCCTTGCGGCGGCACGTTGCGTCTGTAAGACCTAGGCGCGAAGAAGCGCACGCCGCCGCAGGTTGCCGTCGAGAAGCGGATCATGGTCGTAGCGCGTCGAACATGGGGCTGTCGCCTCGTCGACCTCCGGGACGGATCCGGTCGCCCCAATCTTATGGCCGGAGACACGCCATCCGCCGTGCCTGCCCAAGTTCTTGTACGTCGATGCCCGGGGAGCGCTCCGCACGGCGACGACTGAGACGCGCCGTCCGCCGTGCCCTGCTAGGATTCTGCACGCCGACGCCCAGGCCGGTCGCCGCCGCCTCGACACGTGAGGTTCTTCCGCAGGGCGTGCCCCTCGGGCGGCGAGCCACCGTTGGTGGTTCTCGGGAGCCGCACGAGGAGGCGGGGGAACTTCTCCGAGCTCGAACGCATGGCCGTGGAGGCGTGGGCGCGCGGGTCGCGCTCGGAAGGGCGAGAACGAGAAGGCGGCCGTCCTCCTGCCGGGCGACAAGGAGGATCGAGTATTTTATCTCTGTGGTAAGTTTACAGATTGATCCCTGTCACTGGACTGCGGATCTGATTATATAGTTTCTTGGGGGGTTTAATGTAAAAATGCCACGACGTAAGACGCCTCACCTTCGGCTATATTATATAGTTTCGGCTATATTATATAGTAGAAGATTCTTGGGGGGTTTAATGTAAAAACGCCGCGACGTACGACGCCTCACCTTTGGCTATATTATATAGTAAAATATATATATATATATATACTAGCAAAATACCCGTGCGTTGCTACGGGGTAATAGTAAAATGCTCATGTGTTGTAACTGGCGATATTTAATAACTGCAAGTGTATCATGTCCATTGTGTCCATTCTTATTCCATTACTCAGTTTCATCAAACTTTTTCACCTGAGTTGAGTTTATTTGCCTTTTCTTTCGCAAAAGAGAATGACCAAAGGATAACCTGAACTAACATCTTGTATAGGTGTAACCTGAAGATCGATATTGTAAATCAATCAAAATTGACATATGATGTGTAACGTGTCGAACTCATGAGCGAACTCATGAGCGCTAAAACTCATTCCATCAATTTCGTTATGCATGTCTCTTTGCTTTGTTTTGTATTATTCTGCGATCTGCATAAGAATGTAATAAAATCATCATTATGGTGTTTTTGGATATGTACAAAATTGTGCAGTGCTATGACAAATTTAATCAGTAAATTATGTGTAATTTGCTAAGTGGTAATCCTAGGCAATTTTGGAGATGATAGACAATTGTGTTTATAAACTTGTGAATAAAATGTTGGTAAACATCTATTTCTCTCACTTTGTGTACATTTGAGTTCAAAGGGTTTCGATTTGTATCATGTGCATCTAAAAAACTCATAGTGCAGAATTTCATACATGTGTTTTTCTGTTGACGATGGGCAACCGACGATTGGGGCGGTAGCGCGCGACCATAATCGTCAGCTCGTCGCTGTCCTTAGTCAGTCTGAAAAAATCTTGAATGTTATCAACGGTGTACGCCAGATCACGGTGCTTGAATTGAAGTCGCTCATCATCAACACAGAAAACCGTTGCAGGATTGTCATTGCCGATGGATGCAACTATACCAGTATGAGGATCTTCACCATCAGCATCAAGAACAGTAAACTTAGGTCTAAAGTCACAAAATACACTACCAATAAGACCACATACTTCTGCTTTGATGAAGGAAATTGGAGGCTGCTGGCTACGGCAATAATCATCAAATTCAACTGACTTGTCTAGTAGACTTAAGTTGGTGAGAACAACAACCTACAAATAAGATAGATATAAATATGATGAGCACATTCAGCACTGTTATCAAGTAAATAGTGTGTGAATTGTGATGGTGACCAACTCTGTAGCTTTGTGTTAGTCACATTAGCTTCAGGAATACAAGCTTAAAACCGAGGGAGTAGTCAGTAACAAAATTTGACATAGAATAAAACTTACTCACCTGGAACTTAAAAAGGTTATTTTATTGTAGAGACAATCAACTTTTTGACAAGGGAATTTCTGGTAAAAACTCAATAGATAAACATACATGGCATACATCTCTTAAAAAGAAATACATTAGTAATCAACACCATGCTCATGCACAACTAAACCGAGGAAAAATGTTTCCATACTTGAATATACCAAGGCCCTTCGGAGGATAATAAATTATTCAAACTTCTCTACCCTTATGAGATTATGAATATTAGCAACAGAATTACAAAGAAATAGCCTACTAATTAATATGATTGTTGATGAAATTAAGAAACCAATCAAGTATAAACTGACAGTACCGTTCCATTGGATAGAACATTGTGCCAGAATAAGTTCATCAGTCTCTGCACACCAATGTCTGCATAACCTCCATCACAATATAAGCACATGATTCCCTCGTTTGTACTGGAAAATGCCATCAATGCCTGTTATCCCTTGATGGGTTCATCAGTGCCTGCACATCAAAATCATGAGCTCATTGTGGTGGAAACTATGGCCATGTTCAAGCATTTGCACAAATATCAAACTCCCGCCTGTAAGGAATATAGATTGATCTAACGGAGGTCTGAGTCACAGTCACAAGCCGTCGTAGCCAGGGAGATGGAGGCAAAAATCGCATGGACGGAAACTGCAACGACAGAGAAAGGGTGGCGTGAGGTCGAACCTGTGTCACCAGCCACGGGAGGATTCGGTGTGATCTCCATCGCTGCATCCAGGGGGACCTCGCGCGCCTGAGGAGCGCTCAGATCCAGGTAATGGTGGAGGCATGAGGGGTGGCTACGCGGTCGGAAGGAAAACGGGGAGGAGGTGGCGTGTGGTGAGGAAGAGGAGAACGGATGGGGCAGGCCCTCGCATGCTCGTAGTTGAGGCCGAGATCGCCTGCCGCCGAGGTGTGATCGACGAGATCGAGCATGGACAGGTTGCATGGGAGCCCGTAGTCTCGATGGTCTCGAGGTCGGAGATGGTCCTCAGGGGCGGCACCCTCATGGTGAGAAGGTGAAGTAGTTCAGGGCCGACCCTGTGTGCACCAATTTCTCCGGCGAATCAGTCCGGGTTAGGTCGGAGGTGAGGTGAAGGGACGGGTTCCGGTGCTAGAAGTCGCCGGCGCGCACAGCAGCATCGAGGAACTTGAGGAGGGAGGCCCGGGGACGGGGCCGGAGGTGAGGTCGGGGAAGGGAGGTGAGTCCGAAGGTGAGGACGAGGCGAGGATCTGCGGCGGTCCTGTGCCCGTCCCAACCCCGTCGGCGCCGATGAATTCGAGGAGGGAGGTTGGGTCTGTTGTCGAAGCGGTATCAGGGGCTCAAAAGCAAACCTTGTAACTTAATATTGGAGTGTGGGTTGATATTTCGATTTTTGAGGGACTAAAATGTAAAAGTGCCGCGACGTACGACGCCTCACCTCAACGAATATTATATAGTAGACTAGCAAAATACCCGTGCGTTGCTACGGGTTGATAAAAAATTTAATGATGTATTTCTCAAACTAAATAACTCTCTAGGCTCATCTAAATATTGTAAGAATAAGCTCACTATCTATCCAATAGGTTGAGAGAATAATCAAGAGTATGAGAATTCACAACTTAGCTAAGTTATAAACTAAACCTCACATACTATATCTCTTCCCCAGATCAATTTTGATTATTCTTAGTTCTTTTATGGTAGACAATGAGGTTTGGTTAAACATATGTTTTTGAATCATTACCCCGCCTCACCCGAACTTAATTCTATGGGGACAACAATGGCTACACCCTTGTTTTTTTTCTTCCTTCCCCTCCCCCGCTCTTTGTATGCGTACGAGGACATCCTCACGATGTTTTCGCCCATTCCACACCTTCTTCTTCTTCATGCCCCCTCGTTTGACATGTTTCCTTGTTACTTTGCTATTTGCTACCACCACCTCTATCGCCCACGCTCAAGTTTACACTAACAATATTGTCATCACCCATATTCATCTATAGATTTCTCCTTTTTCTTTTTCATTTGGAAGGTGTAAAGCACTTGGGCATAATGTGATGCATTTTATTCATATCATTTGAAATGAAAGAAAGTGAACAGTAAAAAATCAAATCCGGATAATCCTACTCCAACGCCGCCTCAGGAGGCATCTACACGTGCATCATCCATTTGTAATGGAGAATTTCAATTTAACAAATAAACTTAAGCATTCTCTTTTCACTGATCTGGTGCTTTATGAGAACAAAACGGGTTGAGTTTTTTTATAGGATAATAGATGCATTATGAGTATACAAAGCCTCAAATCAAACCAGAGTTCACACAAGGCCTATTGATCAAGCAATTGGCTCCCATGTAGTATTTGTAAATTCTGGGTTCTAACTCTTCCTTAGCTACTTAGTCCATTGTCGTCAGGTAAGACTACACACTGATTTAGATAGTATATAATGTAAAGTTAATAAACAGAGAACAACATATGGAGTAATATTTATATACCTCATCATCGTCATTTTCTTGAGGCAAGTGGTTCCACGAACTTTGTGTGCAACTCCATGTTCCTGAAGGAAATATCCACAAGATCTTGCTTGTACCAGATGCAAGTGCCCCAATCCATGTACCAACTTGAAGATCCCACATCTTGGGCACATGAGAGGCGAGGATCCTTGTACCAAATGAAACCGCATCCAATGGAGATGCTAGAGACCTTTGTGATCGTCGTCACCCTAGATGGTTGAGATACAGGTAGCCACAATGCCTCCGGTCGATACCAGTACGGCCGCTGCCGTGTGCAATTTTGTGTCTTTGTCCACCAGGCAGCAGCAGTATCAGCCGATTCCTGTTGCAAATGAGGTGTAAATCGAATTAAGAAGTAGATGCACATAGGAGGCAACAACAGAATCAACCCATAATTGAGTAGCATAAAGACAAGATCGGCGTGATTATCGCAGGAGAGAATGAGGCGTGATTCGTGGAGCCTCTGGCTGCAAGGAAAGAAAGGCAAGATGGGATATTTGAAGGGGAAGGCTCGGCCTACAGATCCATTGTAACGCGACTGGGCAAACAGATCGTGGATTCGGAATTACCTCTGGATCCCGATGTCGACGAGCTCCTGGACGGCGACATCTCATCCTTCTTCGCGAGCACCTTGACCTCCTGCACGACGTGGACGCCCCAGCCGGCCGTCAAATCCGGCGCGTAGAGGTGGTGAACGGTGGCGTCCATCGCCTCCTGTCGGGCTCGCCCTCCGCGGGCTCGGTGCCGTAGACGGCCTGGAATCGGCGCACGGTGCGGAGGCGGAGGTCGCGCGCGGTGGCCTTGGCGGTGCCGGCAACGCGGCGCGCGAGTCGACCTCGTCGCCGTGGTTGAGGCAGAAGACGACGGCTTGGGAGGCGAGGGAGGCCGGGGGTTTCCAGGCGACGCCACGGTCGTGGATTTGGAGCAGGTGGCGGCGCTGCTGGTCATCGAGGGATGACGGGGCGGGGGAGGAAGGGAGCGGGTCGGGTCGGCGGCGGGGGTGACGGCGGTGGGGGAGGCGTCGCAGCAGAGGATGAGGGGATAAGGCGGGCCGGTGTTGTGGACAAACAGCGAACCGGTATATAGCTGGCCAAACGGGCCGTGCCAATCGGGCCAGCCCGAGGCACGAAAAATTTGGCCCGGCCCAGGCACGGCCCGTCCCGCGCCGAATCATGCCATGCCGGCCCGTGGCCCGGCCGTGCTCGTGCCCAGCTACGATCTGGGGCACGTGGGCCGGCCCGGCACGGCACGCCAGACTCGTGCGGCACGGTAGGGCACGCGTAGAGCCCGCGAAGCACGCCCCGGTCCCGTCTCTCTCACCATCTTCCCTAACCTCCCAGTCCCATTCACGACTCGCCGCCGCCCCCACGTCCCCGCCCCCCAACCCCCTCGCCGCCGGCCTCCGCTCCTTCCGCCACCGGAGGACGACCTCACTCCATCCGCCACCGGACGCCGGCCTCTGCTCCCTCCGCCGCCAGACGCCCGCCTCCGCTTCCTCCAGCAACGAGTTCGTGCTCGTCTCTCCGACCATCTTCGACCCCGCCACCGGCCTCCGCTCCCAACGCCACCGGACGCCGACCGTGGGCCGACCGTGCCGTGCCGGGCCGTCGTGCCCGTCGCGTGCCGGCGTGCTCGTGCTCAAAGTCGAGCCGAAGCCCGTGTGCCGGCACGGCACGGCACGAATACAAACGTGCCGCTCGCGGGCCGTGCCGAGCTGGGCCCGCGACGTGCCGTGCCGTGCCGCCCGTTTGGCCAGCTATAAACCGGTACGTGACCTAATGAAGGACTGCGGGTTGATCTCCAGTTTTTCTAGGGACTAAACCGCAAAAACGCCGCGACGTACGACGCCTCACCTTAACAGATATTATATAGTAGAGATAATATAATATACTAGTAAAATGCCCGTGCGTTGCAACGGACATAAAATAAATCAATGCAATGTTTAAAATCTGATAAACATTTTATTTTTTTAAACAGAAATTTAGGCATGCTTAGTCATGCAGTCCAGTATTTGTCTTACAAACAAATGTGAAAAAAATCTCAATCTGAATACTAAATAGCAAATAGAACAAATGGACTAAGGAGGCAAAATATAATGTTTGCACCAACACAATGACATAGTT